>CM053744.1:87082815-87313443 GCA_028658305.1 Pachyuromys duprasi
GCCTGCGAATTTCATGATTTCCTCCTTTTTTATTGCTGAGTAGTATTCCATTGTGTAAAAGTACCACAATTTCTGTATCCATTCCTCAACTGAGGGACATCTGGGTTGTTTCCAGGTTCTGGCTATTACAAATAAGGCAGCTATGAACGCATTATTTGTTAAAACAAGGAAGGGAAGGTTTGGGATGAGAGATAGAACTCAGTAACAAACCACATTTGAAATATCCATGACCTCTGGGAGACCAAGTCAGCCACTGGGTGTGTATGTGGGTCCTCTTGACTACTTCGGATTGAATGGAAAAACCTGGGAGGCTTTGACTCAACCCCACCCAGGTTAGGGAGGAAGCACTGGTTCGACTCCCAGGACTGCATAAAACAGGCATGGTGGTCGGTACATGCCTATAATCCTGGCACTTGCGAGGTAGAGGCAGGGAGGCCAGAAATTCAAGGCCATCCTCAAGTCCACAGCAAGTTTATCTAATTAAAATATCATTACTCTCTTATTCTTCTCATAGCTACTAATGGAAAGAATTGCATGTACCACCATGAGAGCACAGAACCAGATCCAGAGATGCTCCATAGCTCATAGCTTGTACTGAGCATTTCAGTGAACAGGAACATCCCAGCCAGGGCATAAGATGGAAATCACCAGAAACAAGCTTATTCTGTCTTCTAGCAACAATTGCTTCCAAGCACATTGGCCAGCAACCGACACCCCATACATATATAACCCAGACCAGTGTCCTTCTATAGAGCCCAAGAGGGACAGCCACCAGATTTAGGCAGTTTCCATGATGCTGGGAAGGTTTAAGTATGAACTTTTGCTTCCTCCAGATTCCTGGACCAGGATTCCTTGTGAGGTTGGGAAAGCTTCGTTTCTTAGGCACCCCTTCTTCATAACAATAATCACTCTCCCATTTAACAACAGTGGCTGCCATTTTCAGAATAATTTCACAAATCTGTCTGAGCTGATCCGTAGCTTCAGAAGGTGCGCGTGATTGTCTACATTTTTTTCCGACCAGGCAAAAAGAGAAATACTTAAGGACTCTTCTGCAGCCTCCACCCTCCTCTAGGTTGTGCCTTCCTGGAGGTTTCCATACTAACTGGTGACGCGAGCTCTGCAGCTGTGTGACTTCCTCGTGTTTGGAATTCTTCACCGGTTTTCTGATGCTAAAAGCAAAGCATCACTGGATAAGTCATAAAGGAAATGGGTGATTTTTGTCTCACAGTTCTTTCTTGCTATGTATGCCACGGCAAGAAACGTGTTACTTGCTGGGGAGATGGCTCAGTGGTTAAGAGTACTGTCTGCTCTTCCGGAAGTCATGAGTTCAATTCCCAGAAACCATATGGTGGTTCTTAACCATCTATACTGGAATCTGATGCCCTCTTCTGGCATGCAAGTGACCTACAGATAGAGCACTCATAATATGTTAAGTAAGTAAGTAAGTAAATAAATAAATAAGTAAATAAATAAATAAATAAATAAATAAAGGAAATGTGCTACTAAAATACCATCCTAGAGCTGACTGTGGTGGTGCTTGCCTACAATCCTAGCGCTTAGGAGGCTGAGAAAGGAGGACTACCACAAGTTCAAGGCCAGCCTGGCCTATGTAGTGAGTTCTGGGCCAGCCTGTCCTGTGGAATAAGAACCTGTTTAAAACAAACAAGCATTCATGCTTAACAGAAACGCTAGACGCTTCTGAGTATTCTAGCTTACATATGTTCTACTTAGCTACTTTCTTCCCATTTTTCATATTAGATATTATGCTATAGCATGGAGAATGCCCTGCCGGGAACATAGCTACACATATATTTATCAAAATCTCTGACTGTTTGGGGGGTATCTATGATATTACTGGGAAAGGAATTATTGAAACAAAATCTAGTATATGATAGTAATGTAGTAGATTCATAATCTGCTATTCTCACTGTTAACTGAAATGGTCAAGCGTGTTTGTTTCAAGGTTTAAGATGTTTTTCCACATTGATAGAACTTATAGCAAGACAGTCTTTTTTTTTTTTTTTGAGCTGACCACCAAATTAATTTTTGTGTATATCCATTGCACCAAATAGTAGGTTGATGACATTTTCATACATTAGTATCATGCATTTTAACCATATTCCCCGGTCCCATTGCCACCTCTGCTCTCTTGTGTCCGCAAGACAGGCTTAAAACCTGACCAAGGTATGGCCACTAAAATGTTATTTGTGTGTTGGAGCCTGTGTGGCTTGCTGCTTTGTGTGTGTGTGTGTGTGCGCGCACACACACACGTGCAAGAAAGAGAGAGAGAATCCTCTAGATATGTGGTTCTTAACTTCCTAATGCTGCAACCCTTTAATACAGTTCCTCATATTGTGTTGACCCCTAACCATAAAATTATTTGGTTGCTACTTCATAACTGTAATTTTGCTACTGTTATGAATCAAATTATAAATATCTTATATGTAGGATATCTAATATGCAACCCCCTCAAAGGGCTTGAGACCCACAGGCTGAGAACAGTGGTTCTAGATATTGATACATGTCCTTCAAATACCTTAGTTTATCCCACCTGCTTGGCCTAACCCAGCATGGGTGAAATGTTAATTTAGAGAATGTGTTTATTGGGTATGAGGGGGCATGATGAGAAAGCAGAGGATGGCAGGGAGGAGAAAGTAGCAAATGGTGGCTTGGGATTTATTCATTAACTTACAGCAGCAGAGACTTAGAGCACCTACTAGGCGTGATCCTATGGAAATCACACAAGAGTTACCTTACAGGGACTTTAAGACACTTCTGCCTGGGGTATGGAGCAGCAAAGATGCAGCACTGGAGTGACAAAGATGGGTAAGGTGCCTGGGAGGATTTTACTGCATAACAGCACCCAATAATTACTAACCAGTTCCTCTAGACTTATAATGGCCACCTCGGTGTGACACATTCAAAACAGAAGTCTAGACCTTCCCCTTGAACCTATTCTTTCCCTTCTGCCTTCTGTATTTGTTAAAGTGAAACAACCATCTACCCAGTTGCTCCAACCAGACACCTAAGATGTCTGGAGTTCTCATTCTATTGGCAAATCTGGCCAACTCTGTTGTCCCAGTTTTGTTTCTGTTGCTGTGATAAAATGTCCCAACAAAGGCACCTTTGAAGAATTTATTTGGCTCACAGCTCCAAATTATTTTGAGGAAGCTAAGGAAGGAATGTGAAGACTAGCCCACACCACAATCAAGAGCAGAGAAGGAACGAATGTGTGCATGCCTACTGCTCAGCTCCCTTTCAACTCTTATGCAATTCATGACTCAGACCCAGGGAATGGTGTCAACTGCTTTAAGTCAGGTCAGTCCCCACAGACTTGCCCACAGTCCAGTTTTGACCTAGAAAATTCCTAATGGAGAATCTCTTGCCAGGGCGATTCTACATAGTGTCAAGTTGACATTTAAGCTAACCATTGTACTGCCCACATGAGACAGAAACAGCATCTCAAGCCAATGTTCCACCCTGGTGCAAATGCCATCACCTCTACCTACAAAGTTCCTGCCCTCACCCATTCTTGCCTCTGCTTCCTTTTTCCCAGAGCTGCCAGGCTTAGCTGTAAGCATCAGACCATGGTATCTGCTTAGTTAACACTTAGAGTAAAATAAAAGGCCAGTCCTTCAAGACCATGTAATTTATTGCTCCTATATTCTCTGAGTTCCGTGGGTTACTGCACTTAGCTGGTACCTCTACCCACGTTCCCTTCCTGGATCTTGACAAAGCTCTCCGATAACCTTCCAGAATGCCTCCAATACCTCATGCTCAGGGTTGCCTCCCCTGGGCAGTTCCCCTGATTCGTAGCCATACATAGTACCATCTTCTGATCCCTTACACTTCTTATTCCTTCTGACAAAAACCTCTCTCTTTTGAGCTAAATTTAGTTCAGTGTGACAGCTAATCTTGGTTGTTAACTTGACTACATCTGAAATCAACTGAAATCCAAGCGGCTGGGTGCCACCTTGAGGGATTTTTCTTAGTTTTTGTTTTTTTGCTGTTGTTGAGAAAGGGTCTCTCTTCATGATCTTGGCTGTCCTGGAGCTTGCTAAACAGACCAGGCTTGTCCTCAGACTCACAGATATCCCCCTGCCTTTGCCTCCTGAGTGCAGGGATTGAAGGTGTATGCCACTATACATCATTTTTTGTTGGATCATTTGAGGTGGGCTTTCTGGTGGCAGCCCTCATAAAAGGACATGGACATAGGAAGCTTTTCCTTCTTGCCTGCTTGTCCTCATTCTTGGTGGCGTGGTTATATATTCTGTCCCTGGAGCATTCCTTCGATGATGTAAGAACCTATTTATTTGGGATTCCACCGTAGACTGAAGACTGGCAGCCCTCTAGAACTTCCCTGGGGCTCCAGCACTGTCAGGAGCCGGCATTCGCCATTACAAGATGGCGCTGGTTTCCGAGTTCTTCGTGGACACGGTAGTGGTAAACAACTCGTGTGCGCATGTGCATAGCCCGCCAGGGGCTATGCTAATGAGGGTTTGAGATACGGACCAATCATGGAAGTACACGCCGTCTTAAGTCCTATTTAAGCAGCGTTAGTCCGTAGCTCAGGGTCTTCTGCCTTTTACTGCTAGCTAAGCAGCTGAATGCATGATGTATTCCCAATAAAGCGTGCTCCAGAAGAATCCTGTTGTGGCGTCTTCCTTGCTGGCGAGGTGGGAGCGACAAGTGGTGCCGAAACTCGGGATAATGCTATGGTTGTACAAGCTTTGGCAGCTATTGAATTAGGGTAATCACTGAGCATATGGCTGGCTGCATTGAAAGATGAATGGACTGACGGTCGTAGTATCTCATCGTGTATCCCACCATGTTGCCACATGAGCCAATCTCTCCCTATTCTTTTGAATAAAAAGGGGGAGAATGATTGGTCCGTATCTCAAACCCTCATTAGCATAACCCCTGGCGGGCTATGCACATGCGCACACGAGTTGTTTACCACTACTGTGTCCACGAAGAACACGGAAACCAGCGCCATCTTGTAATGGTGAATGCCGGCTCCTGACACAGCACCAGACTGGGACTGCTGAAGCAGTCTCACGGACTAACCAACTACTAGATCCTGATGTAGTCAGGCTCCTCCAAATCCTCTGATTGAGCAAGCGCAAGAGTGAGCCTCCTTCCTTTCTCCCCTTCAGTCCAATTTGAGTAACCTGCTAAGTGTTTCAGGGTTTTCTGTTTGTTTGCATTTTCAGGATTTTGAAAATCATGGTTTTTTGTTTTGTTTTTTTTTTTTTTTATTACATAAAGCCAAATTTTTCAGTCAGCGGCTGTTACAAGACACTAGGACTCTGCAGTTAAATTACCAGTCACATTTAGAGGGCAGACACTAGGAGATGTTTATGCAGTGTGTATAGAGCTAGGAATGTTTGCATTCAAATGCAGTAGAAATATTAAGACAAGAGCTGCTACAGGACAGATGTACAATCTGATTGAGGTGATGTCCACACACTCTATTTAGAATAGTGCATAAAGAGAGGCTTTTCCTGTGAGGCTTCCAGGAACTTAAGACTGTTCAATACAGAGATATAAACTTGAGTTTAAGTATTTCCCCTGCACGCTTTTTTGTACGTGTGTTTCTGTGTTGTGTGGTGTATGTGATATATCTGTTACCATGGAAGTGTGCATGTGTGAGCACAAGTGTGTGTGCGCTTGTGTTGCTCATGCAAGTGGAGGCACTTAAGGGAAGGGAAGCAGAGTGGGATGACTCTTGGTTGTATAAAGAGAGTACTGAGAGAAATTTAGTCTACCATTGAAAAATATAGCGCGCTTCTGGTCCTCACAAAAATAATTTGTTTTGCTAAGAATAGCATATACTATATGAACCTATGTGATTTTATTTATCAATAATGATACATTTTATGTTTATAGACAATTGCAGTACTGCTGTTGGAAATACATTTTACTACCATGAATTTTAAATGAAGAACAAATACATTAGCAATTGAAAATTGAATCAATACAGTTAATAAAGTTTACTGCTTCATGTCTTGAAAAAAACTAAAAAATGTCAGCTGTTTTACTGGAAATATGTTATTGCTATAGCAAAAATATGACTCACTGCAATGAACATTTGCACGTAAAGAAGTGTTGACAAAAGGGCACACTGTGGGACACTGTGACACACTGCAGCTTCCACATGAGATTTTTTTTTTCTTTTGGTGGAAGATTGCAAGGGTGGACAGCAGGATATGAGGGGTTGGGGAGATGAATGGGATTGGGGTGTGTGATGTGAAATTCACAAAGAATCAATAAAAAGTTAAGAAAGAAAGAAAGAAAGAAAGAAAGAAAGAAAGGAAGGAAGGAAGGAAGGAAGGAAGGAAGGAAGGAAGGAAGGAAGGAAGGAAGGAAGGAAGGAAATTCAGTCCTGATTTCTACACACCTGGAGAAAATGAAGCCAGGTGTCACATACCTGTCATTCCAGCACTCTGGAGGCTGAAGCACTCTGTGAGTCTGAGGTTAGCTGGGCTGCAACAGACTAACAAATACTTTATTTTAAAAAGGAACTTATGTTAAAGGAATCTCTTGTGTCTGTACGGAAGCATCACCTATCATTTAAAAGCCAATAGCAGAGGCAGAAAATAGAAGGTGAGACATCGGCAGGCAGAAGGATTCTAAGATAGGGCCAGGCATGGAGAGTACCTGCAAGATGTGAGGATGACAGATGCCTGGTACCTGAGCACAGGTAACCAGCCACATGGTAGAATGTAGATTAGTATAAATGGGTTATTTTAAGTTATGAGCTAATCAGAGAAGAGCCTAGCTTTATGGCCTAGGTATTTATAAAAGTATTTTGAGTCTCATGAGTCACTATTCTGGGGCCAGGAGGAAAAGCCACAACAAACTTGTTTTTTTGTTTGTTTGTTTTTTAATGCTTTATTCAGAAGGTTTTTGTTGATTTTTCTGGAACTAATTGTGGGGAAGATTTTTTTAAAATATTTATGATTTACAAAGGTCTCAGGAGAAAACAACCTGTCAAGAAATTATTGTATTAGAACTGTGGGTCATTGAGAGAAAGTATATTAGATTTTTTTCCTAGCTTGCTTCTCATTGCTGTGATAAAACAACAAACAAACAAACAACAACAACAAAACACCAAGACCAAAAGCAGCTTGAGGAGAAAAAGGGTTTCTTTGGCTTACCTTTTCACATCACAGCCCATCATCAAAGGAAGTCAGAGCAGAAACTGAAGCAGAGACCACTGCTACTGTCTTGCTCCCTGTGTCTAGTTTAGCCTGCTTTGGGCTTGTCCCTTCTATATCAATTATTAGTCAAGTAAATGACTTATAGACTTGCCTACAATCCAATCTAATGGACATATTTTCTCAATTGAGGCTCATCTTCCCAGACAGATAGCTCTTGCTATCATTTAGTCAAGCTGACAAAAACAAACAAACAAAAACTAATCAGGACAGATTGCAACTGGCTAAATGTCAGTACCTGTTCACCTCAATCTATTATTAGCATCTGGCTGCTTCTGTTAGGCACTGCACACACTGGATAATCTTATCAATCAAATCATCCAGAAATCCAGAAATCCCTATCCTTGATGTTCCCACTGATCTCCACGCTGAACCTTCATTATTAATCCCTACCTCTTTTTGAACTCAGATTTAAGTCCAATCTCCCCATCCCCTTTCATTGCAAGACATAATCACAGTGACTCCTACAATTATTATTACTCCACCTCAAATGTCTTACCATCTTTTTTTGTCATACCATCTTTTAAAATTTTAAGAATATTTTAAAATTGAGATTATACTATTACATTATTTTCCTCTTCCCTTTCCTCCTTCCAAAACTGTCCCATGTACACTCTTTCAAATTTATAGATTTTTCTTTTATTGTTGTTACATATATGTACATTGTATATATTCCTAATATGTAAATATAACCTCTTCAATTCATGTGTTACTTGTATGTATACATTTTCAATGCTGGCCATTTAGTATTGAATAACCAATCAGTGTGCCCTTTCCTGTGGAAAACTATCGTTCCTGTTCTTAGCATTCCTTTGTTGTATGTAGTTCGTTTTCTAGGGTTGAGGCCTGATGAGTTTCCCCCTTTCTATGTTAGCATGTTTATTGCTTTCATCCTCATTCAGCTCACGTTTAGGCAGCCATGTTGTTGAGGCTGGCATTCCTAGGGAACATAATCTTACAGCAAACTGTTCTTTTGGCTCTTAACAATCTTTTTACCTGCTCTTCTACAATGATCCCTGGCCCTTATGTGCAGGAGTTGTACTGTAGAGTTATCAGTTGCTTTCTTTCTTTAAAAAAAAAAATTCCTTGGTAATTTCATACATGTATATAATGTGTTTCAATCATATCCTTCGCCATCTCCATTGCTTACCATCTTTAACAAGTGGCATAGATACATTTGAACAATTATGGTGCTGAGGCTCAGACAAGATCTGATTTATCATTCAATCCCAGGACCCCAGCTGAAAATGAAGCCTTTGTTTTAATTCCTGACGGACTGATTGGTGAAATGGATAATCTACCTGAATTTAGAATAACCTGAGAGGCAGCCCCCTGGGAATGTCTGTTGGGGCATTTTTAGAGAGGATTAACTGACATGGGAAGATCTTCCTTAAACTGGGCAGTGCCATCCAGGAGATTGGGGTGGCTGGTGGGGGAAGGCCAGCCAAGTGCCAGCAATCCTTTATCACTGCTTCTTGACTGTGGATGCAATAAGACCACATCCCACATCCCACCACCAAATCTCACCAGCTGTAAGTCAAAACAAACCCTTCTTTGCTTTAGTTGACTTTGTTAAGTATTTTGTTACTGTGGTGAGAAGAGTGATGATCAAGGACTTAATAAGTTGAACTCGTGTACATTCTTGGAGATGGCAAAGGGCAACCAGGATTCCTAAGATTCTGAGGACAGTTTCTGAAGCCGCTGCAGAGGGCTAAACTCCTTCTGAGAGGCACCTGCAGGTAGGGAGATCTTTCTGGGTCTGTTTCCTGAGTGGAGATTACTCCCTGATCCCCAGAGCTGGAGGTCCTTCCTGGCTGTATGCAAAGCCTTTCTGTTCTCTCCATTTATCCTTCAGCTCCCACAGGAACTTCTCCTTTGCTGGATGACCTTCTTAGGTCTTTTCTT
Organism: Pachyuromys duprasi; assembly: GCA_028658305.1. NCBI lineage: Eukaryota > Metazoa > Chordata > Mammalia > Rodentia > Muridae > Pachyuromys > Pachyuromys duprasi. The sequence continues at coordinate 87,091,941 of CM053744.1, forward strand.
GTTTCATTGTTCTGTGCACTGCCAGACTTCTCCCCTTCCTAGTCCGGAACTCAAGTCATTTGAGCTTTAGGTCCCACTACTTATAAAGACACGGGAGTCCCCAAGAGACTAATTACATAGAGACTGAATCTTTTATTTGTTCAGTTGTGCTTTGGAAACATTTAAACAGCCATTGCTTTACTCCAGTCTCTCACCTAAATTAAGTCTACAGGCTTTATAAAACTGACCTTTATAAGACAAATATGACTTAAAACTTCTTTCTAAAATAAAATGGCAAAACCAAAAAATAAATCAACAAAAGTGAGTGGACAAAATAAAGCACAAATTTAGAAAGCAAACAGGGGTCTTGGAATGTATCTCAGTTGTTAGGTGGTTGCTTCTTCACTGCAAAAGAACTGACACACACACAGAGCAAAAGAAAAACAACTTACTTTTTTTCTGTGTTTTAAGATATGAGTCTTTTACCTCACCATCTCTAGGACCTGAGGGGTATTGAATTCAGGGTTCAGGAAGAGTAGAAGGGGTGAAAAAGAGGGCCTTCCAACAAAATAAATGTTTCCAAATCTTCAAAAATTTTCCTCACAGATGCTAGTAAGAGAACTTTCTTCTGTATGGCTAACCTTAAATTATTCCACCTGTCAGAAGCGTAGCTTTGATCTAAGTGTACTGTTATAGTGGGCTTAGTACAATTACTCCTACCTAAAGACTCAAGTTTTTGATTAAGAGCTTTGGGACTTCTGTTTGTAATTTTTCAATATGTTTATATGTGGCGTGTGTGTAGTAGCCTCTCCTAGAAGAACTTATAAGAGAGCTCTACTTAATTAGCTTAAAACAAATAAGCTCTTATGTAGTTAAGTATTCCTAAAACTCCCAGGAACTGACCCTAAAACTTAAGATACTGAGTAATCTTTCTTAAATAAGAACATTGCAGGACTAGGGGAGAGATTTTGCAGTTGGGTGTGGTAGTGCATACCTGACCCCAGCTCTCAGGAGGCTCAGATGACAGGAGAAGCACAAGTTCAAATGTAGCCTGAAGCACATAGTGAGTTCCAAGCCAACCTGAGTCACCTATCAGGATCTTGTCTCCAAACCAAACCAAACAAACAGAAACCCAGTAAAATAGAAAAAAAAAAAAAACAAAAAACAAAAAAACAAACAAAAAAAAAAAACCAAAGAAAGGATTTCCATTCAGAGTTGTCAGCATTAAATATAATCAAGACATATGACTGACTCCTTTTAGGGTTACTTAGTCAGGTAAGCTCACATAATCTCTCTCACAGAATTTTTAAGAATAAAATGATACTTAAATGATTAATATCTCATGGGATTTGTGTTAGCAAATCAGCCACAATTATTACAAACAAGTGAATCACTAGATAAAAGTACACAAATAAATTGTTCAACAACAATTGTTTTGTAATATGTCTACTTACTGATAATTTCCTAAGTTTGGTATGGTGGCTCACAGTACAGACTGTTTCCTAATGAAAAGGGAGGCTGAAGGATGCAGACTAAAAACCAAATAACAAAACCTAAAATTATAAAGAAAGTTGTAGAGAGAATAAAGAGAAGTCAAACTAAGCTTAAATACATCTATTATACATGTTTTAAAATAAGCATTATTATAAAAATACATTGATTCAAAAGTAGAATTTGGTCTCATTTCTGTTCAATGACAAAGTTTCCCTGGAGATTTAAGGAACCAAGATTAAGTAATACCACCCTTTAGCAAAACTGGCTTGAGACCCTGCTTTAAAATGTTCCCAGCCTTATAAGTAAGTAAAAAAATCACTTTCTGGCACTCCTAAAAACTAACAAGTATTTCAGAGATTCCCCAAAGCAGAAGAATTCAACCAAATCAAAGTCTGACTTGGAGGATTGCTTGTGTTCCTGTCCTTGCCTCAAGATGGGGCATTGTTGCACTTCTGTAAACAATCAGGCCACATTTAGTGGTCCTAAAGTTATCTTTAGAGATGGGGGTGACTGTAGAGAGAAAACGTGTGCTTTATTAGGAAACCAGGGCACAACCATTATGAGCAGTAGCCCTGTTCATTATCCCCAGGCTTTTGTTACCCATCAACAGCCTGGCTGACACCCAAATTCTTTCAGCTTCCTCCAACATCTGGCTATATACATCTCCAAACTAATGTTTCCAATGTTGCTGTCAACCTCGTGACTTTCTATCGCTGGAAATTAAATCTTTTTCCTGATGCCTTGAAAACTGAAGCTAAGACTTGACATAAGCTTTTAAAAACTCACCCTGCCCCCTTATAGGCACCCTGGCTTATTTTTGGCAATAATCTTTCAGTTAGGCTAGAAAACCCATATCTTCAATGTCTCTGATTAGCAATTTTCCAATCACGGCCCCCACTCTAATACTGTGGTCAACTCTCCCTTATTCTCCTCTATCCCACTTTGTTGAAAAAGAGTTAGGTCAAGTCTCTCTCTTCCACAAAAGGCGTATACTATTTGCCATGGCTCCTCTTGAACAAAACCTGCCTTGCCATCTTCACTGAGTATCATTACAGGACCAATTTTTTTCCGAGTATGTAGTAACCTTTTGTATAACAAATGCATTTTAAATTAATGCGTAGTTGTTGATATTTACAGTGTAGCATTTCGATAAATAGATGCTATGTGTAATCATCTAGTTAATTTGCTTATCTATCAGTTCAGATTTTATCATTTCTTTGCACTGAGAACACTCAAAATCCTTTATAGTGTTGTCAACCATAGTTATCCTACTGCGTTAAAGAAAACACTAGAAGTTACTCTGTCCATTCTGAAAATACAGCTTAATGGTAGAGCCCTTGCCAAGCATGCACAGGCCCTGGGTTCGGTTTCAGTTCCAGCAACACACACATTATTCCATCAAATGACACTCCTGTACCTGTAACCGAGATTTTAGAGCAAAGGTGCAGACTTCTGCAGCTCTGCTAGTTCAGGTTCCGTAACCTATCTTAGTATGCCCAATAAAGAGATAAATGATGGCTAGAGAGAGAAATTTCACTGATGTGCACATTGGAATACAGATAAGGGATCTACTGACCCCCCAAGTCTGTCTTTGGGGAACTTACAAGAGCTTTAGATTTAGAGGAAGAACTGAGGTTGGGGGCAAGAGGTAGGAACAATCAAGCAGGCCTGGCCAAGTGTGGTCTGGTTGGTCACTGCCTCAGTGCTGGTTCTGCAAGGTGGTAGAAGTCCTTTTCCTTGAGGGACAAGCCAGTTCTCAGGATTATTTCTCCTCGGGCCATCATCTGGGGCTGCTGTATTCCATGAGGCTTTGTGATTCCTGATACCTAGAAGGTTGAGGCCAATGACCAGAGACTTTTGGTGCCTCTTGGGGAAGTTTTCTGGAAAAGGACATTATAAAAAGTGACAGTATAAAGTCTTGGCTACTCCTACATGTTTGGCACCCATATCTGAAGGAGAACGAGGTGAAACACCACAGATTTTAGACAGGTGCTCCTTGAGTGACCGAAGAGGTGAGCAGGTAACCCATAGTAACCCAGACAGCTACAAAACGTAGGCATAGATGCCATGGGTTTTCTGCTTTTGATTACTCTTGGCCCAAGTAAGGAGTTAATCCTTTTTAGCAAGAGCAGTTTCAAAGTCCCTGTTACACACATCTCCCCTTCCTCCATGACTTTGCTAATGTTCTACCTGTTTTCACTTAGTGTTTTATTTACTCATTTGTTTATCTTCCCCATGGTAATGCAAACTCTATGAACACTAGATTTCTATTTTGTTCACTATTATATTCTTAAAGTCTTTGTCAGTGGTTGGGGGACAGAGACACAGCTCCACATTGTCACCCTCAGAAGCCCAAGAAGTTCCCTAATATTTCAGGGACATCAACTAGACCAAACCAGAATTCCTTTTTTTTTTTTTCTGTATAAGGCTCCCCGCCTCCTCCATGTATGTATTTGCACCATGTACATACCTCAATGTGTCTTCAATGCAGAAAAGAATTTCAAGATTATCCATTATGAAGCAGGGTTGGGCTTTTAGTAAAATAATCTAATACAGACTTTAAGCATGAGGGTTAGGAGAAAGAAGGGTCTGAAAGGAAAGTAAGTAGTAAGACAGACCCAAGTGTGGGTGTGGTTTCAAGGGAAAGTTTTCATTGAGTGTCTTAGTCTTAGCCATACGTACCATTTTGGTGGCTCTCAAATTAAGGGGCTAAGAAGAAATCCTCCACTTCACCCCTGTGTGTTTTTTCTCCTGAGGTGGAAATATAATCTGACAAAGTAAAACCAGGAGTCCCCAGGGTTCCATGAGGGGTTTCCCAGCGAGTCCTACAAACATGCAGGTTTTTCAGTTGGGGGATGGGAGGAGAAAAGCCACAACCAGTTGTTAGCAGTACAGAAATTCTTTGCTAGTACGCCGCTTCAAATAGACCCATAGGTAAGGGATTCCTTTCCTTACTGATTATCTCCTAATTTTCCCTCTCATCCTGCCTCACCATGAACAGGGCTGTGACGACAGGGAAAGCGACGTTAGAGAAAGGAAGAGACAACTAAACTGACGGAAGGTGTTAAGTCTCACAGATTAAAAAGCCACGTAAAGGGATCCCTGCTACTTAGTTCCACTGGAAGGAGGGAGGGGAAACTAAATGACAAAGAGGGAGAAGACCTTGGGCGGTGATTGGCAGCTGCGGCTTTTAACAAACGCCGCCACCCAGAAAGTGGCGATTGGGGAAATTTCCTGGAGGAAATCACGCGAGAGTTGCCTGACGGAGGCCGTCCGCGAATCGAGCCGGGGGTGTGGAGCAGCCAAGATGGAGCCGGCGGCTGCCGGTCCCGGCCCTCTGATTGTGAACAACAAGCAGCCCCAGCCGCCACCTCCTCCGCCTCCTGCCACCGCACAGCCTCCCCCCGGGGCGCCGAGGGCCGCCGGAGGCCTCCTGCCGGGGGGCAAAGCCCGCGAGTTCAACCGCAACCAGCGCAAAGACTCGGAGGTCAGAGCTGCAGGGGGGCGAGGCTGGCGCTGGGCGGCGGACGGAGAGGGTCCCGGGGCCGGGGCGGCTTCCGGCCTAAGCCGGGCTTCCGGATGGCTTGACAGGCGGACTGGGAGCTACTTTGCCGAGAACCGTGCAGCTAGCGAGGCCGGCGGGAACCGCGGCCCCGGGGAGGGAAGCCCGGAGCCCCTGCCACCAACTCTGCTGCGGCCGGGGACACAGCCGGTCTGCTCCCGGGGGTGTGACCTGAGGCGCTGCCCTGGGGTGAAGAGTCAGTGGTCTGCACGCGTTCTTAACCCCTCATCGTTTCCAGCCTCTGGTCCAGGGCGGGTGGTGGGCGACGCCAATTGGCAGCGATGGGACCTAGGAGAGTTCAGCGGGCGCTTAGAACAGCTTATATCTCTAGAGCTGCTCGGCCCCAGGTTGTGAGCGTGGCAGAGACGGCATACTGGGTTTCCTCCGAATTTTAGTCAGTGCAGGATCAAGCCATGGGCAGACATTGCAAAGTATTTTTGTATGCCCAGTGAGCCCAGTGCTGAACTGTGTCCACAGTGCTGATCAGAAGTACACAAAGGGCTCAGGAGTCTCCTTGCTAGTGTGCTGTGATTCCCTTTGCCCGCGCAGTCTGGAGCTGTTCACCTCGCCCCAAGTTAAAATTCCTCCCACTGCTTCCGTTTGCAGAATTCATGAATGAACACACACCCGTCGCGGCATTTTAGGGCTTCTTAATCAGCACATTCATTCCCAGAGCACTTACTATGCAATCTCCTCCACCTGAGACAACTCCCAGTGTGATGAGCTGTCAGGCACTTACCGCGAGGGAATTTCTTCTTATTTAAACTTGATGCTCCAGCCTGTACCAGAGACTAACGATAGTGTACTGAAATCAGTTCCTTTGAAACATTTTTGTTGTATGCTCAAGCCCTGATAAAACATGTCACAAATGAGCAAGCCCAAGGGGAGAGACGTTGAGCTTAGAGTGGCCTTTTTGAAAAAGTAGAAGATGGACTTTTTAGAAATCTTTTATTATGGACCAATGAGTCATCAGTGGCTACTTCTCAGTCATTTCTCAAGTATGAAGGAGTATAAAAGTTTTATGTTTGTGAGCTGCGCTCTTCAATGACCAGACTTGTTCGATTTTTCTGAAGAGGATGCTGAGAATTGAACTATATCCCGATTTTCCTTTTAAAATGTTTTAGTGAGCCGGAGAGATGGTTCAATGGTTAAAAGCACTTGCTGCCCTCTCAAAGGACCTGAGTTGAGTGGCTCACAGCTAACTGTTACTCCAGGTCCTGGGGGCCCAGTACCCACCTTCTGACCTCCATGGGCACTTGCATGCACACATACACACAGATAGACATATAAATAAACCTTAAAAAAAAGTTTTAGGGCTGGCAACATGTCTTAATAGGTAAAGAAGTTTTAAATTTTACTAAGGACCCACAGAATAGTCAGATAAATACCCTTTCATACATTTTATTTTTTTATTATTTTTATTTTTTGAGACAGGGTTTTTCTGTGTAGCTTTGACTGTCCTAGAGCTTGCTCTAGGCCTCAAACTCACAGAGATCCACCTGCCTCTACCTTCTTTGTGCTGGATCAAAGACATGGGCAGCTGCCGCCTCCTCCGATGCCACATTGCCACTCCCCAGCCTTATTATTTTATGGTGCTGAGCATCAAATTCAGAGCCCAGCTAAGCAAACACTGTACTGCTGAGCTACATCCTCAGCCTCTATGATAATTTGTTTCTACCCTTTAATTTCACCAGAGTCAACATCTGGAAGGACCGTCGAGTAGATCCGTCTACTTGCATTAGAGGTGCAGATGCTGCACACTTCCTGTAGGGACAGCTGAAGTCAGTCTTTGGGAATATGATCAGTGCAGAGAGAACAAGGAGGTTGACTTTGGAGGAGAGCCCAATATGTGCTTCATAAATTTTATTAGTCCTCAAAAATAGCCAAAGCAGCCAAGTATGCTTCCAGCTTCAACAGGCAGGAAGTTAAAGAAGGAAGGTCAGAGTTCAAGGCCAGCCTGGGCTTCGCAGTAAAGGCTTGTCTCTGTATAAATATATGGGGAGGGGATAAGGAACAGTAATGGATTTGGTGGTGAATATGATCATAATACATTGTATAATGGGTGTGAAACTGTCAAAAAAAAAGTCTTAAGAAAAGTTCCAAGCAGATTTTTGTTGTTCTCATTCCGTAAATGAAAAACTCAACCCCAGCAATGTGTGCTACTATTGATTTTACTTGTGTTTTGGTGGTTCTGGAACTTGAACCCAGGATCCTACACATGGTAGGTAATCATTTCTACACTGAACTATATCCCTAACCTAGAAGTTCAGTAGCTTGTGAAAGTGTCCATTACTGTACAGGAATAAGGAGTGAGTTACTGCTTGTGGCTATATTATGTCATTTTGTCAGTGGTCATCATCTATTATAAGGCTCTCCCTGACCCCACCCTCCATCTCACTCACCTCTTTTTCTCCCCCTCTCCCCTTCCAATGCTGAAGATTAAGCCCAGGGTCTAGCACATACTAGGCAAGGTACCCTATACTAAACTGTACCCTCTGGTCTCCCAAGTACATTTTAGTCAAGACTGGGTTCATCCTTTTTTTCTTGATGCTTCTCTCTTTTTCACAAGGCTTCTAAGGTGGCGAGGTCTCAGGGATCACCTATCCCTAACAGATTCTCATCACATTCTCTCTTGTGTGGGGGAAGGTGGCCAACCTGTTCCATTCTGCTTTGTCTGTCAGTTCTCACTGAAAACTGAGATAGGGGCAGGGTGGCTGAGGGTTTCAATACTCATTTTGTCAGTAGCTGTCTATAGGCTACAGTTCAGAAAGAAGTGAAACTTTTAGATACTCCGTAACTGTATGGAATGGTCAGTTGCTGCACAAAATTGATAGGAACTTTGTGTTCATTGTTGAACAGGTATGTAATAAATATAATTGGTCAACAAAACAGAATCCCTGTTTCAAGGAACTTGCTGTCTCGTGGAGAGGAAGATGGAAAAAACAAAATTCAGTGAATAAGCAGCTTACAGTGGGTGCTTTGAAAGTGAAATACAGGGTGCCAGAAAGGGCTTAAAGGGGACTACAGTTAGTCCAGGAGACAAAATATTGTGATAAAACATCAAAAGAGTGGAGGCAGTGATGTCATATAGTGCGCCATGGCTCTGAGGCATTTGTGTTTATCCCTTTGTAAAACACTCAGGAAGGTCTTTTATGTGAAGCTTTTTCCATTCTCCAGGGCTATTCTGAGTCTCCAGACCTGGAGTTTGAATATGCTGACACCGACAAGTGGGCTGCAGAGCTCGCAGGTAAAGTCTGATAGACTCTTGTGTTATTTGACAGGAATTTTGACTGAGTTCTTAAGAAAATTAAGAGTGGATATCATTTTTTCCCTAGTTATTTCTATTAATGATATATAAAACATAGGTTAGCTATTTAACTTGGACCACATATCTCCACATTTTGGATTTTCCTTTATTTCCGTAAAGGGTCTTGTTTGGAGCCAGCTAAATTGGTGAGTGCCCAGTTCCAGTGTTGCTGCTTCTGTTGAGTTATAATATGAGGTCAGCATGAGCTGTTTCTCTGGCCTTCATGATCCTTATTCAGGAGGTGACACTGAAGACATACATTCAGAGCGATGGTCAGCCTCTGGCACACCACAGTCTGAGGCACATCATACGAGAAGTGCCCAGATTTGTGCTCCTCCGTCATTCCCGTTAGAGCTTCCAATGGCCAGAGTTTCTCTTTGAGCACATCAGAACACTAAGGACTTCCCCACTCAGTAATGAGGAAGAATAGTCTGAGACTCACTGTGACTCGGGCTGGAATAGAGTTGGGGCTGGGAATGAATGCCTTACTTTCTCCGTTGCGTGTGAGACCTGATATGGAGTGTGGTGATAGTGAGAAGACTTTGTCCTTTGACAGAACTTTATAGCTATACAGAAGGTCCAGAATTCCTGATGAATCGGAAATGCTTTGAGGAGGACTTCCAGCTTCATGGTGAGATCATTTCCCTCACTTCTTGATTCCTATCACACGACATCAGGGTAGTACAGGGCTTCTCGTCATCGTCTGACTGGGCTAAGCCATCCAGGAATATGAAAAAATTGTTGTGCTAGTTGTTCCCTACCAGATGTGACATGTAAAGTGGGCCTTCTGGGCCTTCTGATGTGAATTCCAATTCACAGACCAGTAGGGTGGTCTTATTCCTTATGAAGGGGTAACGTGTCTTTCTGGTCTTGTGACTGTCCTGATTTGAAAGATTAGCACAGTCCATTCCATTGTGAGGAACGGTGTGGGCTCGGTTATAAGTGTCTCTTGCCCTGCAGTGACAGACAAGAAGTGGACTGAGCTGGATACCAACCAGCACCGGACCCATGCTATGCGACTTCTAGATGGCTTGGAAGTCACTGCCCGGGAGAAAAGACTCAAGGTGGCCCGAGCAATTCTCTATGTCGCCCAAGGTACTATGAGGATGTCCCCTTGGCACTTGTGCTAGTGACAGAGCCTCATTTTGTGTGGAGGGGCACAGTAAGCTCTGCCCTGTGTTTGCAGGTACCTTTGGAGAGTGCAGCTCAGAGGCAGAAGTACAGTTCTGGATGCGCTACAACATCTTTCTGCTCCTGGAGGTGGGCACGTTCAATGCCTTGGTGGAGCTTCTGAACATGGAAATAGAGTGAGCACTTCTGTTGAGGGGCTTATGTAGCGAAGGGGAGGGAAGGGAGAAGTGGGAAGGGGCCAGAGCTTACAGACCTAACAACATCTGAGACAATTAAATAGGCCACTGAAGATGAAAGATCTGTTCTCAGGCTATTTGGAACATACAGGGTTGAATAATGGAGGAGCTGCTTAATGATTGCTTAGAAAATAATATAATTGAAAGAGATGAGAAAATAATCGAGAGGGTGAGAGGTTCCCATGTTGACAGAAAGTAATGATGGGTTCCTGTGCTGGGAACACATGCTCTGTAATGTGGAGCATTGGTACGTGGGCAGGTCTTGCCCAGCCCAAAACACCCTCCAGAAGGAGCCTTCTCATCTTCAATTCTTTGATTCTGTGGGCTCACCTCTGTTTTTCCCTTCAGCAGAATGCCACACCCAAATCTAACGTAGGCACAACAGAGCTTGTCACCTCTAGGCCTTTATCTCATGGGCAGGTTAGCCACTGCTCATGTAAGGAAAACAGGCATCATAAATAAGGAAGATTGCTATGAGTCGGAGCTTAGCCTAGTCTACATAGGTAGTCAGGGTAGTCAGAGCTACTTAGTGAGATCATATACAAAACAAACAATTCAATTAAAATAAAATAAATGTAGTAGTAACTAAAACCACTCACTGAGAACTACATCTTCAGACACTGTTCTTGGAACATTACCCATTTGTGTTAATAACTCAATGCTGTTATCACCCTGATTTTGTATCTGACGTTCCTGGACACAGGGAAGTTGACTCTACCTTGCCCACCTATACCTAACTAGTAAATGTTAGAACTAGGATTCCCACTTTGAGACTTAACAGTCTGGTCTACAACTTAAGTTCTTAACCAGTGTGGTGTCCTAAGGTCTCATGTAGAGCCTAAACACATACAGCATCTTGTTGCCTGATGGGACAGTACTTGTCAAGGGCATCACTTACTTCTTTTGCACTGTCAAGCTGATTCAGATCTCTCCTGCAGTAACAGTGCCGCATGCAGCAGTGCAGTGAGGAAGCCTGCCATCTCCCTGGCTGACAGCACAGACCTGAGGTGAGACAAGCTACAAGCCTGGTACCCTGAGCCAGAGAGTGAGCTTAGAGCCAGGATGAGCATTTTTTTCATTGTGTCTGCATTTCTTTTGCACACACTAATCAGTGATAGGCTCACTGGAGGCATTAGTAGGCCTTAATTAGGCCTCCATCTTAGGGGAGGAGAGGAACCTGGAAAATCCAAAAGAAATGTAGGGTCAAGCCACTTAATAGAGATGGTAGGAAACTGGTTGTAGAATATCTTATGTGGACAAAACCCAGGGCATTGCTCTTGTGCTCCCATAGCCCATTGTGCACAATTTGATCTCCTTATATATTGAGTTATCTTAACAGTGCAACCACGGTTCATGGCTGCACAGGAATAGCAACGGCTAAGCAAAGGGATCATCTTTCCAGTGTTTTAGAGTTAAGTCTGGTTTTGGAGGTTCTCACTGTGGTGAGGATCTCTGCATTTCACTTCCTGTTTTCCACTCCATCATGGTGAACTCTGTGTCCTTTCTGTAATCCTGTCCTGCTTTGACCTTAGTAGCTTACACTAATCAGTTTTGTTTTGTTTTTCTTTCCAGGAGACTTAGGGCAGTGAATTCTTTAGGCCATTCTTATTCATATTTGTCAGCTTTGAGTAAGCTCCTTTTAGACACTGGAGATACAGAATGAGTTATAGTTTCAGTCTTGGGAGTAAAGATTTAAACACCCCTTTGCTCTGCAGGGTCCTCGGGTGTCATCTCTCTTCTGGGGTTTTCTCTGTATTTCAGTCCTCTCCTACCATACACTAAGGTGTTTACATCTTAGTCAGAAAGTAAGAAAACCCAAGGGCTCCTCCCTCACATTTTTGTTTGTTTAAGATTGTCTCCATGCATGACCTTAGCCAGCCTAGAGCCCACTATGTGGCCCAGGCTGACCTGATACTTAAACGCCTCCTGTCTCAGCTTTCCAAGAACTGCTATTTCAAGCATGCTCCACCACTCCTGGCTGAGAGTGCCCCTTGGCTCCCTGCCATACTCTCTTATGGTTTGTGTGCTCAGGGTCCTGCTCAACATCATGTACCTGATTGTGGAGACTGTTCACCAGGATTGTGATGGTGACAAGGCTGAGTGGAGAACGATGAGACAGACCTTCAGAGCTGAGTTGGGTAGGGCTCTGGATCCTCTCTTAAGGCTTTGCCTGGGAGCTGAGACTGGAGGGCTTTGGGTGGGTCCTCTTGCTGCCTGGGGTCCTAATCTCTTTGAGTCACTTCCAGGCTCCTCTCTGTACAACAACGAGCCATTTGCCATCATGCTATTTGGGATGGTGACCAAATTTTGCAGCGGCCATGCCCCCCACTTTCCCATGAAGAAAGTTCTCTTGCTGCTCTGGAAGACCGTATTGGTGAGCACCTTCTTGGGGGATACTCATGCTAGGAGATGGGGCAGGAAGGAGATATCTTTGTACAGTTGGCCTCTGTACCTGTGGATTCACATTCGTATATACATCCAAACACAGGTCATAGAAAGAGGTTTGCATCTATACTAATTGTATGGACCTTCTTTTTATTCCCTAACTAGTGTAGCAATAATTTATGTAGCATTAGGTATTACAAATAATCTAGGGATGATTTCAAGCTTGCAGAAGGTTATGCATAGGTTATAGGCAAGTACCATTCCGTCTAATGAGGAATGTGATACCTTCCTGTGGAGGGTGAAGTGATATTCCCAGAGCTGGTCTCCCATGGAGAATGATAAATAACTACATTTCTTTTTGAACACTGAATTATGTGAATATGTAGCTACTTGGTTTTAAAAGTATTTATTTAGTGTCATTACAGATTTAACTTAAGACCTTGTGTGTGCCAGACTAACAGACTCCACTGAGCTATGTCACTGGCACTCTTTTTTTTTTTTTAATGATTTATTTACTTAATTTTTTTATGTGCATTGGTGTTTTGCCTGCATGTATATCTGTGTGGGATGCCAGATCTCTTAGAATTGGAGTTACAGAAAGCGGTGGTTGCTGGGAATTGAACCCAGGTCCTCTGGCAGAGCAGCCAGTGCTCCTAACTGCTGGGTCATCTCTCCAGCCCCCACACTGGTGTTCTTTTTACTTTGTTGTTGTTGTTGTTGTTTATTTCTTGTGCATGTGGGTATGCATTTAATATGTGTGTGTGGTACACGTATAGCTGCATACACCCATATACAGAGGCCAGAGGAGACGTCACGTTTCCTGCTCTGTCATTCCTGGCTGTATTCCCTTACAACAGGGTCTCTAACTGAACCTGTTCCTAAGCTGGCATCCAGCAAACAAACTCCTCACCCCTTCCACCAAGTCCTACTGTTTGTACCCAACTCTGTTGGGGAGTACAGGCTTCCATGTGGCTTGTCCAGCTTTTTGCATGGGCACTGGAGGATTTGAACTTAGATCCTCAGCTTTTCCAAACAACTGCTCTTACTTCCTCAACTGTTTACTTTTTATTTTTACACAAGATCTGGCCTTAAAAACTTGAAATATTCCTGCCTTAACCTCGTCCGTATCAGCAACTAGGCCCTTTTTTTTTTTAAGTTCCAGAAAAGATATGAAAAAGAAATACAGGACATGGTGGTACATGCCTTTAATCTCAGCACTCAAGAAGGAGAGGCATGCAGCTCTCTGAGTGTGAAGCCGTTCTGGTCTACACAGTGGTTTTTAGGCCAGCAAGGGCTACATGGTAATAAAACTATACCCCCCAAAATCCAGGGGCAGGGGGTTAGGCCTTTGAGTCATACTCAATTGGCTCCTTGGCTTTTGTTAAAGCCATTTTCTCAATTATACAACAGCTTTACCCCCAGACAAGATGCCTCTTTCGAGACCGCTCCCACACCTGTGTTTGTAAAGTGGTTAGAGGCAAAGAGAACTGACAGAGTTGTAGTCCACTGGGTGGATGACTTTTGCTACTTGGGTTGTGAGCTTAATCTTGAACATTAGAGCTCTATCTCTAGGCATTAAGAAGTCCTGAAGGAAGCAAGAGTGAGCCTCTAGCTGCTCTATTTCTCAAGGGTCTGTTGTGAAATGGACTCTGTTTCTACTTGAGGGAATGGATGCTGGGTAAACTGGCCATCACACTTCGGATAGTGCGTTGTCAGATACCAAACCCAGGGCAAGCTCTCCAGGAGGAGCTCTGTGCTCAGTGGGGTCTCCCCTTTGCTCTGCAGCCAGAGCTTAGTGAGTTAAGAGCCTCATACAGCATGTACAAGTGTTATCTTGCCCAGACCTGCTGGTTCCTCGGGAAGCCTCATCAGGCTGAGAGGAAAACTGAGTTACTCAGAGTCAGTAACACTGAGCAGCCACAGAGACCACAGTGTAGAGTTTTGGGCTTCTGTTGAGGACACTAGACAGCTTTTTACTTTGTTTTAATATAGTATTTGTTTGAGCAGCAGTATGTTTTAATTTTATTGGAAGACTGACATGTATAGTTTAGAAGTGTTAGTCTGCTGACATTTTTAAGAACTGACTCTACTCTACTTTTTGTTTGTTTGGGTTAAAGACATGTCTTCATATAGCCTTGGCTAGCCTGGAACTTGCTATGTACATCAGGCTAGACTTAAAATTATTGTGATCCTCCTGCTTCTTCCTCAGAAGTGTCAGGATCATCAGTATGTGCCACCAGACCCTGCTCAATCGGCTTCTTCTTAAAATTAGAGGCTGTATAACACCTACAGAAGTGTGTGTGTCATGCTCCAGCTTCTGGCGTCCTTCCTCCTCCTCCTTCTGTACTGCGTAGAAAGCACTGAGTTCTCCTTGCATAGCTTTAGTTTTTGATCTGAGAGGCCGTGTGGGTCTCTGTAAAGGCTTAGGTTCATGGTGTCATGCATGCTTTTTAGCATAATGATGGCAGAAAGGGCACGGAGACCTAGGCTCTGCGCTCCCATTTTACACAGTGCACGCTGGGCGGCTTTGAGGAGCTGCAGAGTATGAAGGCTGAGAAGCGTACTCTCCTTGGCCTTCCCCCACTACCTGAGGACAGCATCAAGGTGATCCGCAACATGAGGGCTGCCTCCCCACCAGCCTCTGCCTCAGACCTGATTGAGCAGCAGCAGAAACGGGGCCGACGGGAGCACAAGGTGAGGCAACAGAGGGCCCAGGACTCCTAAGAGATCTCAAAGTACATACTCAGGGTTTGAGGGGGAGGGCTACATGATCACTAGGGCAAGTAGGGCATTAGAAATCAGCTCTAATCAGGAGGAATGCCTCCACAGCAGGGACACTGTCCCCAGTCCCAGGCCCACTGTGTAGTGGATACTTGGATCATGGCAGCTTCTGAGGTACAGGAGCAAGAAGTGAACTGTCACTTTATTTTAGTCTTAACTCCTCCTCTGTATTTTCCGGTGTTCTCAGCTCCCTATCTAATGCCTTTCTGTTCCTTTTGAATGGTTTCCCTTGGTCATCATCGCATCAGTTGGCTAGTTTGCTCAGCTCCCTTCCCTGTGCTTTCAGGCTCTGATAAAGCAGGACAATTTAGATGCCTTCAACGAGCGGGATCCCTATAAGGCTGATGACTCTCGAGAAGAGGAAGAGGAGACTGATGATGACAGCAGCCTGGAGGGGGAGACTTTTCCCCTTGAGCGAGATGAGGTGATGCCTCCCCCACTTCAGCACCCCCAGACTGACAGGCTCACCTGCCCAAAAGGGCTCCCTTGGGCTCCCAAGGTCAGGTGAGTCTCTGAGTTCTAGGGTATTCTTGAAGGGAGCCCTCATATCCTCAGGCCCTCACCTGTCCTCTGCAAGGCTAAGATGACCTTAAATTACCCTGTGCTGGGCACTTCTGTAAGGTTGGCCTTGCTGATATCAGATATGTATGCTTGTATGGTTCCTGTGTCAGTAACTGAACTGGTCAAACTTGGTAGTGAAGAAATATTAGGGAGGAAAATGAGTATTTAGCCAAACCTATTTCTGTTCTTCTTGGAGTTGTATATGGTTTTTTATATAGAAATAATAGATGAAGAGTTTCAAAAAAAACAGTGTATTAAATAATATAATAGGGTCAATCAATAGATGGGAAGGTAGCTGGAGATGTAAAAGTGGTATATCTTTTGTAGGCAGCAGCTTAATGAGTAGATGTGTATATGAACTGATATAAAAGAGGGTAAGTCCTCAGCTTTCATGTTGTGTGAGAAGAATATAGAATAAGTTACCCAAAAAGCCAGTGTTTCTGTTGAGACAAGAAAATGACCCATTTGAAGTCATTAGCTTAGTGTTTGAAAGTACTAAAGATTACTATTGTTCAAATAAACTGTGCTTTTAAGTTTTATGGACCTCCCTGATTTTGATTCAGCTAGCCATAGATATTATAGAAACGTACTTCAAGTTTATGAATCCAACAAAATTATGAAATCAAAATAGCCAGAATTCAGATTTTCCCCGTTACTGTAAGAGACCTGTCTTGGAATCAGTGTTTGGAGATGCTTTGTCTATTAAAACATAAGCCTGCAACTGTGATGTACCTTGAAACAGTACTTGATACAGTCTGCCCCTCTGTCTTCCTTTGCTAGAGAGAAAGATATTGAGATGTTTCTTGAATCCAGCCGCAGCAAGTTCATAGGCTACACTCTAGGAAGGTGAGTATGATCTGAGGTTCACTCGCCTGGCACTGGGGCAGCGTACAGGTTGAGTGGATGTCTGTGCTCAGCATAAGGCTTTCTTTATTCTCCAGTGACACCAACACAGTGGTGGGGCTGCCAAGGCCAATCCACGAAAGCATCAAGACACTGAAACAAGTAAGTAGCTCTTAGTGAACTTTTGGCTTGGTTTGGTCCCGGGTGAATAAAGTGAGCCTGGCCAAGGGAGAAACCTTTCAGGGGTATTGTGTGCCAGCAAGAGCCGGGAAAGCACCTCTTCATAAGTGTGATATTGGTTAGGGATGTGTTTACATACCAGTCTTCAGAGTGTTTAAATACACTAAGCTTTCCCTTTTTCTTAGCCAAGTTCTAAGGCAATTGAGGGAGGCCGGCAGATGGAGAGGACATTGTCAGCTTCATTCTTCATAGCATGGCTAGGGAGCAAGGCTTCAGGGCACCATCGGGTGTGCTATTAGTATACTTAGAAATCAAGCAAGCTCAGTTACCCAGTTCCATGCAGAGCAGGAGGGCAGACAAGACTCAGGCTCTCAGTAGTCAGGCAGGTAGAGTCTAAAGTCGGGGTTGGGGGTAAGACTATCTTGCTTTCCTCCTGTGCTCACTGTTGGGAGGGAGCTGAGGGAGTGGTGGGTATAAGAATTGACAAGGAAAAGACTCTAATGGTCGGGAGGGATACTTCAATGTAGCAGGACTGTACTATTTCTAAGTCCAGTCTTGACATTGGTAGTACCAAGTGGTCTCTGCAGCTAGGCCTTTTGAGTACACAGTTTTGCCTCTGATGTCCTTTCTCCTGTCATTTCTGCTTCTGAAAGCCCTTTCCCTGACTTTGCTTCGCTCTTTGCTAATATCCTATGGGCTTTTCACACAGGCTATCAGAAGTAGATGCTTAGAAAACTATTAAAGGTTTGCAGTTTTACTTAGGGATCTTTGTTGTGACTTCGCTCTCAGAAGAACGAAATAAAATCTTGGGTTTTTGCTAGGGTGAGGAGGGAATGTGGCTGGAGAAAAGGGGTGTTTTTCTCAACACCTTCTCTCCTGCTTTTCTCTTCAGCACAAGTATACGTCGATTGCAGAGGTCCAGGCACAGATGGAAGAGGAGTACCTTCGCTCTCCTCTCTCAGGGGTGAGTTAGGAGGCCTACTGCCTGAGTCCCTAACTCCTCTCAGTCTTGGAGCTGGGCCTGGCCCACAAAGCTGCTCCAGGCTCAGCCTCTCCTTGAAGAGATTGCCATCCATGTCCAGCTCTTTCAGTCCATGAATGGCAACTTGAGCACAAAACTCGATCTCTCTGTGCTTTATTCCCTAACTGTAAAAGAAGAACGGTGTTAGACTGGTGCCTTCTCTCTTAGTTGTGTACTTGGTTATTTGTTTGTTTGAGGTAACATCTATCTGTAACCCAGATGGCCATCTGTAACTCAGGCTGACCTCAAACACTTCTCTCAGCCTTACCGGTGCTGGGGTACAGGTATTTGAAAACATGCACGACTGTGGTACCTTATGAAGAATTAACTAAACTATTCCAAGTGAAGTTCCTGGCATGCTGTAGCATCACTCTTCACTTTGATCCTGGAGGGTCTACTCCAGCCAGCTACTAAGCTGGCTTAGGAGACAGTAGCCTGAACATAGGTTTTGTGTTTGTGACATTTGTGTCAAAGGGAGAAGAGGAAGTTGAGCAAGTTCCTGCAGAAACCCTCTACCAAGGCTTGCTCCCCAGCCTGCCTCAGTATATGGTGAGTGCTCTTTGTCTGGGTCCTCTCTTGGGGGATCAGTAAGCACTTGTGTTGAGATACCCCATGGGCTGGTCTCCCCCTAACAAGGTTCCTGCCTCCTGAGGCAGGAGTCTCCTTCCTGGGGTTTCATTATGGTTTGAGCTCTGATGCCCATCTGAGTAGTCTGCTTTTCCCAGATTGCCCTCCTGAAGATCCTACTGGCTGCAGCTCCCACATCAAAAGCCAAAACAGACTCAATCAACATCCTGGCAGATGTTCTGCCTGAGGAGATGCCGTGAGTATCAGTGCGTGAATGGAGCACGTCATAGTGAGGGTAGAAGGAAAGGGACCAATGTTTTTCAGGTTGGTTTCTTTTGTTGGCCCAGCCTTGCTACAGGTAAAGTTTAGGGTATTTCTGATTCAGACAAAGGAAACTTCTGGATAAAGTTCCCTGGGTAGGAAGATGTCATGGCCTGAATCCCAGCACAGACTGTCACTGCGTGAACTAATTAAGTGAAGAGTGCCGGTTTTCCTTTGTAAAACAGATGAGCAGTAGACTTTCTCAGAGCCTTCCTTCTAGAGCCATGTGGTTGATAAACCCTTCATGGGAGGGCTAAGTTCCGGTCAGTTTGCCAGCTAACACAGAGCCTGTGCTGGTGTGGTCTCTCCTGCTGGCCTGTGGACTAGCAGGCAGAACCCTGGTAAGTGTCTCAGGAGAGTGAAACTCTTAGGAGTTTTTTCTCTCTGACGGCAGGTGTTTTCATGTAGAGAGCAGCCAGAGGTCATATTCTACACTGAGAAAGGACCCAGGCGCACACCTGATCTGCCTGCTGGCCAGGGCTGCTTTTTTCTGAGCTGATCCTCTGTCTGATGATGATGGCCATGTGAGGGAGGAGCCAGGGATCAGCTCCTGTCAGAGGGGTGTTCACAGCTACCGTGATCCTGAGAAATACAATCAAATGCACGTTTCCTGTTCTGAAAATTTTCAGTGACAAGTCCTGAATTAAGGAACGGATAGAACTCAGTGCTTGCTAAATGTATCTATCTTTGGCACTCCCAACCCCACCACTGTACAGTGAAACTTCTCCACGTACTGGTGTTCCACAGAACATACTTGGACGAGCTCAGGT
This sequence comes from Pachyuromys duprasi, assembly GCA_028658305.1. Taxonomy (NCBI): domain Eukaryota; kingdom Metazoa; phylum Chordata; class Mammalia; order Rodentia; family Muridae; genus Pachyuromys; species Pachyuromys duprasi. Next base: position 87,111,079 of record CM053744.1, read on the forward strand.
TAATAGAGTGGCTAAAGCTTAGGGAGAATCTGGGGAAAAGAGAAAGTCCCTTTCGGAAAAAAAGCAGAGAAAGGGAATGAGGATGTATTGGGTGGCCTCACAGGGAAGATAGAAATTGTTCCAAGCTGAATCACTTGGGAGGTGGGCAGATGGATCCCCAGGGCTGACCCCTGAAATGTTCGTGGGGTGTGGGGGTTCTGGAATCCACCCCCTCTGTGGACACCTGGGAGGGAGGTGCTGTGTGCTGGTGACTCACCCGGGCGCTGTGTTTCCAGCACCACAGTGTTGCAGAGCATGAAGCTGGGGGTGGATGTGAACCGCCACAAAGAGGTCATCGTTAAGGCCATTTCTGCCGTGCTGCTGCTGCTGCTCAAGCACTTTAAATTGAACCACATCTACCAGGTACCTGCAGGGTCTGTCTGCCTTCCTGTGCCCTGGGCCAAGGCCCCAGGCAGTGTTACTCCCCAAAGAGCAGGGCTTGGCCTTAGAGCCTAGCTGAGCGCTGTGTAAGCATTGTAATAGGAGGTTCCCAGCCAAGGCATTTTATCTCCAGGAAAAAAGAGAGCAAGGTCCCAAGAGGCATGCTTATTTTTCTTTTGTTGGTTTCAGTTTGAATACATGGCCCAGCACCTGGTATTTGCCAACTGTATCCCTTTGATCCTGAAGTTCTTCAATCAGAACATCATGTCCTACATCACTGCCAAGAACAGGTGATCAGGACCAGGGACCAGGAAAGGGTGGTATAGATACATGGCAGGACTTCCAGCTCCTCTCTCAACTGAGATTCTTCGGACCTTTTTGTTTGTTTGTTTTTTCTTTAGCATCTATAAGTCAACACTTTGCCAGGCCCCAGGAGATAAAATGAATGACAGTGTAGGCTAGCTAGACTAGTGAGCTTGTGTTTGAGCAGGAGGCTCTCATCCTAGGTGCTAGAATTGCCACTTGTATCCTTCCTCTCTTTCCCCTCCCATTCTCTGTACGGAGCTTGGCCGTGTACCCTGTAAAACTTTGTCTGATGACTCATATATACTCTTAACACCCACCTTGTATCCACTGTACCCAGTAGCACCTGCTTCTCAGTCTGAGACATTCCAAGGGAAGCGTCCAACTAGCCGTGGCCTCTAAGAGGGCTTGGCATAAATCAGGTGTCTTGAGCCCCACCTCCCAGATTGTGTTAGGGGAAAAGCTGCAATAGAGTCTCAGCCTCTTAGAGTTAACCAATTAGAATACAAACTGTTCCAGTCACAGGAGAGTTGGCACGCTGTCTTGTAGCAGGTATATCCTCAAGTTACAGTCAGGGAAACCGGGTTAGAGCAAGGGAAGTAGATGCTGTTTCTGCTTCAGCTCAGTCACAGCTGCTCTGGCAGACCCTGACTTTGCTCACGGTGAGCATCTTGGTCTTCTTGAATTCTGCAGCATTTCCGTCCTGGATTACCCTCACTGCGTGGTGAACGAGCTTCCAGAGCTAACTGCAGAGAGTCTGGTGAGTGGCGTGACATCTCCCTGGCTCTCTTTGGTATGAGGTGTCTTCCAGAAGAGGTCACCTTTATCTCTTAAAGTACCAGAAGTGGCCATAGAGTCAGAGGGAGGGATGTTGTGGAGAAGAACCACTGGGGATTGGGTTTAGGATTAGTCAGGGGCATGTTCTACAGGGGGTGTTGACCTAAAACCTACCCACTCAAGCCGTGTACACCTTCTCACTGAAGTCTGGGGCTGTGTTCCCTGGTTTCATGACCCATATTTCCTATAGAAAAAGTCTGCCGAGTCCTTGATGCTCTGTCAACTCCGTCAACTTGTGGGGTGGAGTTCCCTTTGACTGGCTGTGAGTCAGGGACCCAAGATAGAAGCATTGGTGTATTTGTCAAGGCCTTTGGACACTGCTGAGCAGCCTGCAGCTGTGACAATTGTCTCTGGCTTTTCCCTGCAGGAAGCGGGTGACAACAACCAGTTTTGCTGGAGGAACCTCTTCTCTTGCATCAATCTGCTTCGGATCTTGAACAAGCTAACAAAGTGGAAACATTCAAGGACCATGGTGAGTCAGTGCTGCAGCAAGCCTGCACCTGGGAAGTCACAGAAGAATGCCACATACTATGCTTTCCCCCAAACCTGGGACAGAGAGCCCTCAGGGTGGGGCTTGCAGAGCAGCATAGTCTTCAGCTCAGCTCTGCAGACTTCTGGTTCTTTGATGATGATGCCAGAGGCTGGAGGAGACTCAGTCATGCTGTGAACAAACTCACACTCGGATATTTTTTCTGTATTCTCTTGATGCTGGTTGGGAAATGATAGTCAGGAGTCCAGGAGCTGCCTTAACCCTGGGGTCCCTTTGGGACAGGCAAAGTACATGAATTTTCAGAAATTAGATTACAGAGTGGCCCATAATTAGGATGACCGACCTTTGTGGTCTGTCTGTAGCTCTGCTAGTTTTAGTGCTTAAAGCGCTATGTACCAGCAAACAAGTGAGTACGAGAAAAACTGCATGGCTTGTCACCCTGTTCCTTACCCCGGAGGTGGTAGTGGCCATGTAGTGGCAGACACCATACTCCTCTCCTCGCCACGGCTCCACTGTGTCTGCCCAGATGCTGGTGGTGTTCAAGTCGGCGCCCATCCTGAAGCGGGCCCTGAAGGTGAAACAAGCCATGATGCAGCTCTATGTGCTGAAGCTGCTCAAAGTGCAGACCAAGTACCTGGGGCGACAGTGGCGCAAGAGCAACATGAAGACGATGTCTGCCATCTACCAGAAGGTGCGACACCGGCTGAACGATGACTGGGCATACGGCAACGGTGAGGCCACTTGTAAAGCAGGATTGGGAGGGGTGGGACAAGGCATGCCTTTGACTCCTTGCCTGGGATACCTTAGTTCTCTCTGCCCTGAGGCACAGGAGAGGGCCTGGATCTAGTTTCTGTGGTACCAGGAAGAGCGCTCTAGGCAAGACTTTGGGAAGCTGCTCAGTATCTATACTCATCTGTTTCATTATCTCTCCGCTGTAAATCTTGTTTATTATAGAAATTGCTGAAATACTCTGCCCCTCTTCATCCCTACTGCAGCTGCCTTCTGTCTGCCTAAATCCAATAGCTCCTGACAGGCTCTGCCTCTAGTTTCTTCTCTGTCTACCTCAGATTTTGCTCCTGTAAATTTTTTAACACACCCATCCTATGCTTCTATCTCCTGAGTAGTATCCCTGATGAGCTTTCTAGTTCCCTTAGGAATGAAGTCAAACAGGGAGGGGTCACTCGTTCACTTCCCTGGTCCCATAGTCTGCAGCTTTCTTTTCAAGCCCATTGTTTACTGGTAGCAAGCCTCTTACACCCAGGATTCTAGGAACAGGGTACGATCCCTCAGTACCTGCTGAGCATTGTTCAGATGCCAATGTCCAAAGTTGCCATGCTCTTCAGAGTACCCTCTGTCAGGTACAGAGGGCAGCCACACTTAGTCCCTGAGCATCAGCCATGTCCCCTCAGCTTCTGGCTCTGGTTACCGTTGGGTACCTATGGTATCTTCCCCCAGCTTTTCTAACTGCTCTGTCTGGGTGCTGCTGTGCTACACTGGTACAGTTACAACACTATAATTCTACTCAGCATCTGGCTCAAGGCGGCACATGACGTCTTGTCAGGTAGGTGAGAGGATGAGCCAGTGAGGGCATCTTAGGCTTGTACTTTTGACCTTTGGAACCAAGGAGACTTTGTGCTTACAAAGTCCTTATTCCAGGGGCTCTCCCATCTGGGTCTGCATGTTTTGGGGGAACAAGCCTCTTTCTCAGAGATTAGGGTTTTCTCCTTGTATTTGACTCTCCTCTACTTCTTGGAAAGAATTTTTGTTCATCTTTCTAAGGATGGGGCTTAAAGATGATCTCCTGGTAAAAAAATCATACTCTTCCTCATGGGAGCTGCTATAGGGCTGGACTCCTTACTGAGTTTTTCTACTTTGCCCCAGATCTTGATGCCCGGCCTTGGGACTTCCAGGCAGAGGAGTGTGCCCTCCGTGCCAACATTGAACGATTCAATGCCCGGCGCTATGACCGGACCCACAGCAACCCTGACTTCTTGCCAGTGGACAATTGTCTGCAGAGCGTCTTGGGCCAGCGGGTAGAGCTACCTGAGGACTTCCAGATGAACTATGACCTATGGCTAGAAAGGGAGGTTTTCTCTAAGCCCATCTCCTGGGAAGAGCTGCTACAGTGAGGAGGATGAACAGCATCTTGATCTCATCATACCTGAGGGAACTGTCCTCATTGCTGCAGTGCTCCTAATCCCCTCCAGGGGGCAGCACAGCTCCACGGAGTTCTCCACAGCCAGCCCTGGGCCTGCGAGTGAGCCTGGGCCAGCCTCTGGCTGATTCCCAGCATCGGACTCAGGAGCAGCATCTCCAAGCTGGGATCTACTCTTCCATTTCCCCAGTTTCTACCCTTCTTTCTTGGATGTGATTGACTGAAGCTTATTTCACAGTTGGCCCTAGGCTGGAAAAGCTGGGATGGGCCTTGCATCCCTTCTCATCAACTGCTGGATCTTGAGGCCACACTGACTCCTGAGCATCTTTGGCATGCCAGTTGGTAAAGAGGGATGTGTTGGTATGAGGGCTGAGAACAGAAAGTTGGCACCTGGGTTGTGCTCTGGGCTTGTCTCATGCCATTCCAGCGTCCTACTGAGTTTTGTCCAGAAGTGATAGGTACCACAGCCTCTGCACCCTTGTCAAAGCTAGAGTGAAGCTTCCCAAAGCCAGGGATGCCAGTTTCCTCTTGATTGCCATGGTCTGTAAATATATAAAACTGTATGTTCTCCAGTGTCATGGTGGGGTTTTTAATGTGTTCGTGTATTCTGTTTACATTAAAAGAAAGCAAAACTGTCCCTGCCTTGTCTGTAGATACAGGCTCTAGAGAATGTGGATGTAACTCATGAGGTGGAATGCTTACTTAGCAGGTAGGAAGCCCTGGGGCTCGATCCACAGCACCACATCAGCCAGGCATGGTGGCCTACAATTGTAAGGTCAGCACTTGAGAGTTAGAAGATGGAGAATCAGAAATTCTAGGTCATCCTCAGCTATATAGTTCAAGGCCAGCCTAGGCTACATGAGATATTTTTCTCAGAAATATGATCTGAAAATTCTTCCCACCAGCATGATAGTCAACCTACCTAATCTCTGCCTGCCTGCCATCCTGCCTTTCCTATCTATTGTAGAGGGAAGGAAGAGGTGGTACCTTGGTCATCTGCTTGTATCAGTCTGGAATACTTTAGGGTTCTGGGTAGCTGGGGTTCAGTGGTCCTGAGCTGGCCTTACTGTAGTTTGTGTAGAAAGGATCACAGTCCCCAGCTGTCCTCAGTCAAAACAGTTAATGCTAGGTTTAAGAGGAGTCATTTGATTGGCTCTTCACTAGGACAGAGGTGTTTGGGACAAAAAGAAAAATTGGTGTGCAGAGCTATCAGAAAAAGTTTCATGGTGAGAGAGTGATGAAGAGCACGGTATGTCCAACTGGTATGTCTGGGTGTCTCTGTCCATTTGAGTCCTCCTAGAACCTCACTTGGCTCAGATAACCTGTTCATGTCTGTGTCAACCTCTTTTTCCCTTGGGCTTAGCCTCCTTGTGTCTTTAGTGACAGTACTGTTCTTTTTTATAATTCCTAGAGGCTGCCTGTAGGCAACATATCTTTAAGAGGAAATGTCCCAGGGCAAATCTTCCGGTGCCTGCAGTGCCTGCCACCTGCTGAGCCCTGGGGTGTGGCAGCCGGGCGGAAGGGTCGGAAAGTGAAAGTCACAGCATTATGAATGGGAAGGCCTTATGACTGGCTCTTTTTCCCCAAAGTAACTTGCACAGGGCAAAGAAGTCCCACCATTTCTGGTCTGCAGGGAGGATCTAGTGCTGCCTGCTTGAACTGATAGTACAGATGCTGAGAGTTCCATCTGTGGAAGGCAGGTTTCACATTCTTTCCACCGTGCATCTACCTCTCTGAAATGGCTTAGCCAGAGGCTTTGACCTTCCCTGCTCCTCTTTGTAGACTTCCCCAGACTCCCCACTGCCTTGCAGAAACAACAACAAACATCAGACCATTAAACCTGGGCAGATGAATTCCTTCATCTTGAGATTCAGGCACTGGCCCCAAGGAAAGGAACAAAACAGCTTCTCCAACTGGTATGTTATTGTCATGTTGCCCTAAGAACCCAAGTCCTTGTATGTAAACGTCTTGGAGACACCAAATTTCTGGCTTTTTCATCTGTGTGATGAGATGTACATCAAGGTACTCTGAGAAGGGCTGAGTTACATGGAAGGGTCCAGTGCTCCTTAATGTACAAGGGATGGATTACCCCAAGGCTCATATCATCTCAAAGATTCACAGGGACCAGATGCAACTTGAGGTGTCTCTTAGTCGAGTGTTCTACACAGTAGTTAGCAGATAATAGGACATCTGCTCTGACAGCCCTGTGTGATAGGAGCTCTTCACTGTCAACTTGACTGGATGTAGAATCAACTAAGAAATACACATCTGGGTGTTCTGTGGGGGCAGTTCCAGAGAGGTTTCACTGAGGAGGGACAACTTACCATAACTGTGAGTGGTACTATTACATAGCCTGGATAAAGAAGAAGGGAGGAGGTGGACTGAGCATTGGCACTTGTCTGTTCACGGAAGTCAGACAAAAAGGGACCAGCCACCTCGCATTCCTCCACAATGGCTGTGTCCCCTAAAACTATGAGCCAAGCAAACCCTTCTTTACGTTGCTCTTGCCAGGAAAAGTAGCTTACCGTGAAAAGCTCTTACCATGAAAAGTAAATGCCACCACAGTCTCTGTTTTGCAGTTGTGCAAACTGGCACAGGAGGGGTAAAGAATTTGCCCAAGGGCATACAAAAAATGAGGGATAGAGCCAGGATTCAAGCAGAGTATCCATGTGCTCTCCTCCCCCAACCCTGTTAATCATTGCCATCCCTTGGCACTCATTGCCCCTGCTCTCGGTTGTTCATTTGTTTACTATGCTTCCTTGGTATTGGCTCTGACATGGTCCCTAGCACAGAAGATTCATGGCAAAAGTCCCTTGCTTTAGGCTCTCACTGGGCCACCCAGGCTTTGTCTTGTCTTCGCTGTTGGCTTACCCTGAGTATACCCTCAAAGTAACTTGGGTTACTGCTCTGTTTTTGTGTTTTGGTCTTAGTTTGTTTGATGCATTAGGGGTTGAAGCCAGGGCTTTATACACACTAGGCAAGCACTCTACCACTAAGCTACACCCCAGGAACTCTTTAGTTTTTATTTTGAGGCAAGATCTCAGTAAGTCTACCCAGTTTGGCCTTGAACTGAGATGTAATCCAGCCTTCACCTTGGAATCCTCCTGCCTCAGCCTTTCAAATAATGGATTATCTTGGTCTATGCCATTGGTCCAGCCTTGAGCCTCAGTTATTTCTCTCCTGGTCTCAGAGGACTCCTATGCTAGCTATCTCTGCTGGGCCTGTTGGGTTTATCTCTCTGGAGGCTGCTTTCCTGTCTGTTCTATAGTAAACTGATTACTTGGTGGTACAGTTGCTGCTATCTTCATTTGACGCTTGGCCCAGTCAGCCTTCGTCTGCTGTTCTAAAAGTGGCTTCAAACCCTTGAGAGTCAGACAGCTCTGACTTTTTCCCCTTTTCTGAGAAAGAGTCTGACTCTGTAGAGGGTCTCACTTTGTAGTCCTAGTGGCCTGGAGCTAACATCATAGCTTGGCTCTGCCTCTCAAGTGCTGGGAGAGAAGTGTGTGCTACCACACCCAACTAGCCTTGACTGTAATCCAGGCCTTGGCCTTTGCTCACTGAATATCCTTGCCTTCATGGGACTCCAAGCCTCAGCCTGCTTATCCGTAACAGCTGCTTTAAAGATAGCCCTGTTGCAAAAGCTGGCTAAAGTAACCGGTAATGGAATCTCATACCTGGCTGAAAAGAGGCAACTATAAATAGGTAACTATTAGCATTAGCGTTGCTAATGCCCTTCTAATTCTGACCTGTGAATTTGCATACACTCCCTATGTCTCCTAGAATACAGATCTTTGAAGGGCAGAACCTCCGTCTGTCTTCTGCTTGGGGCCAGGTGATATTACAGTCTGCCACTTCCATCCGTGGACTGCAGAGTCCCAGTCCATGCCTTCCTCCTGGACTAGAGACTAAGCTAGGAGAGCATACAGTCATGGTGCAGGAAGGGGGCCAAGGAAGCTGGGGTGAGGGGAAGAAAGGTATCTGCTTCCTCAGCTGGGTCAGGAAAATGTCTACTCAAGTCCTGCCTCGGCTGGGCTCTGCTCCTGCCCGGGGCTGCAGAGACTCTGTACTTTGGGCTGTAATTCAGGCTGATGTCTGGATGGCTGAGGAAGGTGGGGAAGGAGGACTAAATGCCTCTGATGGGAAACAGTCTCTGTTGCTGAGGTAGAAGCCTGGACTAATGGGTCACCCTGGCCAGGGCTCTGCAATTCTTCTGTGGAGCCAATAAGCCTGCCACAACCAAGATTTAAATATGGAATATAAGACCTTCGTACCTGTGTCTCTTCAACATACCCTGCTGGTGTGTACCACTGCAACTGGCCTAAGGCTTGAGTCTGTGGGTGGCTCTCAGCCAGCTCTAGAAGGGCCTCAGCAACTCTCCTGAAGCTGGGATTCCAGGTGGAGCCCCTTCTGTCTCCCTGCCCAGGAAAGAACAGAACTCCAGCCCAACCTTGGTAAGCTACAGGATCTAGCTGGGAGACTCCAGTCACCTCTAGCATGAGCTTGGAGGCAGGGTATCTGGAGATCTGGGGGCTGTGTCTTAAAGGCATGGAGGAGGGGGGGGGCATGGCTAATGGAAAGCAGGTGAGGGGCTGTCTGTGGCCCAGCCAGGGGACAGGCTGGTGGGATGACCCAGTCAGTGGGAGGACCAGTTAGCTCATAGATAATCCCATGAGACAGGCTCTGAGGTGCCCATTCGTATTCATTATGTGTGAAGTGGGCGGTTGTAAAGTTAGCTTTCTCTTCATTTAGTTGTCACTGGACAGAAAAATATGAGCTGTGGGCAGATGCACCTGGATGGGAGCCAGTAGCCAGCGCCTGGCTTCCTTGTGCCCTCCCCCACAGCCCCTCTTCAGCGGATGCCCATGGCCTCTGTAGAATCTACCACTCTTGTTGCCTTGATCTTGGACTCATCGTTATTTTCTTGTCTGGTCCTGTCCTTACTTCACCTTCCTTTGTTTGGGCTTCACAGAATCTCTCTACTTTTTTCCTTCCATCTTTCTCTCTCTTTTTCCCCACAGAGAACACTTTAGCTATATTTTTGTGGCACTCCATCATAAGCCTTACTCATTACTTTAAAATTGAAAATTCTGTTATTCTAATGAATTTTGTCTTTCCCCATTAGTTATTTAATCACTCTACAGCCTGATCACAGCCCCTCCCTCCTCTCCACTCAGCCCCACCCTCATGCCCTCCTCCTCTCATTCCCCCTCCCCTTCTCCTCAGAGACCCTCCATGCCTAACAACCCACCCTGGACTGTCTAGTCACAGTGGGAGCCAGAGGGGTCAAAGACAGAGCAAGAAGACCTACAGAGTGAACTAACCTGGGCCCATGATTAAACTAACTTCACAGAGACTGATCCCTCAACCAAAGAGTATACATGGGCTGGGCCTAGGCACCCTACACATATGTAGCAGATGTGCAGCTTATTCTTAATATGAATCCCCTAACAATTGGGGTGGGGCTGTCTCTGACTCTGTTGGCTGCCTCTGGATCCCTTTCCCCTAGCTGGGCTGCCTTGTCTGGCCTCAGTGGGAGAGGATGCGCTTAGTTCTGCTGTGACTTTCTCTCTTTCTAAACCAGGAGAAAAGAAACTGTGTGCTTCTTGACTATTGCTGTCTCTGACATAGCACAATATCCAGTGCAGACTAGGACTTCAACATATGGCTCTAGAACAAACCAACCTCTTTCTGCATCTGTGGCCAGTACCACCCCACAGGCTGGAGTCCCAGACAGAAAACAAGGAAAACAAGCTGAGCAGTGACTTCCTGACTGTGAACACAACGTGACCGGCCAGCTGCCCCGCACCGCCATGCTTCTTCCAGCACGGTGACCTGTGCTTTCAAAAACTGTGCCGTGAGCCAGCATAAGCTCTCCCTTCTTAAGTGGATTTTGTTGGGCATTTTGCCACAGCAAGAGACCCAACTGATACAAGTAGCTCTCTGGCTTTTGAAGGGCATAGGGACCAACACTGGCCATTCTTTGGGCGAGGAAATTTCTAGTAAGTTGGCAAGTAACCTGGAAGTAGAGATGGGAACTTGAGCTCCGATCCCCTTACTGACCAGTGGGTAAAAGTCTAGGCAGCTCATCAGCGGTAGCTCTAGACAGTCCTCTCTGCCAGTGGCAGGGTAGAGAAGAAAGAAGTTGCCAGACACTTTTTCTTCATTGGTTCGAGAAAGGAAGAAAGAAGAAAGACACTTTCTTCTAAGGGGCTGCATGGACACCTCACGGTAATTGTCATGGCTAGGAAACTCAACCTGATGGGGGACTTACTCCCTGTTTGGGAACAAGCGCAGCACCTCTGTGTCTTTGCATGCTTGGGTTTCTCTGTGCCTGAAAGATGAGGAGTGGGGTGGGGGGTGGCTGGGCTGAGTGAAGTGGAATTCTTCTGAGCAATGTGGTTGCGTTTACGGGGAGGGTGGGAGGGCCAGGCCTGCTTTTTTCCTGCCTTCCAGGCTCCAGAGATAAGGCAGAAAGTGGGGATGAGGGATAGAATGGGTAATACTCAAAAACCACAAGAAAGAGTTCTGGCTTTCGTCTCTGCCCCACAGCTCAGACATGCTCTCTGGGGCATCTGGGAGAAGACAGCTGCCCCACCCCCCAGCACTTGGGGTCCCAGCCCACAGGCACTCAAAACCTCCATAAGATCCGTGTCCTCCCATTCTCTCCTCGGTCAGTCCAACCACAAGCTTTTCTCAACTTTCTTACTCTCATTCCCACCCTCAAAATTCCCTGTCAAATGAGCCGGGCGCTAGAGCCTCTCAGGACCTGCCAACGCCAACATGCTTATGCAGGTGATAGAGTCAGGCACAGCACACGTTGACCTTGAGGATTCTGCCACCACTACACTTTTTATTATATACGCCCCTGGATTCTTGCTGTCCCCACAGGACAGCTTGGCCCAGCCTAGATCCTAGATACAAGTCAACCCTAAAGCAACTGAGGGCCTCACCCTGGGGATAGACAGCCATCTAGAATGAAAAACACCACTGTGTTGATTACCGTGTTGAGAAGCACACTAAAACAAAACAAAGGGATCTTTACAAAAATTGGGATCCAGGTCTCGGGGCCTCAGGGACTGGGAAAATCTTTTTTTTTTTTTTTTTTTTTTTAATTTTGATCAACATTCAATATGCTTTCCATGGCATAGCCCTGGTCTGAGCCCATGAAAGCTAATCCAAATATTTAATGTTTGGTGGAATTTCTTCCCCTCTTGGAGAAAATGGCTTTACAGTATGCTGTGCCAGTCTTGGGCATAGGGCAGAAGTGGGGGATGTGTGGTGCGGAGGAGACTCCCCACCTTCAGGTTAAGCTGACCTTCACCTTCTGGGCTCCTCTTGGTCCCAGGCACTGAGTGTATGCCCCCTGGTGGTAGGAAGGCAGAAGGGAGGCCAACTCTAAGAACCACAGAAAGCTCCCCACTGTTCTCTGCGTCCTCCTCCCATCTTCGTGGGCTCCTAGGACTTAGAAACAATCTTTGGAAACAGGAGGCATCTGTCACCTTTTCTCCTGCCCAGTTTAAATGAGGAGACCCAGTTTATAAGGAAAAGTCCTGTCTGCTTTGAAGTCTCTTTTTCCTAGGCAGCTCTACCTGTTTTAAGAGATAAGACCCTGAGGCCTGTTCTCTGCAGGAGGCTGAGGGTCCCAGCTCTCTCTTAAGCTTCTGGAACCACCTAGGTTAAGGAGGCAGAATGGTTTCCTGTCTGGTGTCCAGGTAGGGATGGGCTAGGAGTAGGCGAGAGCAGGAAGAGGAGCGGGCAGCTCAGTCTGTCTATGTAACCCATCACGTGGTCCAGTTCAGCAGGCCGGGAGGTTCTTTGGGCTTCATCCTGAGCGAGACTAGGCTTGGGGACTTGTAGTCTCCATCTGCAGAAGGCTCAAAGCTGTGCCCTCCCAGGGCAGGAGGAAATCCATGGATGGAATAGATGCCAGGGTGTGCTGCAGGGGAGGCTGGCATGCCCATGAAGCCAGCCACGTTTCCGTGAGAGTATGGAGACATGCATGGAGAAGGGATGCCCTCTGGCGACATGAGGCAGGGCCCCCCTGGGCTCCCGGATCCTGGACTGGGCCAGAGGGAGTTCTGCAGCTGAAAAGAGAAGAGAAGGGCTGTGAGCTCCTTGCCCCGGAAGCTATTTGCCTTATCCTAGTGGCTCTCTCATTGTCTCTGAAGCCTCAGATCTTTTTAGAAATCTCCCCTAGGCCTAGGGCCATCTCCTCTACCACCCATACTGGCTGGTATAAAGATGTCCCCGCTATCAGAACTATACTTTCTCCTTTGATTCCTCTATGTTCCATATGTATCAGAGTGGGCAATAGCCCTGCTCTGCAGAGGAAGAAGTTAAGTGATTTGCCCACATCACAGGCTCCAGATGCCACAGCTGCCTGCCTGCTCCCCATTCTAGAGTGCGTGTTTTCATTGGCAACCCATGGGTCGGGTGGGCTTTGATGAAGGGTGGGACTAAAGGTCTCACCTGAGGATGGCTGTCAGTTCGCGGCAGCACAGAAATGTCATAGGCAGTGGTGAAGGGGTTCCGTCCCTCCTGCATCTTCCCATAACGCTCCCGCTTCCGCCACTTGGCTCTGCGGTTCTGGAACCAGACCTAGGGACATTTGGGGAAGGGTTAAAGGGTGCCGGAGCAGCCTTGAGGACTGGAGCCTAATGGGTGAGAGTAATCACTGAGTCCTCTCCTGGGATCTAGGTCCAAGCTGGAAAATCCCAAGCGGCAGGAGCTTAGAAATCCACACGGGGCCAAGGGAGCCTGGGAAGGGTGCCTGGGAGTGGCCAATCCCAGAGCAGGATTACTGGCCCCAGGGCCCCCAGCAACCATTCCCTATGCTGACTCACTCTTCATCTCCAGCCTGGCTAAGTCTTTTCACAGTGCTGTACAGGAAGGGGGCCTGTGGGTCTCAGGGGCCCAGGATAGCTCCGAGGTATGCCAGTGTGGGGTGGTAGATCCCAGACCCCTTGTAGCATCCAATGAATTGTTAAGGCACTCCTGTTCAGGCCTGTTTAATTCCTCAGTGGCTTCCTGGAACCCCTGGCCTAGAGCCCATGACCCCGCCCTCTCCACTGTCTTATGTCCAGCCAGGCAAGAGCACTTGGTTCTTCACAGATGCCTCCTGAACTCTCCTCCGCCTTTCTTTTAAGATGCGTGCTGTGTCACTCCTTCCTGCCTGTAAGGTCCCCCTTCCTGCGCTACCCATCTCTTCACTGTGCCATCCAGGGTGGGCTCTTCCACTGGACCTCCGTGATGCACTGGCCCTTTGCTCAGTGCACTCATCACATTCTGTCTTGGGAGCCAGTAGTCTATGAGTTCTTGGTAGGTGGGGGAATGATGCGTTTTATATATTTCTGAGCATTTACATGATGATTTTGGCATATATCCTATCCTGTTCCATTTATTCGTATTGGCCTACATGGTTTTATTTCTTTCATTGAATAAATATTGTGTCAGATGTTGGTAATATCAAAACCAAACCAAGGTGGGTGTAATGATGTGTGTCTGCAATCCCAGACATGGGAAGTGGAGGCTAAAAGATTAGGTGTTCAAGGATAGCTTCAGCTACATTTTGAGTTTGAAGCCAACCTAAGGCACACGTAACCCTGCCCAAAGCCACAACCAAAGCCAAAACCAGCCATACCAACCATGTACAAACCAGCCATTGTTTTCTAGGGATCCAGCTGGAAATAAAAAATAGAAAAAGCGGTGTATGTGTTTATATGTGTGTAAAATCCCAGTGTCCTGCCTGGGATGAGAATACCCTCAGCCCTCATATATTCCTTTCTCCATGGTCAGCTCTACTCACATAGGCTAGTAACTTGGGAACTAAGAGGGTATGTATTCCCCTCTTTTCCTAGCGTTCTGGTTTTTTGGGATACCAAGGCAGGCCTGGCCAGGGTCAAGAAGGTTCGCCGTGAATGGCCAGCTGCCTGCATGTCTTCTTTCCCCTCTCCATCCTCTTCAGGAAGTTAGACTTTTATTCTCCACTGTGGGCCTCTGCCTGTGCTTTGGGCTTGCCCTCTCCATTGTCCCGTGTGTGGTCTTAATTAGTCCTCTTCATGGGGTGGAGTTTATGGTGAGTTTCATGCTCCTGTCAGAGAAAAACCTCCCTACTCTCTAGGGCTTTGGTGTTTGGGGAGGGTTCTGGACTGCGCTTGGGAGTCCTGTGACTGTTCCTGTATTCTTCCAGGGTTGAAAAGGCCTAGGAGCTGGGCCCCGTGGTTCATGCCTATAACATGTGTTCATGCCATCACTCAGGAGGCCGAGGTAAGAGGATCTTTAGTTTGAGGCCAGCCTGGGCTGTCAAATGAATGGTGGAGTGTTCTAGGTTCTAGAGAGAATGAGACTCTGTTTCAAAAATAACCCCTCAAAAATGGAAATAAAATAAAAAAGGAAAGGGGGAAGAGATGGGTTTAGAAGAGGAGTGAGGGAAGCGAGCCCCCCCCCCCATACATCTCCACAGTGAAGAGTAATTCAGATACCACCCCAGCGTAACATTCCGAAGACTCACTGTCCTGGACTCCCTTGGCTTATAAAATCTGGGGTTGTTTCCAGAGCTTGGAGAACCCTGGTGGACAGTCACAGAAGACAGTTTTAACTGTCACCTAGATGGAACAGAAAACAGCAGAGGAGAGGAACACAGCCTAAGTTCTTCTGGTCCTGTTTTGGATCTGGCTGTCAGGCCTGCTTTGATTGATGGTGCTGGGCTTCAGTAGACTGGCCTGTGGGGCCCTTAGTCTGCTAGAGTTGGCCTCCACCCTAGCATCTTCTCAGGAGTCTCTGGAAGGGCTCCATTAGGGAGTGATTGACAGGAGCCTTTCCACTCCTCTTCCCTCGTGGTAAGAGCAGATTCCTCTGCCAGGACAGCAATGTCACCTCTCTCCAGAACCCTTCCCAACTCTCCCCAAAACACTCCTTCCAGTGACTCCTCCTCAGCCACTGGGGAGCCTCCTCTGACTAAACTGTGGATCAAAGCAAGGTCACAAGTGATCAGTCTTTCTCTTGACCAGACTCTTAATGCAGATCCTCTCCATCCCAGTCCTGCTTGCCACCTTCGTATTCTCCATCACCCCTGACAAGGTTGGGTATAGCCTTCCTTCTCTCTTTCCCAGCATCCACCTTCTCTCTCCCTTCCCCACCAGCTGGGTTCCCCACTATGTGAATTGGTGATCACAGCCAAAGGCCTTTAGAGTTGGTCTCTGTACAGAAGGGCCTGTTGGAGTGAGGGAAGGTTCCCGGTCAAGTTCTCAGAACTAGGAGCTGGTTGTTGGCTCGTGAAGAGCCTCATGTGCCTTTCGGCGACCCCCACCCCCAATCTGGCCAGCCACCTCAGAAGTACCATGTTAAGCGTTCACTTCTTCCTAAACGCTGCCCAGTTGGTAACCTTCAAAGATTCTCTGGTTTGCTACTGGGTACTCCCTTTCCAAAAGCAGGCAACAAAAACACATTGGGATACAAATACCAAATCACCTGGCTAGCTGGTAAATAGTAGCAGATTCCCGCACAGATATTTGGACTCCTAGAGGTCATTACCTGCAAGCCTGTACCTAAGCCTTGACCCAAATGACATATTTTGCTAGGAATACAGAAAAGTCTGTGGCCACAGCAGAGCTGAGGGTGAAGGTTGAGCTCCAGAAGTCCAGGCTCCAGCGGGACTTGGGCAAGGCAGTTCTGTGAGACACTAGTACCCACCTCTCCTAGCTCTTCCTTGCTCTGGTCCATGGCCTGAGTGGCTGTGGCAGTCAGAGACTGTGGTGCCCACCATGCCCTCACCTGTACCCTGGCCTCAGTCAGGTCCGTCCGTAGAGCCAGCTGCTCCCGAGCATACACATCAGGGTAGTGGGTCTTCTGGAAGACTTTCTCCAGTTCTTCCAGCTGGAACGTGCTGAAGGTCGTGCGGTTTCTGCGCTTCTTGCTCTTGCTCTTGGCCAACTCCATGGAGTCAGGGAGTCCCGGGGAAAGAGGGACACGCAGGCTGGCCAGGCAGGGGCCTGGGGAACCTTGCACATTAGAGGTCCCGTCTCTGAGACCCCCTCGGCAGTCCGCCGGCAGCTGGGGAAAGCTGGCAGCTTTGGAGGCCTTCTCCTCAGCTGCAATGGAAAACACAAAAAGGAGGATGGAAACCTAACAGGGTTTTTTGTGGGTGGGATAGAGGGAGGGAAAGAGCATTGAAGCTTCAGTCTCCGCCTCCTCCTCCTTCCTTTCCCTTCCCTTCCCTTCCTCCTGGCAGCCACCCTCCCTGGGAGCCTGGCATTCAGAGACTTGACTGCTGAGCCTCCAGCTGGGGAGGGGGCCCTAGGGAACCATGTGCTCTGTGTGCTCTGTGGTCTGGGCAGATCTGTTGGGGCCAGAGGGGGGTTCATTTCGGGGAAGTGCTCTGTGGTGGTGTGTCCCACGCTGGCTGTGGAGGTGCCAGGATTGGCGTCACAGCAGGCACTGCCACCCTGGTGGGGCCAAGAGTGGGGGCAGGGGTTAAGGATGGCGTGGTTGACATCTCCCACCCCTTCGAGAGTGTTCCCTTGTTCTGCCTGTGCTGGCCTTGGTTCCCAGGCCCTCAAGCTCATGCCTCTGGTACCAGACCAGGCAGGCATGGTCAGAGATGCACAGACCACCTTTGGCTGTTTTCCCTGTGCCTCATTCTTTGAAGTCCATTTCACACATTAATATTAACTTTCCCAACTCTGAGGCATGAAGAGCAAGCTAGGACAATGATGATCCATCCATAAGGAATCACCTGTCTCCATCCTAAAGTTGGGATGTCTGGACGAGAACTCAGACTCCAGCATAGAAGGGTGGAAGCCAGATAGGCTGTGCTTTGGAGGAATTATGAGGGAACAGCAACTTCCTTTCCCCATTATCCTCAGCATTGTCTGCCCTTCCCACCTTAGGAGTTTCCTCATCACCTCCACTAACAGTCAGGGAGGGCTCCACAGCAGACTGGGAACAGTTCCCAGCAGTCTCACCCTGCTATGCTGTCCCTCAGGAGCCCCATACGACTGACCCAGTATGGTGAAAAATAGGTCATGAACACCCTCCACCCTTCCCCTCTGGAAAAGGACCCCCAGCAGTGTCCCCATAAAGTCCCTCCCTCACAGTCTGCTGGGATGGAAGCCACTATGCCACAAAGACACAAAGACGCCTGCTGACTCAGAGGGCCCCTTCTTTGGCCCCAGGCCCATCTCCAACAGGGGCCTGGCCCTTAGGAGGCCTAGCTAGCTGGCACCAAGAAGCAGTTTCCTCCTCGGGACTTAATGTCAAGATCACAGCTCTATGTGTGTGTATGTGTGTGTGTGGAGGGGCACACTGAGTCAGGAGTCAGATAAGTCCTTGTCTGGAGGGCAAGATGGTAGTCCTTTTCAGCTAGAAAGTGACCTCTCTGGGCCACCCAGGCTGTGAAATAAGCTTCCGGTGCGGTGTGTGTCCTGAAGACCTAGGACAGTCTGACAAGGCCAGACCTCTGGCTACACCCAGCCTGTAGCAATAGTCTCCTTCATGACCCACGGGCAACACGGGGAGGAACTCACTGCAGTCCTTACATTCTGTTCTCCATCATCACATTTTGGCTGAGAGGTAGTAGTGTTAGGACAGAGGAATCAAAGAAGTCAAACCAAATAATAAAATATATTTCAGAGAGAGGGGGGAGTTTGGCATGGGTCATCCTAGAAAAACCAGGCCCTCAAAATGTCCTGGCAGGGAAGAGCCTTGGTGTCTTGGTCCTCAGGGAGATGAAGATGGACTTCAGGCAGAAAATGGATGAGATGAACTCAGGGCAGGGACTTAAGGGTACTCCCCACACTACAGAGAGCTCCCCAAAGTCAAGGGCCTTATTTTCTGCTTCTTTACCCTCAGTGCCAGTTCCCTCAAGAGGAAATATGCACATCTAGGGTCCAGCCACTTGCTTTCCCTGACCTTGAGCCCATCAGCTGAGATCAGAACACACCTCAGCGCCATCCCCACCAAAAGCAGCTAAGCCTGCTGGCTTCTGCTCCTCCCTCAAGTTGGCCTCCTCTGCAGTCCTCTTCAGGGGACAGATAACTGCTTCTCTCTTCATTACTATTTCCCTAAAACCTCCCTGCTCCGGCTGGAGGACTCTAGGGACAGGGCTACTTTTCAGATATTCCCAAGCAGCCCCTTGGGAGAGCGGAGGCAGAAACGGGAGAAATGGAGTGTAGACATCATGGAAAGGAATCCAGGAGTGGAAGCCAGAAGCCTAAATTTAAGATGTCGGGAGAAGGTTGTTCTGTTAAGGAGGGCCCATTTGAGGTTTGAACCACTGTCAGTTACTACACCACACCCGGGGGAGGGGGTCTAGAGAGTACTCAATTTGGTTGTTGGTCACTGGGGGCTAAGTGTGGGGAGCGTCCTGAGCCTTTACAAAAGCAGGAACGCCACAGCACTTTGTAGGACTAAGAACCAGGTGCACGGTCTGGGACCTTAGTGTGCCAACAGGGGTCGGGGTTCTTTATCTCCGACCTGGCCTTCAAACCTGTACCTCCCTGAGTAGCACTGCTCCTGGCTGCTCCAAAGTTCAGATCCGTGGCATCCATTACTGTCCGGGAATCAGCCACCTGTGTTTCAGCTTTCAAGGCACCCTTGCTCTAAGGTGCCTGTTTTCTGTCGTCCTTGTGCTGGGATCGCTAAACGCAGCAGTCTCTGAAATCTGGGTTTCCGCGGCTTTAGCGGGAGATCTTAAATCCATAAGCGCCAGGGCCAGTGAGGAGGTGGTGTTCTTAGAGGCTCTTAGCCACGGGCTTGACTTCTCCTGGCTCAGCGGGATCCGAGGGCCGGGGATCTCACGGAGGCAGGTAGGTAGAACTCCAGTAGGAGTTTTTTCGTTCCCTGGTCCGAGAGCCAGCTTACGGATAAACTGGCAGCCCTGGAGGAGCCCGAAGAAACTACCCCTGCGCACACAGCTACTACCCGGGGCGGGTGCGTGGGCGACTGGAAAGGACCAAACAAGGCCCACTTCGGGAGAAGGGCGAGGCGCTCCCCGCAATGTGCGGCCAGAGGCAGCCGAGGTGCGGGCTGTGGGCGCCCGGAGAGAGGCGCTGCGTGCCCCAGGCTACGCGCAACACCCGGGCTCAGCAGAGCCAGCCAACATTGAGAGGCCCATACTATAAAGGCAGAGACACGGAATCTGTGTGTGGGTGGGGGTTACCTTTACTAAGAACCCCTCCTGCAGCAACAAGATTAAGATAGAGGAACTCCAAGCCGGCGTCGAGCAGGAGCGGCAGCGAGGAGTCCTGCCCAGGCTCGAGCTAGCTCGGTGCCTGCTTCGTGCTTGGCCTGTCCCCTCACAATCTGAACCATTAATTTTCATATCCAACTTGTTCCTATTTTAGTGTGCTCTGTCTCCTTAGGAAATACCCTTTTTCTTTGCTTTTTTTCCTCTCTCTCTCTCTCTCCCTCCCTCCCTCATCTTTTTCTTTCTTGTTTACCCGCTTCGTTCGATCCGCTTATTGCTCTTTTCTTTCGTCCACTCGCTGCCTTTCGTTGCTTTGCCCACCGCGCCGACGGACTTCTCCCATCACCTTTGTTCTGGAGACGCTGATCCGTTGTTTTGGTGAACGTTCAATCTCTCCCTCTCCCCTGGGCTTGCCGCTTTCGTCGGTAGACCCTCTTTCGCCGCTGCTTCGTTGAGGGAACAGACTGGCCTCCCGCCCCGTTCAGCCCAGCTGCTGCTTTTCGTCGTCGTGCGCCCAGACCCAGGGCTGCGGGACGGTGCGCAGCGGCGGGGACGTCGGGCCGCGGGCTGGGTGCTGCCGCGCGCGCCGCCGACCCCGGCGGGTACCTGTCCCAGGCGGTGCTCTGGGCGCTGCGCGGCTGCCGCCGTCTGGCAGGGATCAGAGGAGCCAGGCCAACTGCTTCTCATTAAGTCCCAACTGTGGTTTTTATCAGGAAAGCCTCTTTCAAAGGGCAGTAGACGCGAAGCTCCGCGGACTTACTCATTTCCTCCGATGACCCCCAACACACCTCCCGGGGCCTCCCCCGAGCTCCCCACCACCCGGACCGGACGAAGGCCCGGAGCTGCTCGCTGTCCAACCGCCCCAAGGAGGCCCTCGGGGAGCAGGCGATCGCCGCCTGGGCGGATCTCCCGGAATCTAGCTCTGGGTCGAGGCAGCGAAATGTGGCGGCGGACAAGGGGTGGGCGTGGGCGCCGAGACTCTCGAGGGTCAGCGGGTACAGTGGGCGGCAAGCCAGCCGGGCGCAGTTTTAGATAACGGCAAGGGCCCGACCCTCCTTAGCGTACAAGGGCACTGCGGGAGGCGCCCCGGGCTTAGGACTGTCCAGGGCTGCTTCCGACGGCTCGGCGGGGACGATTCCGTGCCCGGATGCCAACTGCAAGGAGAGCAGCCATCCCCACCCCACCCCGCGACGGGGAGGCCAAGTTAGTCTGAGAAACAAGAAACGTAATTACTCGATCTTGACCACCGCCCCCGCTACCGAGGGGGACCGGCCACCGCCACCCTGCGGCACGTCCAACGGCACCAGAAGCACCCTGGGCCAGGCGAGGAGAGCTGGGTAAGTCCAGGCCCGCAGCCCTTCTCCGAGTCCAGCGTGATCGAGGCCCGGCCTTCACGCTCGCTCCCTCTCTACGGGCGCCTGACACAAAAACCGAGTTCCTCTCTTCCAACCCCGGGGCCCAGTTCAGACCCTGGGCCCTCGACCCGGTCCCCGCTTGGAAGTCGGCGGCAGCAGAGGCCCGGCCCCCAGATGTGCGTGATCTCTCCTTCCAGGTTCGTCCACCCTCCGGGCCGCAACGGGCCCAGGATTCTCGGCGCGCCACCCTCCTCTGCCCTCCCGCCTCCCGGTGCCCTCGCCCCCGGGGACCCGGGCAGTCCTGCCGTCCCCAGTGCCCTGGCCTTGCCGGCCCTAGGCCGGCGGCGATCATCGAGCGAGGGAACCCTGGGAAATACGAGACGGGGGGGCTCGAGGTTGAGAAGAAAGCGAGCGGGGAGAGGGAGCCGGGGAGCCCAGAGGGGACCGGGGAAGGGAACGACAGGGGGTCCCTCCACACGTTACCTTCCGCGGGGCCCTCGTAGAAGTGGCCGCCGTTGGGCACCGGGCCGGCCCCGAGGTCCTGCAGGTACTCGGCGGGCGGCTTGGCGGGCTCTGGGAGGTAGGGTTCCAGGGGCCCGCAAGCCGGGAAGCGGCTCAGCCGCGGGCCGCGGGGTGGCACTGGGTGCAGGTGGGGCGCAGCGTCGGGGGTCCCCTGGGGGCCCGGAGGCTCGTCCCCAGCGGCCGCGTAGGGACCGGCCGCCGGCCCCACGGAGAAAGGCGCGCAGCGCTCGGGGTCCATGCCGGCTCCGGGCGCACAGGCCGCCGGGGCTCCGGGGCTCCCGCTACCCGCGCGGCCCTGTGAGCGCCTGCCAAGGGGGAGGGACCTGGACTCGGGGGCTCGGAGCCCCCGGGAGCGGCGCGCGCCGCGGGGGGTGGGGGGCAGGAGAGGGGGCCGCTCCTCTGACTTAATGCTGGAACTATCCACGTCACGTGCGGCCTCGCGCGGGTTAACCCCTCGGAGCCCAGGAACCCCCTGATTTCACCCTGAGCCCGTTATCACAAGCAGTTGGGAGAGACCAGAGAGGAAAGCTGCTTCCTTCCGAGGGCAGGATCCCCTTTGTCTACCAGTCCGGTGAGTCCTTGGCACTGAGCTCTACCCTGAGTCCCGATATTCATCTTAGTGGCTCTTGTCCCTGGAGAGATGGGGCAGTGAGGGCAGACCCCCTCCTCCAACATACTCTTTGAGGCTTGATCAGATATCAGCCTGAGTGGAGAGGCCCCCTACCGTGGTTGAGTTACCCTCTCTACCTGGTAGCTGGAAAAAAGCAAGCGCACCTTCCTTAGACGCTTGTTTTGCCTAGGACACGGTGGAAACATCTTTAAGCTCCTAGTTGGGGCTTGGGGAGCTTGGGCCTGAATACTATCACTAATTTGCTGTGGCGGCTTGAACCCATTACTTAGGGTGTTCATCGGACTGTGGTGGTCCTTCTACATATTAGTAGTGAGTTCCAAAGCCCAGGCAGGCCAGAGCAGACAGAGAGGTTCCCAGCGCTTCACAGTGGTCTGCCTAGGTAGCTTTTGGGTCAGGTATGGAAGAAGTAGAAGCAGCATGAAATGAATGCCTTTCAGAGTGTCAAGGGTGGCTGCCAAGTGACTGCTTCAAGGGTATGGTGAGGGTAAGATCTCCCAAGAGCGGACTCTCCCAGTCAAAGGAAGCCTAGGATTAGGGGTATAGCTTAGCCTTCTAAAATAGAAAAATCCTCGCCTTACCTAAGATCTGGACCCCAGCTTAAAGATCCCTTAGGTCTGGGTTAAACCGGCTATATTTCTAGGACCCCCTGGGGATTAGTGAGAAGGGTGGAGAGCCAAACATCATTTGTATTTCATTTGAATTCTCAATTTTTAAAGGAATCCAAGAGGCCTGGTGCGAACACCTCCCTCTTCCGTTGGAGGCTTAGAGGGGGTTTCTTGGCTGTCCTCGGCCAGAGCTGGGCTGTAAATCAAGGCCAAACAGGAACCAGAAGCCTTGCATCTCACAAGGAGTCATTAAGCCATTATTAAACATACCATAACTTCTCTGAAGCCTTATTGGCTTAACCACCACATTGGAGGCATTGCGGCCATTAGGGCCCCTAATCACAGACTGCAGGCTGGGCCGAGATGGGAGCACCTGGAGCTAGTATTTCCAGCTAGAGAAGCTTGGCTTAAAATGAGGCTTTCCCTCTACCCATACCAGAGGGGGGCCCCGGATCTCGGCTGTGGGTGCCACTGAATGGATTATTAAAAGTTTCCAACAGTTATCAATGGGATATTGTTGACTGTCTAGGAGGATGTGTCATTTCAGCACATTTAGTAAAAATAAAAATAAAATAAAATAAAAGTTACCAAACAGCTTAATTTGGAGGATGAAAGTATGACACAAGAAAAATGTCACCAACAAGTTAATGCAGCCAGGATTAAATACCGAGCCTTTAGCCTTAGGTGCCTTGGTTTTCTTGACATAAAAATGGGGTCACACGTATGGACATAGGGTAATTGAGATAATGACAGTTATGATTTCTCAAGAAAACAGGAACCTAGATTTTAGGGTGCTGTCACTGAATCTGTGACAGTCTCCTGACTCCAGGCTCCTGACTAGAGCTAAACAAAGGATTTTGTTGCCCCCACAGACCCACACTCTTCCCAGCCCTAGAAATTCCTCCTGACATTCTTTCCCTCTGAACAGAGGCAATGTCCATGTTGTTGTGGTGTTACTAACTGAACTAAGGAGACAGAAGGGCCAAAGTGACATCTGATTTTGGTGGAGTTGCCTCTTCTGAAGAATGTTTTTCTCCCACAACTGTGGGGAACAAGAAGTCCAGAGGAGCATCTCCTGTGCCCCCTTTAAATCACTGATTCAAATACAGGCTGTTGTCTGCCCCTGCTTGAGAGCTGTCCGATGGAACAGGTGCATAGAAAGCAGAGAACTTCTAATGTCTGAGATTTGGGGAGGCACAGGGAGTCTCAGAAGCCCTCCTTTCACATCTGTGTGCCTGTACACAGGGGTAATGGTGTGCTGGGCTTAGTGTGTCCAACATGTATGGGTTTATCTTCTCTTCACAACAATCCATGAAATAGGCACAATTATTAGGCCACCTTTGCAGATTAGGAGAGCTGTTTGTTCAAGGTGGGCACAGCTAGTTCATATCAGAGCCGGAAACTGCTCTCAGACCCAGTCTTCCTGCCTGACAAGACTCTCTGTTCTTCAGCTAACAAAACAAGATAGAAACCATTTTGTAGACATCCAATTTTCCCAATAGGAAGGCTGGAGCTTACTCCCCAAAGGGAAGATGAGACCAGATAGGGTTGGGGACAGAATTGGTTTGAGGTGAGCTGCACTAGTAGTGGCTTCAGGGACACTAAGTGGCACCCAGCTGTGGTGACCAGAATAGGGGAGGGAACTGGGAAGGGGTGATATCTGCTAACCAAATGAAACAGTGTCTAACACCTGAGTGGTTTTATGACTAATGTCATAAACGTCATTTAGATGTGGGGTAGCGTCTTAAGAGAATTTGTGAATTCACTTTTCATGCTATTTAATAGCCATTAAATTAATAGCATTTGTCACTGATTCATTCTCAACAGAGTAAGAGATGAATCCATAAAGGCTCTAGAGAACTCTAGGCCCTTAAAACAAACAAATAAACAACACTTTATAAAAAAAATCCACTTGTAAGTAAAACAAGTTTTAAAATGGAAATGATTCTTTGATGAATGTTAAGTTCATTCATCTCCCACAAGGGTCTGCTGGTGACAGCTGGTTCCAGGATACAAAGGTATCCTTGCCTGCATGACACCTATGCCATGCTGAAGTGAAGAGGGTCGCTCACATTGAAGCAACCCATTACTTGGATGTGAATTAGCCAGGCCCAATCCTAGCTCCTAGCTCAAGTATAAGGTCAGCTCTCAGCTCTCTAATTAAGGATTTGCTTAAGGTACCTTTTCCCCTTTCCTTTCTCCATCCTCTGCCTCCACCACCCCAAGAGCAATATCCTTCAGCAGTTATTCAAAAGGAGCCAGAACAATGGTGTAAATGTAACCTTACATTTGAGATTTTCTTAATATATACAAAACTGCCTCCCAGTTGCTTGTTTTTTCCCCCTTAGAAGGGAAGACAGTCAGCATTGCCCTTGCCCTATTTAGACACTGAAATCCTAAATCGATCCTTATGAAAATTCTGGGTTTGGAAGCCCAAGCGGATTGTTTCTCATTAGCTACATTCTTCCTGGAAGGTCAGGCTAAGGAATGGTAAATAAACCTTAGGATCCGGTGTTCCTCGCCCATGAATGATATTTTAAAGGAAGGTTTGTATTGTGGAAACCAGGATCTTTGACTAGGTTCTAACACTACAGACTGAATCCTAGGATTTAGGACAAATTTTCTGGGAAGTTTAAGTACTAGTTTTTCCTTCTCTATCAATTTGATGTGTTTGAATTGAAAAGCCACTTAACCTCTCCATACCTAAGTTTCTATACTGGAAAGTGTGAGGAATGAGTCTGTAGTCAGCTTTACTGAACTGAATGAGCTGGTGTTTATACAGATGTTTCTTGAGCCTAGATGCACCTTTGAACACACACACACACTATATATATATATATATATATATATATATATATATATATATATATTCATATTCACTGAGCATTGTTCTTGCTCCTTTTGGACACTGAAATCCTAAATTGATCCTTATGAAAGTTCTGGATTTGGAGGCCTATTATATATGTTATACATGTAAATGCCTCTATCTACTTCACCAAGATTCGGGCGGCATGAGAACAGAGAAGCAGCGAGGCAGAGCAGTGACCGCCATGTGCTGTGTTCAGAGGACCCGAGACACTACTGCAGACTTGCTGGTTTGTGGGGAAATATGTGAGTTCCCCAGCAGGTGCCCCATGTGGACCATGTTGTCACTCTGTGGAAGAGTTTTCTTTTTCTTTTTTTTAATTATTTTTTAAAATTTAATCACAGGTCATTCACTTGTATCCCAGCCATAGCTCCCTCCCTCTTTCCTTCCCAATTCCCACCCTCCCTCATCTCCTCCCTGCCCCCTTCCATGTCCACTGATAGGGGAGGTCCTCCTCTCCTTCTAGCTGACCCTAGCTTATCAGGTATCTTTAGGACTGGCTGCAATGTCCTTATCTGTAGCCTAGCAAGGCTGCTCCTCCTTTGTGTGTGTGTGTGGGTGGGGAAGCTCAATGAGCTAGTCATTGAGTGCATGTCAGAAATAATCCTTGTCCCCCTTACTAGGTGTGGGAGAGTTTTATGAACTCATTCTTGGTATAAAGCAGAAATAGTTATTATTAAACTTTGTGGGAAGTGCTAACGCCCTGATTAATCTTATACAATGATGTATAGGCATCAAACATTTGGCAGAGAGAGAGGGACCAAACAGAAGATAAGGCCAGAGACAGTACCACTTACATTCAGGGTCTTTCCAAATGACCGGGAGAAGGCTGCAAAGCAATAGGCTTTTATCTCACAGTGTGATTGTACTCGGGAAGCTCTAAGGAACTCACAAGACAGGTGCCAGCTCAGTAATGGAGACAGTAGGGGACAGGTGGTCATGATATACTCTAAGGTTGAATCTAGAGTAGAGTGGAGGTTTGCCCAGTTAAGATGAACAGAAGTGCAGGAAGAGAGGGTGTCTGAGAAACAGTAGCTCCTAGGCGAGAGAAGTCATTTGGGGGGAACTCAGATGGAGTAAATATTGTTGGGCCTAGGTTGGGGTAGGAGGAGGAGTCCATGGAATCTAGAGACATTCCAGAGAGCAGGAGGTTGGTTCCAGGGATATCAAGTCTCTAGTATCTGCTAAATACAGCTTCAAGCACTGTCTTCACAAGAGGAAGGGAAGAGAAGAAAGCCCCAGTTCCTAGGACTTCCCTGTCCTCCAAGAGGATCACTCAAGACCAACACCCAGCAGGCACACATTTAGTCAGCAGAGAAATAAAAATGATAAGAGTGAGAACAGAAAGCTCAGTAACAATGGAAGCCTTGAAGTGGAGAGATGAGTAAAAGGGCAGAGTGTGTGATGTGGGCTAGGCAGGGACTTCTGTGCAGCCTTCTGTAGCAGGATTTTGGCCCTTACAGAGAGTGCTGGCTAGGGCACCTCTTGAACTCATTTCAGCAGGAAATCCATTGGTTCCAGAGCGCAGATTCCACATTTGTTATTTTACAGGGCTAATAAGTATGTAATTATCACATTTGTGGCCCTTGGAGAGAAATGTAAACATACTCCCCTGAACACCCCGAGAAATGTGAGTGGGCCTACTCAAGAGTTCTCGAAGAAGAAACTTGTCACTGTGTTTCGGGTACACCCACTCCAGGCCAGGTTGTCTGACAGGAATGAAGGGAGAGAAAGCTGAGGCTGGGCCTGAACTTTAAAAGGAACTGGGAGGGACTCAGAGTAGCAAGTAGAAAAGCTTCCTTAGTGCTTCTGGAATATTTGGCAAGGAGAGGAAGTGAATAGTGATACTATCCACATCCGATGTTTACGGAATACCTGCCATGTGTCAGTCAAGCTTAATCTTTACAATGCCATAAACTCAGTGTTAACATTCCCATCTCACAAATGGAGAAAATGATTTAGAGCTATATCTCATCGCTTATCTATTGTGGAATAATAAAACACCTCAAAGTTTAAAGACTTAATAGTGAGTTCCTGAGGGGAACTACGGGATTCAGGAATGGTTTGAATGGTTGTGCTTCTGCTTGGGGATCACTCAGGACCCCAATTCAGATTAAGTTTGACTGGGGCTAGGAGATTTATTTCCAAGTGGCTTGTTCACACGGTTAACAAATTGGTATTGGCTCAGCCTGTGGCTGGTTGAATGTCACCAACCAGGTAGCTGGCTCTCTCACACAAAGAATGGACTGAGAGAGCATTGTGGTAGCTGTCATGCAATTTATGTCCTGGGAATTATCTCACAAAAACTGATTTTTTTTCTTTATTCCCATCTACTAGCGCACGCGTGTGTGTGTTTTGAGACAAGGTGTCCTGTGACCAAAAACTGGCCTTCAACTCTTGATTCTCCTCCTACATTTACCTCACAAGTGCTGGGATTATGATCATGCACCACCATCCACAGCTCAACAAACCACAGTCCTCCCATATTCTACTGGCTACATACGTCAGTCCCAATTTAGTATAAACAAGAATTGCATGAGGCAGAGCTCCTTGGAAACCACTTCAGAGGCTGGTTACAAAAGATTGATTCAGAACACTGCTCATAGCCTACCACTGCTCCACACTCCACGGATACCATTAGGTCAGGTGCTGGTTCTATGTGTTGAGTCAGAGAAGCAGCTGTATCAATGGGTTAAGATGGCTGGAAAGGGCACAAGGGTGCTGGGTAGGCAAGTGTCAAGGCACATTGGATGATAACTTTCTCTGAGAAAGCCTAACAAGTTCCAACAATGGGGAAAAGTGTGTCCTGGCTTTCTCTTTGCACTTGTGTCTATTTGTCATGGCAAGCAAGACCTCTGGCTTCAAACAAGACAGAGATTAGTAGCCCTGAGTACTGGGAATATAAGCATGCAACACTGCTCATCTCTCCATGGGTCTCTTAGTCCATGCACACAATGGAAAGGAATATGCACGCTATGTGCTTTACAGAGGGGGAGAACGAAATGTTTGGATTTGCACACTCACTGCTGTAAACTGGGGGATGCGGGCCAAGGCAGTGGCATGGTAAGCTTGCACTGTCTCCAGCATACAGTCATGTCGGGATCATAATCATCTCATGTGCACAGTGGCTACTCTGTCTTTGTAGCCATTCAAGGGATCTGTGCATTCAGTGGAATGTACCCAACAGAATGATGGGACTAAAAATACACCCTCATGCCATAGCCCAGCTGGATCCTTCTTACTAGGAGTTTTTTTTTTTTTTCTTCTGTGTAGACAAGATTTAGCATTATGAGTGGTTTCCTAGAAACATAGGATGTTGGCTAACTGTAAACATTTGTCCTTTATGGAAAGCAGACAGTCAGGAAAGGGCTGTTCTATCCCCAGGTGACTTTCAGGTAGAGAAGGAAGCCACTAGGTGGTCATCAGATGCTCCTGGCCTCCCAGATGCATGACTGTGAAGACTAAGGCAAAGAAACCCACACACACTAACCCCAGAGAATCTGCTGAGAATTTTGTGTTCCGGCCTGAGAAAATATAAAGTTTTCCCCCTCCCCCGCCCCAGGAAACCACACAAGAGTGGTTTCTGATTTCACATGTGAAAGGACATGCCAGTGCGCAGGGAACAGCTCACCATCTCTATCAGGAGCATTGCCAAAGGAGAAGAGATGAGAAGAGATGACAGGTAGTATGGGCAGGATGAGAAGAATGCCTGTTTTTGTTTTTTGTTTTTTAGACAGTAGGGAGCCACTAACAGTATTGAGATGATGTAATTGGAGCAGGGCCTGGCCCTTTGTTAGCATCTCTTAGGCTTATTATTACTATTCTTGTTCTTCAGTAGGTAGATGAGAGATGTGCTTTGGGAAGATAATTTTGGAAGCTTGTCCAGAAAAATTATTATAAAGATGAGACCTATTGTTTATTGAACACTCACTTATAGGCGAGGTCCCTTCTGTGCTTCACTTTTACTTAATTCCCTCCTCCCCATGAAGCAGTTCTCATTTTACAAACCAAGGCTCAGAGAAAGTAACTTTCCCAAGGTAGCCAGTGGGCATAAGCAAAATGAACATACTCAGCAGGCAAAAGGTTGGTCTGGGAAGGCGATGAGCAGGCCTGCACAGCAATGTGGCTGAGGAAATGGACAGGAATGACTAGAAAAAAGAGGTATTCATTGGAAGAAATGACAAGACTCATTTCCAGATTGGAGAAGGTGAATGTGTGTGTGTTAGGGAGGTATAGATTTGATCCAAAGCCTAGAGAATAGGAGGCACGGAGCCCCTCTGGCATTTAAAAGAGGACTAGCTAGTTTTCCTAAGACAGAGCACAGGAATGGGTTTTTCGGAGACATTTTGAACCTCTGCTCCAGAATCATGCAGGAAGGACTCCTGTTCCCAGTATACATTGAAAACAGCAAAGCCAAGGCATCTCTAAGGCCTGGGGTGACTCTTTGGAGATTAGAAGTCCCCTTAAAAGAGAAGAGGACAGCTTAGAGTAGCCTTACCAGGCTTAGGATCAGTACCACACAGCTACTGATGGATTTAGCCCCTGGGGTTGACATGATTTCTGCAACCCAAGCAGGATGTTGAGGGAGGAAGCAGAGGTCTCAGAGAGACCAGGCCTCTGGCTGTTTTAAGTTTTCTTGTGGTGACTATGAAACACACATTCCCTTTAAAGGGGTGTAGAAAGCCCAAGTCTAGCTTGCCTGGGATAGGGCTCATCTCCACAGAGATCCCAAAATTTTAGACTGAGATGGTGGTGATGATTTTAGGAGCAGCTTCTGCTGTTGGGATGGGCGCTGTGCCAGGCCGATTTCGATGGCAGTGTGTGGGGAGGCCAGTCTGCCGTGGTGCGTGGGACTCTCCAGTGGGTGAGAACATAGCGTGTATATGTGTGGCATATGTGTCTGTGTGACCCGTTCAAGAGGAGTCCTGAAGCTGCATCTGCTTTGGGGCTCTTTGCAGCAAGAACTGTGCAAACCCTGGGCTTTGCAGGGTGCTCACAGGGAAGGGGATCCACACACAGACCCCAGGACTTCTGGGAGAAAGCAGATCTGTAGGCACATTCACACCAGATCCATAGGACAAAGAGACCGGATATTTTGCCATTTCATAAACTTCATAAAACAGTGGAGCTGAGTGATTTTGCTGCTGTCTGAATGGAAGTATCCTAAGAACCCATGCCAAGAAGATAAATAAGACCGGGGCTCCAGGAGAGGAGCTGAAACAAATGTGCAGTGAGAGGTACATCAAAGTAAACTAGTTCTCTTGACTGGGGCTCCGTGTGTGGTGAAGTGTGTGTGTATGTGAGCATGTGTGCACACAGGCTTGTGTGTGTGTGTGTGTGTATGCTTTCATGCACACACGTGTGTGTATTGGGGCAAGTGTTTGGCAGATACTAGGCCACATTGAGGGGCTCGGATCTTGGGCTGGTGCCAACCCTTCTGAGGCCTGCTTTCTACACAGCAAGCCTGCCTGGAACTTAGCTAGGATTAGGCCCAGCTCTGCAATGGCACAAAGGAAAACCAGTATTGGTCATTGTTGAAGTACCAGCTGAGGGGCTGTTCAGAGTGGGGAGTCTTTACTCCATGATCAGGAATCTCTTGGTGGACAGGGTAGTCAGCCTCTGCTGTTTTGCTAAGAATTTACCTCAAGCCTGGGCATAAAACATCAGTCTGCTCATGTTTGGCTTCAAGTTTTCTGGAGCTCCTAGGGAAATATAGGGACACAGGATAGAACAGAACGTGAGACCTGGATATGTGTTTAAATGCTATCTGATGCAAAGGGTCTCAAAATGTAGTTTTCAAGGCAGAGACAACAGCATAGGAGAACATCAGGCCCTACCTTAGGCTTAAAAAAATTTGTTGAGCCAGGCGTGGTGGCGCATGCCTTTGATTCCCAGCACTTGGGAGGTAGAGGCAGGTGGATCTCTGTGAGTTGGAGGACAACCTGATCTACAAAGTGAGACAGAGAAACCCTGTCTCAAAAAAAAAAATCCTTGTTGTAGCATATTCTCTCCACCCCCAGCCCCCCCCCCGCCCCCGCAGGTGATTCTATTGTACCCTAAAGTTCCGAGAGCCACAGCACATAGCCAATTAGACCTCTGCTACTTTCCCCCTCACCCAGATGGGCTCAGCTTTTTGTTTTGCAAATTACATGAGGAGGGATTTTAATAACTTTTTTCTTAGAAGTAATTGTTGTGTGTTTATATATTTTCCATTTGTTAATAAGCAATTTAGGTCAGTTGAAATTACTGGTGCCCAAACTGTGTGCTCCCCCATCTCATGGTGCTAGGAAAGCAATTTCAAAGCCTTGTTTGGGTAAGGCAAGCACCCCAATGCAGAGCTGCACATCCAGCTAGACTCTGAAGTTATTCGCTATAAAGTTCAGGCTTTCCCTAGCTCACCCTAAGGCACCCATTCCATCCTCTCACTGTCTACTGGCCAGATACTCTCTGTAACAAGCCCACCAGCCCCATGGTCTCACACTGCAGATGTTTTGGTCAACAATCCCTCCCTCAGTCCTTCTGGCCAAGTGAGAGGTGGATTTAGTTTCATCCACTGGCCTCTGCTGCCTTCCTGAGGAGAACAACTTCTCTTTCTGGCTCTCACAAGTAGACCCAGCATGTTTCCAATATCACACCAGTGTTTTCTTCAACAGAATAACTTTGTAATGGGGAAGATTTGTTCTCTGTGTGGAAACATGTGGGTTCTTGTCAGAGGCCGTGAGAATGAGTAAAGTGAACATGAGTGGGTTGCCCTCTACATCTGGCTTTCCTAGCTGAGCTCGGAAGGGCAGTTTCCTAGAGCCTGTGTTGTAAGGAGTGAGGGGCCCTCTGAGACTTTTGGGTGAGTAACTCCTTTGAAAGAGTAGAACTACCATAGTCAGGATGTTTGTTTGCTTGTTGTCCACCCATATTCTTAGGGAAGCCATATAAAAATTCTCTTTGACTTGAATTTCCTAGCAAACAGGGAAATAATCAGTTTGCTTTGTCCAGGAAACTTCACCTTGCTGGAGGATTTTAAACGCTATTAAGACAGAAACTCGGGTCCTTCCTCCTCCAAAAGTTTGAAAAGAGATGGATAGTGTGGGTTTGAAGGGGGGAACCCAACTGTGGGACATAGTTCCCGTCCTTCTTGTCAGGGTTCATTCTTTGGCCCCATAGTTTAACAAACCAAGACTTTGCCCTCCTGGAAATTTTTGTTTCTTTCTTTGTTTGTTTGTTTTTGGGTCTTCCCTCCCAAAAAAATCCAGGGCTTTCTGAAGGAGGCATCCTCACCTTAGGAAGCTGCTGAGGGGGCTTTGTTGGGCTCACCAACATCCAAGGCCTGTATTTTGTAGCTCCATAATTACTCTCGATTCAAGTTTCATTTTGAGGATTTCCCAAAGCCCTAGAGATTGCCCCGGTCTCCCTGGAACATTGCAAAAGCAGCTTTGGAAATCTCAGATAAAGAGAACTCTGGCCAGTAACTGACAGACGAAGGATACTTCAACACAGAGGAGATGGAGGAGAAACAGCCTTCAGTTTCCTTTGGGTCTCTGGTTGATGATCAAGCAAGCCTTGGTTTTTCTTCATCAGAATGGAGATCGGAAAGAGACAAAAGTCTGCACCAGACAGCACACAGAGTCTCTCCGGATCTCCTCGCTCAGACAAGGACAGGCATTATTTCTCCAAGAAGAGACGCCATCCTCCGTCCTCCCTGCCGTCCCAAGTATACTGGACTCGAGGGAAGCCCCTGTTTATGATTTCAAAGTCGGCTGTTTTGATTCTGGCCCCTAAAACCTTGCCTCCTGCCCTAGAAGATTTATTTTATTAAATGGCCCACACCTGAAAGTAATTGAGTCTTGGCGTGGGTGCGGGGGCTGCAGAGTGAAGGTTGCGAAGAGGCAGCTCATAGCATTTGGGGAACCTCCCGGTGCCCATGTCCCTCCCCTACGCTTCAACCTTGCACCACTCGGGGCCAGTTATTATTTTGAGGGGTGGCAGCGGGGCTCATGTGGGGGAAGAAGAGGAATGTGGGAAGAGTGGGAACCCAGTGTGGGTGCAGAGAAGGGGCTGCCCACGGAGCCGCTCCGCACCCCAGCGGGAAGGCCGCGTTGCCCTGTTCCCTCCCTCCCATCCTAGCTGGCCAGCAAGGGTTGGTCCGCACCGGCACAGTTTACTCCAAAATGGGAATAAGCGAGAGATTGAAATAGATAAAAAGCATTCGAAGTTTAATGTCAACTTCAAGTCTCTATAAAATCAGATCAAAGGGAACAGACGCTTGGCTTCCTCCGGGATCGCCAGGGGCCTCGAGGCGCTCCCAGAGTCCAACCCGCGGTCTCGGCGGCGCGCTCTTCTCTCCAGCCGGGCGGAGGGCTCCGACGAGGGGCCTCGGCGTGGGGCCTGAGTCTGGCTATGACGCACACGATTGCAACTGGGAGCGATGCTTGTGAACTCCGGGCAGCCGCACGACGCTCTCGGACCTCCCTGGCGGCCTGGGGCTGGCGGCGGGGAGGTGAAACGCTCGAGCCGGGAGGACCCACGAGAGGCGCGTGCCTGGTTCCCGCACCAGGTCCCCGCCGCCTCTCGCCGCGCTCCGCGCTCTCGTTCTGGGCACAGGCGGCAGTGGGGCTCCGGTAGCCGGCAGTGCTCGGTCCCGTCGGTTGTTCGTGCTGGAGACGTGGGCTCCCGTGCTTTCCGGGGACTTTTGGGGCCCAGGCTTTCCTTCCTGCGCTTTCAGTTTTTCTCTTCTCTCCTAGCTGCACTCTTCAAACAACATTCGTGTGTGTGTGTGTGTGTGTGTGTGTGTGTGTGTGTCTTTCCTCTTCCCCTTTGTCTTTCTGAAACTCTTCTGAAAAAAATTTCTAAAGTGAATGACAAAATGGAGATGCGAGTGGTCATGGGGAAGCTAGGCTCCTTAAAAAAAACAAACAAGAACAACAACAAACCGCGGACCTAAGATCTAAGGCAGCCTTCAAGGTTATGGTGGGGAGAGCCGTGGATGGAGAACTTATTTTGGAAATAAATATGGAGAATTTTATTAGTAGTAAAATTATAGTCTCTTATTCTCGCCTCATATAAAAAAGAATTATAATTTGTGGACTTCTTTACCTATATCGGTTTTATGCACTGTAGCATTCCACCCCTCCCGACATAAAATTCCATGCCTGCAAAGCTCGCTTATAGGTGAAACCACATGTGTTTTTTTGTGTGTGCCTGCATGTGCTGGCACAATAAACTTGTGGCAGCGGACACCTCTTGGAGCATTGGAAGAAGGGTCCCTAATGTCCACACGGAGGGTCATTCATGTTTGGACAACTGTAGAAATTACCCCGGACTCACAGCAGTCAATAAACGAGCTCAAAGAGTTTCGCCTCTTGCCAGAAGTTCCAGGAAATTCATGAGCAGAAAAGGGGACCAAAAATAAAAAATAATAACAATAAAAAAGCAAGCGAGGCTAAGGAGGAAAGGTTATGAAGGGTGTGTAGAGGAAGAGAAAGAGAAAGCACACCGGAAGACAAAGCAGTGGACAGTCACACACAAAGATTCTGAAGGGAAGAAGGAAATGGAACACTTAGAAAAAGAAACAGAGATGGAAGGAGAGGAGCACGGATCAGCGGGAAAGGAAGGGACAGAGAAGGCACAAATGCAGAAGAGACACACCAGGGGGTTTGGAGAGACAAAAGGCCTTTGCTGGAACTGAGGCTGTGGTGGGGTGTGTGTGTGTGGGGGGGAGACAGAAGCTTTGGTGGCTGGGAGCCTCCCCAAGGGCCCCCGCTTCTCAGGTTTCCCCAGTGTAAGGGAAGTCCAGAGAAGACTTTGTGGGCACAGTCTGCTTTATACCCGGATCTAATGATGTCGTTCATTTGGTTTTTAAACAGTAGGTTTGCAGTCTTCTGGGCTGGGCTGGGGGTCTGCTAGCCATCCTCAGAACCTGCAGATTGGATTGAATTTCGGGCACTTTGATGGTCCTGTAATCGGCTCCTAGTTTTCCAATTTCCAGTCCCCTCCGCCGGGCTTGGGCTTGAAAGGGACTTTAAAGACTTTCCTTTGATAATGGCTCACGGTTACATATTTCCATAACAATTTTCTCTACCAGATCTGAATGTCTGATGTAGTCCCAGATGTTCTGGGGGTTGCGGGGGGGGGTTAGAAAAAGGGAAGCAGTCCCCTCTGTCCCAGCCTGCCAGACACTTGAAACAGGGTGGACAGGGCTGGAAGCAAACTCAGTGCCACAGAGACAGGCTCTCTTTAGCAGTTCTCCGGCCCCTCCCTCCAGCTCTTCCTCAGCTAAGTCCTTCTAAAGGCACATCCTCTGCCAGTGGCTAGGGCACTGCTGGGCCCAAGACACTCCCTTTCTACCAAAACTCACCTATCCTGAATCCCCTCCATGCTCTCCGCTTGGTGACAGTTGTGGACCAGATCAACTTAATGTCATAGGAGGTCAAATTGGTTCCAGGTGTCTCTCCTGGGGCCCGCACACAGGCCCTTCTGCAGATCTGGCGTTCTCAGGAGCACCCAGAGACCTTTTCTTCATTCTCCAACATTTGTCAGGGTGTCATTGCGGAGAGCACTGAGGTGCATGGCAAAGTCGGCCAACCTCCAGCTCCTGATGCTGGCAGCACCCACACTCTTGGGGAGAATGAGGGAGCTATGCAAGCGAGGCTGAGCGATCCTGGGGAACGCGGAAGAACAACGCATCATAAAGTGGACGAGGTGTTCAAAGGCAGCATCTGGGAAAGCTTCCTGGGGAAACATAGCACTCATTCTGGGACCATTCAGGCCAGACTCAGAGCCAATGAGGGAACGTTAGGCACCACTGTCAATATGGGGGATACTTTGGGGTCACGGAGACCTTGTGCTTCTTAGTCGCACAGCAGATCTGTTAGCACTGGAACAGGTTTCTCTCATTTATTACATTTCACCCAACATTTGTGTTCAGCACAGCCTAGACCAGACATGTGCTGTGGGGCATGGGAACAGAAAAGACAGATGCCCGCTGCTTAAACACTGTGGGCATAGAACATATTCTGAATAATTCCAGTAGCTATTTGAGGTTGCTTAGGCAGAGAGAGGGCAAGCAGGCAGCCTCCCACCTCTGTCTCAGCCACTCCCATCCCACTGTGTGTAACTGGAGTTCTAGATGAAGCTTCCTTTGGAAGCAGGCTGGCAGGAAGCCGGGAGGCTTGGCTCAAAAATGAAGACAGAATTTCCCTAGTTCATAGGAGTTTTAGTGTTGTGAAGGATAGCTAGGGGACTAATGAGCTAAATGCAAGTGTGAAATGTATCAGAAACCAAAGATTATGATTAAGCTCTAACTCAGTTCTGGATACTTGAACTTCAATTGAAAAAAAAAAAAAGCAAAACTTCAGTGCGGAAGCTAGAGAAATGACTCAGTGGTTGTAGAGGACCTGGGTTTGATTCCCAGAACTCCTGTAACTCCACTTCCAGGGAATCCAACACCCTCTAGTGGCTTCTGTGGGTACCAGCACATATGTAGTGCAGGCAAAATACTCAGACACATAAAATAAGTCATCTGAGACAAAACCAAACTAAGTGTCCTTCAGTGCCCCTTCTCTGCTTTCCCTGTCTCTTGGGCCTGTGGGTAGAGCAAGTTCTATGGCATGGCTTCCCACATCCTGCTTTCTTACAGTCCCCAGCTGGTTGAGAATAGCTGGGTTACCACAGTTCCTAAATACTCAGGGGCTCCTATCCTAATGATACTTGAAGATCAAACCCCAATGATGGAGGCTACCGGTCATCTGAGCTCAGAGAGCTCTCACACTTCTGTTCTCTTTAAATAACATGGGTTGCAACATAAAAAGTGCCACAAGGGGGCAGAACACAAGTGAGGGGCTTCCCTCTGTGAGAAAAAAAAAAAGGGCCTAAAACAGTGGTTCTCAATCTTTGGGTCTCGACCCCCAAACCCATTGGAAAACAGATATTTTACATTATGGTTCATAACAGTAGCAAAACCACAGTTATGAAGTAGCAACAAAAGTAATTATCTGGTTGGGGGGGTCACCGCAACATGAGAAACTGTATTAAAGGGTCGCAGCGTTACAAAGGTTGAGGACCACTACTAGCTCAGAGCCTCTCCTCAGCACTTCCCATGAACTATCCCAAGGGGGGAAAGCATAGCCCCTGCTTTTATGAAGCTTATGGTCCACTGGTGGCTTTGGTGCTGCAAATCCCCTCATCTTAGGCGGGCGGAGGTGTTGCCGTTGTAAGCAGTGTGCCCAGCCTCTACCCTATCCTTACCTCACCATTAGTTTTTGGCATCACTAGCCTCTACACACAGTCCCTCTGGTTTCTCCACGTGCACACTCCTAGGCTGGAGTTCATCTTCCCGAAATGCCCTTATGTATGCTGTGGGCTCTTTGCGGATGGGCCTCTTCAGGGGACAGGATGCTATAACCCAAGGCCAAACAAGGTTTGTCTCTCAGGACAAACCAAAGCCTGTCTTCCCACAAGCTACCTAACCCAGAGGCTACCTTTTCCCTGCCCAAGGCTGGGGTCTGCCCACAGGTCTGCCTGGGTCCCTCCTGTCCCCCAGCCTGCTTAAGGGTATGTGAGCTCCATTCTTCTGAGGTGAGGCAAATGCCCCTTGAAGATTAAATGTGCCTATGTGCTTATGAGTATGGGAAGGAGGGTGAGAGGCAGGAAGCACTGATAGATTGCTGAGGCAGCCCCTTCTCCTGCTTTGCCCTCTGTAACCCAGGCCCTAGACCAAGCACTTCCTTGTGCAGGTCCTTGTGCTGTCTAGGGGCCTGCAGTGAGGTGGGGCACTGTGTTAGACACAGCCCTCATAGGGTGGGCTAAAGACTAAAGATCCCATTTGGGCTTTGAAGGGTATATCATCTCCAAGTTCTGGGACAGACAAAGATATACCTATCCTTTCCCTGGAGACTCCAAGTGTCTGGCAGGGAGCCTGGCACACAGTAGGCATTATATTAATGCTATGGAATGCATACAGTGGGGGAGCAGAGAAGGCGAAAGACAGCATTCAAACAAGGGGGACGCAGGATAGAGCCGGCCAGTCCTGTAGACCCTTAGCCAGGCTGTGCCTCAGGTAACCTGCCATCTTATATTTTGAACCTGAGAGTCCTGTTCTGGGAAGTCTTTCTGAGTCTG
Organism: Pachyuromys duprasi; assembly: GCA_028658305.1. NCBI lineage: Eukaryota > Metazoa > Chordata > Mammalia > Rodentia > Muridae > Pachyuromys > Pachyuromys duprasi. The sequence goes on from CM053744.1 coordinate 87,149,557, forward strand.
AGTAAACCTAGGTAGTTTGTCACCCTCACTGTTCTTCCCCTTGGAAACAGGCTGTCTCTCCAGGACCTTCCTTCCCTGGCCTTCATGTTACCCCTTTCTCTTTCTTCTCTGCCAAGCAGGGTCTCCTCCAAGGTCCTCTGGGCCAAGCCCTGCCCCAGCCATGACCCCCCCAGCTATGACCCCCCAGCCTGACCTCCAGTGCTACCCACTTCCCTTTCACTCAGCCACTCCTGATAAGAAGACTAGAAACAGGTTTGCCCTTTCACCTCTGCATATCTCTCTGAGGAGCCTGCAGGTCCCCACATCCTGGGTCACATCCTGAGAGGCCCTGTGCCTCCCTCAGGTTTTGAGCCAGAAGCTTGGGGAGGGTGAGGAGATCAGGGGCTTCAGCCCTCAGAAGACAGACAGCACCTTATCTCAGCTTGAGAGGGGCCTAGTGCTTGCTCCTAAGACACAAGAGCTGGCTAGACAGAATGCAAGCTGGCTGATCCCTCCCCAGGTCTTTGACTGACATTCTTGATGGAATTGGCCGGATGTTTCTCCTCCTTAAGAGACACAGCCTCAGGCAATACAGCTGTGCCTTCCACGGCCTGGCTGCAGCTGGAGGTACTGAGAGCCCAGAACCCACACTTCCTACTTTTGGGATAACATCACTGGGCCAAAGGTCTCCAGAGAAGGGATGTGGGGGCTTCTATGAGGTCCCAAGAGGGTCAGCATGACTCATATCTGATTACCTTCTGTGTTGGTCCTCTGGATTTCTGTTCACTGGGGTCTGAGGACACTCACACTGGTGTGCTCATCTAACTAACTGGCAGTGCTGGGTGGACCACCTAGATCTCAGAGCTGGCTTGTCGTCTGGCTATGGCCAAGTGCTGCCCGAGACAATGTCACACCCAAACCCATCCCAATTGTTGAGGCATGTACCATCTAAAGACACTGTCCTCTAGAGTTAGAAGTGTGATCGGGTGCCACTTTTGCTCCGAGGGTCCAGTGCAATGTTTGCTGGTGTAAAGGGTCTCTCTCAACTTTGTATCAGTAGGAAGACATCAGTAAGCTTTTGAATTTGTGGCCTTGAGGTGATTAGAACACAGAATTTTCCCCTTTGGTGAACTCCATTGCAGGGATTAATTGGCACCTAAAAGGGGCATTCTCCACTTGTGATCTGCAGGAAGTAGGGAAGGAACAAAGGAAAGGAGATGATTCTCCCTAGACCCTGGAGAGGTTTGGGTGGTTATAAGCTGTGTGCGTAAGGATGAGCCTAGGGCTATGTTTTGTTTCTGTATCTTTTAGGGTCATGTTTTTCAGACGTTAAGCACTCGAGTAGAACCTCTGTAGTTTTGGTTACATTTGAGTGTCGTTGTACTTCTAACATTTTCCTTTAACCTACTGTGTACACACATACACACACATGCTCAAATACACACAAAGATCTTTGGGAGGAAATTTCATGTCCTTACTATAAATGGAATAGGAGTAGCACTTGCCATAAACAGAAGAGCTCCAAAAATAGACAGGATGACAATGTGGCGGTGTCACCGCCCTGTGGCTAAATACTCTGTACAGGGCTTCGAGCCTCCGGTTTGCTTTCTTTTCTTAACAGGAATGTTGGTGAGTGTTAGGGATCCCAACCTCCATTTGCCACATTTTTGGGGACTCGATGCAGCTGTTATTTGGAAGGCCCATTTCACTCGTGTGGACCGAGAACTGGAAGGATGTGTATTCAAGGTTCCATTTAAGACAATCTCAAGTCCTTCCTGAGAACTGGATGGCCCCTGGCTGTGTCCAGTTGTCCTCCCCTGGCCACCATCCCTCTCAGTTAATTCCTGAATATGTCTCCTTTTGGTGCTTTGCTGCCAGACCCTTTGCTTCACTGCAGTTGTAGTCTTCAGCATTTGGGGGGGGGGAGGTCTGAAGGGGCCACTAGAAATGAGACTGGAGAAGAGGCAGGTCTCTGATGTTGCCAGAATATTCCAACCTTGTTGGGGCAACTGGCCATACTGGAGCTGTGTGGAGTTTTCCCTGAGGATTCCAATACAGCCCCAAACTTTAGCACAGTCTCGTGTTCCAACTGCTGTTTCTGCCCCTGACACCACCCAAATGATATTCTCTCATTTCCCAGAGTTCTGGACCTACAGTCCTAGAAGTCTGGTGCTAGCAGATCTAACAGACACCTCAAACATCACATATTAAAAAAAGCCAAGTCTTGACTCTATCCTGCCCCAGCCCACTACTGTCCCAGATCCTCACAAAAGCTGTCACAGCCTCTTCCATTTCCTCACACTCCAGGTCCAACACGCTTGATGACACCTTCTGGATATATCCAGGACCTGGGCTGTTGCAATGCCTTCTAGCTAGTCTCTTCTCCTCCATAAACCAAAGCCAGAGTGACCTTTCAAAAGTTTAAAATGGTTGTTACCACCCTTGGCTACAGCTTCTCATGATGCTCAGAGCAAATCAAAGCTCCTCCTGTAGCCTGAGCCTCTGCTCTACCAGCCTCTCTTCACACCTTCTGCCCAAGGTCTGATGTGCTTGCACTCTGTGGGTCTCTCTGTTGCTCTCACACCCTATGCAGATTCAGGGCCTTCAATCCCGCTATCCCATCTGTCCAGTGCACCCTCTGCCCTCTCCCTTACATGACTCATGTTCCACTCTTTCACTTTGATTAGGCACCTTCTTAGGGAGAGTCCCTGAACCCCTCCAAGACAGCTCTCCACACTGTGTGCTGATTTCCCTTTCCCTGTTTTATTTTGCCTTACCGATATTATTGCCATTGGCATTGTTTGTCTGAGAGTCATTATTTCACATCCACTTTGAAGGATAATTTCACCGGATACAGGTATCTTGTGTCAACAATGCCTCAAACATTCACTATCCTCTGGCATCTGATGAAATCCTTATCTTTCTTTCTCTGTGAGCAACGTTTGTACTCTTTGGCATCTTTCATGACTTGTTCTTTGTCTTGAGTTTCCACAGACTCAACACTGGATGTTTGGTGGGTTTTCATTGTTGTTGTTGTAATTGTATTATTTATTTGCTTTCTTGTTTTTTGTCTATGTCATGAAACTAAATTCTTAAGGATGGGGACTTCAGCTGCTTCCCACTGGCAGGAACATTCTTGGAAGCTAGCAGCATGTAATGCATATCTGCTACATGATGCATGAATTCTCAAATACAGAGCTTCTGGATGGTAAGCTTGTTGTATAAGAAAGATACCCTGGAGCTGGAGAGACAGTTCATCAGTAAAGAAAGCCCATTTTTTGACCTGTTTGGTTCCCAGCACTCATGCCAGGCGGATCACAACTGCTTGTAACTCCAGCTCCAGAGCCGAGAGACACCCCGACTCACCAGTCATTGCCCTCACACAGGTACACAGTTAAGAAAATGAACTGGGCATGGTGCTGCACAGCTTTGATTCCAGCTCTCAGGAGGCAGAGGCAGGTGGCTCTCTGGGTTGAGGATAACCTGGTATACATCGTAAGTTCCAGGACAGCCACGGCTATGTAAGGAATTGGGGGGAGGGTGCGGGGAGGAGAAAGAGAAGCTTTAAAAAAAAGGAAAGAAGCAGTGTCATGCAATATAACTAATACTGTGAAACCAGGTTTCATTTTTGCATATTTGAAGCTGGTTGTGTTTACATGAAGTGGGTCAGCTGGACTGGGTTGGAGTCGTAATCACAGCAGTGACTAGCCATTTATTGGGTAGCTGCCATAGCCACATGCTGTTTTGTATGCTTCATCTGTATGAATGACCTCACTTCTCACCAGAGCTCTTTTTAGAGCTGAGGAAAGGGAGGCACAGAGGGGGTAAGGCACTTGTTTGGAGTCACACAGTATGAAGAGGTAGAGCTAGAGTCTGAAATGCACTTCCTCTTGTTTCTGCTTCTGTTTACACCTCATTGAGGCGTGAACAAGGGACATGAACTGGACTATAAGCACACAGCTGAGCCTGTTCTTCCAGTGGATCCTCCCAGGCCTAGAGCTGGACCAGTGTGATCATGAACGCACTGCGCCGTGAGAGTCTTCAGGCTTTCTTCATTCCTTGTCTTCAGAGTGGCCCTGGCTTAAATTCTATCACCACAATACCCCTTCTTTCCCCCCTCTTCTTAAAAAAAAAAGTGCTTAAGTGCTGTTCTTTTGGTTGTTATTTAATGCCCTTTCTTGAGTAAATTAAAAATGAGAAAGCAATCAGTTCTTTGATTTGTTAATACCGCATCTAGGAACAGCAAGTTGGAATCCCTACCGAGACCCTGCCTGATTTACATGGACAGAGTGACTTTCCTTTGTATGGTGTGGAGGCGCTGTTGCTGGCTGCTGTGGTCAGAAGCCCCAGGCTGTTTACCTCATAGCCGAAACTGCCCAGAGCCTTCTGGGGGCCCCTGGCTGGACTCCCATTTTTCCCATCTTTATCTATGTAAGCCACTCAACACTCTCCTGCAGCCCATAACCACCATATCCGTCCTGTAGTCCTCCTTCCATGGCTTTCTTGCTATGAGACTGGCCTTTCCCCAAACCAAACAGGGGCTGCCTCATCCTCTGGACTTCATCTTGCTCTTACCCAGGGCTGAATTGGACCAATCCATAGCCAAAGCCCTAGGAATGTTACAGCCTGAGGATGAGAACTCTCATCTAGAGAAAAGGCGGCTGTGTAGAAGGGAGAAGAATCCAGAGACAGTTCTTTGCTTCTGGAGGCCCAGAGCATTCTGTAGCGCTGGTCACTCCATCCTTGGCTTTGCCAACACTAATACACTTACTTCCCTGTGGAGAAGTTGAGGGGACAATAAGAGTGGAACTATCTGAAGATAGTCTCAAGACCCATCTCCACATTTTATTGCTTGTCCCCAGATTTCTCGCAGTTGTTTCTCAAAGTCTTTGGACCATCCAGGAGCACCCAGGAGTCAAGGCCTGGGCTAATTTTGAGAAACACAACACAGAAGACGACAAGGGGACCGGGGGCAGGACACGGACACAGGGTGAGGACACAGAAACAAGCTGCACCAGACCTGGTTGACAATGTCAGCCAGAGAAGACATGATCCCTCCCCAGACTACAGCTTCCGGGGCTCCTGGATGGTGCACAAGAGGGGGAACCTCAGCTTTCCTCTCTGAGATTGCCGGGGGATAACTGTACAACTTTGGGGATGTGGAAGGGGTCTTGTGGCCCTTGGACAAGGATGCCCCCTTGTCTCCTCTCATGCAGCTATTACTGGCCATAAGCCCCAAGGTTCTCCAGGTACTAAAAGAGAGACCAGGGGATGCAGAACAAGATGGAGACTGAGGGTCCCAGACCCTGGCTTGCTCCCACCCTGGCTAGTGCCCATTTAGAACTTCACAAACTCAACCCCACCATCTCTAGCCTTCCCCATTCCTGGTCTTGGGGCCCTTCCCTGGGTGTCAACAGCAATTTCCTGGCAGGCCTGGTGACAGGAGCCTGAAGTGGCCCAGGGGAAACTCAATGCCATGGTGTCAGCAACGGGTGTCTTTCAGTGTCTGGGGAATGGGGCTGATACTATACAGAGCCTATGAGGGGCTGGAAGACTGCCGCTGCCCTTCCCCCACGGCTGCCCTGTCATCCCACATTCTTTCTGCGCCCAAAAACCCCTGCTGACAACCCCCTTTCATAACAGGACCAGGCTGGGGAAAGCTACCCACACCTGGAAGCAGTGTCTGGGACAGACAGTGTCCTACCCTAGGAGGTTATGTAATGATGCTGGGCAAGCAGGGTGGCCCCAATCCCTTCCCTCTTGTGATATCTTCACTGCAGACCCCATGGATGGCCACAGCCACCCCTTTGGTCTCTTCCTCACCTTCTTGCTGAGTCGATGGGCAAGTTACTTTCTTGGGTGCCCGGAGGATCCAGGGGGTGGGTGAGGCCCCCTTTTCATCTCTGTACCCTCAGGTCAGCAGGGTACTTTCCAAGGACTGGTGGTTGAAACTGCCTGTGTCCAGGTGTAGTCTGCCCGCTTTCTTCTCTGTGGCATCTGAATATGCCATCCATGCCTGAAACTGAGCCAAATTACTGGACAAGCTCCAGTTGGGAGCATGATCCAGTTGGGCCAAGCGTCATCCCTGTTAAAATGTGACCAGCGCTTGGGCCAGCTGTCAACAGCATGCAGAGCAGTGTGCATAGCACAGATCAGTTTCTTCAGTCCTAATTGCCTCTTCCTGGGACAAGAGGCAATAGATACATGGGAATACATATATTGCCTTTTGAAATCTTACAGCATGGATGTATTCAGCACATTTCCTGGATCATGTGCCCTTGGCTTAGGGCAGGAGCTAAGTAACCTTGCTGCGACAGATTGGATTGACTAAGCACAAGGGTAAGATGACTTGTGATAGGAGGAGGCAGACAAATGAAGCTGGGAGACCGAGCTAGAGGTTGGAATGGCAGACAAGTGGCTGTGGGCTTGTTCTGGGTCTGTGTCCTGGCTAATGTCCACGTTAGTTCTTTTCTTGTGGTCGGCAAGCCTCTCTGTTGCTGTTACTGATAGAACTTCTGACTCACGGGCTAGCTGCCTCTTTATTAAGTTTTTGGCCCGGAGCACAGCTGTGTGCTCTAAGCTTGAGCTCTGTAAGCTCAGTTGCTCTATCAGGCCTGTGGATTACCACTGCTGCTCAGAGTCTCAGGAGAGCATCTCCTAGGAGCTGTCTCCCATTCTGCAGAAAAGAAAACTGAAGCCAAACGGGCAACAGTTTGCTCCAGCCCTGTCCAGCTAAGGTTCTAGATGCCAGCATTGAAATCCAAATGAGGATGGTAAGTCTTGCAGCACGTGGAACCCTGTGCTGTGCTTCGGGCTGGGTAAGATAATGATTGTTTCCAAACTTGTGGGGTTTATAGACCAATTAACAATTTTAATTGAAGGGTGGTGAAGGCAGGATATAGGTGTGACAATTTTTTTCTTTGCCAGGACTTCGTAGAATTCCTGCCTTCATCATGCTCTATAATGGGAAGCAGCATTTTAAATCATTAAAGGTTGGTAGCACTTTAAACTTTAAAACAAAAGTGTATCCATATGAATTTGCTACTTGTTTCTTTCTCCTTCTCTTCCTACTGCCAAAGCATCATTAGAGACCAGAACCCTCTCTTGGATCTATGCTTCCAGAAGCTGTGACCCAGAGAGCTAGGGACAGGTTGGAGAAAGGGTGGGTCCAAGCCTCCCTTCTCACACTAGGGGGGGGGGTCTGTGGGCAGTCCTGGCTCTTTACCCTCAGAGCCTGTCTCTTCTCTCCCCCCCCATTCTTTCGTCTTCCTTGTTGGCTCCAGGTCCTCTCCTTTTCTGCCAGGGATCTGACTTGCAGATTCTCTCTGCTTCACATATTCCTGGCTCCAGGATAGTACCCCTACCCAGCTCTACAGGCTTGTGCTGGGCTCCAGGAGCTCTGCCCAAACTGCCTGAGTCTGCCTGGGTCCTTTTACTGGTGCACTAGCTTGAGGCTACTTGGCTCTCAAGGAGTTAGGACAGTAGCCAAACACCCGAGCCTTGGGCGCTTGTGGCAGCTTCTTCTCTCACTGCCTGTGTGACCTTGGACCTATCCCTGGATCTCTCTGAGCCCATTTGTTGGCTCATAGACTGATGGTAGAAAATATAAATTGCCTTACAAGCATAGGAACCTGGTTTTGATTTCCCCAGAACTTTTTTTTTTTTTAACACAGTCTCCCTATGTACCTCTTCTGCCTGACCTGGAAGTCACTCTGTAGACCAGGCTGGCGTCTAACTCACCAAGATCCACATGACTCTGCCTTCCTGATTCTGGGATTAAAGACAACACTATGTCCAGTTCTTATTTATTTTTATTTTTTTATTTTAAAGACAAGCATAGTATTGATCTCACTGCTGGGGAAGCAGAGACATGAGACAGATAGATCGTTGGGACTCACTGGCTAGCCAGCCTAACTTACTTGATGAGCTCCAAGCAAGAGATTATTTCAAAAACAAAAAACAAAGAACCAACTAAACAAACAAACAAACAAACAAACCCAAGGTATGGATGGAGCCTGAAGAATTGACACCTAGCCTGTTGTGGTGGTGTGCACATTTAATCCTGGTGCTTGCAGTGCAGAGGTAGGCGGTTCTCTGTGAGTTCAAGGACAGCCTGGTCTACATAGCGAATTCCAGGACAGACAGACCTACATGGTTAGATCCTGGTTCAAAACAAATCAAAACACAAAACAAACAAACAAACACAACCAAACAAAAAACCCAAACACCAAACCAAACCCAAACCAAAGCAACAGCAGCAACAAAGCTGATACCTGCGGTTGACGTCTGGACTATGCAGACATAGACACACACACAGGAAAGAAAAGAAAGTTAAAAGAAATTGATAAATATCTCATGGTCTCAGAGAAGCTAGAGACCTAGGCCTGGTGATAAAATGTGGCCTCTGAGGTCATACATTAAACTTGACAGCGTGTGGCTCCTGGATTCCCCTTGGAACTCTTCTTCCATATCCCCCAGCCTCCAGGTCTTTATCCAATCTGATATGTCCCTAGGGATGTAATTTTTTCTCCAAGTCTCTTGCTTTGCCAGGCCTTTGTTCACCCAATCTCACCCTGATTCTGCCTCAGTCTATTGCCTTCTGCATGCTGAATCAAATATAGCATTTTGCTACTTGGCTGGTGGCATGTACAAAATGTCTCAGCATAGAACTTGGGTTTTATGACAGCACTGGCAGGGACCTTCTGTCACTGGGCTGTAAGTGAACAATACTGACTGACCCTCCCTCTCTTTCCCATGATCCCTCAACTTTGGAGGCAAGGAGGAAGGTGCTCCTTTGGGGAAAAATTTTCCCATTCTTTCCTCTAGTCTCCAGGGAGCTCCCTGGCCTTCACATCATTACTTCCCTTCCTCCCAAGATTTCTGCCCCCCACCTTGCCCATTTCCCTGCCCCCTCACTCTAGGATGGGGATTGTGGGTAGCCCTGCCTCTTCCCAGTTCTCACGTCTCAGGAAAAGCACCTCTTCCCTCCCTCCTTCGCATCCTTTTCACCCTCCTGGGCCCCAGGTCCCCTGTCCCTCTTCCCTTATCTGCCAGGGATCTGACCTGCAGATGCTCTCTCTGCTCTGCGTGCTCCTGACCCCAGGATGGCATCACCGCCCAGCCTGCCTGCCCCTGGGGCCAGCTCCAGCCTGTTCACTCGCCTTCCCTTTAGAAACCCCTGTGTCTTGAAGCTGATTAAAACAAACACAGCTCATATTTTTGTTCTTAATCCAATTCTGTACTGTGGTAAGGTCTAGGAGGGAGGATAGGATGACAGTGAGAGCCTAGGAGTTAGACAGACTCCTTGGTAGACAGACAGATAGGAAGAGGGGCCATGGCTAGGTAATAAAGGTAGTGAATTCCCAAGACAGCTAGCTTCTGACTTGAGACAAAAGCCTGGTAGCTTTTTTTCCTCTCTCTCCTGCAAGCAGACCCCCTGCTGATGGACTGCCTCAACAAGGTCAAGGCTGGATCAGGACACAAGTTGTGGACCAAGCAAGCATCCTATCTCTCTTCATCTGGCCAACCCTCAAGTACGGAAGGAAAACTCTTCAGGGGTTTTAAAAATAACCCCAGCCCTCAAGAAGAGATTAGGCTTTCCCATCTCTGCTTTGCAGAGGGTCTCTTTCTGTGTGTTTGAGGAATGTGTGTGTTTTCTCATGCTCAATAAACGCCAGTTTTCTAAACTGTTGTTTCTGCCCGTGGAGCTTGAGATCTTTCTGCTGCTGCCTGTTGCGCTTCAGATCTTTCCTGTCTTTTACTTCTTTAACTGGCAGGGAAAATGAACCCGAGCCAGACCCCTAGACTGTGTCAATTCAAGACCCCTAGACTCTGTTGACAGAAGCACATTTTCCCTGCCATGCCAAGGGTTAGAGCTAGGATCAGGACCAGGCCTCAGTTCCCAGCAGCTGTGGGGGAACTGAGTGATGACAGCGGGTTTGTGGGTGGGGGGAGGGGTGATGGGCCCTCCCCAGGCAGGACTCGACTGCAGATCCCAGGAAGGGTGAGAGGACTAGTGGGTCAGAAGTTCTTCCCAGAAGGGGAGGTGACAGACTCTTCAGGAAACTGCCAGCTGAGGGTGGGGGCGGGCAGGGCTCCCAATAGACGCCTTTATTCTCTTCAGCTCAGAAACAAGACAGAATCTCTTGTCTCAACAGAGCCCTTCCCATGACATCCCTCATCAGCGCTTGGCCTTGGAGCTTCTCGGGGGAACACAGACCCAGACTCATTCTGTGGGCACCTTCTAACCCACAGGCAAGTCTCCCAGACCTCCACAAGCTGCAGGCTTGTTCTGCCATTCTGTACTTGCTGACAGAGGGATCCACTGCAGAGGGAAGGGAGTCCCGTGATTGTGCCTGTGTTCTGGGGGACAAGTGACTGGGTTTGAATCTTGCACTGGCTACCTGCTAGCTGTGTGACTGTGGACAACTTGTGTGATCTCTGTGCACCCCAGCTTCACCATTTGTAAAGCAAGGACCTTTACCTACATTATAGGTAGTACCTACATTATAGAATTATGAGCCTATATGTGCTTGGAGTAGAAGCATTAGGGAAAACATTTGTACTCTATGACTGTACCTAGTATGCCATCTATGTGACATAGCCTTAGCATATTCTAGCTCAGTGGTTCTTAACCTCTCTAATGCTGCAATCCTTTAACAAAGTTCCCCATGTTGTGGTGACCCCAACAACCATAAAATTATTTCCATTGCTACTTTGTAGCTGTGATTTTGCTACTGTTATGAATTGTAATGTATCTGTGTTTTCCAGTGGTCTTAGGCGGCCCCTGTAAAAGGGTCATTTGACCCCCAGAAGGGGCCGTAACCCACATTGAGAACCACTAGATTAGGACTTCTCTCTACCTCCAGACTTCTTTCCATGGCCCTAGGATCAGAACCTCTCACTCTTCTGCACTTAGTGCCAAGATCCTACAAGAGGTCTCTGGATTCCCTGGGCTCAGAGGATCTGTAAGCTTGTAATTTTGAGGGTTAAAATGATGTCCACAATCCATTATTTGAGTCCCACTAGTGACAGCTTGATTGCCTTGTCACCTGTGACATGGCTTGGAGTAAGTCTCAGGTCAGGGACTTTGCTGCCCCAACAGGGATGTTTTCTGGGACCCTTTCAAGGCCCTTCTTCAGCTTCTGCGGCTGCAGGTTACCCAGTGTCTAAACAACTGTTTTGTGATTCCTACTTCTCTCCTACCTGAAGGGTAGCCTGACTCTAGCAGACTGCCCAAGCCATAGGATAGGGGAAGAGGGGGTGCTCAGCCTGTCTGCTCATCATTGCCTTCCAGGCTAGAGAGGTCTCTTCCTTCTTCCATGCCCTGTGGTCACGTGGCTTGGTCTGTGACTATTCCCCTGAGATGCATCAGTAGGTCAGGGGAAGGAGGACTGGAAATAGCCCGTAAAAAGCTTGGGCCCCCTGTAAACATAGAGCTGGGGCCTTTGAAAGCCCAAAGCACTTTTATGTGCTAGTTAAAGGGCCTTCCTGTTGTGTCGCCAGGATTTACGGGAGGTGGAGGGGGGGGTGGGAGGTAGGGGGCGGTGAGGCCAAGTGCAGCCTTCATCCACTGACACACTGACTTCCAGAGGAAAGGGGAGGAAGGGAGGGACTAGGAACTTCTTGGCTGTCACACTCCACTTCAGGCAAGGATGATGCCCTGAGATCCTGAACCAGCCTGTAACTCCCATTCCCTACCCCCTAAAGGAGGAACAGTGTTGCTGATCAAGGCAATAAGATGAATCCAGGTCAGTGGCATCCACAGCCATAGGGAAGGAGGCCCAAGACAAGGGCCCAGCTCACAGCATAGAGTCGGAAGTGTATAGAACTACACAAAACAGAATGAAGACAATGCTTTCCAGGGAATACTGTTCCAAGGCTCTTGCCCATGCCCAGTGCCAGCACTAAGGCACTGGGAACATCAGCTCCATCACAGCTCCTGAGTAGAATGTCAGCTTGCCTTCCTATAGCACCCAACAGGAACATGATATTGGTGGATTTAAACCTAAAACAAAAGCCCCACAGGATCAACAAGCTATTCTGTTCCTGGAAGAGCTATTCTGGAAGAGTGAGCCATGAGAGATCTTTTTTTCTCTCTCCGGTAGAGGTGGGCTGAGCATGTGGGAACTGGGAAAAAAGTCCCTCCCTGACCTGTGTGGAAGGAGGAAGCTGCTGGTTCTTGCTCTTCTACAGCACTCTTCGCTCATGCACTTAAGGGCTTGTTGAAGCATCAATTCACGACCCAAACCATAGGTGCCCGTGTATAAGAATGAGGGAAGCAGCTGCCATTTGTTGGTGCTCTGGGGCCAGGCTTCAAGCTGGTGGTTGCCCTATCTATTTCCATCCTCTGCCTCCTTGTGTGAGAGACAATATTCACCTCAAGTAGCTGGTATCAGAGGCTCTGGCTGGACTATCACACACCTCACCCCTCTGCCTGGTTCTGTCTGCTTCTGGACTCATGACATCCTGTCTCCAGGATGTCTTCCAGGGAAGCAGCAACTATAACCACACTCGGCCTGGTGTCCTTGGCTCTGTACTTAGGCAGAGGGATTCCCACATTGACCTTCCTGTGATCCCTGGTTCCTGCCCCAGTCTCCTGGCCTGAGGTGGTCGTTGAAGGCCTCAGGCTTCTGGCATTCTTCCCCGCTGCTGCTGTTCTCCTTTCTGCCCCTCTGCGACCCTATTGAGTTTCCTCAGCTCTGGCCAACCGAACACTGACATATGGGGGAGAGTTACATTTCCTGTATATGTGTCAAAATATCTGAGCGGATGTGAAATAGATCAGACATGTATAAAAATAAACTTTTACAGGGTGACTGACTACTCCCCTCCAGGGGGAACCAGTGATTCACTTTTCATCTGGGGCCCAGAAACTTGGCTGGGGCCTTAGGGACCAGTCTCCACACGCGGCTCCCTGCGTCCATCCTGCCTCACTTCTTTGGGCTCAGGGCCAGCTTCTCTCCGGATGGCATTCTCTCCAAGAGAATGGAAACCCCTCCGCAATAGGCTGACAATCAGCAAGGCACCTTACGGGGCCCTAATCTCTTACTTTTTCAGCTCCCCATTTTCTCTAACAACGCATGACACTATAATTCAGGGTCCCAGTCTTGGCTTCAGTAGGACCACCCCAATCACCTCTTCATGTAATCAGGGTTCACATGGTGAACATACATTACTCTTAAACCATTGTGTTGGGGAACCTTCTGTACAAAAGGGCAGGGAGCTTTTATCCCAGCACCCCTGCCTATATTCTGTCTGCTTCTCAATGTTACGTATGCTTGAGGTCATCTTGCCCATCGCCCACTCCCAGCTGGATCAGCATCTTCATGGGGTACCTGAGGCTGGCTCTCTTTATTGCTGATAGTTGGCTGAACTAAGCATTCTTAGCCCCCTATTAAATATGTCTACCTAGATGTACACCCTGAATGGAGAGTCAAGTGGAAAGCATACATTGTAGGTTGGGCCAGCTCAGGAGAGTCTGTGACCTGGAGCAGACGATCTCTGAGATTTCTACCATTCATGGGCCGCTAGCTTCTGTCAGGCCAAGAATGCTATGACTTTAATCTCAACCCAGCAAGGAGCACCAGGGGTGGGGGTGGTCTCAGGATTGGAAACCCCATGCTCAGCACACAAGCTCAGTGGAGATCCAGAGGCCAAGGGCTCATTTCCATTGCCCCACAAACATCTGGCCTGGGAGAGATACTTTGCCTTTTCACCTGGGTGCAAACTGGCAGGAAAGGGCTGCAGGGTTGTCTTATCTGCCTCTTTCACTCAGCTTGCTAACTCCAGGGCCACTGTTGCAAATGTTCCCTTCCCATTTGAGCCCAACATCTGATGGACAGCTGCCACCCTTCCAGGTAGCCAGCGAGCACGGGAACTCAGCCTAGGTCTAGCCCTCCCCTCTCTGACCACCTACCACGGCCAGATCTTTTTGAATCTTTTTGCTTTTGTCTAAACAAATTGTAAATTCTAGAGATGAACCCAAGCTCACAGTCACTGAATCTATGATTCTGGAGCTGGATCTTAAGTGGGAAGACAACACTCTAGTTCAATGGGCATCGTCTATGACTCCTTCAGCTCTCGCCAAGGCCCCTCCCCACAAAACAAAAAAAGCCATTTTGTTTGCTCAGCCCACATCCTTTGGTGTCAATAGCTCCTTGTTTTCCCTGGTAGGAGTTTAAGCACTGAAGTGTCAGACTAATGTGTTCCCCAAAATATGTGCCTGGCTGACCTCTTCCTAACCCAGAACTGTGTTCAGTGTGGGCCCTTAATGTTTCTACCCCGAGCATGACTGACAAGGGCTGGACAGAGGAATAACTTGCAGTCTGTGAGAGGTGGTGGGGTGGGGCTCATGTCAGGATAAGGCTCTGTCTGTACCTGAGGCCCAGTCCTCTGTCTCCAAGCTTCACAACAGCTTGAAGGGCCATGGCCACCAGAGCTGGCCAGGGAGGTCACCAGTGACATCTAGTGGCCACAGGCAGATGTCACAAGTTGGGAGTTGTGTTTGGCTCTGGGACCAGGCTAGCAGGCTGCTCCAGCAGACTTCAGACAGGCCTGACTTCTCCAGGGCTCTGGGACAGCATCATGGGGCAGGGCTACGTTAGTTAGACAGGAGAATGGAGGTCTGGACAGGCACCAGGCTGCTCATTGCTGACAGCAGCTTTGTTCCTCTCTGATCTCTCCCATCTGTACCCCTCTGGGCTCCTGCAGTCACAGAAGATCTGCCATCTTCCCTTTACTCACAGAGTGCCCTAAAGAGTTGCCTGTTTTATACCGAGGTAGGCTTGTAGAGTGCAGAGCAGCCTCAAGGGACCTCTCCTGTGAGAGCTACAGAAGACAGCACAGGGTAGGCCTGAGTGTGGGCTTTGCCACAGGGCCGAGGACTTGCTGTTAGTAGCACTGGGCTCTCCTGGCCCTCCCAGGGGAACAAGCACATCATGGTGCTTGAGACGTGCTCCTGAGTGGTAAGGTTCCCTGAGAGGTGGAGGCAGCAGGGAGGATCTGGAACCAAAGACAGTAGGCTCAGCCCCACCCTGGAAGGAATGGCTTCTGGGATGGATCCCACTTTCTCCCGAAACCTTTCCCATGAACTTTTTCCACTCTGAGAGAGAGGAAAAGGATGACGAGGTTCTCAAAGGAGTAGGCTGCCACAGTGTTTGTAATACTTCACACGCTCTACCTCTTCCTGCCCCTACACCTCCCCGTCCCTGGACCACTATGTGACCCCCCCCCCCACCAAGGATTTCTTATGCCTGTCCTCTCCCTTCCTCCCTCTGGCTCTTTCTATATCTTCTTGCTTGGACTCTCATCCCTGGCCCTCTCTACAAGGCCAGGCTGACATCATTTAAGTACAATGACACTTTGTTGGGAGGGAGTGTCAGGTGGTCAGAGATCATAACTATTCTCATAAGTACTTTATTCAACATCAGAGAGGAGGCAACATCAAATTCCCTGCACTCTGGAGACGCCTCAGTCACTAACTTTCCTGCTCGCCTCATCTTCCCGTCCGAGCTAGGCCAGCCTACAGAAGACTCCCTTCCCACCCACCTGTATAGACAGGAGAATGTGGGGGAGGGGGCACTGAGATCATATTTCCAGGTACGGTGGGCTCTTTCCTCACTGTTACAGGAGTGACAAGAGAACTCTCATTTCCACCCTTAAATATGTGGGTCAGATGCTGTGAGTTTGCATCTCAGCTTCAGAAGGATGCTGGGAAGTGATCACACACCTATTGCCTAGAGGTGCAAAATGAGATCTGAGGACCAACCCAGCTAAAGGCAGACCCCAGGCCAGCTGATGGACAACAGGTCTAAATTTATGATTACCAAGATTCAGTTAGACCACCCAGGAGCACTGGACGATCCCAGATGCCTAGATGCTCAGACCTGTCCAAGTCTTCCCTCACCCTGCCCATCTTCCCCTCAGACATTGCACTGGTTCCTAATGATGCTAACTAGCTCTAGCAGCGGTCTTCAGAGAGATCTGAACCATGTCTGTCCACATTCTCTGCACACAGCCATTCCTTTCACAAGTTATAAAACCCAATAATTCCAGATGACCTTCCCCTCTAATTATGACAATCATTGTCTGATTCGTGTTTTGGTTACCCAATCATACTTTTTCATGTTAATTGCATAATTAACACAAGCAATCACACAAGGGGGAAACATGGACTATTTCTTGGCTCCAAATGGAGTTCCAGATGGGTGCTTCTTTTGTCCCCTTTGGGAGAGGGCACGGGAGACTCCAGGGGTGAGTTGTGACCATTTCTCTCAGCAGTTATGAATATCACTAATTCAGTTGTTATTGTCCCTATGGCCCCAAAGACTCTGTCCCAGGTGCACATGCTTATATGTAGTCACCGGCTACGGAGACCTGACCTTGTGTTATGGCTTTCATGTGTTTTATTTTGGGGTGCCCTACCCAAGCAGTCATCTCCAGAGACTTAAGTCTGGGGCAGCTCAAGCCTGAATAAGCAGGCTTTCTGAAGAGAGGTTAGGAGAGATAGGTGTCATCATGTTCCTCCTCCACGCTCCCAGCTCCCTTGCTTCCCCCAGAAACCCTGAGCCTAGGACAGACTACAAATTATTCTCTTCCCATCGCACCTTCCTCTGTCCCCTCTAAAGATCTCTCAGATCTTGTCCTCCAGAAAGCCTTTGTTGGTTAGTTAGTTCTACTGAGGCATCTACCATAGGTGACTCCAATCCTGTTTATCCAATGGTTTGTCCACCATGGGATCCTCCTCTTAAGGGACTGAGGACTATTGAATGGCCCTTCAGAAACCGTATACACCCCTCCCTTCATCTGTACAGATGCCTGAATCTCCACCATGGAGCCCACAGCCCCTCCGGTACTGTGTGTACACTTGCAAATTCAGACTTATTTCACGTCCGCCTGGGAAACTGGATGTTTAAATAAGTATTATAGAAGAGACTTTGGTAAAGGCTGAGATCACTTTCTGATTTATTATTCTATATAATTTTGGATTTTCCTCTTTCTAGGGGAAGAGGCAGGGTGAGTAAGAGGCTGCAGGCAGGTTTATGTCTTTCCACAGCCTATTTCCTTGGGTCCTGCATGACCCCGTGTGTCTAAATTGGATCTCTTCTGCTAACAAATATATGTCCAGGGCCATCTGTATATAAAGCTTGGTGTGCTGAAGGAATGGCCTATCACAATGGATGGGACTCAGACCCTGCTACTGAGCATCAGTGGGAGAGGTGGATGTGTATATGCTGGCGTACTAACAAGTGTAGCAAAGGTTGCACAGAGGGATGTAGGGATATAGGATTACCCCTGCCCAAGCTTGGGGAAAGCAGAGAACTCTTCATGGAGGAGGTGAGTTTAAGTCTGGAAGGATGAGTTGGTGAGTTCAAACAGGGAAAGCAAGCAGGGACAAAGGCAGGTTAAGGTAGCTGGGGTGAAGGGTAAAAAGTGGGGAGGTGATGAGGTGCTAAGCAAAAGGCTAGGTTTTGGTGGCCTTGAGGATCAGGCCAGGAAAGCTTTTCTTTATTCCAAAAGCAAAGGAATGAAGCTTAGAAGACTGAGAGTGATTTTAGGACCATCCTTTTGGCTGTGGAATGAGTGGGTCCAAGGTGGTAGCTGGACTGAGGAGATGAAAATGAGTTCAGAGCAGTGACTGTGGGGAGGTGAGAGCCTGAGTCACTGGAGACAGTGGGGACCAGGGCAGAGGTGTACTCTGGAGAAGTACAAGAGGCTTGGTGGCTGGAGTGTCTGGCTTTGAGTGTCATGCTGGTTAGGACTAGAATCTGGGTCCTCTGCCAAGAGCGAGAATATAGGAGCAGAAGAATAAGTGTAGGCACCAGTCCCGGCACTAGGGGTATTTCTTCCAGCTGCTGTTAGATGCTAAGGCACAGGGTGAATGAAGGCTGCGCAACCCTGGGATAGGGCTGGGGTTGGGTGCTGTGGAAGGTCAGGCTTAGGGAGGCTGCCGTTATTGTCAACATTGTCATCCTCTGTAGAGTCAGGTCGGTGTGGAAGGACATGGAGGAAGGCAGGGAGGGAGGAGGGAAGGGTGAGGAAAAGGAAGGGCTTGGGTGCTGGGAAGACCTGAAGTAGTCTCCGATGCAGCCAGTGTATCCATTAGGGATGTTAGCTCATTTCTAGGCCTCTCACTTCTCAGCCAAGTCAGTACCATCCTTCTGGGCTTACACGTGACAACACCTGCAAAGGCTTTGGTCCAAGATCAACAATGCGTTGCAGACAAATTTGCCAAATGAGACACTCAAATGCCCAGCAAGCATCCTGTTCCTTATGTGCCTCTGAGCCCGAGAGTCTGCTCAATGCCTGGCACGTTGGTAGATACTGGAGGAGGTGTTTTAGGAGGCAAGGTGGGCCAGCCTGAAAACACGGCTATGTGCCTCTTTCTGTAGGATTCCACGAGCCCTCCCACAGGTAGGCATCGTCAAAGTACCCTGTTATGGATACAAGACAGACACCATTAGTGGCTCTGCTCTATCTTTCTGTGCTGTTGTTCCTGGAGGCTCCGTGGTCTCTTCCATGGACACCAAAAAAGTACCCGAGGCATGTGCTCAAAGCATTGTCAGACAGGCTGCTGTCATGGTGCCTTTTCTGGTCTTCTTTCTCTGTTCGGGTTCTGCTTCCTCCCAGGCCTACATTTTCTTTCCTGGTCATTTCTCCCCATCCTTCTCTACTCTTTTCTCACAAAGGAAAGATGCCCTTCTGTTGTCCCTAGAGTTCTGCTTTGGAAATGAGCCTTCCTGTAGCATTATGACATCACTGTGCATTAGTGAGTGGCTGCTCATGTGCACTGGGCCCTTGCCCTGCTAGGAGCAGTGGCCCTTTCATGACAGGGTCACCTATAGGGCCACTTTCAGAGCATGGATCCCTCCTGATTCCTCTCTGGCCCAATGTTCCTCACGGTCAAGCTGCTCTTGGGCCGAAGATGCAGCCTAAAGGTATCTGGAAAAGAAAGTGTGGCCACACTGAAGAAGCTGGTCTCTCAGCACCTGCAGGTGCCAGAGGAGCAGCAGCACCTGCTGTTCCGAGGCCAGCTCCTGGCTGATGACAAATATCTCTCAGATTACAGCATTGGGCCCAATGCCTCCATCAATGTCATCATGCGGCCCCTGGAGGACGCAGCACTGGACAGGACCCAGGAAACCCAGCCCCTGTGGCCCCGCCTGAGCCAGGTACTAGGCAAACATTTTGGTCCCAAGGATGCCAAGGCAGTGCTGAGGCTGCTGAGGCAAGAGCATGAGGAGCGTCTGCAGAAGCTGAGCTTGGAGGCCCTGGAGCAGTTGGTGGGCCAACTCCTGGCACAGCAGCAGCTTGAAGAGCTGGCATCGGAAAAGGAAGCTCCTGCTGTTGCCTCAGAGCTTCAGCAAAGCAATGAAAGAGGAGGACTAGGAGAAAAGAGGGAAGATGAGAAGGATGAAGAGGAGGCTGGTCAGCAAACTGGCCCATCCTACTCTTTTGGTCACTAAACTTCCCCTGGACTGATCCTTTCATGTTCTTGGGCCATTTTTCTCATTATTTTCTTCTGATGGAGATGTACTCATCTCCCCAGTTGAGCCTTTAGCTGGGAGGTATCTGCATCCTTCTATGCCCTCTTGACTGCAGGTCCCCTCTGAAGTGCAGAGTGATTCTAACACCATCACTCTCTGCTACAAGGGTTCTGGATAGCTCAAGGTGCCCTATAGGGACAGTCAAAGTTCACCCCAGCTTTGGGGGAAGCATCTTTGCCCAAGCATGGCTCAGAGAAGGTCCCCATAGCTCTAAGCAGAGACTCTTCTCCATCAGAACAATGTGAGTCCATTGTCCCCCCCCCCTCCTGGTGAAACCCAGACCCCCCGATGGTATAGAGAAGAGGAAGGGTTATCATCTACTGCCCTTGAACTCTGGGTGAGGCTTACCATGCTGTCCTTCCGCTTGTGCTCCCCATTGCTTCAGAGATGTGACAACAGAGATGGGACACTGGCTATTGCATAGGCCAGTCTTGAGGCTCGCAGAAATTCAGATCAAGTCCCAGAATGGCAGGGAATAGAGACCTAGGCAGAAAAAAAAAGGTCTGCAAGCAGCACACTCGTGGGGCCAGTCTGAATAAAGCCGTGTCCACTGCCACACTCTGGCTATCAAGGTAGCACTGAGGGCCCGCTATCTTACTACCACTGCCCATTGCTCCTGTGGAGGAAAACAACAACAGAAACAATACAAACAAGGTCCCCTGCCCTTGTACAGCATCCAGCCTAGATGAGAGAGATACACAGGAAAATCAGAGACATGTTATTCCAGTAGAGCTCAGCCTGTGGCTACATACCCTGGTGCTTCTGCCTTGCAGAACGTGCCAGAACAGATATTTTATCTGCTCAGAGTTAAGAGCACAGCCCTTAGACCCGAGCTGAGAAGCGTCATGCTGCGCATGGATGGAACAGGTTTAGGGTTGCCCATTGAGAACCACGGTCCTCCTTTTGCAGCTGAAGTCCCCGAAGTACTGTTCCTAAAGAAGTTTTAGGCATGGGGATCAAAGATGGTGACTGTAGAGAGGGCAGGGGAAGACAGGTGCTTGGAAAAGGAGGAGCAAAAGTCCCGTTTCTCTAGGAAGCACTCTGTCCTTGGCCTATAGGGCCCTTGACTTTCAGACTAGCACAACCAACATCTTGGCTGGTATCTTCCCCTGTAGAATGCTGACAGTTTCCACCTATAGCATAATATCCACTTACCCCAAAGACACTAATGCAGGCAAGAGGTAAAGATGGTATAGTTGGAAGCAATATTTTCTAGAAGTGGGTTTCACAGTAATGGCAGGAAAGGCCTGGGAACCATCTGCTTTAAAAGCCTGTGTTAGGTAGCATTGTTCTGTCATCTCTTAGCTAGAGATAACTTCACTTTGCTGATGGCATCCAGCTCTACCCTGTCTGATAAGGAGAGAAGAGTCAGGACTCCACGGGTCTGAATGACTCTTCCCAGCCTCACTGCCCACAGGTGGGGGTGGAGTGTGGTCCACACTTCTCCAAAGTTCCTATTTTGGTCCCACTTTCATTCCTGGGCTGTTTGCCATCTGCTGGGAGGTCTTGTGATGCTTCTGTGAATTCATTTGTGCTGGGGTTGTGCCACTTGCCATTGGGGACAAGCTTATTATCTTTACATTAGGGGAACTAATAGCCCATTTCCCAGGAAACCTCTGAGCGATAAAAGTAAGTGGGCCGTTTTATTCTCCTTGCTGAGAGAAGCTGGCATGAAGGACAGGCAAAGCCTTTGTTTTCTCTGGCTGGTGCTAGTAGCAGAGGCAAGGTAAAGGTGGGCAGATTCCGTGGTGAGCAGTTCAGGGGATGATGTGTCCAATCCCAAACTTGGAAGAACAAAAGTTGGTCCATCCTTCTACTCTGTGTGTTTTCCTCCTCCGCCTCATTCTATCCTTCCCATGGGCCCACCTGCCCCTTCCTCCCTCAAAACCGAGCACCTGAAAGCATGTACCAACATACATGTAAAGACTGGTAAAAAAAAAATTGTTAACTTCCCCAGGGATGGTATCACTCAGTGCAGTGCCTCTTGTTATAGAGTTTTGGGCTTTAGTCCCTAAGAGGGGATAAAATTTGTAGTCAGAGAAAGGCAGGCGCATATATATTGAGGGCACATAGAATGCATCATTAATGTGGACCGGGTCCTCAGCAGATACTGAATCTTCTCCGTGAATCCTGCTACACGTTGACAGCGCAGCTCTTGGGTCACCTGCCACCAGGACCTTCCACTGTACTCTGGGTCACCGCTTGTGTGTGTGGTGGTGGTGGTGGTGATAGCAATAGGGAACAAGCTCTTTCTGAACTTCAGCTTTGTGCTGACGGCTCTTTAACTCCCCACACTGCTTCTTTTTCCTCTACGATGAAGGGACACACACCTTACTAAAGGTAAAGGCATTTCCCAAGTGGGGCGCATCTTGTGACAGCCAGGCTTGTGTTACTGTCCACAGAGAAACTGGACTCCCCATCCTAGCTGCCTCCTGGATCACCCACCTGCAGTCCCAAATCACGCTGGTCCCTGGCAAAACTATTTCTGAGGAAATAGTGCCACCGTGGCCTGTGTGCTATTGGCACCATTTACTGATTTCATCAACAAACATTTTGGGAGCCTCTGTCATAGTTTCATATCAGCTATATTAGGATAGCTATATTAGGCTTGGGTAATTGTCTTTTGAAAACTAAATGCCCCGCCCCCCCCCATAGGCTCATGTGTTTGAACACTTAATCCCCAGTTGGTGATGTTACTTTGGAAGGCTGTGGGACTTTTAGAAAGTAGAGTCTTGCTGGAGGAAGTAGGCCCCTGAAGTCAGACCTTTAGTTTTCAGAGTTTGGCCTTACGTCCTGCCTAATGTGATCAACTGTCCCATGTTCCTGCCACTGTGGGTCACTTACCTGGACCCTATCCCTTATAAATCAGATGTCAAAACTCCCTTCCTTTCTACATTGTGTTTGTCAGGTATTTTGTTACAATAATAATAATAACAACAATAATAATAACAAGTAATGTCCCGCAGAAAACTGTTGTCCACAGTGCTGGAAAACAAGAAGTTTCAGGCCAGGGTGCCAGCACAGCCACTGTCTCCTCACTGGAGGCACCTTCTACATGTCCTCACACAGGGGAGGGGCGAAAATGCTCCCTCCCATGTCTTTGTATGTACATAGCTATGAGAATATGGGCCTATATTGTGTATGTGTGCAGGCACATATGTAAATGTGTGTGTATGTGTGTGTGTGCACACACACGTGTGCACGCACGCATGTGGGAGGGTATGCATTCGCATGTGTTTGCAAGCTTGTCAAGACCAGAGGTCCACATTGTTTGATGGGACAGTTTATCCCTGGCCTGAACAAAGCCAAGTAGGCTAGACTGGTTATCCAGCAAGCCCCAGAGATCCACCTGTCCCCATCTCCATAATGTGTGGGATTCCAACAGGATGCCACCATCCACAGCTTTTTATGTAGGTGCTGGGGGTCAAATTCAGGTCCTCAGGCTTGGGTGTATGACGCTTTACTGACTGAACTCTCTCTCCAGTGCCCCTTCCATCTCTCATATAAAAACAGATTCCAAACAGCAAGTGGTTCAGTCACTTGCTAAAAGGCTCACCTCTTACTATTCTTGCACTGGAGAGAAAGTTGTCCGTTCCCTATCAGCCTCCTTCCGAGCTGCCATGTGCAGGCAGCTCGAAGAGTCCTGGCTCCTGGGCAAGAGGAGTGCGCCCCCTGCTGTCTCTTGCTAAACGGTGAGGCGAGTGTGTAAGGCAGTGTTTCTCAACGGTTCACACAGTTCCTCATGTTGTGGTGACCCCCAGCCATAAAATTATTTCATTGCTACTTCATAACTGTAATTTTGCTACTGCTATGAATTGTAAATATTTGATATGCAGGATTTCTGATAGGTGACACCTGTGAAAGGGTCATTCAACACCCAAAGGGGTCACAAACCACAGGCTTAGGGGAACTCCCCCGATATCCTGTTTTGACCTATAATTGAGATGGTCAGGTAAGCCGCACTGCTTTCCTCCTGGCTCCAGTTTGTTTAATTCTGAGACAGGATCTCACTCTGTATACCAGACTTTCCTTGGACTCTCAATCTGCCTGTCTCAGCCTCTTGAATGCTGGCTGAGTCTATGGGCCTATGACAATGCCTGGAAATTTCCACCTAGTTCTGAATGACCAGGCCAGATGGTGGTCAGTAAGGGTGAAAAGTCTTGCAGATGTGGAAGAAGCCCAAGCGCAAAAGATGCCTGGATGCCTGATTTTAGAAGTAAGCCCCAGAGCTGTCTGCTTCCTCCCCTCATTAGCTTCCCTCCCCCAGCCTATTTGCTCAAGATTAAGTGAGACTTCAGTTGTTGGTTAAAGCTTCCAGCTGTTTTAAACTGCAGAAGAGGGGCATGGATGGGAGGAGGTGGAGGGCATGGCTGAGCTTCCCCAGAACAGCACCCCGATCCAGTTGAGATGCCTGGAGGAAGGCATGGCAACGCTGTATTGAGATGTGCACCAGATGGGATGGGCAGGCTGGGGGCATCTCCCATCTGGGCGGGGAGAGGTCCCATTAGGGGGTAAGGCTAGGGGTAGAAGGCAGCTTCTCTTTCCACATCTGGGACTTAGCTTGAACACAACTTTGCTTTTGCTAAATGAAAACTATCATGTGGGAAAGTTCTAAAGCTGTTGAAGTCTTCAGACTTTGGGGACAGACCTGCTAGTGGGAGAAAAACTACACAGAAAGGCTCAGTTCAGGTCTTCACATAGAAAAATTCAGCAAAAGCACAGAGTAGCAACAAACATCTATAATGACATAATCAACCCTTACCGCAGCAAAGAGGCTGTGCAGAGGCACCTATAATTTCTGCCCACTGGCATCTAGCCCTTTATGTAATGCCCTTCCCTGGAATGTAACTTGCCTGTAAATTACAGAATCTCAGTGTGAAACAGTGTTCAGCCGAACCCCAGATAGGTACAACCTGATAGCTATCGGCTGATATAGAAAGTCCTGGGTGGGCACAAGCTCTGGACCCATACCTGCTTTACTGTTTGCTTTGAGCTCTGGGAAAGTCACTTTGTATTTCTGGGCCAGAGATTCCTTCACTCACAAAATAGGAGAAGAGGCTGTGCTTGAATTCTACAATTTTACAATGCCTTCTTGGGCCAAGTCTTATGTTGACACAAAGTCACAGACATGAGTTGCTGATCCCCGAGGCTGCCAGGAATTGTTGTTCTCATGGATTACTATGAGGCATCGAGGACAGGTCACAGATAGACATGCAGAGATGTTCAGGGTCGGTTGTTACCCAGGTAGCATGGAAATTAGAAATACAATAACAAACTGGTGTTTGAAGTCACATGAAATATGTTTAAGGACATATGCCTAGGAGGATATTAGGGTGAGAAGGGAAATTCAACCAAGGGAAGGTTTTATAAAGTTATGGTTTGGTGAAATGGCTTGGTGTGTAAAAAGGCAGTTCCCACCAAGCTTGACAATGTGAGTTTAATTCCCAGAATCCGCAAGACAATGTCAATCCCCACAAGTTTTCCTCTGACCTCCACATATGCACCATGGTACACGGGTGCACACATGCGCGCGCACACACATACACACACACACTATATATATATAAAGGTGGGCTGGAGAGATGGCTCAGAGGTTATGAGTGCTGGCTAATCTTCCAAAGGTTCTGAGTTTAATTCCCACATAGTTACTCACACTCATCTATTGTGATATGTGGTGTCTTTTTCTGGTGTGCAGGCATACATGCAGACAAAACACTGTGTGCATAATAAATAGATCTTTTAAAAATTAAAGGTGCATATATTAAGTACATGGGTATGTGGGTGCTACATGTGATCTCATTGTTGAGTGGCATGACTCACATGCTACCCAAGTTTTGAAGGCTATCATGAAGGGTTGTCACTGGGCTATGTTTTCAACTGGGAGCCCGATGGAGGAAGCATCTGCTTCTAAAATCATATAGGATGTAGGCAGAATTCTTGCTGCCACAGAAGCCAGGGGCTTTGGCTTTATAGATATTGGTGGAGGCCATCCATAGTTCCCCAAAACTGCCTTCTGTCCCCATCACATAGATTTTTCAACATGGCTGCTTCCTTCCTCTAGGCCTGAAAGGAGAATTTCTAGAGGGACATAGACCAAGCCCTATGCAACCTGATGTCTTGGGACATCTACCCTTAGGCAGATTCTACCAGGAGTAAGTCTGAGGAATTGCTTACATTCAAAGATAGGGGCCATTATTGAAAGCCGTGAATACAGATGGAGAAGAATCATAGGGACCCTACGCCTCCTTGCAGGAGGTGTGATTATGTCACTATGCATTTCTGCATGCATAAAAGTCACGGACAATAAACCAATTACAGTATTCTATTCATCCTGGGAGGGCACAGAGGAAGAGTGCTCATTCTGAGTTATGTCTTAAGGAAGCTTCGTGGAGGGGGATACATTTGATCTAGTAATGGGAATTGAAGGATTGTAGTCACAGGGGTCTTTTCCTGGGGTCCACATTCACTTGGCTGAGCTTACCCCACATCTGACCTTCCTGGATGCTTCACAACATCCATGACACTCAGAGACACAGAGACATCCAAGGTGCAAGGTGCACACTTACATTGATTCCCCTATCTCCTACAGTACCTCAGACCATGGAGTGAGGTCTACAGTGTTTGAAGAAATGATCTGATAGTCGTTTTCATTGTCAGAGGGCCATATGTGGCTTTTCTGGGTTCAGGCTGCTGGAACTGAGTTGACCTAGTCCAGACTAACCCAGCCAGTCCTGTCAGAAGATCCTATGCTACATAGTCAAGGACACAAAAGA
Source organism: Pachyuromys duprasi (assembly GCA_028658305.1). NCBI lineage: Eukaryota > Metazoa > Chordata > Mammalia > Rodentia > Muridae > Pachyuromys > Pachyuromys duprasi. The sequence goes on from CM053744.1 coordinate 87,175,856, forward strand.
AAGGCTTTCCAGAGCCTCATGAAGGAACTGCTAGGGCTCAGAAAGAGGTAGCCAGGACAGTTTTTCTCTCTGCAAGTGGTGCAGGGTACAGTCCAGGCCAATTGTTCATGAGGAGCCTCAGACATGTGATCGGTGTTATACTTCTACTACAGTTCCAGCTGGACCTTGCCAGGTGCCTACTTACATCCATCAGCTCACACACGTCTGCGCATGGAGCCCCTGCTCTGTGCACACTCTCAGAAGTGACAAATTTGCTTCTGGATGCCTGGCCTGGCTTGGCTAATTATTCCTGTGCTCTGGGCTGGGGTTTGGGTGTCTGCCAGTCCATGGCAAAGGAGTAGCCAGAGGGCAAGCTGCCCTGGATCCTGCTGCCAAGCCAGCTGTCCCTTACTGAGGTGGCTAAGGTAGAAACAGTTGCCAAACCCAGGTCCTAGTGCCCTCTGGAGCAGATGGTCCTCCCTGCTGGTCACCTCCCCATTTGGCTCCCTTCCTTTCTTGGGTCACCTTCCTCCTCCTGTCCTTTCTGCTTTCCTTCTTGGACCTCTTCTCTGCCTCACACACATCCTCCTGTTCCCTCCGACCCCATTTGGGGCCAATTTGACTGCATTGTATGAACATCTGGGTGTGTCCTTCGTCTCTTTCTGTTTTTTTTACATCTCTTTCCACTCACCTCTGCCTACATTCTCTTGCCTCCTGTCCGTTTGAATCTGCAGTGGTTGTCTTTCTGTTAAACACCGACAGTCAGGCATAGTAGGGCCCGTAATCCCAGCACTTGGGAGGCTGAATCAGGAGGATTACTGTGAGTATGAAGCTAGACTGAGCTACACAGCGAGTATTTTACCAGTCATGGTTTCTAGCAGGACCTTGTCTCAAAACAACAAAACAAACAAACACCACCAGCTTCTACTATCTTTTAACACATCCCTGACCCTCTGCTGTCCCAATTCACAGGTACATAGGCCCAGCCTGGTACCAGGGTGTAGTGAGAAATGGCTTGTTTTCATACGTGCATCTGTTAATACACACCCTTCCTCACAAGTGACACACACAAAGGTCACGGACACTTGCATATACAAGGTCTCACAAATAGCCTTGTTGTAAGATCAGCAAGTGGGCAGAGAGGTGAGAGTCCCAGGCAACATCAGTTCACCTGCAGGGGAAACTGCTCCCCATCACAGCAGCCAGTGGTTTTTCCCAGCTCTGCCCTGCTGGCCTCAGGTACTCTCATTCTCTTGACTTAGTTCCTGGTTCCTCCCTAGGGGGCTGCTGGCTTCCAATAGGCCTTAGGGTTGTAAATCCCAGTCTGAAAAGACGTGTAACCTGAGGACTCAGCAGGAAACCCCAGTCCCTGGGATGGTTCCTACCTGCTCCTCCATTCCTTCTGACAGCATTTCCCATCAGGGTGATTTAAGGTCTCCCAGGCTGCCTTTGGCGGCTCCCACTGCCCTTGAAGAAGGGTGATAAATCTGAGGTAACTACTGTAGGCCTGTCTGGCAGTAAACCTGTCACAGCCCACTGCGGCAGAGGCTGGTCTGCTATGGCTCTGTGGGGCTGGGCAGGTCTACCTCCTCAGCCAGCCGCCTTTGGATGGGTCCCCAGGGTACCTGGGCCTGGGGTATTATTTATGAGAGTCTCAAACCCTGGGATCAAAGCCTCTGCCCCTCCAAGAGGTCAGGTTGCTGGCCCTCAGAATTTCCCTGGGGGCCTTTCCTCTCATCCAGGCCAAGTCGGGCCACTGGTGCTGCTCAAAATTGTGCTGTAATACACTGGGAAAGGCTCAGAAAAGACTTCCACTGCGTGCTTTTCACTTTATAATAATAATAGTGCACCAACTCTAGGTGCATCCCCTTCCACACATGCGTATAAGAACAGGGACTCCGTGGAGCGTAGGTGATGGGGTTGTGGGGCCAGGGCTCCAGAAGGGCAGGTGCAGCCTGGCTCACCAAGGCTCCCGCGGGTCTGCGGCTCACCTCTGGGCAGGGGGGACTTTGAGGCGGTAGGCTCATTTTAAGCTGAGTGGGGAGTCTCTCCAGACTGGGCTTCTCTCCGTTCTTCCTGAGTTCCTGGAACCATCTTTGCCCCCTTGCCTTCTATTTATGCATGGGTAGGAAAGGCCATGGGGCAAGGAAGGCCAAGTGGGTTTAGAGAACAAGTCTAGTCTTTAGAATTCTCTGAGCTCGCTTGGAATCCAGGACCTGAAGGCTTCTGATTCTATCCTGAGACTTTGGTCTCCTGCTCAAATGGACTCATCTCTTTGATAGAGACAACACTGCTTAGTAGTAAATAGAACCCATCAAGATGAGGTGTGTCAACGTTCTGCAGATTCTAAAGTACAGGGCAGAACTAAGCATTCTTGTTCTCAACTTGTAATACCTCCATGGATCTTTATTGCATGTAATAGAATCTACTCTGGCCAGATTAAGCACAAAGGAATTGGTTGCAGGGAGTGGTGGGTGTAAAAGATTCAGGCTTGGCCATTTACCTGGACCACTGTGACGAAGAGACATACCCCTGTCGCCTTGCTTGCTTAATGTCCTTTTCAGTTCCAGAAATGAGCCTGCAAAACTCTCATTAACTAGGAACCCCAAAGCACCTAACATTACCCTGTAGAGACATCTGTCATTTGGCTCCTTTCAACCTGTAAGCCATGTGAGTGTGTTTGCTTTGGAGCAGCAAGTTTGTAATGAAGTCTTAGCTGAAAAGGAGTCTTGAAGATATATATTTGGACAGGTTTTTACAATAGGCAAGAAGGTTGGAACAATTTAAATGGTGACTGGATGTTTGATGGTATCAGAGAATCAATATTGATCTTGAAAGTTTAAAATAGGAGAGGATACTGTTGCAGTTATGCTTTAAAAAGTCATCCTTAGGAGTGTTCCCTGTGCAAGCATGGGGACCTGAGATCGGATTCCCTAGAACCCATGTCAAAAGCCAGCCATGACATCATGTGCCTGTAATTACAGCTCTGCTAACCAATCTAGCCAAAATCGTGAGCTCCATGTTCAGTGAGAGATCTGGTCTCAAATGAGGTGGAGAGCTAACGAGATGGCTCATCTGGTACGGGACTCACATGGTTGAAGGAGAGAACAGATTCTTTAGTTGTCCCCTGACCTCCACATGTATGCCATGGCACATGCATGCACACACACACACACACACACACTTTTTTTAAACATTTTTATTTTTTTTAATCACAGGTTATGTACTTTGTATCCCAGCCGCAGCCTCCTCCCGCATTCCCTTCCCATCCCCCCCTTCCCTCCCTCATCTCCTCCCTGCCCCTTTCCAAGTCCACTGATAGGGGAGGACCTCCTCCCCTTCCATCTGACCCTAGCTTATCAGGTCTCTTCAGGAATGGCTGCAATATCCTCTTCTGTGGCCTAGCAAGGCTGCTCCTCCCTCGGGGGGGTGGGGAGGTCAAAGAGCCAGCCATTGAGTTCATGTTCAAAATAATCCCTGTTCTCCTTACTAGTGTACCCACTTGGATATTGAGCTACCATTTGCTACATACACACACTTTTTTTTAAAGGTGTGGAGTGATAGAGGAAGATGTTTGTCAACCTCTGGCCTCCACATGTATGCATACCACCCTCCCCCCAATGTACATACATAAAAAGCCATCCTTTAGCAATGCATAGTGAGGTGGTGATGCATGGGATGAAGTGATGCATTCCATTTCCTTTGCAATAGCCCACTGAAGTGGGAAGAAGATGGGTTGGCTATGGGCCATGTTGACTGGTGATGCTGTTATTGGAAACTGGCGCCTGGGGGTTGCTTATTACTCAATTTCGTGTTTGTTTGAAATTCTTTATAATAAGTTCCTAAAGAAAAAAACAAGTTGACTTCATCAGCTGCTCTCAGTGAGCAAACACCTTCCTCTGGTGACAATTTATACGGTAGCCTCAGGTGTCAGGAACTTTCATCAGGATGAACCACCCACCCCCTCTGGTGCTGGCCACTTGTGGCCTCAAAATACAGGGAATGAATCCCAGATCCTCTTTGCCTTGGGGAATTCTGGCTTGGAATCTCCTCTGATCTAAATTACTCTTCTAAGTTGGGGGTGACAGATGCCATTCTGGCTGACGTGCAGAGACAGGAATTTATTAAAGGGTGTTGTTTCTAGACCCCTACAAGGGGCCAGGAGACAAACACTCTGGAGAAATTCCACCAGAGGGATCTGGGGAAACCATTACCTTGTTGCCCATACTCTGGGGACACAAGAACTTCCACAGATGGCCCAGGAAACTGTATCCCCTCGGCCAGGGCAGTCTGCTTCCATCTGCCACTTCTGTCCCTCACCCCACCTCTAAGAATCATGTGAGGACTTCCTTGATGAAGCTGGGTCCATGTGGATCCTAGGTGCAAACAGTCATATATGCATTCCTCTGTGTGTGTGTGTGTGTGTGTGTCTCCTTTCTTCCCTCCCTTCCCCCAACTCTCCTCTCCTCTCTCACATCTCTCTTTACTCTCTATCCCTTTGAGACATGAGACACATTTCTCTATGTAGTCCTGGCTGTACTGGAACTTGCTCTCTTGCCTTGAAATCTTTCTGTCTTTGCACCACCATGTCTTGGCTCACCTTTTAGTCTCTTTAACACAAGAAAACAGTCTCTGCCTCCCTCTCTCTCCCTCCCTCCTTTCCCACTCTCTTCCTTCCAGAGATCAGCTTGTGCTTCCTGAGTGCTCAGTGGTAGGGGAGACCCCAGACCCTTCGTTCTCCTTGGGTGGGTGGACAAGGAAGCTCCACACCAACATTAAATTCCCTCTGGTAGGGTGGCAGCTTGACGTGGGTTACATTTCATTTGGAGAAAGAAATGTTAACAGCTGGGTCTGCTGGGACAACTATTCATCAAGCCGAGACAGGAGGATTGTAGGTTCAAAGCTAGCCTGGGCAGCTCAGCGAGACACTGCCTTAAAGTTACAAAGGGGACTGAGGATACAGCTCAGCGGTGGAAACCTTGCCTAGCATGAGCAAAATTCTGTGTTTACTACCAATACTGGAAAAAGAAATGTCACCTCTTATGCCAAGATGATTATATTAAGCCAAGATGGTTCTGAAACTCAGGTCTCTTCCTCTGGCCTTTTCTCATGTGCAGCCAGGGGTAAAAGTTCTTCTGTCTTCTTTCCTCTTATCAAACTCTGCTCCTGGTGAATATGAAGGAGTCAGTTCAAGTCACAGCTGCCTGTGAGCTTTGGTAAGTCATCAAAAATGAGTTACAGGGCTAGATAAATGGGTCGGAGGTTTAAGAGTGTTTGCTGCTCTTCCAGAGGAGCCTAGTTCAGGTTCTAGCAACTCTATGCCTGTAACTCTATGCCGGTAGACTCAATACCCTCTTCTGACCTTAGGCTCCCCCTCACACATGGTATGTGTGCACACATACATCACACACACACACACAGTGGTGTGGGGAGACAGGCAGGCAGGCAGGCAGACAAAGACAGAAAGAGAGAGGTAAGCCTGAAAATTTGTATTTTTGAGTGAATTAATTAAATTCCCCACAACAAGCTGTTAAAACAGTTTGCAAGATGATGGCATTCAACTGATCCTTACAAACTGTGACTCAGCATTCTGTGTGACTACTACAGGTGTCTTTTCAAAGACTTAAGTGGTATATGAATGATGTGGCTATGTGGGTATGTGATGGCTTTGCTGATGCAGAGGCAAAATCACATTCCCCAGAATTCCCTTTCCTGGGTGGTTTTACAGATAACGGGCAAGAAGTGATAGCCTCTCATGGGACTTGGTGGGAGACACAGCAACTGAGCCATTTGTCTCTCTCACACACATACTTATAGTTTATTTTGTAAAGGTTTTATGCATCAGTATATTCTCTCTTCAACCTTCCTACCCTTCCCTTTTACACCTCTTCCCTGCCCCCATATTCCCTTAGTTCTCTGCATTCCCCCAGACCATTGCTTCTCAGCCTGTGGGTTGCAACCCCTTTGGAAGGCTGAATGACCCTTTCACAGGGGTTGTGTATCAGATATCTTGCATATTAGATATTTACATTATGATTCATAACAGTAGCAAAATGATGGTTATGAAGCAGTGATGAAATAATTTATGGTTGGAGGTCACCTCAAGGTGAGGGACTGTACTAAAGGATCACAGCATTAGGAAGGCTGAGGACCACTACCCTAGACAGTTTTGTTTCTACTTTTATGTCACATACACACATTGTGTATTTGTGAAAAATATAGCAATCACAGATGAGAGAAAGCACACAACATTTGTTTCCCTGAGACTGGCTTAGATCACCTACCATAATTTTTCTCCACTTGGATGTTTCCCTGCAACCAATGTGGCTTCATTCTTCTTTAAGAATGAAAAAGACTGCATTGTGTACATATTGCACATTTTATCTGTCCATTCCTTTGTTATTGGACACCTAGCCTTGGTTCCATAGTTTTGCTGTTGTGAAAAGTGCTTCAGTAAATGTTGATATGCAAGTATCTCTGAGATACATTGCCTGGAGTGCTTTGGCTAAATACCCAGGACACACACCCGCTTTCTCTCACTATTTAATCAAATACTATGCTACTGTAAGGGGTTTTGCACACACAATTGTGGTTCCTCATTGGCTGATTTTAAGTTAGGAAAGTTATCTTGAGTGAAAGTTATCTTGAGTGGGTCTGACTCAATCAGTTGAAGTTCCTTAAGAGAAGACTCCAAAGTACCTGCAAGGTTTCAGCCGGTGGCTTTCCTCCCTTGATTGCTGCACAGGCAGCTCCCACACAGCTCACCCCCTGGGCTCACTCCGTGGGTCCTTACAGGTGCTCCTCCTCCTGGGTGCGGTGCTGGGAGAACAGATGATGCACGCTCAGCTGCGCTTGGCAGATGAGCCCTGTAATGTTCCCGCAGGGGTGGAAGGACTGTATGCTGTGGCGTACTGCATCCTGCCTCTGTCTGTACACACGTGGCATTTTGTACAGCTCCCTCTTGTCTGCTGGCTTAGTGTTCTAAACACAGGCTCATTTTAAAGGGTGGGTAAGATACGTGTTTAGCTGTACTTTTCAGATGAAGAATTGGGACTTGGTAAGCCAAGACTCTAGGCCAGGGGCTCTCAGTTAATTGGGTAATAGGTGGGTAGAATTGAGACCTACTGACCCCAAGGGCCTTCACAGCCCCCCGATGCCAGTTACACTCTCTTCCTTGTCAGTTGTGTTTATACTGTGTATCAGTCATGGTTCTTTAGAGTCACATAATTTATGAAACAAATCTATCTATCTATTTGTACACAGTATTCCTAGGAGGACCTGGTTGCCCTGAGCAACACACAGGCTCACAGCCTTGAGGGGAAACCTCTACAGAGGAAGGTGTTCCCTCCTGCAGGAAGAGTGGGACCTCTCAGAGCATCAATAGGGCCCTGGTGTCAGTCCTCCAGGGTCTCCTGGGCCTTGTTAGAGGCACAGGTGGTAGTCCTAGGCAGCACTATCCAGAGAGAGGTGGAAAGGGAGGAGGTGTTCAGGCCTAGGGGAGCGCCTTCCACCTCACCTACCTATAGTGGCTGAGCCCTCTCACACTTCACTCAGCTCTGGAGGGCCCACCACAGATGCGGAGGGACAAAGGCAGGAGACTGCTCCATGTCAGCCACAGCAACAACTCTCTGTGTGCCACAAACTCTGGGAAATGAAAAACCGTTAAAACTGTATTCTACACCCTAGCTGATAACTTAGAATCATTTGCATGTAAAACTTTTGTTTGTTTGTTTGTTTGTTTTGTTTTTCTGAGACAGGGTTTCTCTGTGTAGCCTTGGCTGTCCTGGACTTGCTTTGTAGACCAGGCTGGCCTCAAATTCAGAGAGATCCACCTGCCTCTGCCTCCCCAAGTGCTGGGATTACAGGCTTGTGTCACCACGCCTGGCCACAGCCTGATCTTATGAAGACATTTTCTCAGTTGAGGCTCCCTCCTTTCAGATGCCACTAGCTTGTGTCAAGGAGACATAAAACTAGCCAGCACAATGCCCCATTGTGATTTACTATATTTCAGAAGTTACAGAATATTAAGTAGGAAGAGTGTGGTCTAGTTAGAAGAACATCCAGCATACATTTCCCACTTTTATTGAGCTTACATCCGAATGAGGAGAGAGGCAAATTAAGTTGCATAGGCATTAGCTACTAAGAGGGGAGGGAATAAGTGTACATGTGTGCACATGTGTGTACTACACATGTGTGTGTGCACATTCTTACACAGTATGTGAGGAAGTGTGCTATGCCATTCAGATTCCTTGGGACTTTGTGTTTTCTGGAATAAAGGGATGGCTAAGGAGAGCTTGCACAGGTAAGGAAGAGGTTTGAAAGAATGTTCCCTGGCTAGCAAGGGGTGTTAGGGTTTGGTATGGATGGGGACCTTCACCCTCACGTCTGGGTTCTCTAAGACTTTTGGGTAAGGTTTGGGAAATTGAGTCCCCACCACAGTATGGCTTAGCCAGAGAAGTTCCCCGGGGTAAGCTGGATCACTGTCAACCACTGCCTCCCCCACCATTTACCCACTGCCCTTCAGTCCTCAGGCACTGGCTGCTGTTAGGAGTGTGCGCATGTAGGGGTTGAGGAGGGATGCAGGTGTCCTGTCCAAGGCAGCAAGTGCCTGGGGTGGGAGCTAGGAATTTCTCAGCAGAAATTTTAGCAGCTTGGAGGCTCTTCCTGCTGTTCAGAGACTCTGAGAAGCTGGGATTTACGTCCCTTCCGCGCTCCCACGTCTCTGGCTAGGGAGGGCAGCTCATTTTTCACCGGCACCTCGTGACTTTCCAGACTGTATTTTCAGCCTCGGTTTGACGTCAGGCTCGGGCTTGGTCCTGAGGGATGGGCTTTGTACATTTCCAGGCTGGCAGGGCTGAAGCCTCCTCCTATCCCCACGGGCCTTTCATGCTGTCCCTACTGCTAGCTCACCAGCTCCTTGGGTGGTAGACCAGAGGAGAGAAGTCCCAAGGAGCTGGGATATTTTGTGAACCAGACAGTGGGAAGGGGGTGAGGAGGACTGTGATTGGGGGTGGAAGAACAGGCAGGCAGGCAGGCAGCCAGGCAGCCAGGCAGGCTGGCTGTGATGTGAGGTGGCACGTTTGTCTCCTGCCTGATTCTCTGCAGATGCTGCTGGAAATGGGCTCTGTCTCAAGGTCTAAGAAGGAAGCTGCTAGAGGGGATAAAGAGGAGGGAGAAAGAGCAGCATGTGAAAGCCAGCAGTTAGTTGCAGGGACAAAGGAATAACCAGCGGATCCATGGGGCAGCTTTCCATTTACCTCCTTAAGCTAGCTACTGTGTCTTCTCAAGCAAAACTGAGAGAGAGAGAATGAGAGCGACAGACAGACAGACAGAGACAGAGGTCTTTTAGCTCTCAGCACCTGAGTCAGCCCAGCTCTGCCCCAGCTTCTGTTTCACACTTGAAGAATCAAAAAGTGAGTGTCTAACGCAGGGACCCCAAACACCATGCACTTTGGAGTGTCTCCATCCTCGGCCCCTTCCATTTGATGCTTTTTTAGATAGGTTCTCACTCTGTAGCCCAAGATAGCCCTGTACTGCCTATGTAGTACAGGCTGGCCTCAAACTGTGATTCTCCTGTCTTAGCTTCTGGAGAACTGGGATTACAGGTGTGCACCATCATGACTTGCGTTCATCCTCTCTTGGAGTCTGGGTCAGGATTCCTTCAATGTCAGACTCTGCAGATATGGTCAGAAGACCCCAGTCACCATTTCTGCCCTGATCCCCTCTTCCCTGTGACTTCAGGGTCATCATTAGTCTCTCTGGGCTTCAATTGATTCATTGTTTTGGTCCCATTAGTTTAGCACTTGCTAAGCTAAACATGGCTGTCCTCTGGTCCCTATGAGGGTCCCAAGTTCCTGCTGGTCATCATTCCAGTCTGGTTAACGTGGCCTTTCAGCTGTTCTATTCCAGGACTCAGTTGGTCAACCACCATTGCTGCGGCTGCTGCTTCCTAATGTTAGGAAACCACTGTCCTCCTGAGTGTCTGGTCCTGGGCCAGAGCTGTAGGTACTTTCCTGGCCTCTGTCTAGACTCTCTTCACACCTACAGCTCCTTTCCTGGCTTAAAGTCTCCCAGTTACCCAGAGCATAAAGGGCAGCGGTGGAAGGGCGGAGCAGAACAGCCCATGGAAAGCCCTGTGGTTGGCTGCTTCTGAAGAGGAGCAGGTTCTTTTTCCAGCTCTGGTTCCACCCTCCTCCTTTGTAGAGTATCACGTGATGTGAAATGTGACGGTCCCACTACACAGTGGGTTTCCTGAGTCCCCTCCTCACATCTTCCAGTAGGCAACATAGAGCTATATCATAGTTTTTGCCACTCGGTTTTCACCCTGTGGTTTGGTTTTTGCATGACACTGTGGGGTTAAATAAATACTTGGGCTTTGCCTGCAATCTCTGCTTCTGCCACTAGCTAGCTGTGTGGCCTGGGGCAAGTTCCTCTGCCTCTCTGGACTTAGTCTCCCCATATGTAAAGTAGAGATGATATTAGATGTACGTTTCACAGGCTCCTTATGAAAGGAAATGAATCCTACATGTAAAGTCCTAAGAAAGGGTGGTTGGCAAAAAGGTGTCTAGAAAATACTAGCTATAATAATAATTGCCTGCTGTATAATAATAACCTCTTATGCAGTCTTCCTGCTCTGTTTTGTCACCTGCAACACATCCTCTTCTCGGAACCCAGAGGACGTTCTCTGTCACTTCCATGCAGGCTTGCCACACAAAATAAAGAATGTGCAATTCCAATTTTAATTTAACCGGACGTCTGGCATTCTCATTGCTAAATCTGGCAGTTCTATCACCAGGCTCTCTCCACCACCTTTGAAATAAAGTCTAAGCATTTTAGCACAACATTCGGGATCTCAGTGATTCAAGCCCAGGCCCTGAAGGTTTAACTTTCTGCCTCCTTGTTTCTGACCAGTTCTGGCCTCTTTATCTTATACTTTGGCTACTTCTAACTGTCTCTTTGAAACCCCAGAGGATGAATCAGCATTTTGGACCTAGGTAGACCATTGTCACATTTTCAGATGAGAAAGTTGGGCTACAGAGGGATTAAGTATCTGCCCCAAACCACAGCCGGTAAGAGAAGACTTCAGGGTTCTGCTAAGGTGGGAGTTTTTGACTTTGAAACAAGAAAAGCCATATGTGGGCCAGAAGAACAGCAAACATGTAGGGTCAAAACCATGGCCCCAGAAAACCTGGCCAGGTACTTCAGTTAAGGGTTGGGGGATTGCTGACCCAGAGCCATTCCTGGGAAATGGCCTCACTTGGAAGATCATAATTCCAGGGAGGTTTTAGGGGGACAAGAGAGACAACCTGGGAAGTTTGGTAGAGCTAGGGTACAGCAGAAATGCTTTTCCTGGGGCTGAGGAAGCAAGGCCCTGTTCTCAGATTGTACTTGGGGTTTAGTTAAGAGTGGGAACTTCTTATGTCCGGGTAGCTGGGAGCAAGGATGCATTAAGGTGGGGATTCTAAAATATTTTGCATTTATTTTGTGTGTGTGTGTGTGGGGGGGGTGATAGAAGTGTGCACATATGTGTGCTGTGTAAAGAACAACTTGTGTGAGTCAGTCTTCTTCCAACATATGGGGCCCGGAAATGGAACTCAGGTTGACAGGCTTGGTGGCAAGCATCTTTACCTGCTGAGCCATCTCTCCATCCTAGGTAGAGGATTCTAGACTGTGCTAAATATTGAAGACTGGTTCAGTGCCTTTTGGTGACCTCAGGGGGAAACACATAGTGGAGCCATCATGGTGGGAGTGGGGGAGAGTCTCACCTCTGCTCTCCATCCCTAGCATCAAGTACAAAGCAGACACAGGTTCCTAGCTGGATCCCTGGGAGTGTCTGGTTCTGTTCCAGCCACACTCGATGAAAATATCTCTGCTCAGTGCTGAAGCTTTGGTCTCGGTAATTGACTTGTACAATGTCCAAAGATTCCATGCCTATAACCAGCCCCAAGTGATGCCTCATCTTCAGCAGAAAGATTTATCATGGACTCCGTGGCAACCGCCCATTTGTCTGTAGCAGAAATAGGAATGACTGTCCTTGCCAGGAGTCATCCTTTGTCTTCAAAGCAAATTCCTCCACGGTTGGAGGCTTTCTGGCCAAGATCCCACAGTCCTAGCATCTCCTTCCAGAGGATCCCAGCCACAGGCAGTGGGGGGTTGGGGGCTGGGGGGAGAGAGGGGGTAAGTGCATCTCTGGATTCAGGAGTCCTGAGCTCTAGGACTAATGGCTGCCAGCTGGCCTATGCCTTGGTTAAGTACCTCGATTCTAGGGGCTATACCACAAATGTTCTCCCAAAGGCTAAGATCTGTCCTTGAGTTAGGTGCCATCAGGAGTAGTGGAACCTATAAGAAGCGGTTTTAGTGGGAGGGCTTTAGGCCACTAGAGGCGTGCCTTAGCAGGGAATTATGGGGGCCTGGGTTTTCCCTTTCTCATTCTTGTTTTTAAGAATAGTTTTGTATTACAAGTTTATTTATCTATTACATGTGTGTGTATGTGCACATGCATAATTACAGGGGTGTGTGTGTGTGTGTGTGTTGTTGCCATGGTGTGCATGTGGAGGTCAATTTGTGGGATTCTTTCCTTCTACCATGTGGGTCCTGGCGATCAGACTCAGGCTGTCAGACTTGCTGGTCAGTGCCTTTGCCTGCCCACTGAGCCATCTTATCTGAACCCCTCTCTGATTTCTTAAAAAAAATCTCCTTCACATGAGCATTGGGTCCACAATCAGGGCCTGGAGGCTCTAAAACTATAAACCAGTGGAACCATTTTCTTTCTATATGGTGAACATCATGTATGTTGTTATGGTTTCCGAAAGGTAATGAGCAGGCTCCTCTGGCTTTTTTATGAGATAGAATCTGGGATTCTGCTTGAAATGCATGAAGAGTCACCCATAAGTCCTAGGTAGCAAGCCCCAGGAATCACGGTGTAGAAGCTGAGCTTTGGGACCAGTTAGATCTAGGGTCAAATCCACAGCCTGGTTCTTATTTAAACTTCGCCTTTGTAGAATGGAGCTACCAACACTATGAACTTTGTGACTGTCGCAAGGGATAAGAGGAAGGAATACACGAGATTTTTCAGTTCTCATATAAAAACAACTGCACAAGAACAAAACAAAGATAGAAAGGAAGTGTTTGTTACAAGACAGGCCCACCACTGTGTGGCATATCAATTTTTGTTTGTTTGCTTAGAGGTAGGATCTTGTACATACATCCCAGGCTGGCCTTGAATTTGCTATGTAGCTGAGGATGGACCGAACTTCTCATGCCTCTGTCTACCTCCAGAATGCTGCGATTACAGGCACAAGGCTGGCTTTATGCAGTGCTGGAGATGGAGGCCAAGGCCTCATGCATGCAAGGCAAACACTAGCAACTACGCCACATCACCAGCATTGCAATGGTTAATATTGACACGAACTTGACACTGTCTAGGGTCACCAAGAAAAGCAGTCTCTGTGCATAGCTGTGAGAGATTGTCTAGATTATGTTAGCCTCTGGCTATGACTGTGGGGGACTATTTTGATTAGATTGGTTGAGTGGGAAGACCCACACTAAAAGCATGTGGTTCCATTCCTTGGGCTTGGGTCCTAGATTACATGAACAGGAGAAATCTAGCTGGGTACAAATATTCATCATTATCTGCCTCTCAACTAAGGATACAGCTCCCTTGAGATCCTGCTTTCCAGGACAGGCTGTACCCACCAACCATGAGCCTTTCTTGCTTTAGATGCTCCATCAGGATATTTTTGTCACAGTAACAAGAAAAGTAATTAAAACGAGTATTATTTAAGGACTTACTTGGTAGCCCAGGCTGGTCTGCAACCCATATTGAACATTGCGCTCTTAACAATCCTCCTTCTTCAGCCTCCCAAGTGATAGGATTACAGGCATGAGCTCCTACACCTGGAATGTCTTATCATATAAAACCTCAACATGATGGACTTCGTCGTCTGAACTGTGACCCCAACAAATATCTCCCTTAAATCATTTCTGTCAGTTAGTCTACAAAAGTAACTAACACAGTGAAGATAGGCCCATGTCCCACCTATCTACCTTTTAGCTGCAGGACTGTGGGCATGAGATCACCCTGTGATCTCATCTATGGTGGATGCTCAGTGCAGAAAATGCTGCTCATAGAATAACTCTCATCATCGTTGCTACTAAAGGGAAGCTGTGCTGTGCGCCTAAGGGAGGTGCTATGGTCACTAATAAGTGCAGGCAGAGTCGGCTGAGGGACATTGAGCTGGAGGCTCAGGTGAGACAGGGAAGGAAGACGGTTGGGCTGTGTGTGTATGTGGGAAGTACACATGGGTGTTTTTACAAGCGTGTGACAGATGCACAATCTTCCTTCCTCCGTGTCCTGTGACAGAAAAGAAGCCGTTGCCTTATCAGTTCTTTTTCCATGTGCTATTGTGACCAGCATCTTCAAGGTTAGGTGACACATCCACCCCACCCCCCTTTTTTCAAAAAGGGAGGTAACTGAGGTGACTGAATAACCTCTGAAGGCCACTTGAGTAAGTGGCACAGCCAGGACTCAGGCTTCCTACTGAGCAAATGACAACAAATGGCCTTCCTGTGTGGATGTCCCATGCCCCCAGGTGTAAGCCAGAGGAGTTTTAAGCACCGGTGCAGCAGTCTCTGGACTCAGGGAGCTGCAGTTCTGGCTGAGTAAACACAAGTAGCAGCTGAAGTGCTGCCTTTCTCAGACGGAAGGAATGCTCTGTCCCCTCCAGGTTGGGAAGCAGGCTCTTGGGGTCTCTCCACTGGCTGGGTAACAGAGGTGGGTGGGGACAGGAGGGACATGCTACTCTCTGATTCCTATCCTGAGCTATACAAACATGATATAAGTGATGAATGAAGAGAGGCAGAGCCTCTGAGCCTGGGCCTCTCTGGAAGCTACTAGGCTGTACCACACATGTGCTTGTGTGTGTGTTGACCTCTGGAGAGCCTGCTGAGCATCTGTCCCAAGACTAGGTGACAACAGAACCCACAATTGCTGTTGATGGTCTTCGGCCCAATAATGATATCTGTGTTTGTTCTCAGTTCCTTCCAGAAAATATTTTAACACGATGTTTCTTTGTTTTATCTGAATTCATCTCCTCCAGGACCCTCAATGTTGCTTCTGTAGCCTGTGTGAGGTAACCATAAGAATGAGCATGTGTCCAGCATGCTAATTCCTTTTCTGAACCTTGGCCACCATGGTCACACTCTCTCCACTGCCTTAAGCAGCCAGCCTCTGCCCAGAATATTTCCTCTCGCTCCTCCCAGGCTATGCCCTCTTCCTCACTTCCTGGAATCCTGCTCTAGCTTCTGTGGCCCACCCCCTCCCCATTTCAGATCTGAGAACCTTTCTCTAGCATAGCCTATGTATTAGAGTCTCTTCAAACTGGCTTTGGTGGCCCATACCCATAATCAACAAACTTGGGAGGCTAAGACAGGAAGATCAAGGATTTGAGGCCAGCCTGAGCTATGTGATGGGAACCTGGCTCAAAAAGCAAAAAAATTCTCTTTACCATGCTTACCCCTAACATCCAAACACTGGCTGTGTGCTCTGCATACGGAAAGTGTTCATTCCCCGTCTCTGTGTTTAACCCCACAATAAAGCACTGGCAGATACAGAACAGGGTGGTATTTGAAGGAGTCCGCTGGACGGCGGGCCTGAGACATTCCGACCAAACAGAGATCTCCAGAGCTGACCAAGCCTGACAATCGCCTTTGTGTATTGCGGCAGAACTCCTCATGGTGTACTAGTCATTCCTTCCCACATTTATTAGTCAGGGGCAGGACTGACCTGACACAGATTAAGCGAGTTCTGCCCTCACTCATGGTCCCATCCAGGTTCAATAACATAGGAGCAAAGGAACCTCAAGCCCCAACCATCAGAGGTCATGCTTAGGTCTCTGTGAGCTACAGCAGACCCAGAGGGGAGCCCTGCTTAGGTGGAGAGGAATCAGGAATGACATGCAGCTTGGTTGTTGCCCCAGTTTTGAAAAATAAAAATAAAAATAAAACAACTTGCTATGTGACCTTGTAGAAGTCACGCACCTATCTGGGCCTTCTTCATCCGTACCAACAACAGCAACGGAGGATTGTTTCCAGCTCTGAACCTTTGATTCTCTGACTCAAACGCAAAAATATCTACTGCAACCTGAATAAAAAACGTTCCTCCTGGAAGCAACCTCGAGAGATCAATAATTCTGTCAGAGCATCCCAGCACTCAGGCTGGAACACGGCAGGCTCCCCCAGGACTGGAAACTTCATCCTTACTCAGTGTTCATCCCTGTTCCTTTCCCTTTTCCTGGGCCCTCCCTCCACCGCCCTTAATCGCTCCACCCTCAATCCAGGACAAAGTAACCCGCTATGAATGAAGAGTGGCTGGTCACGGGGCCAGTCACCATGGTGACGGATCCCCGCAGCTGAGGTTGGCATCAAAGTCACATGAGAACCCCGGAAAAACTGGCTGAGGTATTTATAGAAGCAGCTGCTAATGCTTTTATGGAAACGGGTTTATATTTGAAGCTGGTCCTGCCGCCTCCATGCCTTCACCGAGCTGAGGGGAGGCGGGGTTTGTATCTTAAGTTCTCCTGTGACTGGTGGGACAGACATTGCCCCCTCCCCTTCTCAGAATTACCTGACACATCTTCCCAGCCCCCTCCTGGCTGACGCTCTTGTCCTACTGAGCATCGTTTATATTGGATGACAGTGCATCCACCAGGCTGAAGTCTGGGCCTTGGAATGTTGGGCACACAGGCAGTTGAAACACCTTTCCTTTCTCCTCCTCACGTGTAAGAGGAGCGATGTCCTTGTTACTCTCAATAGATATTAGAAAACATTGCTTGTTGTTTCTCTTGCTGAGAAGTTTAGAGGCAATTGAGAAAGGGAGGGAGTACCCACACCTGAGTGCAATGTTCAGTTCCTTCTGTCCTTCCTGGCATTTTAACTGTTTCCAGAAAAGCTGTAAGCAGTAATTGTTGCTTATTGAGTGAAAGCTGAATGTATTTCCTTATTTAATCCTCACCACCTCCTGGGCCATAGATACCTCTGTTTGCCCCCTGTGCAGAACCCCCCTGTGGGAAGCTCAGAACCCACAACCTAGCTCATCTGTCCCAAGCCTATGCTCCTCCCATTCTTCCCTTCAAAAGAGTGGCATGGAGTGTGCCCAGTTGAAGTGGCTGACCATGGACAGGAACTAAGCAGAGAGTAGCAGAAAGGGACACTACACAGGAGCTAGGGAAAATGTGTTTTATTATTTTTTTAATAATTAATTTTTTATTAATTACAATTTATTCATTTTTTATCCCAGCTGTAGAACCCTCCCTCATCCCCTCCCAATCCCACTCTTCCTTTTCTCCTCCATGCCCCTCCCCAGTCCACTGAGAGGGAAGGTCCTCCTTCCCTTCCATATGACCCTAGCCTATCAGGTCTCATCAGGACTGGCTGCATTGGCTTCCTCTGTAGCCTGGTAAGGCTGTTCCCCCTCAGGGGGAGGTGATCAAAGAGCCAGCTCCTGAGTTCGTGGCAGAGACAGTCCCTGTTCCCATTACTAGGGAACTTACTTGGTTGCCCAACCATGTTCATAGCAGCTTTGTTCGTAATAGCCAGAATTTGGAAACAACCCAGATGTCCCTCAACGGAGGAATGGATGCAGAAATTGTGGTACATTTACACAATGGAATACTACTCAGCAATTAAAAATAAGGAAACCATGAAATTTGCAGGCAAAATGATGGAACTAGAAAAGATTATCCTGAGTGAGGTATCCCAGAAGCAGAAAGACACACATGGTATATACTCACTTATAAGTGGATATTAGAAATATAATATAGGATAAACATACTAAAATCAGTACACCTAAAGAAGCTAAGCAAGAAGGAGGACCCTGGGTAAGATGATCAATCCTCATTCAGAAAGGCAAACAGGATGGACATCGGAAGAGGAAGAGGGAGAAAACAGGGAACAAGACAGGAACCTACCACAGAGGGCCTCTGGAAGACTCTACCCAGCAGGGTATTAAAGCAGATGCTGAGGCTCATAGACAGAATGCAGGGAATCTTATGAAAGAAGGGGGAGATGAAAGACCTGGAGGGGTAGGAGCTCCACATAGAGAGCACCAGAACCAAAAAATCTGGGCCCAGGGGTCTTTTCTGAGACTGATACTTCAAGCAAGGACCATGTATGGAGATAACCTAGAACCCCTGCACAGATGTAGCCCATGGCAACTCAGTGTTTTGTTATTTTAATGAACAGGCAACACATGAACAAACAGAAATTCAAAGTGGAAGTCCATCCAGTTCCTTTCTCAGGGAGCTCTGGCCTGCTGTCCTCTTCCGAATGAGAAGTCATCAAGGCTGGGGGTGGGGGTACTTCCTCCAGATCCCACAGGCATACAGAGCCTGCAGGGACCTATGGAATGTGTTGGTGGAGACATGAGAAATACAACACTAAAATTCACCTCACACCTACCCCTGTCCACACAGTGCCTTATTGTAGAGGAGATGCAATTATCAATCTCTCATGTATTATTCCAGAAATATCTCTGCCTCTTTAGGCACACACACACACACAGAGTCTCACCATTCCACCTTTTCTGCATTTAACAGCCCATCTTGAAGACATTTCTAGGTCAGAATGTATAGAGCAGCCCTGTTCATTTTAATGGCTTTTAAGAACGTCACTGCATGGAGGTACCATAAATGATTTAAACAGCTGCTTGCTGCTATATAGCGAGGCTGCTTCTTCTTCTCCATATATACATATATATGTATATATTTCTTCTCCATATATTACAGACACTACTCAAGAAGTATCTTCTTCAAATAGTGTCTTTAACCAAACACATGCCAAATGAGGGTATGTTTTCCTAAGTCTTACAGACATAGCATCATGGTCAATGGAAATGTGGCACTGAAAATTTGATAACAACAGCCTAATTCTCTTCCACTAAGATGGTACCATTTACCTCTTCTGCTAGCTACATGTGTGTTCTCAAACCCCTTTCCCATGATTATTTATCTGCCATCAGAATAGGGAAAATGGCGTCCTACTGTTTTTCAGTTTGCATTTCTCCTATTATACATGAATAAATGTCTGTCTACATGTGTTAAAAGTGTAAGAGCCAGTTACATCTTCATGCCTAAGATTTCCCCAGTCATATTATTCTCTATATAACTGTACATTTAATATTTTCTCTAATGATATTTAGGGACCATGTAGCCAATCAATCAACCAACCAACCAACCAACCAACCAACCAACCAACCAACTAACCAACCAACCAATCAGTCAATCTCCCAGTCTCTCTCTAGCTTTTTTTTTCTTTCTGGCTCACCTGTTCACTTGCTCTCATTCTTGCAGAGTCCTGGAATTCACAATCCTGCCTCAGACTCCCATGAGCTCATGGGATGCCATGCCTGGCTTCAAAGGATAAACTTCTGGTGATCTGCTGTCCCATGGCTTGTCTCTGTCTTCACCTCTCTACCGTCTCCCCATCTCCTCCTTCTGTCTGTTCGGGTCTGCTTTGTAGGTCTTTTCCTAAGGTTTGAAATGGTTTCTCTGTTCATTGATTTTTCAGCCTTTCTTCTTTGCTAATAGAGCTATATGAGGCTATAAATATCGCTCTAGGTCCTGCTCATGATGTGATCCTGTGGCTAAAGTTTTTACATTCATCAATATTGATCCATCTATAATTTATGTTGCTATAAAGAGCAAGGTAAGAATTCAGATTTATTTTTGCTTCAGATGTCCAAACCAAAATAATTTATTAAAAATCTATTTCTGCCCATTTTTTTCCATCAAAACTGTGAGTTTATTTTTAAAACATGTCAAATTTATGAGCAGAGAGAAAACAAATCTTTTCTATGTATGTTGATATACACATATATACATATATTTTGTATATGTAGATCATATATGTTTAATTAAAACAATGTAACAGTCTTTTTTTACTATTATGACTTCACATCAGGAAACGTCATGGCTTTCATCAAGACACAGGTAACTGGAGACACATTTCTCAGGACACACCCCGCATATCACTATAAAACATTTTGTTGGATGAAGCTGATAGTATAGGCTTCCTGCAACATCATGACAGACTGGAGAATGTTCTAACACCTGGCAACAGTACGGGCATCATAAGCATTCTAGAGGACTACAGGAGCACATGTGAGGATTCTTGTCTAAACACCCCAGCGCACTGAGGCTGTTACACAATAAAATATCTAAATTCTACCCATTTTTAAATACAATCTTTACTATAGCTTACAACTTTTTACCTGAGATTTTTCAGACCTTTGTCTCTGCCTCATGTATTCCTCATGATTAGGACTATATTCATTTCAGTAATTTTAGAACATACTTTCACCCATGAGCTAATTCTTCACAAATCTTGCTTTCACAATTTACCTGGATAATTTTGTTTCTTGCTTTTTTTTTCCCTCTCTCTGAATCTTAGAATCCACTTGTCTAGAAAAAAATACCATTTTTATTGTAGTTGTTTTTGTGAGTTGCCATGTGGGTTCTGGGATTTGAACTCAGGTCTTTTGGAAGAACAGCCAGTGCTCTTAACTGCTGAGCCATCTCTCCAGCCCCTGTAGTTGTTTTTAGATCAATTTCTTTAGAGAGAGTTAACATGCTTATTTGTTTTGTCTTCCAGAAATAGTTTTTCAAAGACCATGTCTTTTGTTGTTGTCTATGTTTTTTGAGACACTCTCACTATGTAGCTGAGGCTGGCCTCACACTTACAGTTCTTCATCAGCTCTCCAGATGCTGAGATTACAGGTGAGGACAGTTCAACCATCCAGTCATTTCTTTCCCTACATTCAAGCCATCTTTTGAATCTCTCAGTTTTATTTGGACTTGCTTTCATATTGATTTTCTGCATGTCTTTGAATTTATATAACAATTTTTGTTTTTAATTGTTGTTGCTATGGTAACAGAATCTTTTTTTTTTTAACTCTCTGCCTGGTGGCTGTGTAGCTAAAGGTTGTAGACTTTCAGTTTGCTCATTTTTATAACCAAATGTTACTGACTTGTTCCTGTTAGGTTCTTAGCTATACATTATTTTTCCAATGAAACTTTCAGTCTTCAAAGTATCATGTATCATATGTTTTAAAACTCCTGGAGTAAATGGCTATTTAATGGTTCAATGAGTTGATAACGTTAAACGTTACGTTGCCCAGAGCCGTGCCTGCTTCATCTTAGGCATTCCCACTAACAGCAGCAATGGCAAACTGCCTCAAGTTCACGCACTTTAATCTTCCCAACCCTTAGAGCATCCAGGTGCAGTCAGAGAACAGATTATTATCTCCATTTCTTTCCCCATTTTTGTGTGTGCACTCTCTGTCTGTCTGTCTGTCTGTCTGTCTGTCTGTCTGTCTCTCTCTCTCTGTGTAGAGGACAGAGCAGAGCACTGAGTGTTCTGTCTTGTCACTTTCCACCTATTCACTTGAGAACTTGGAGATCACCATATTTTACCTAGGCTGGCTAGCCAGCCAGCAAGTGCCAGCCATTCTCTTGTCTTCTTTTTCTCTAACCCCTAGCATGGGAGTTACAGGTGCACACACGCTTAGCTTTTATGTAGGTGCTGTGGAACTTGGGTCCTCACACTCCCACAGCATGTGATCTGACCCACTGAGAGATTACTTCAGCCCATCTCCTTTTTCTCAGAGATAGAGTCTAAAGGTCATAGAACTGAACAATCTGTTAGAGATCGCTTGCCCAAGTAGTGCTAGCATCAGAATCTCATTTCACCCGAGTCATGCATCACAGTCTAGGTGAAGAGATGGCCTCATCCTTTTCCTGCAGTGAAGGACCCTAGAACATTTGTATCCAAAGGTCTACTCTGGGTTTGGTTCCGGAATTTAACAGTCAATGTTGAGCTGGGATGCCCACCTTGCCCAGAAGGAATGCCCTGGCATCAGGTTCTCTGGGAGCCATATTTTCTGCCATTGAGTTCCAAGACACAAAGGAATTGGGTCACACAGCCTACAGGATACATCTTGTTTCCACGAAGGGCTGTGAATTCATAGTCTTCATCACCAGCATGATGGCCTTGTGTTGCCATGGGATATAAGGAACAAAACCATGCAGAAGTTCCTCTGAGTCATGGGCAGAGGGATGTGAAGTGGCAGGCAGGAAATAGAGGCCTCTATTGTCTTCCATGTGTGTCATCCTCCACTGTCTTTTCTGTTCTCAGTTCTGCCCCACTTCTCTGCCATTTGCCTCAAGCCTGTTTGTCACTGGAGTCCATTGGTTTTAGGACTCTTTCTTAGGCCCCAAAGTGAGGCTGTCATGGAACATACAAGGCCAATGATGAAGATCTTCCTAGAAGCTACTGTGAGTGGACTGTAGGACTAGAAATTGAGATCTCTTCTAAAAAAAAAAAGCCACCACCAGGATATTTCTGAAGGCCTCTGGGGTTACAAATTCCCAACTAAGCCTAGTTAAATCATCTGTGTAATGTCTTTCCCATGCTCTAAAGCTTTTAATAGCTCACTATTATCTTTTGATATAAGTAGATTTTCTCCTTGTGTGTGTGGTGTATGGGCATGTGGCATATGCACACATGTATGTGCTGTTATGCTCATACAGAGGTAGAGGAAAGGGTCAAGGGTACTGTTGTATGGGGTATCTCACTGAACCTGGAGCTAGGCTATCCTCTGGTCCCCACCCTCACAGCTCTGGGATTACAGGCTTATGTGTATTTTACAGGCATATATTACAGGCACACGGGTGCTGGGGATTTGAACTAAGGTCCGCATGCTTGTGCAGCAAGGTCTCATACCTACTGAGCTATCTCCCTATCCCCTACTAGGAGCTTCTAGGCCTGACATGTCACATGCCTGTATCAGAAAACTGAATTTATCTTCTGGTTTTATCTCCCATGTGTCCCTTAAGTCCGGGAATGTAAATGGACCCAGACCTGCTCTCCAGGTCAAGGACAATATACATTCCTTATTGCACTCATCTGTGCTTACTCTCACGGAGAGGAAGATTTGTTCCACCTTAGCCTTCACCTGAAAATGGTAATTCTGCTAATGAGGCTCACCCTTAAGTAGCTATGCACTGTAGTTTGCATTGGGAATGTTCCCCCACCCCCCGCCCATATTAACCCAAGGGTTAAAGGCCTGGTCCCCAGCTTGTCATTACTGGAAAGTGATAGGAATTGTGAGGTGGGGTCTAGTTGAAGAATTGCAGGTCATTTGGATGTACCCTTTAATGGATCTGGGGGACCCTATCTAGCCTCCCTCCCCTCCTCACACACCGTGAGGTGCATGCTCCTACCCTGCCACATTTTCCTGCCTAGATATGTCAGACCATAAGCACAGAGCAGTGAGGGCAATCATGGGCAAGAACCTCTACTGAGCCAAAACTGGAGGTTTTATCTTTACAAATTGATTATCGCAGACACTTGTTCTGCTGACAGTTAGCTGGCTTGACTCTTTTAACAGGTGTTTCACACAGTTGTTCCACTCTTTATCTTGACATAAGTTAATACTTTCGGTTTCTATTTACTCTAATCTTAGAAGATAATGGGGTGCCATCGAAGGTTTCAGAGCATGGTCATGGCACCATGGGGATAGCTGATCCATGCTCACTTGGGAGGTGGCAATCCAAGAGCCCTTAAAAAGTACTATGATTTCTGAGAGAAAATTTCTCAATTTCTATATCTAGGTTTCACTTTAAAGAGTAGGAAAAAAAAGCCTCTAGGGATGCTTTTTATATCAATATGGTAGAAACAAGAAATATCAACGGGAGGTGAAATACCAATGGGGGTGAAAATGAATCAGTTTGATGTCCTTCTATAAAACAGTACTCAGAACAAGACTTGAATGGGACACCCAAGCCCCTGACCTCCTGGTGCTAACAAATACCCTCGTGCCTGCATTTGGAAGCATAGCCTTTCTTGTAGCTAGGTGACGTTCAACATTGTCTTTTCACCACTCAGGGTGCTTTGGGACCTATACTACGTCCTGGCCTGTACAAAGGGAGGCTGGGTGCACCCTGACAGTCAAGTTGCTCTTGACTGATGGTATAAGCCATTCCTTTGAGCCAGCAACTGAGCACAGTGACAGAGAGGTTTCTCTCATATGCAATTCATTTGTGTTTGAAACCCAGAGCACTAGGTGACAACAGGAGAAGGTGGGTATTGAGTCATAGGAAGAACTGCCATCCCCAAGGTTGGTCACAGGGTGGCCATGTGAGGAGAGGCAGCCACCACTCTCTGCTGCCTCCGCCTGTGGAAGTCCCTTTCTGCTCTAGACAGGTGACCTTCAGAACACTCTGCTGTATAGGGCCAAGCTCTCTCCCCAGTCAGAGTTCTATTCCATCTACACTGGGTCAGAGGACAAAGGGCACCCTCATTTCTAGACCCTACCCTGTCCTCACTGTATCATCATCCCCATTTCCATCTCATCATTGGCACTATAGCTGTAGCCTCTCACATGTATGGAAGTCTCACTCTGCACCCACTGCTGTAAGAAATGTATTTCTTGGGAGGAAATCTCACTGGCATCTCAGCTCTCTATGAAGGGGATAGCATTGTGATCACCTTTTTATGAGCAAAGACACTCAAGTACTGAAATGAGGTGATCACATAAACACTTGTGCTCTTGATGGGCCAACTTGATGTTGTTTTTTCATTTGTTTCTTCTTGAAATAGGGTCTCAAGATTTCTCTGTGTTTTCCCTGCTGCTTTCTGTCTTCTGGGTTTAAGTAATCTTCCTGTCTCAGCCTCCTGAGTTGCTGGGGCTACAGTCTGTTTAACTGCCCCGTGCTAAGGGACTATTTTCCCCCCAGTATGTACTGCATGTTGATCCAGCCCCAAAATCTCTGACCTCTGAGAACTGGAACCTGATGAGTCTTCATTTTCCTTTCCAGGCTGAAAAACTTGCCATATCTCTTCTCTAGATTCCAGTTGATTCATTTATGACAGGGTGAATCCAAGGCATTGTTGTAGGTCATGAGGGGGAGTGGCTATGGATGGGTAAAGACAGGGAATTAAGGAGACCAAGGTACCCCAAGTGTGAATTAGTCTGAGGGATACATGGAGCTCATGTTCCAAGTCTCCGTCTCTATATCCCCAAGGAATTACATGACCTTT
Source organism: Pachyuromys duprasi (assembly GCA_028658305.1). NCBI lineage: Eukaryota > Metazoa > Chordata > Mammalia > Rodentia > Muridae > Pachyuromys > Pachyuromys duprasi. The sequence goes on from CM053744.1 coordinate 87,200,930, forward strand.
TGCTTTTTGTGTCAGGTGGAATGTCACATAGCCACAAAGATTGGCTCTATCCTCTGAAGCCACAGCAGGATGATCATCTTTCCAGCTCAGAAGCATAGCATTTATTTTACAGGTTCAATGAAACTATAACATCAGTGGAGAGAGACTTCCTTATCAGCTGTGTTTTAGATCTTAAACACTAATTGGGTGGGATTTGTATCTTTGGCAACTAAACACAGTCTGAAGGCATGGGGTTCCCGTGGTGACTGTTGGAAGAGGCACAATTTACTAAGTCAAGGGTGAAGGAGTTCTCAAAAATGAGAATGGCAGGTAGATGGTGAGTGGCCTCTGAACATCTAGCTACTTTCATTCATACATATTGATGATTATATGGCTCTTCTGTCTTTTTATTGTTGCATAAGAAATTTCCCCTATATTTAATGACATAGGGGCTAGAGAGATTCCTCAGTGGTTAAGAGCACTGGCTGCCTGTCCAGAGGATCTGGGTTTGATTCCCAGCAGCCACATGGCAGCTCACCAACTGTCTGTAATTCCAGTTCCATGTGGTGCACAGACATACATGCAAAACATACAGATAAAATTAGATAACAAACAAATAAATAATTGAATGAATGAATAAGTGCCAAGGCTTAAGGAATCAGTTTTTTTTTTTTTTCTGTCTTATGAGTTCTCTGGACCGGGTATCTGGGAATAGCTTCTCTGGGCAGCTGCCTATGCTCTAGGCAGAACTAACAGCAGGATCTTGCTGGAGTCACCTGCTCACTTGCTGGCAGGCTGTGGATAGGTTTAGCGCACTAGCCCATTGAAGGCTGGAGTCTGGCAGTTCAGCTTCTCAATGAGTAGGCCTGTTGGCATGGGCTTTCTCATAGGACAGTAGTTTGTTCTAGAACAAGATTCCAGAGCAGAGATAATGGCACTACTGCTTCCTTACAGTCTGTATCAAGAAACAGGCACTTCTCTTGTTTAAGCAGTCACAAAGCTCAGAGTTAAAGACAAAGACTTCACCTCCTGAAAGAAAAAGTTTTGTCAAAGGATTTGGGAACCATATTTTACAACACCTGCATTAGGGAAATACCAACAATTGTGTCACTCAGAACAAGGGAGATGTCAGTATCTTAGTATCTGTGTGATCAACATACTCAGAAGTTATGTATCTGAAAGGAGACCCACATCACAAGTCCCTAAATAGTAAGAATGAGAGCAAAGGCTTTAAACACGGGACAAGCTCTCTGTATGACTTGGGTGGATTGACTAACCACACTAAGTCTCAGCTTCCCCGTTAGCAAGGTGAAGACACTAGCCACACCACCTTCACAGTATCACACCGTGTAGTTTTCATATTATGCTGTGTATATGTAAAAGGAAGAATTTTTATTCAGGATGATCAGAGGAGAGATGGTCATTGGGAGCTGAAGTGCTGGAGAAGACTACTTGGTGCAAGTCTATGTCCCATTTCCACCTCAGCACATGCACTGTGGCTTCCTGCCATGCCATGATCCCTCCCACCAGTGACACCTTTCAAGCGTCATCTACGACTCACTGTAGTTCTGACACTGTGGGTTGGGGCTTTCCTTACAGAAACTTCTGCAACACTCACTGTCCTCCCAACTCTCGCCTCCCTGTCTTCTTTTCTGACTGTCCTTGCTCCTACCTTAGAAGTCAGTCCTCCCACTGAGACTCTCTCCGACCATCTCTACCCTTCCTCTGGATGGTCTTGGTCACACCCTCTCTGGTTAGGACTTGCAAATTTGTCTCCAGCCTGCTTTTGTGGCGTCCATACTCATATTTCTAACTACTCCTTTCTATTCTTTCAGTAAATATTTGCAGAGGGCCCATCCGTGTGCTGAGGATAGACATGAGCTCTATCTTGGTAGAGCTTCCACATCAGGCAAGGAGACCAAATCAAGTAGCCAATTGCATCTTTAAACACCCAGTCACAGTGGGAGGAAGGCTACAGAAGGGAAGATAACCACTTGAGAGGCTGGCGTCATTCTTCTCCACAGAAAGATATGGAGGATTCTGTTGGCTGACTGGACAGGAAGCAAGGGAAGAGGAGGAGGGGCCTTGGCTGATTCCTGGCAGAGGGGGCAGATGGGCCTGAAGCTTGAGCCAGGAAAGCGTGGGAAGAGTGGGAAGAGCAGAGAGAAGGCTGGTGGAACAAGTGGGCTGCAGGAAAGTCAGGGAGGGAGGAGTGGTAGATGAGACTGGAGACAAGAAAAGGCCTCGAGGCTCTGTGGGCTTGAGAAGGGCACCGCCACATTTTCACTTCTAAAAGATTCCTCTTGTATGGAGAAAAGAGGTGAATCTGGAATCTGAGTTAGGAGATTATGAGTGTCCAGGTGAGTGATGGTTAGCGTTTAGACTAAGATTGTGACAGAAGAATTAAAGAGAAGTGGCCAGACTATAGAGGCAGTTAGAAGCTAAGACCTCCAGGATTTAATGATGGATATCATGAAGGGATGAGAAAGAGGGAGATTGCAAGAAGACGATTGGAATTCTGGATGGGAGACTTGGAGGTGGAACAGAAAGTAAAATGTTGACTGTTTTGCGGGGGTGGGGAGTAGGGGGATCTCTGAATAAGGAAGTGATTTTAAGAGACCTGTCTGGAAAGGCAGGACAAGGAATTGAGTGTGCAGAGCTCAGGAGACTCCAGAATGAAGATATCAGCAATAGAGAAGATGGTTTAGAAAACATTCAAGAGTTACAAGGGACAGGGCTCCGAGAAGTCCAGTATATAAAAGTTAGCGGGAGAACTACAAGAGATGACCAGAAGGTAGAGGGAAATGGGAGTAGGGACTTAAAGAAGGAGAGAAATCTAAGAAAGCACTATAGAAAGGTCAATAAATAAGGAAAATGTCCTACAGATTTAGTGAATCAGAGGTCATTGAGGAGACCCATCTTGATGTCATGCTAGAGCAGAGTTGACTAAAGACTGAGGGGAAGAGAATAAAATGGAGGACAGAAAATCTGGAAGGAGAAAGTTGGGGTAACTTTTAAAGGAGATGTTTGAACATGCTTCAAAGATGCGGAGAAAGACCCAGTGGCAAGGGAGAGGTTGGTGAGCCGGGAGACTCTAGGATGGCTAATGTAGACCAAGACTGCCATGAAGGTGTAGGCTTGGGGTTAAGCAGGGCTTGGATTCTGCCAGCAGGGGAAGCTCCCCTGCTCTCACGGGGGTTGGAAGGGAGAAAAGAGTGCAGCTGCTCAGGCAGGGGCAGGAGGGGCTGCCACACTGCTCCACTGGAGGAGCTTCTGAGGACAGAAGCAGTTTCCGAGAGACAAGGGAGGGGATGGACAGGTAAGAGGAGGGGTTGATAGAATAGAAAATTGGGACAGCCTTGACTAGAGAGGTTAATCGATGGACCATAAAACTACATGGAGGCACTGGGAAGCAACAAGCCCATTCAAGGCTGGTGACCATGAAGGCAGAGAGAGATGGATTCATACTTTAATTTTTTTTCTTTCCAGAGAACTTTGCATGAAGAAACCAGGTATTGTGTTTACTCAACATTAGGTCTGTCAGCAAGCGGATGAGATGATACAAGGGCCTTCATACCCAATAGACAGGCACCTCTCAGTATGCTTCACAGCTTGAATGTCTTTACCTTCTCTCCCAAATCTCCTCTTTTTTGTTTTGTTTTAGTGACAATACGATCACCTAATAACAGTTATTTATCAAGTGCATGTGATATCAGATAACTTAAAATAATCATATCATGTGATCATCACAATCACTGCATAGGATATATATTTTCTTACAGTATGCACCATTTTACAGATGTGGAAACCAAGGCTCATTAGGTTGTAGATCTTACTTGAGTTATGTAACAACAACCTAGATTAAAAAAAAAAACAACAAACCTTAGGTTCAACAGACTCAAGAGTTCTTTCCCGTCACTACACCAACTCTATAGACCCCTTTCCTTACAACCACCTTTATCTGATGTTTTCCTTCGTCTCACCCCCTCACAGCATGTCAGTTGCCACACTGCATCTGTTCACCTCTATCACATCTCTTACATCACTTGCTTCTTCCTTCCATGTACCTCCGTCCTGCCGATTTCCTGGTTAAGTCTATCAGAACACAAGTTCCATAAGGGCAGTGATCATGACGGGTCTTGTCTGTTCTGTCCCCAGGTCTGCAGCACTGCCCAGCAAGCAATAGGCTTGCTTAATGATCATTCTCGGTGGGTACCTTGCATTTCTGGATGTCTCGTGGGCCAAGGAATTGATGGCTTTTTGTTCCAATCTGGTTTGGTAGATCTTTGCATAAGGAACTGGTGGATCTTTGCGTAGTGAACTGCTCTGGAGGGCTCTTTCATTTGCTGTCCATTGGGGCAAATCACTAGCAGGTTTTCTTGTAGTCCATTATAAGGCATCAGGCTTTCCTAAACTGTAGGCTCCTCTCATAGGACTTGAGGATCAGGAGAATCCGATCTGGATATGAAGCATGCACTATTTGCTGTATCACACAGAAGACAAATCCTTTGTCTCTGGCTCTGGGGTGTGTGACAGTATCCAACCAGCTGGGCAGTTATACTGTAAGCACAAGATCTCTGACTCCTCAGAGTTCTCGCTTCTAGTCTTCATCAATTTTCACTAGGTTAGTTAAGACCACCTCACCTCCTCCATCCCTCCCAAACAGGTACCTGCCTGTGATATACCAAAGGTCCCCTAGAACAGAGACAATCATTTCAGATTTCCCAAACAGAACTTCCAGCCAGGCAGGTCCTGTCACCACGTCTAACTTCACCCCTCATCACCCTCTAGCCCTGCTGCAGCTCAGACAGCCACTTGTTTGCACATATTCACGTTTGCATTTGCCCTGGGCACACTGTCCCCTCCACAATGGCCGCCCTTTCCCGAGCTCTATCTGTATCTATAATCTCCTTTGGGGCCAGCATCCTTTAACACCTTTTTGATACCCGGTCACAGTTTCCCTCTCCCTCTCATTGCCCCCACTTTACTCATTTGTCAAGGTTCTGGGAAACTGAGGTGTTAAGGGTGGTAGGATGGAAGAGTGACCGAGGATAGCACAAAGGTAGGAACAGAGGAAGCATCCACAGGGGGATGGAAAGAATAGCCACCGAGTGGGATTAGATTCCTGAAAGAGGTGAGTCTATAAACACAGGTAAGGTCTGTGTTCCCGCTCAGAAGGCCTTTGGCCCTTCTCAGGGCTCAGAAGGCCTTTGGCCACGGGGGCCCGTTTTCCGGAGAGCAGATGCCCTAATGATTGTCTTCAGGTCTCAAGAGGCTGCGCTCCGCAACCCCTCCTCTGCTCCCTGCCCACCCCTCCGCCTGTGTCGGCCATCAGAGCCTCGCACGCAGCCAGGAAGCCTGGCATTGACGCGGGCCCGCGCGTGAGTCAAGCCTGCGTCACGGCGCCCCGCCGCCAGGGTGGCCTTTCGGAAAGCGAGGGAACGGTGCGCGCCGCGCTCCGCCCAGCTCCGTTCCGCTCCGCAGAGCCGACGCGGACAGGGCGCGGGGAGGGCGGCACTCGGCCGGGGCCTTCGCACCACGCGCTCCCTCCGCGGCGAGACCTGGGCCCCGGGGCGGCTCCCCAGAGCCCCGGAGCGGGCGAAGGGCGGGAGCAGGCTCGGGACTGAAGGCGAGGGAGGGAGCGAGGAGCCGGCTGGGTCGCGCAGCTCTGGGTCCCCCAGCCCCGGAAGGGGCCTGTCGCCGCCTGACTCCACTTGCCCTCGGGAAGGTCGGTACACCCGCGACCCGTCGGGGGACCACGGCCACTCCGCGGGAATCCGAGGGCAGGGTCCACGCGACGGCCCACACGGGACAGGTGAGTCGCCGTCTGCTCCCCGTCTGGCGTCTCCGGGCTAGCCTCCGCAACTTTGCTCTGCTGCGGCCCCGCCCCAGCCTGGCAGGCCGGAGGGCCCCCGTGCAAGGCGGCGCTCCACCCGGTCCCCACGACCCTGCGCTGGAGCGGGGGCTCCTCCCGGCGCTCCAGCCACCGTTGCCTGGCGACGGAGCCCCCGGCGGGCGACGATCTGGCGCGTCAAGGGTGCTAGGCAGCTCCTGCACAGGTTGGACTTGAGCTTCGGCTTCTGGAGCTCAGGATGCCCCAGAACTCCCGAGGTAACAGGACAGCTGCAGAGGCGAGCGCCGGCGGAGGACCAGGGAGGCCAGCTCGGTGGGTTCCTTTGCTTGGAGCGCCCTCAGGGCGCAGCTCCACGGGGAGGCTCCGGCGCGGCCGGCGACCCCAGCTTCAGTCCCTCGGCCTCCGGCCCGTGACCTTGACGGTAACATTGGCTGGAGAAGCAGAACGTCCGCGCCCGAGATGAATACATAATTCTCAACCCCGGGGCTGCTCCTCAGTGAATTTGGAGCTAGAGTGGAAGAGCCCTTCCTCCCTCGAGGGAAGCGCGTCTGGGGACCGGAAGGCAGAGATAGGAGACGTGCACTGGGGGCCACAGTCTAGAGGGGCACGCTGTCTGGAGGGAGGCCTCCGCCACATTTATACCTGTGCAGACGGTGCTCTGAAGGGATGTTCGCAGTACGCCAAGGCTGCTCCCCCAGGGGCACGGCTGCCTTGGAAGGGAGCCTGATGCTTCAATTCTCTCTAAAGCCCAAAGAGCTCTGTCAGGGCTATGAGTTCAGAAGTTCCGAGGCTACTCAGGACCCAGTTGCTGTCAAGTGGGCTTTTATTCTTTGAAATGTACCTCCCTCTTTCCCTCGCCTCCTCCCTTCCTCCCTCCCTCTGTTCACCTTCTCCCCCTCCCTTCCTCTCTTCTGCCTCCCTTCTCTCCTTCTCTCCCATCCTTTCCCTCTCCCTCTTTAGAAATAGTTTAATGGGCCATGTGAATTAGGAAATTTCTAAGTAGAGCTACTTTAGAAGGCAGTCCGGTTGTGAACAAGAGGTAGACAGGGTCGGGATGAAGAAGAAAGATTGCTCTTGTTAACAGGAACTTCCGGGAACTGAGAAAATCCTGGACCGGCTCTATAAAAATTGCACAAAACTTTATTATCTGTCATGCTTTGGTGGGCTTCAGACTGGGTGGAGCTTAAGCATATTGTGCCTTCCATGGTTCTCACATTATACCATGGCCAGTAAGGTAGGTCCATCTCCTGGGAGAGAAGGACTTTCAGGTCACACCTGGTTGCCCTTGGCTATGGGCAAGGCCATCGGAGGTAGTAGCTCCCGGGTTCCCTTTTCTCTAATGGAGCAGCCGTGGCTAAGTAGGTGGTGGAGTTGAATAGAGAATTTCTGCAGCTTAGCCTACAGTGACTCAGTGCAGGAGGTGAGTCGTGCCCACCAGCTCTGATTGCAGTCTGCTTAGCCTGCGTCACATGGAGTCGTGTGTCAGCTATTTGTGAGTTCCTTGGAGTTCTTTAGCAGGACTCGTGAGTTGGAATAGCCTGAGCCCCGAGCAGTATAGGGGTGGGCAAGTCTTCAGAGTAATCTCAGCTTGCTGTTAACAAGGGTCTGTTGAACTCTGTCCCCATGAGGATTGTGAGCGAGCAGGACCAGGCTGCAGAGGAGGTCCTGTGCTGGTGGTCACAGTTTGGCCTAGTGCTCCATCATGTGCCGGCATGGTGACCTTGGGCAAGTCACTGCATCATGGAACATCTGTTTCCAAACTTGTTAAGGAGGATGCTGTTGGTACCATTTTTATTACTTTGAGATCAGTGCTAGACATAGCAAGTGCTACCCAGATGTTGGGTTCCCACCTCTTCCCTTATGGATCACAGCCAGAGATGATTTCCCCCTCTCTCTGCTATGCTCCTGAGCATGGTGTGTGTGTGTGTGTGTGTGTGTGTGTGTGTGTGTATGACAGTAGTCAGCCCCTGCATGGTTGAACCTACAACTCAGCTTTAAATGGACCTAGTTCCAACTTTCAAGTCTCCTCTGCATGGGGAAGCTGCAACAGGAACTAGGCTAGCGTGAGGTAAGAAGTATGACCACCTACAGGAGCTCCAACGGAGAAGCCTGGACTCACTGGCATTCTTTATGACAGTGGCCTGTTCCCAAGCTGGGGCACCTGCTGAGAAGATTCCGGAGGTTCTTTCTCTTTGAATGGGTCTTGCCATCTCCTACATGCCCTATCTATAACAGAGTTGGAAGCGTCAGAAGAAATGCTCAGCAGAACTGGTGCTGCCTTTTCCTAGAGAGGAAAGAGAATGGGTCTTCCCTTTTCTTAGGGAACTCTGAACTTCTTGCTCTTCCCCTTCATAAAGTGTCCTGACCTAGGGAGGACCTCAGATGCATTCACATCAAGAGTGAAAAACATATCTTCCTACCCCCAAGGTAGCAAATAAAGGTCCAGGTGTACCCATGGGATCCCAGTTGGCTACTGGAAGTGAGTGTTTTCATTGTATGTTCACTCTGCAGTCAGTACCTTCCCTATTTTGTCTGGAACCATATTCCATGGCCGATAGAAACTGACACGAGAGGATTCTAGGACAGCAGCCTCCTTCCGAGTGCTCTTCCCTCCCAGACTGTCCTGTCCAGCTTTGCTGCAGTGGGACAAGTCATCATTACTCCTTTAAAACTGCTAAGATAAGCGGCAGAAGAATTGTAAAAAAAAAGGTGGATCGGAGGCCCCAACCTTCTACCCCCTCTCCACAGACAAAGTCTAACTTATCACTGGCTTCCAGGCTATGCTGCAGGAAATCCTGATGGCCAAATATCTGCAAATCAAGGTGGAGAAAACAAACAAACAAACAAAACCCCCCAAACCTTTGCATCTCAGACCCTGTGCCGGCCTCTTCTGATCAGCATCCTAGGCTGCCAGAGGTAGGAAGCACAATCCTCAATTGCTGGTGTATTGTCCCAGACACAAGCAAGACAGCGCTGTGAGGGAAATGCCTCCTGCCTTCCATGCCTTTTCGGTACCTCCCCTCCCCTCCCTTCTGCTCTTCCACACCTCTTTTTCTCAGATAGTGCCTCAGGTGGCCCAGGCTGGCCTTCCACTCATCATGTATTGACAGTGACCTTGAACTCCGGACCCTTCTGTCTCCCCGAAGCCAGGCTTGCACATATACAGTAGCACACACATGCTTTTTAGCAGGGAAAAACAAAGTTCTGGGCTGCAGTGTTCCATATTGTGGCTGGCACGCAAAGATAATACCCAGTTTGTTTTATTAAGGCCTCTGTGCTGTGCTAAATGCTCTCTTTGCAGGCCATCCTATTCAATCATCCACGGTGATCCCAGGAGATAGATATTGCGATCTGTAGTTTATAGATGTGGATTTTGAGGTTCAGAGAGGTTAACTAATTTGCTCAAGGTCACTCAGATTAGTGAGTGACAACTTGAGATTCAGCACTTGCTTCTGTCAGACTTCAAATTTTGTGTTCTTAACCAGTGTGTGGTGTGCTTCCAATAACAAGTTCTTAATAAATGTGGCTGACAGTGGAGGCATTTATCAAAATGCAGGTTTATTAAAATCTGTGGGCTCTGCTCTTCAAACTAGTGCCCTGGGAAAGAGAGAATTAAATCTCTACCAGTGGGGAACTAATCGAAAATGACCAGACTCATACTGCCAAGGCTTCAGGAATCTGACATTTGGTTCCAGGAGAGTTAGAATCCAGAAAAAGACCCCAGGCTCTAGCCTGGTGCTCTGCTCCTCTTTCTCTTCCTGACTTTACTGCTCCAGATTCCACTCCCCTAAAGTTTGTCCACTCAGAGCTGGTGCCTGGAGCCTGGACGTATGAGGCTGAGCAGGTTGGATGCTGCCCTGAGAGTCTCTGCATCTGCAGAATCAAGGACAACAGGAGCTGATGGGAGCTCTGGTGTGTCGGGTTTCCCTGATGGACAGTATGTGCCAAGGATTTGCAGTCTCTGATGAGGCCCAGTCCCCAGAGCCAAACTGCTGGCACAAGCTTATTGACTGCAGCTGCTGTCAGGGGCTGGTGAGGGGGACGCTGCTGGCTTCCTGGTCACTACCCATGGAGACTCTCCTCCTCTGAGGCCTTTACCACTTGTGTCCTTGGCTGCTCTAGGAAAACAGGCACCTCATTCCTCCTGCATATCTGTCTCCTCTCTCTCTCTCTCTCTCTCTCTCTCTCTCTCTCTCTCTCTCTCTCTCTCTCTCTTTCTCTCTCTCTCTCTCTTTCTCTCTGGGAAATTGCCATTTCCAGAGGAACAGGCTCATACCATCCTAGCTGGCTTCCCATCCCCAAACCACCAGAGATCTCAAAAAGGAGAACTTCCTGTAAGCAAGGCTAGATAAGTGAAATGTAAGTATTAATGGCCCCCTGCCCAAGCAGACAGAAGTTACCCAGAAGCCTTTGCTTCAGGGGCAGCCATTTTGTGAAGATGCAATCTACTGGTAATCCTTTTATCTCTCCCTCTTTCCATGAGTAATTAAAAATATATGTATTAAAACATCCATCAATGTGCAAATCCAGTTATTTAAAAACACATAATTAGATATTCACTGTGCACAGAAAGCTCATATGTGAGAAAGGCAGTATAAAAAGCTCAGAATTATTACTGAGTCACTAAAGTATTCTTATCTCAGAACCAGGTATGTTTTGTTAGAGAATATTTCTGGGTCCTGTGAGTCTTAGGCTGCCTCAGTTTACTGTTTGGAGTTGAGGTGTAAAGACCTGTTTCTTCTGTAGTTCTTGTGGGTTGGGAGTGAGGCATACTAAGGGCCAGAGGAATCCCAGACCTCAGCCTTGGCACAGTGTTCTAGAGCTCTCCCTATAGTTCATCTGAAGACAGCAAGTAGCCTAACCCCACCCATCATTTGTACTTCCTGGTTTAACTAGAATTTCTTATGTACTACTAATTTGCCACCCATTCCTTTATTTGCAAATAGAAGTCATCGGTCCATTCTCCCCAGATTCTGTTGATTATATTTTTCTCTGTATAGGACTTGTAGACCTGTGGGGTTTAAGGACCCACAGGAGCTGTAAGCAAAGTAGAAGAGCTGCTCACAAAAGATGTGAATGTCACCTCATATGGTGAGCCCAACAGGTGCTGCCAGGTGAGAAGTCAGTGAGGACTTAGACCATCTCTTCTTTTTTTGTTGTTGTTTTTTTTTGTTTGTTTGTTTTTTGTTTGTTTGTTTGTTTTTTTCTTTTTTTAAATTTATTTATTTTTATATCAATCACAGGTTAGGTACTTTGCATCCCAGGCATAGCCCCCTCCCTCATTCCCTCCCATCCTCCCCATCCCTCCTTCATCTCCTCCCCACCCCCTCCAAGTCCACCAATAGGGGAGGACCTCCTCCCCTTCCCTCCAACCCCAGCTCATCTTGTCTCCTTAGGGCTGGCTGCAATATCCTCCCCTGGGGTCTAGCCAGGCTGTTACTCCCTGGCATGTATGGGGGAGGGTCAAAGAGTTCATGACTGAAACAGTCCCTGTTTCCCTTACTAGGGTCTTCAGTTCGACACTGAGCTATCATGGGCCCCATCTGAGCGGGGGTTCTAGGCCACATCCATATAGACCATCTCTTCTTGTGGGATCTGCTGGGCGGGTTCTCAGAATGGCTGGTGGGCGCTGTCCACGGTCCTGCCACACCCGAAAGCCAACTGCTTATAACAGCTAGGAAGAATCTGCTTGACCAGGGCCCCAAGCACAGTATTCTCTTCGTTTTGGAGAAAAACTCAAGGGATCAAGGAAGCTCTTGACCTCAGGGAGATGCCGTGGTCCATGAGGTTTGTATACTGAGCCTGTGGAGGTGGATTTGGGGGCACCATTTTGCAAGGCAGCAGGATATACTACAGAGCTTCCCAGTTGGTGCCTGAGGGTGTATATGGTCCAGAAATGATGATGCCCAAATCTGTTGGAATAACTTTGGGGGTGGTCCAGGGTTGTGAAGCCTCCTTCACTTACCATAATGTTCCAGACCAGTATTAATTTTTTATGTACCGTGACTTGTAAACTATTGGAAAATACTGGCTCATGAGAAAGAATCTGCACTACAAGAGTTTAGTAGATCACAATTTAAAACGCAGCTCTTGCACTTAGTGGCTGGGTAGCCTTGTGCATGATGGTTAGAGTTTCTTTCCCTAGGAATCTCCATCTATCAAATGATGATTGCACTTTCTGTAAGTCATTGTGAGCATAGTAGATCTCTGTTGTAACTTGTTCCCAGTAAGGAATACTTTCTCGCCCAGCTGTCCATCAAGCTGCACTGAAGGCTGGTGAGGAAAGAGATCCAATCCTTCTTGTTCTCAGGAAGGAGACGCCATGTGGGGACTGTAATTAAGGGTTTCTGATTACTATTCCTTCAAGTGCTCTTCAGAACTCTGCTGGGTAACACAGGTAATTGGACACTCTGATCCCTCTGTGTCTCTTTGAAACAAGAGAAAATAATGAGTTTAAGAAAATCCAGGCCAGAAGATTTGGGCAGATGCTAGGAGGCCCGTCTGCCACCATCATGAGAGCCTGTGGGTAGGGAAAGAAGAGAGTAAGGCCTTCAGTCATTCACTTTAGTTTTCATAATCTAATTTTAACCTCTTTTTTCTCTTAAAACTGGTATCCACATAGACCTTCTGTCTGGGCTCTGGAGTGTCCTTCAACAACCAGGCTCCCTGTTTACTTTTCTTGAAAACTTACACCTCATGCCACAGCCCGATCCATCTTTCATCTACCCTCCTCGTTCCTCTGCTTGTTGAATTACAGACACCTTTTGATTTTTGAAAACAATTGTGTCAGATTCTATCTCAGCTCACAAATCTCCGAGATCTTTCTGCTAGCCTGAAAGAAAACCCAAATTGTTTTTCATAGCTGTAGGCCCTGCCTGCTCTGGACATTACCTGCCTTCCTGCCTCAGCCCTTCCCAACATCCCTTACTCAGGGTTCTCTGGTCATAAACCTTTCTGTTGCTTACGTTTGCCAGGGACCCTGGCCCTGTCTCTGACCCCTGTGCTTTTTGGTTCCTCTATCTTGAATGCCTTCCCAGGATAAATGATTCTCCCTCTCTCTCTGTTTCTGTTTAGGCCTTTGTGTTATCTTATCAGAGAATGCCTTCTTAATGCACTATAACCCATAACATCCCTGCCCCAACTCCATTCCTGCATATTTTATATTATATATCATGCATTTATTAGTTTCCCCTCATGAGAATATAAATCCCATAGGGAAGGAACATAGTTTCCTCTGTTTTCTGCTGTCCCAGAACTGGGCCTGACACATAGTGTATATCTATTGAAAGAAATAAAGGAAATGAAGCAAAGAGAAAGGAAAGGAAAAAAATCTTAAAATTTATTTTTAGTAGTGCCTCTAATTTATAGGAGTCTGGACTCCATTCTTCTAACCCAAGAGGGCAGTGGAAAGTCATTTCAGTAATGACCACATCAGTGGGGTCCTGTGTTCCTGTTCTGAGTCTGTTTCAGGGCATCATAGGACCACAGGTGGATGTAGCTAGTCAAGCCAAATTCCTACCTTTTCTCAGCTAAAGGAGGCAGCCAGTGTTGGCTTATGGGGAGGGGAGGGGCTCTGTTGACCACTGTCCTTATGCTTTTATATACATGAATTAGGGGGTTTCACCTTCATCTTTTCAGGTCCAGAAGCTGGACTCAAAAGATGCTACATACTTGTCCAGAGAGTCACTGCTGGTAAGTGGCAGAGCAGGACACATGGTTAGATTTTCCTGCTTCTAACCCCCATGTCCTCCTATGATTGCAACCAAGTTGGGAGTCAGGCCCTGGAGTCAGACCATGACAGGGCAGATGGATCCAGGGGCCTCCACTTTTTTATGATGCACTAGTTGCCATCTTCCTTCAGTTCCAAAATGCATGTTTATGCTCACTGATACGTCTTAGAAGCAGGACGTAATGTGCAATCAATGTCCATTTCAAAATGGCAGCTGGTCTGTGGCAGGGGTGACCTAGTTCTGTTGGCCCAAGGTCTAAGGATCTTGAACTCAGTGAAACATAGGCGTTTCCTTCCAGCCTGCACTTCTTCATTTGCAAGATGTGGGTGTCAGTGGTATCCTCCAGTTATAATTATGGAGGGGTTAGGCAGACAATGGCTGAGTGGTGCTTAGCACTGTGGCTTCTACAGAGCTGGAACTGAAGCGGTGTGACCTGTGTGATGCAGAAGTCCCCCAGAAGACAGCTCAGAACCTAATGCTGTCAGGGTGAACTCGCCTGGGTGGGGCACCGTGCCACCCATCTTACAAACCGAGCACGCGTTTCCCCCTCATATGAAATGGCAAAAAGGAACCAAACGATCGATCTTGTTTACCCTAGCCACGCCCACATCCTCCGGTGCCAGTTTCTCTCCCCCTGGACCATCTGCCCCTTTCCCTGCTGCTTTTCTTTCTTGACTAAGAAAACAAAATTTTAGCCACACAGAACACATTCAGCAAATATGACAGGAAGGTGGGGGGGGCACTGAGGAGGGTGCAATGGACTCCTTGGCCTCATTTGTTGATGGGGCCCGCCCCTCCCTGAGCCCCCTGGCATATGCTGTGCCACACGGTGCCCATCCACACTTATTTCTGAAATGAGGATGAATCCCATGTGTGAGATGGTGAAGGTAGAACACAAATACTGGCTCCTTTGACAGGGGAAAAGAGACAATGGGTCATAGTCAGGCTTCTTGGTGCACCTTGGTTTTTAAACTTCCACCTGAGGACATCCTTAGGGCATGATATGTTTTTGGAAAAGAAGATTGCATCAGAATTAACACATATTCAAGCTATAAAACTGAACTCAGACTGGAAAAAACTCTGAAGGGAATTGAAAACCCAGGTTCAATTTTTTTCATGTTTATTGAGCATGTATTCATTGAAAGACATCAGTTTGGTCTCACCAACTAGGAGTCCAAAATACAGACTCAACAGGCTGGGAAATAGAATGATCAGAAAAGTCACCATTTCCTGTATTTGACTCATCAAGGAGTCTCTGCCCTCTTCTTCCTTCCACAGATGTTCAGAGAGCTGCATTTGATTAGCACCCTGGCAGGGACCTACAAGCTTCTGGTAGGGCTCAATGTCCCCCTGGTCCACTCTGCTCTTCTTCACCTTGCCTTCTTGTTTTAACGGCAGCATGGAAAGGAGGTTGTTCTCGGAGGGTGGGAAGCAAGGACTCCAGAAAGTCCATGTTTCACCCATGGGGATTTGTAGAGTTAACCCGTGTGTTACAGGCAATGGCTGCACAAGGAACAGTGAAGGGTGGGCAGAAGGCTGACAGCTTGACTCCTGCATTCAAGGAATGTCGTGTTTGGAAAAGGAACTGGGACATATGAACGGCTGGCTACCCCTGGGAGCCAAGGTAGTTTTATGGAGTATATGGAGGAGGGAAGTGGGAAGGGTCATTAGTGCTTCCTCAAAGAATTATAGAAGGTGTTACTGAGGTCAGGTGAAGAGGTGGACCCAAAGGCTGCTGGACATTGAAGACACGGAAGGGTCTCAGTAGAGGGAAGAATTGAAGGCCAGCATTGATGTGGGCATGGAGGGAATCAAATGCCCTGAGAAGGGCAATGGGTTCTCTTTAGAAAGCAGTGGATCTGGGTGACATGGCATTCTTAGCATTTGCTTCTGAAGACCACATATAAGGACCAGCAAGATGGCTCAGCAGGTAAATTTACTTGCTGCTAAGATTGATGACTTGAGATTGGTCCTGGAGAACCACGTGGTAGACAGAAAGAACCAACTCCCACAAGTTGTTCTCAGACCGACACATGCATACACCCATACACAATACATATGCACACATGCGCGTGCGTGCAAACACACACATACACACACAGTAAAAGCCATAAGTAGGATGGCTAAGAGAAGTGAATAGGAAACCTACCAAAGATTTCTAAGCAAACAAAGGGCCTGAAGCAGAGCAGGGTGGTAGGGTCATGACAGAGATGAACACATCTGCAAGACCTCATGATGTTTGCATGGAGTGAAAGATGGTGGAATTCAGAATGAAGTTGGGGTCCCTGCACGTGTGTCCTGGGAGAGGAAGGCCAAGGGAAGCTGCCACAAAACCACACAGGCTCCATCAGCTTGCCTTTGGTGACCGTCAAATATTTGTAGAAAATAATTAAAAATAATCCGGAGGACAATTTAGCTCTGATAGCAGCCCAGCCCATTTTGGGCTTCGTAGAAGCCCAGAGGCTCTGAGGTAATTAGGAAAACTGCCGGGGTCACAGCCGCTTGTCACATGGAAACTAGGAAGCCACTAAGAATTCCCTGAGGGAAAGAGATCTGGCCACATTTTCAATTCCCCACCACGTATTCTTGAACTGGACCTTGGCCTTGAGGCCTAAAACCTAGAGTTCAGGATTATATACTTTAGGTAGCAGAACTGGGCACATGACAGACTAGAAAACATGTACCCTGGGCTGTGACTAGTTGGACTAACTGCCTGCTTTCCCAAAGATGGCGTCTTGTTCACTCAGCTTCTCTGAGGAGTTCCTGCCTTACATGACCTGATAAAGCCTTTCTGAGGAAGAGCTACCCCAGAGCCACAGGAACTGATCTAGCATTCCGGAAGAGACTTTTCCTCTGTATTCAGTGGCTTTGGGGTGGGGGTGGGGCGGCGGTGTGTCCCTGCTCACAGGGTGAGAACAGCCATGCCCTCCCTATGGCTGATTACCGAGGTGTGTTTGGACATTTGTTGTGGAGCCATTAGAGCCCCGGCAGGAGACATTTTTACCTGTCTCACTACATGTTTTCCACCCCCCGCTCCTTTAAAGAAGATTCACAGTTCACTGCTCAGTCCTGCCTTTCTCACACGAGCTATTCTGAGCTGCGAGCCACACAGGTTGCTAAGTGACAAGCTGGCACTTGAAGGCTTGCTCTGAGCTTGCTGGAGCCCCTCTTTAAGTAACTGAGGCGTTCCTTTCAGAGAACCATTCGACTTCATCATCTGAGCTGCTTTCATGAAAGACGTTACAACCTGCCCTGTCTACTCCGGGAGTGGGAGGTAAAACTAGAATATGTTGACACCTCCTCACCTACACTAGCAGCATCTCAGCTGATGGAGAGTGGCAGGACAGACAGGCTGTGTAGCTGACATGCAGGAAGGACACTCTCTGGACATTGCTGGGGGGTTGCGCAGATTCCTCTCTTGTACACATAGAAACTGAGGTCCTGGAAGTTAGGGTGCAGGCTCCCTATCTGCTCATGGCTGGTCCTATGGAATGTGAAGGCAGAGCAGAGAGAGATTGCCCTCTCAGGATTCTAGCATCCCGGTTTGTCCTGGGCTGTTTTAGTGCCGTTGACCATTTCCACATCCTGATCTGAGCTGGCATAGACTAAGACAGTGCACGGACTCCAGGCTTTAGCAGGGGTGTGAGGGCTAGGTTTAAGAAGCTGCTGGTACTACCTTCCTTAAAAAAAAAAAAGATTTATTTTATTTATTATTTATACAGCATTCTGCCTGCATGTGTGCCTTTATGCCAGAAGAGAGCACCAGACCTCATTATAGTGGTTGTGAGCCACTATGTGGTTGCTGGGAATTGAACTTAGGACCTTTGGAAGAACAGCAAGTGCTCCTAACCTCTGAGCTATCTCTCCAGCTCCAGTACCACTTTCCTTTAAAGAAGCTGTACAGGGCTTCTAAGATGGTTCGGAAGGGAAAGGCAACTGTTGCTAAGCCTGATGACCTGAGTTCAGTTTGCCCACAGGGTGGAAGGAGAGAACCAACTCCCACAAGTTGACCTCTGACCTCCACATGTGCCATGATACATGTGTGTGTATACATACATACATACACACACACAAATACACAAACACATTAAAGAAGGTGAATAGCCTGGAGAATGAGCAGGTACATGAGGAGACCTGTGAGGTGTGACCCACGTTCTGCACTATCCTTGGTCTGGGTGCTCCTGTCTGTAAGCAAAGTGTACACAGTTTACTGCTTGCTTTCCTGCATTCCTCGGCGTGGAACTCAAATGAAAGCCCCTGGAGAGAAGCGTTTGTAAAAACCTCTTAGAGTCTGTGGCTCCTGTCCTACATGACAAGTCTCAGTGTTCTGAGGGACACTTTGGAACATACCTGTGACAGATGAGGGAACAGAAGCCCGGGCAGTTGAGGTGCTTATACTGTGGTGCTGGAATTTGAGCCCACGCCCATCATAATCTGTACCCCATTCTATATTGGCATGCAAAAATGTTTTAAAATGGCTTCAAATTACCACAAATCCAATATATGAGCTATGGGCAATGTTTTTATTACTAATAATAGTGCTTAACTTCTTTGTTTTGTTTTTGTTTTTATTTTTCCAGACAAGGTTTCTCTGTATATCCCTCAGTCCTGGAGCACACTCTGTAGGCCAGGCTGGCCTTGAACTCAGAGATCTGTCTCTGCCTCTGCCTCTGGGGTGCTGGGATTACAGGTGTGTACCACTACCACCTGGCCTAGTACTTAACTTTCATAAACAATGTCGCTGAGCTTTGGGATCCATGCATGGGTTGGCATGGTTGTTTGCTTGGCTCTTGGGATCTAGGGTATGAATAGTGGGGTGCCGGTGAGAAGCTCTGAAGGGCCCAGTTCTCGCTATTAAGAAAGAATGTTTCTGGGCTGGGATGTGGCTTAGTGGTAGAGCTCTTGCTTAGTATGTACAAGGCCCTAGGTTAGATCATCAGCACCACAATGTACTAAGTCAAAGAGTGCCAGGCCTTCAGGCTGCAGCTGTTGCCAGCTGGGTCCTTCCTTTGTGCCTGCCTCTGTGGTGGGTGCTTCCTTCCAGCCATTTGCTATGCCTCCCAGCAGCTTCTGGGAGAGGGAGCCTGTCCTTAAACAGAGCCATTTTCATCATGAGGAGATGGGCCTTTAGGTAACGAATGGGTCTCGTCTAGGAGCACACAGCTAGTATTGGTCAAGTCCTCTAGTGATCAATACCTTATCCAGAATGCCCATCCAAGTCCCTAAAGCTTTTCCTGCGCTCTCCTCTCTCTTGTGGCCATTTGGATAACGCTACTGTTTTTGAGTTGCTCACACTACTTCCTTTCATAAGTGTGTGTGTGTGTGTGTGTGTGTGTGACTCTTATCTCTGCGAATGCTTTCTCCTGTCATTTAGAGCTCTGCTGCAGAGCCACCATGATGCCTTTCCTGACTTCTCCCCTCCCCAGCATGGAGGCAGATGGCTCCATTCCTCCAGTGCTGTTTTCTCTTTGTGGCATACATCGCCGCAGGCCATTACATTTGATGTTTGTTTCTTTAGCATCTGGCCCTCTGAAAGATATGTGAACTCCACAAGAGGGTTTGTCTTGCTCCCTGCAGTATCACTTTCACCGGATCAGATCCTGTTATGCCTCCTCCTTGCAACCCCTTCCCCCAGATCGATAGTGTTAATCCTGACTTGATTAGTAGGATTCCCTGTTACGGTGTCAGAAGGACCTGGGTAGGTTGAGCAATTTATTTCCTCTCTCTGAACCTTAGTTTTTACACATAGACACATGCATACCCATGTGCACACATATATATGCGTACCTATATATCAAGTGCAATTATAGGGTCCCTTAACCTTTAATTTTTCAGAATATGGTTCTGTCATCAATTGTGGCTACAGCCCAGCACTGCAGCTTGCAAGGTCATATCAAAAGTGTGCATCCTGCAGACCCAGTGGTAGAGGGGTCCCCTATCCCATAAAGTGGAAGACATCAGGAGAAGGAAGGTCATGCAGCCCTGGGCGCAGCCCAGTGGCTGGTGGTCATGCAGCTGTAGCTGTCCTCTGGATTTCCCACTGTCTTCTTCCTTTACACCCGAGTGTTCCTGATTTAAAATGATGGTACTTTTTTTTTTCTTCACATCAGTGACTAGAGCTACTACTCACCAGGTATTTATGGGGAAACATGTGTTCTAGTTGGTTAGCATCGAGATGAATTCTGTAGCTGCTGGGGATCTCCTCTGGTTTTCTTCACTTTGAGCCCGATGATTAGTAAATCAGGCCTTAATGCATTGCAGAGTGCTCTGGCAAGTCCTATGTGGGAAAGGTAGAAGGAGAAATTCTAAGCTGAGGCATCCCAGTGATTCAGTCCCCAGATCCCCAACCACTTCCCTGGCTCTAATCTGCAGTAAAAGCTTTCAAGGTGAGCTGCAAGGGATTAGCAGGTTCTCAGACAAGGGGTGCTTGTGAATGCCTTAAGCTTCCTCCATCTGAGTGGCATCGGGTCAGGGGCCCTACTGCAAGCTACCAGCATGGAACTCATCCTGACATCCCGGGCTTAGACACCGGTATTGCATAACTCTTTTAGGCAGGCTGACTCTGACCCAGTTCCTCTGGAGCCCGAGACCCTGCTGTCGTTTTCCTGGGGTGGAAAAGGCAGTTGCAAAAGATCACTGCTTTTCTTGAACAAAAATAGCAGACTGGTGTCACCTCATGATGTAGTTCATGTCCTGGCATGGGGAGAGGTAGCCAATCCCACAGACTAGCATGGATGGTCCCCTCCCCCACCCCCATCAGATGGGTCTCACAGCTTTATCACATGTGTGGCAGGGCTGGTCTGGTCAGACCCTAGCTGGGAGTTAGCCAGGAGGGTTGTATCAACCCCACAAGAAAGAATGCCCTGTGTCCTTCTGCCACACAGTGACCTTGCCTGGGCTTTTCTTGGGGCATGGACCCAGGAGAAGACTAGCGAACCTGGCTGCCAGAGACAGCTTATTCCTTTAATAAAGTAATAACAGAGCTGGCTAATTTGCATCCCTAGAAAGATGCAGGGCAATGGTAGGCTGGTGTGTGTGTGTGTGTGTGTCTGTGTGTGTGTGTAATTTTAAATCCTCCAACCTCTCCTTAATTAGGAGGTGCCTTGAAATATAATGGAACACTGGGATTCTTCAAAGCACTCATTTTCTTGGTGCTTTCTTTCTTTAAGGGAAAGTGTCAAAGACAGACGAGGGATGGCAGCAGCAGGGGAGGGTTTCGCCTCCCCCACCCGTGTCATGCAGATATTATCTGCCATAAAGCTGTCGCCGAAGGATGGAGAACCAGCTCTTGGCTGCAGTGGCCCTCAGATAATGTCAGTGCTGAGCAATGACCCAGGA
Organism: Pachyuromys duprasi; assembly: GCA_028658305.1. NCBI lineage: Eukaryota > Metazoa > Chordata > Mammalia > Rodentia > Muridae > Pachyuromys > Pachyuromys duprasi. The sequence goes on from CM053744.1 coordinate 87,221,831, forward strand.
TTTGTTGGCACCAAGCTAGCATTTCTAGGGCTCGGGTGCCAGAAGCCATAGCTGAGCTCGGGCAGCTCTCCTGCTAGGGAAATAAAAGGGACTTAGAAGCTACTGTCCAGGAGCCCCATTGTGCTTCCCACAGAGCTTCCTGAATCATAGGTAGCCTGGAGCCCTCCTTTCTACCGAACTCCTGGTGACTCTTTGGCCCATGGATTTATGTTTTGAAAGGGAGGAATTTAGGGAAGTCAGACACTGGTTTCCTGTTTGTGTTAGTAACTTTCTCATGGCTGTAACTGAAGACCTGACAAGAAGCAACTTAAGGGAAGAAGGACTTCTTTTGCCTTATAGATTAAGGACGCCACAGTCCATTGTGGGGAAAGCATGGCAGAGGGAACAGCTAGGGACCCTGGCAGCAGGGAACGTGAGACTGCCTGCTCACATCTGTCTCTACAAGCTAGGGAGCCCAGCAAGGGGATGCTGACTTATTTTCTTCCTTCCTCCATTTTTATTCAGTCTGGGACCCCAGTCAATGGGATGGGATGGCACACATGCGGGGTGGGGGAGGGAAATATTCCCCCCTTCAGCCTTTCCTCTCTGGGGATACCCTTTTAAAACACTCAAACGGGTACTTCATGAAGCTTTTCCTTAATCCAGCAAGTTGATTGTGGAAATTAACTGCCATGCCAGGGTCCCGTCAGGTGGCTTTGGCTGAGCAGAACACAACAGGGGTAGATACGAGCCACAACCATGCTCCAGGCTGTAAGTATCTCCAGACGTCTTGACCACTCTAGGCTCTGCATTGTAAAAGATGGGTGCCGTGGGAGATGACCTTTATTTAGGTTTGGCGTATGGTTTTGTTAGTTCTGCCACAGTGGGTTTCCAGGGCCTTCTAACACCTATGGGAATACAACATGTGTGTTTGCCTTCAGCTCCCCAGTGAGCATCCTGGTTGGGACAAAGGTGAGCACCCTGTGTACTGTGAATATCTACCAGGGATTTGATCTGGATTCTATCTTTCTTCTTTAGGCTCCTTATTTCCAGCATTGTCAGTGAATCCTCCACTGCTTTTCCTCTTTCACAGGGTTTTGGATGAGAAAGAGCTGACAGGGGCTGAGCCCTACCTTCTCTGTGCGCTGGGGAGCAGGGCTACACAGCCCCCGTGGCACCCATGCCGAAGAACAGCAAGGTGACGCAGCGTGAACACAGCAATGAGCATGTCACTGAATCAGTGGCTGATTTGCTGGCCCTTGAGGAGCCTGTGGACTATAAGCAGAGTGTACTGAATGTGGCTGGCGAGACAGGTGGCAAGCAGAAGGCAGCGGAGGAGGAGCTGGACGCAGAGGACCGGCCAGCCTGGAATAGCAAGCTGCAGTACATTCTGGCCCAGATCGGCTTTTCTGTGGGCCTTGGCAACATCTGGAGGTTCCCCTACCTGTGCCAGAAAAATGGAGGAGGTAAGTGGGATTTTATGATTGATCAATGATACCTGGAAAATGGGCCGGCCTGGGGTAGAGTCACACAGTGGTTCATAGCTATAAAAAGGCTGGAGACCATAATAAGAATGTGGGTTCTGGCTCCAGGTTGCCATGGTTCAGACCCCAGCCTAGCCAGAGCCAGTCAAGCCTGGGACCTAGTACGATCTGCTGAACCTCTGTGCTGTCAAGTACTTACTCTGCAAATTGATCGTAGGAGTACTTCCTGCCTACAGGATGGTTGGAAGGATTGAATTAAATAAATTTTATATACTACGGTGGTAAAAACAACTGTTGTCTGCTACTGTCAAACACTTAGAGATATGAAGCACTGTTTTAAGCACTTAGTGGATGTTGGGTTCAACTGCTAGAAACTCCTCCCAGCTGTGTATCTTGGAACAACCAAAGAAGTAGTTTCATATGGTTCATCCATTGTGTTCATCCATCAGCTCCTCCCAGAAAACCTTGTTTAAGGAAGAAGGCCATTGTCTTTACTTTAGAGAATACGGAACCGAGGTAGAGATCGGCTGAGTAATTTTTTTCCAAGTCATGTGGCATGAAAGGCTAATGCCACTGACAGGATTCCACCTGGTGGGCCTGGGCCTGGGCCTAGCTTGTGCACTTTACAACCTATGGGTTGGCCTGCCTGTAATGGGGCCTCATGCTGCATCTGGATGCAAATTCCTCTTGAGCATTGTGGTTTGCTATAAAATTGTCATCGATGCTGACAAACCACCCAAGGCAGGGAGAATATCTCTAGGCACTGTCTCTCCAGAGCATGGAGGTTTATCAGAATTTTCCATAGGCAGACTGGTTTGAAATCATGGGAAAATTACAGAAAATGAAAGGCTTAGTTAAGCTCATGTGTTGCAGTGGTTTTCTTTTGCCTCCTGTCCCCAAGCTCCTGGAATTCATGAGACTCAAAATATTATTTACAAATACCTAGGCCATAGAGCTAGGCTCTTCTCTGACTAGCTTTTATCATAAAATAACCCATTTTACTATTCTACATTTTGCTGTGTGGCTGGTTACCTGGGCTCAGGTACAATGCATCCGTCTTCCTCACATCTTGCCGGCTGAATCTCGCACACTTGGTTCTATCCCAGAATCCTTTCTGCCTCCTGGATGGCCCACCTTTTATTTCCTGCCTCAGCTACAGGTCATTAGCTTTTTATTGTCAGGTGATTCATCCATACCATACACAAGATATTCTTTCTACACTCATGTTTTACTTTCTTTTCTATTGTGATAAAATACTCTTACTAAAAGGAACTTTGGTAAAGAAAGAATTAATTTGACTTATATTTCCAGGTCACAGCCCATCACTGAGGGAAATCAGGGCAGGGACTCAGGCAGGAACAGCTCAAGAAACCACAGAGAAACACTGCTTTCTGGCTTGCTCACTTTATAATGCTTAGCTAGCTTTCTTATATAGCGTAGACCACCTTCCCAGGGAATGGTGCCGCCTGCAGTCAGCTGGGCTCTCCTAGATCAATTACTAATCAAGGCAATTCCAAAAAGACATTTCCAGAGGCCAGTCTGATCTGGGAAATCCCTCATCTGAGTCTCCCTTCTCAGATGACTGTATTCAAGCTGATAGTCAAGGCTACCAAGGAAATCTAGAAGCTGTATTTCCAAGCCTATACTTGTGTTCCTGAGAAAGCTACCAGCACGGAACTTCATAGCTCCTGAGACTGTGGGACCATGGCACTCTAGTCTGTTGGATGGCTACAGCTTTTTGGGCATTTTGACTTGGCTTCTTCCTGTCTTCCCTAAGGTATTGCCAACATTGTTACCTCTTCCAAAGTCTGCCCCGTTCAGAGAGGGATACTCCACTTTTGTATTGGTTAATTTTCTCATTACAGGATCAAAATACCTAACATAAGAAACTTGAGAGAAAGGATTTAGTTTGGCTAAGGGTTTCGGGGGCATTCAGTCCATCATGGTAAAAATGAGAATGAGTGTCTGTGTCCAGCAGAAGTGCACTGGGGAGTGATGACAAGGCATACCAAGAAACAGAGCAATACAGAACTGGGGACAGGCCACCCCAGTCACCCACCTCTGCCAGCCAGACCCTACCCCCAAAAGGTTGTATAGCAACATTCTTGCTTAGTGTGCCTATTCAAAGTAACAACAACAACAACCATTTATATAGAAATAGAGAGTAGAGGAGTATGAAGTATTTTTAATTTTTGTAAATTAAAAATAGGCAAATATCAGCCATTTCATATGGGTTTTGACTAATATTTTCTTTTTTTTGACTAATATTTTCATCCTGTCTACACTAGTGGTTCTCAACTTTCCTAATGCTATGACACTTTAACACAGTTCTTCATGTTGTGGTGATCCCCAAATCATAAAATTATTTTTCTTGTTACTTCATAACTGTAATTTTACTAGTGTTGTGAATCATAGTATAAATATCTGTGTTCTTTTATGGTCTTAGGCTACCCCTGTGAAAGAGTTGTTCTACAGCAAAGAGGTCATGAACCCCAGGTTGAGAATCACTCGTTTACATAGATGACAAAATAACAGCAAAGAGAGATCAAGTGATTTATCCAAAGTTTCAAAAAAGGTGGCAGATCCTGGATTCCAGTCTTGATGCTATGACCCCAGAGTCTGGTCTTGGCTCCTTTTAAATCCTTATCTCAATTAGCCTGGGCCAAAAATGGGCTCTTAAGCCCCAGAAATAGATGGATTTTGCCAAAAGCAAGGTGCTGGGTATAAATAGGGATCTGGGAAAGTGAGAGAGCCAGGCTCCACTCACTTGCGGTTGTGGTCTGCTTACCATCTTAATGCCCTAATGTGCTCAGAGCTGTTCAGTCCTGAAGTGACACTGAAGCATCAGAAGAAATCCAGGTGTCTCCAATTCATGTTTCTCAAGATAGAAGAGGGGGCTGCCACCTGTCCAAATAATTTCAACAATGATTGACACATTGAAGCACCTTTAAGTAAACACAAACTCAGCTTGCCTGAGTGTCCTGGCCTTGAGCCCTCTGGCCAGACTAAACTCCATGTGATCATGACTAATAGTCATGATTGGGATAGAAGAAACCTGGAACACAGGAGGCCAGTTCACATTTTATTTTTATTTTTTGCCATAGGTGACTTTTAGAGGCTCTTCCCAGTTTGTAGGAAGAGGAGAAACAAATTTATAAGAGATATCAGTGTGCCCTGACACTCTGACACTCATCTCTCTGGATGTCTTGTCTCACCTGAGGCAAAATTAAAAAACAAACAAATAAACAGCGAGGCTTTTTCTTGTTGTCTTCCTGCAATAGATTGCTTCTGTTCCTCGCCACCAAAGACCAGGAGGCTGAGTTAAAGACAGACTAGGGGTCTGTGCTGATGGTTCTTTAACCCCTGCCCTCCTCTGGGCATTTGATGGGGCTGCTTGTGAGGGACAGGATGAATAGGTGGGTGTGTCTGTGTGTGAATGAGTGCTTCTCTCTCTCTCTCTCTCTCTCTCTCTCTCTCTCTCTCTCTCTCTTTCTCTCTCTCTCTCTCTCTGTGTGTGTGTGTGTGTGTATGTGTGTGAAGTTGGAGCCTCTGTGAGGCTCAGTGGGAAGCTCCTCCTGGAAGGCTGTCCCCATGACTTCCCTCAGCAGCTGTGTGCTCAGGTGGCCCCCTGTGGTGTGATCAATCCAGGATGTGTGTGTACGCATGCCTGCTGACATTGCCCAAATGAATCTGAGAAACATACCTCCCACAAGGTCTCCTAGGATGGCATCTGTGCCTTCTATTACTCCTGCATCCCCCCCCCCCCCAAAGCCTGAATCAGGCACAGAGGAGACTCGTGGCAAACAGCTTCTGTTGCTAACTGACAGATTTTTGTGTCCAGTAGATGCCCGACTCCCACTGTTCATTGGTGGATTGGGCATGTGCCAAGGAAGGGTGAGTTACAGGGGACAGGCCAGTGTAGCTGGGGGCTTTTGGAGACTCCTCACTTGAAAGGCTTTCCCTGGACATGCTCTGTAACCCAGAAGATAGGGACCAGCAAGACAGTTTGACAGGCAGGGCCTGGCTGATAGTGTTGCTAACAGGGCTATGTTCTTGGCACAGTTCTTGGTGGGGGCACTCAACCATGTCCAGCCATGGCTTTAATTCTCCTGCTAAATGCCCTGTCACTTGGAATTGAGATCGTGTCTACAGCTAGGTTTAAGGACAGCAAGATTAATTTGTTATCTTTAATCTTTAGCAAGATCATTCTATCCTTTATGATTCCCTTATCACGCTTTCCTGAACAACTAATTTCTCTTCCATTCCTCCCAATTAGCTGTGGATTAATGGCGATGCTGATCAGACCCTTTCCCTGGAGAGTTTCCAAGCTCAGCGTCTCTAGAGTAGCTCAGTCTGCTGTGTCAGCATCTCCCTCAGATACCAGCAGGCTGGACCACAGAGTGGGGTGGGGTAGGAGTGAGCCCTTGGGAATGAGTGAGCAGGACCCATCACGACATCTGTTGTCGTGGACAGGTGTCCACAGAGTGCTGTGTGAGGTCACTGTATGTGACTTGTCACGTTCCCCAAGAGACAGTGAGGCATCTGCTCCTGGATCCAGCTCTGTGAATCCATGTTCCTCCTCCTTTCACACCTCAAGTCAAAGGATAAAGGAGAAGAAAGTCTGGCTGTGTCAGTGTGGGAGAGATCACAGCCGTGAGCCACACCGTTCCCAGAGATGCCCCAGATGGCCTACGAGATGTGGCTGAGACTGTAGGACATGGGTGCCACCTCTTCTCTGTCTCCGTTGTCACTGCCCCACACACTGTGGCTCAGGCTGAAGGACATTATGGCCGCCCATTCCCTCACACCGTTGCTCTGATCCACACCTACCCTCACAGCCTTTTTCTTCCTGCAGGTGCCTACCTGGTGCCCTATCTGGTGCTGCTGATCATTATTGGCATCCCCCTCTTCTTCCTGGAGCTGGCTGTGGGCCAGAGGATCCGCCGTGGCAGCATTGGTGTGTGGCACTACGTGTGCCCCCGCCTGGGGGGCATCGGCTTTTCCAGCTGTATTGTGAGTCCGGAGCTGGGGGCTGACACTGTGTGGGAGGCAGAGGGGCCACTTTTGAATGCAGTGGAGGAGGTCATCAGGTGTATAGGCCAGAGTCCTGGGCCAAGACAAGGGTTGCAAAAGGGACTGTCAACAGAACTCCTTACAGCTGGTATCCCAGGGCCAAGGCCACCGTATTTCCTAAACTGAAAGTTGACGGCACTGCCAGAAACCACATGTGACATTCACAAATGACACAAAAAGATGAAAAATGTGACGTGTTCACAAGAATATCTCAGTCCCTAACATCTGGGGACAGATGAACTATCCAGGTCCGCACCACTCCTTACCAGCCTTCAGCTTCGTATGAACCCTTTCACCTTTCCTTGGGAAGCGTGTTTCAAATGTATGTAGCTTAGGACCCCTTGCTAGGGTGCCATGTAAGTGAACAGTTGAAATACTCAGACAGGAACCTCATGATCAACCCGTGAGGCATGAGGTTTTGTGTGACCTCATGGACCTTGGATGGGGACTTCTAAAATCATCTGTGTGGCTGTAGATGAACTCCTGTGAGAGCTGGGTACAGCTGAGGAAACTGGGCATCCCTTAAAGGCAGAGCCCTCAGGTGCCCTCTCTCACACTTGAGATAAAAACTGGAATCTACTTCTGGAAGGGACTGAGGATTCTGTCCCTTGATCCTGTTGTCAAACCAGACATCAGCTTTGCACAGCCTACTCTAGTCAGCTACGATGTAAATGCCGGGCTGGCCACGTGTGCACATGCAAGAGCAGGGGCACCCTCTCCTTCAACTGAAGCATCACAGTTAAGGAAGGGGGTGCCTCTCTGTGTGCTTATTCCAGTGAAACGCCTCCCACCTTTTCTCCGAGTGTGTGTGGGAATGAATGCTCCTCCACGAGGGTGCTCCTGTGAAAGGGAGGAAACCAGGGGCCCACTGCACTCACACCATCCAGCAGTCTCAATTGTCTGAGACAGCCAGGCCTCTGAACACCGGGAGCACATACAGCCAAGCTCTGATTATGAGACATTGATAGACCCTCCTATTTTAATAAAACTCTGCCAAGCTTAGTGGCTGTGTCTCTGGAGGCAGGCTGCTTGAGGTTTTAAAGAAAGAGTAGCATCTGAAAGAAGAGAAGACGTAGGAAAACACTAATTCCCACAGCCACAAGCACCATGGCCTGGGCCCATACTGACCAATGCTGTGGTGTGCCTCCTTGGTCCTGGAGGGCATTTCTACTTATAATCCCTAGTCGTCAGGAAAGGATGGAGGAAGGATTTCAAATATCTTACAGGAATTTCAAACTGGAAAGGATTAACATTTTAAGAGTTTATTGCTTAAAGGAGAAAATGTCAATATTCCAGGAATTCCTTTGTGGACTGCCTGAGCACCAGATGAATAGAGGAGGACTCGGACGGAGCAGGCCCTCTCTGCTCCATCTCATCCCACCTCCCCCCATTCTCCATCAAGGCTGGTTTTGAGCTGCTGGGCCTTGGACGGTGTGTCAGGAGGTGAGGCTTTGCCTGCAGCCTCCATGGTCTTACCATGGCCCTTGTCCTCAGGTCTGTCTCTTTGTTGGGCTGTACTACAATGTGATCATTGGATGGAGCATCTTCTACTTCTTCAAATCTTTCCAGTACCCACTGCCCTGGAGTGAATGTCCTGTCATCAGGAATGGGACTGTGGCAGGCAAGTACAGGATCCCCGAGGGGCCCGAGCTGTGGTCTCCACCCAGCCCTTTCCCAGGAAGGAATCTCAACTCTTAGTGCTCAGAGTTGAGATTCCATTGGTTCTTTAAGTCATCTTGAAGAAACCACTTCACACTCTGATCCTTATTTTTTTTTCCTTCTCCTGAGGTAATGATTTCCTGATCTCCTTCAGGCCTGGCTCACAGAGGTCTCAGGGATTCAGTTTTGTTTAGGTGTTACGAAGCACTCCAATACCTTCTGTCAAAGAATGATTTTTATTCTGTGTGCTGCAGACCGTCTCACTCCATAGATGGAGAAACAGATCCCAAAGCCACTTTATACTGTACCAGTGATCTGAGATTCAGGTTTCCAGCCTCCGTCTCAGGGCCTTCCCCCAAGAACCTTTAGAACCAATGTGACACTTCTTTTTATGAATTAATGAGCAGAAGATGGTCTGGGTGGGAATTCAGCCATTGGACTGTGGCCTAAAGCCTCCTAGGTCCCATCAGACTCAGGAGTCCTCAGGATCTGCTAGATCATGGCACAGCCCACCCACTCACCTACTGCTACCTGGGCAGGATCCCTCACAGGAGAGCACCCTTAGGATGGGAAGCTGAGGCCCTGTGGCCTTTGCTGTGGTTTCAGTGGTGGAGCCTGAGTGTGAGAAGAGCTCAGCCACTACCTACTTCTGGTACCGAGAGGCCTTGGACATCTCCAACTCCATCTCAGAGAGTGGAGGCCTCAACTGGAAGATGACTCTCTGCCTCCTTGTGGCCTGGAGCATCGTGGGCATGGCCGTAGTCAAGGGCATCCAGTCCTCTGGAAAGGTGAGCCAGGAAAATTCAGCAGGGACCCAGAAATCAGGAGCTTGGATCCCAAGCCACTGAGGAAGAATAGTTGAGGGATAGCCTTGGCCTCATAGGAGGGGCAGGAGCATTACCACTGCAGACAGCCCAGGGTCACTGCCTGGACCCCTATCTGCCTTGGTGCTCACAGCTCAGGCCTGCTTTGCAAACATTAACGAGAGGGAAAGCTAGAGGTATTGACCTTGGGGTGCCATATGTCTAGATGCTGCCTCCTCAGGTTCCAAGCAAAAGCCCTTGCATCGGGTACTCGGAGCAGTTTTTAATGAAACTCTGCCCCTTTCTTACACTGTCTACAGGTAAAAGGCTATTTTAGCGGCTAAGAACTTTGAGGCCCCCAGGCTGTCCAGTCCCTGAAGGTACATAGCAGCCAAGCCCCGTCTACCTCTTCCCAGCAGTTCCAACCTTTATTATTTATGACTTAATAGAACTGGGCTGTCGGAAATGAAAAGGATGAGAGCTATCTGATAGCCGCCCCCCACCCCCATTCATTTTACAGACAAGGGAACTGAAATCTGTACAGGGGGAGGCACCTCGTCTAATGTCATACAGCTAGTCTGTCTGGGCAGGCACTGGAGCCCTGGCTGGCTGGCTGGCTGGAGCTCTTGGTTCTTTGTCAGACTTGATGAGAAAGGAAGCTAAGTTGTAGGAAGCTGGTATCACCTCAGCCGCCAATCTGCTCCCTCTCTGGAGGCTGAAATAGTGGCTGACACTTCGTGGGATTTGTCAGAACAGTCACGCGATGGTAGCTGCACGATCAGTACTCAGATAGCTAGTTCAGGAGGCATGTTCTTAGCCTTTCTGCTGCCCTGTCCTTAATATCCCCAGGATTTGCTTCAGTGTGGCTGCGGTTCCACTGGCAAACCCTTTGTGTGTGGCTCTGTATCAGGCGCATAGGGCTGTAGAAAGGTTCATGACAGACATCAGCCAGCAAGGAGAACGTGGTTCAGCCAGGTCCAGGATCCCTAGGGGCTGGCCCTCTTCTGATGGGTACTGCTGGGGAACAGTGCCAAGCCCTCCTAGATGCCTTTTGGTATAGGACCTCTAAGGACATGGGTTTGGGGGTGGGGGGATCCTGGAACTGTTCACTAGGGACAGGAGACTGGGAAAATGAGAAGGGACAACACAGGATTTCTTCACTCCCTAACAGCCCTAAGGTCTGGGGCCTGATAGTTCACTCCCACCAGCCTTTGAAAGGCAGAGCAGCCCCAGGCAGAACCGTGCTGACTGCAGCTTGTTCTGCTCCTGCCTGGGCCCAGGGCCAGATGGATGGTGGGTTTGGCTCAGTGCCTGGGGGCTCCAGGCTCCAAGCTCTGCAGCTTAATATCAGAGGGGGATCATGGGCTCCAGCTGTGAGCAGGGAAGGAGGGTGCCTGCTGTGGGAGGGGCTGGCCTGACAGGAGCCTTTGTCTTCTCTGCAGGTAATGTATTTCAGCTCCCTCTTCCCCTATGTGGTGTTGGCCTGCTTCCTGGTCCGGGGGCTGCTGCTGCGAGGGGCCGTCGATGGCATCCTGCACATGTTCACGCCTAAGGTAAGGGTTTGTGGCTCCCACATGTGGGGGACCCCTGGCAGATCCACTGGGCCTGGTCAGCTTCATGCAGTTTCACACCCAAACCCTTCTGTGTGTCAGGTGTTTTGCCAGCCCCTGTGCTGAGAGAGGCACAAGGGAGGGGACATAGGCTCTGCCCTCATGTTTCAATTTGGGTAAAATCAGAAAAGGCTCCAGGAGAGGGGTGGCATGAAATGAGCGTTGCAGAGCAGGAAGGGCTTTGGTGAGTACCAGTATGATTGATTAATCAAAGGAAACCACATGAGCAAGGATGTGGAAAAGCACTAGGCATGCTTTTCCACTGAAAACAGCACAGGCAGATTCCATTGAAATGTGAGAGGGAGGGGGCTTCATTCATTCATTCATTCATTCATTCATTTCACGGATATATGGCAACATGAGCCAAGAAGATGAACTCCCCTCAGGATCCCAGTTTGTATCCAAATCAAGGAAACAGGGAGCCCACTCAGGCTCAATATTGCCTGTGAAGGGGATGCACAGGATTTTTGTTTATAGAGGAAATAGGTGTCCTGAAGACGTACATCCAGCCTTCGGGAAGGTGCTCGCCCCCACCTCAAGGCCATGGCCATTTAGACCACTGGACACAGCTATGAGAGTCGAGCCACTGAGAAATAATAATTTTAAATTGCCCTAAACAGCATAATCAATACCTGCATCTGATGGGGCTAAAAATTTCACCTCCAAATCCCCCTGATAAGTAGCAACCAAAAGGGGCTTGCTAAGATTCTAGCCCATGGCTTCCAGGTCAGACTGGGCCAGACCAGCTTGAAACCTCAGGGCTCAATAGTGCCACCATACATCTGTATACAAACGCACATGCGCACTCCCTTACACAGGCAGTTCACACTGGGTGATGCATAAGACCTCAGATTCTATGGAGTTTGAAGTCCCTAGGTTCCTTTGACTCTCCAGCCCTGCTATTGTGAGTGGGCTCTGGTGTGCGGAGGATGGCCATGGGTAGGGCTTACACCACCTGTAACTACACAAATTGGCCCTAGGCATCCTTGGACTTAACCATGATTTCTACAGACATACCCACAAAGCATGAAGTACATCTCCTAAAGCAAACCACAGGGCTGTAAACACATGGTATCTAATGGATAACCAGCCTGTTTCCTCTGGGGTAAGCAGTCATGAGAAGGCCATTGGCTTCTAAGGATTACTTTGGCAGCCTCTCTAGAGTCATGGTCAATCTCAAGTGTCTGCGTGAGTCTTTGAGTTATACTTCACCAAGTATATGAGAATAGTATATGCTCTGGTGATGTACATGAATGTGAAGTGTCACGGATGTCTCCAGATAGGATGATGATGGAGTGAAGGGTTATTGGTATGAAGATCCAAAAGCCAATGACACAGACTCCCTGGAACTGGCCACCAGTCTGAGCACACATACTACTTCAATTCACCTTATTGGATTCAGACACCCATTACAATGTCCCTTTAATTCTGAAATATCTCAAGCTTATAATTATGTATCTAGTAACATAACAGATATTTATTTATTTATTTATTTATTTATTTATTTAACGTATATGAATGCTCTATCCCAAGTACGTCTGAATGCCAGAGAGGGCATCAGATCCCAGTTGTGAGCCATCATGTGGTTGCTGGGAAATTGAACTCACAACCTTTGGAAGAGCAGACAGTGCTCTTAACCACAGAGCCAATTTTAAAAGAAGTAAAATATGACAGACGACACTAAAGTGCCTTTCTAATGCTCTCTGATGTCAATTTCTTTCCTTTCTCAAAGGCAGCTACTTGCAGTCTGCTCTTGCTGTTATAACAAAATACCTTAGACTAAGTAATTTATAAGAAAAATAAAGTTATTGCTCACAGTTCTAGAACTGGGAAGGTTAAGGTGAAGGCACTAGAGATTCCATGGTGAAGGGGGAAAGGAACCAGCTTGAGCCTCTATTATAAAGACACTAATCCTATTCACAAGAGTGGATTCCTCATGATTTAGTCCCTTCCAGGGAATCACTCCTGAATATTAAATTCCAATAGGCAAATTGGAGTTTACAGAATCTGTTATTCTGAATTTGGGATTTATCCTGCTAACGCTTTCTTTGAGATGTTATACACAGACATATTTCCACAAATGGTGCATAGCATTTCTATGTACTCTTAAAGAGTTTACATGTAACTTCACATTATCCTTCTATGACTTGCTTTTCATTTTACATGACATGATTCTTTTTGTTTTATTTATATTGATATGTAGGGCTCTAGCACATCTATTTCACCACGGAATTAAATTAAAACATGCTTATTTATTCTCTACTTGACGGTCATTTAAGTTGTTTCCAGTTTTTACTATTGCTGATAAGGTATGTTCTGGTCAGTTTTCTTGTTGCTGTGAAACATGGTATGACAAAAAGAACTTGAGGAGGACAGGTTTGACTTCATCTTATGCTTCCAAGTCACAGTCCATCACTGAGGAAAAGTCAGAGCAGGAGCTCAGGCAAAAACGATGAAGGAAAGCTGTCTACTGGCTTGCTCTCAGATGCTTGATGAGCTAGCTTTCTTAGATAGCCCAGATCTATCTGCCTGGGGATGGTGCTGCTTTGCACAGTGGCCTGGACTTCTCTACATCCGTCATTAATCAAGATGCTCTTTTACAGACAAGTCCACAGGCCAGTCAGATCTGGGGCGGTTCCTCAGTTGAGATTCCCTCTTCCTAGTTGTGTCAAGATACGATAAAAGCTAACGAGCACAGGCTATAAGCAACATCATTACACAAGTCTTTGTACACGTTTCTCTAGGGTATCTACAGGAAAAGTTGAAATTGCTGTCTCAAAGGGTATGCCCATCTTCAGCCAAAAGACTTCCCAAGTGGTGGTATCCATGAACACCCCCACCAGCTATATAACTCTCAGTCAGTCCACTTTTGCCAGGCTTCATTTATTTTGCCAGACAAATAAATGCATGTAGCTCATGTACTTGCTGAACAACAGGGGCATCTCCTTTCTCAAATCATTTCCTGGACGTTCCAGAAGCTACGTGAATGTTTCTTGGCATTTGCAGAGACCAGAATCTTCTGAGTTGAAAAATCAAACCTAGAAGACCCTACAAGAGCCAAGTCCCCAAGAATCAGCATGACGTAGCTCATGGCTCAAGGCTCATTGGTCTCCAGGTCAAGCCTTTCTGACCTATCTTGACATTGTGTTCACTGAGCAATTTTATGGTACAGCCCCTGCCCTTGGCTCTGGAGGATTGCATTGAGCAAGGAGGGGTGGCTAGAAAGACTTGAGCTCTCCAGCATCAAGGACACTGAGACAGTCTGTGCTCCTGTTTGCCTGGAGTGATTTATATTTACACATACCTCCACTACTGCATAGAGATGGTGAAGCTACTCTCAGCAACAGCCATCTAGAGCCAATGTGGAATGAGGACCATTGCAGAGAGGTGGCTGTTTTAGCTCATATGAGGTAAAACATCGGTCTCTTTGTCCAGAATACAAGGATCTCTAGGGCCATCTAAAGTTCTTGGTGCCATTGAGTACCAGGTCACTGTCTAGAGCTGCCCAGGATATGGGTACTGTTTCATTAATATAGGCCACAATATTAATAAAATCCCAAGAAGTCATACCATTTAGCATCTTGAACAAAACCCAAGGACATTTTGACCAGGGCATCTCAGACTCTTTTCAGACTGTGTTAGATGATGTGAGAGGTCCTTCCCCCTTCTCTGATTTCTTCCAACATCAGAAATTATCTGGTGTTAGAAATTATCTGGGCATTAGGACCTACCCTTTCTGTCCAGGTCTGCAAGCAGAAAGCTACTGGATCTGATAACTTCTGTATGTTCAGGAAGCTGTGACGACTCATTAGAGCCTCTGATGGGATAGTAACTGGTGCTAACAGCTACTGAATGCCTCAAAATTCCCAGACAGTATTCCCTTATCATTTCTTTCATCAGATTACAAAGGTGCCATCATATTTCATCATTACAGGATGCCATGAAATCCTTATGTAATTTGCTCAATGTAAAATGGTGAATTATGGAGAGTTTTCTAACAATATGAGCTTTCAGAGAGTCAGAATTATAAACATACATGTCCTCTGGCTCAGCAATTTCACTTGTAGGTATTTTTCCTACAAATGTGATCAAAGATAAGCAAAATGTTCAATGTTCAGTATTGGTTGCCATAGCATTTGTTTTAGTAGCAAGAGACTGGCATGCTCCAAATGCACAAATTCCTAGCAGTAGTTGAATTCATCCAACAACGGCTCACTGGATGCCAAGCACTGTTCTAAGACTGGGATTCAACAATGAATAGAGCAGACAAATTCCCAGCCCTCAGAATGGTTGATATAAGCTAAGATGCAGCACTGTTGCATCTTAGAAGACTGCCATAGAGAGTCCAAGAGGAGGACAGGGAGGGTCACTGGGTGACAGGCAGCTGTAAGCCAAGTGGTGATGGAGGGCTGAGAGTTGGCTGAGTTGAAGAAACGCTCAGAGAACAGACTCAAGAGGGTTTGCTGTTGCTTGGATATGAGGTATGGGAGGGGTCAAGAGTAACACCGAGGTCTTTTGCCCGAGCAACCAGAAGGATGAAGATGGTATTTACAGAAATGGGAAGGATGGTGGAAGAGGCAGAATTTAGGAGGAACACCCAGAATATTGTTTTAGATGTGGCAGTTTTAAAATGTCAAATAGATAGGCAGGTGGAGATGTTGAGTGGCAATTTGCTCTGTAAATCTGGAAGTAACAGGTGAAGGAATAGATCTGGGACTCGTGGGAAATGGGATCGAAAGCTTAGGCTTGGTTTATAATACCTGGAGGGGGAGTACCGTTAGGAGGACTCGGCTCTGGGGCCACAGCGTATATGGGTTGAGGAAAGAAGGCAGGTAAGGGAGGCAGAGGAGCAGGAAGACACACACACCCTCCTGCCCCTAGGAAGAGTGGGAGAAATGCTTGAATGAAGATGAGACAGGTGCATGATGAAGACAAGCAATGAACAACCACCTGGTACCAGAAGTGGCACTGGCAACCTTCACAAGAGATGTTTTGATAGACTATTGGGGAGAAACCCTAATAGTAATGGACTGAAAGGAAAGTGAGGTGATGAGTTAGAGAAGAATGAAAGCATTTATATTCACTAGTTTCACTCTAAATGGAAACAAACAAACAAACAAAAAACCCCGAGAGAAATGTAATAGTAAGTGGAGAGGGCCCTGGGGGTCAAGGATATTACTGCAGAAATTTTATAATGATGAAAACCATTCATTGAACACCGACAGTGCAATTCATTGAACTGAAAACAGCACAAGAGCTTTGAAAAACAGCCTGGCATCTCCAAATGATGCAACAATTTTACCCTTAGACCGGTATCTAAGAAAACTTAAATTTTATATTCACACAAAGTTCGAAAATGAATGTTCATAGCAGCATGGTTTATAGTAGTCCTAATGTAGACACAACCAAAATGTCAATCAGCTGAGGAATGGGCAAACAAAACAGGGTATGTACATGAAATGGAAATTCCAGTGAAGAGCATGCATACAAGCGTTAGTACCTGAGTCTGATCCCTGAAACCTACATAAAAGAGCCAGGCATGGTGGTATGTACCTGAAATCCCAGCTCTGTGGATGGGGACATGGGAAGATCCTTGGGACTTGGTGCTCAGCCAACTTAGGTTCTATTCTAGGCCACCAGTGTTCAATTAATTAGTAATCCAGTGAGAACATAAATAAACAAACAAACAAACACACAAATAAATAAATAAATAAATAAATAAATAAATAAATAAATAAATAAGATGGGAGCAACCAAGGAAAAGATTCAAGGTTAACCTCTGACCTCCACTCATGTACATAGAGAAATATACCACCCTCCACATTTTAACATGTATACGAAATACACACAAGAATAAAGTAGTAATACATGCTATAATATGGAATAGCCTGGAAGGCACTAAGTAAAATAGAAAAGGCCAAACACAAGAGGCCACATAGTGTGCAGTTTCAAGCAATGAGATTCCAGAGCAGGTAACCTCATAGAGATAGTACACTAGTAGTCATTCAGGGGTGAACTGGAAGGAGAGATGAGGAACGTGCTTCTCTTTTTTTTAATTAATTAATTTATTTTTGTATCAATCACAGGTTAGATACTTTGCATCCCAAGCGTAGGCCCCTCCCTCATTCCTTCCTACTCTCCCCCTCCCTCCCTCATCTCCTCCCCGCCCCCTCAAAGTCCACCGACGGGGGAGGACCTCCTCCCCTTCCATCCAATCCCAGCTCCTGTCTCCTCAGGGCTGGCTGCAATGTCCTCCCCTGGGATCTAGCCAGTCTGTCACTCCCCGGCATGTATGGGGGAGGGTCAAAGAGTCAGCCATCAAGTTCATGACTGAAACAGTCCCTGTTTTCCTCACTAGCATCTTCAGTCTGACACGGAGCTATCATGGGCCCCATCTGAGCAGGGGTTCCAGGCCACATCCACATGTGGTCCTTGGTTTAGGCAACCGTCTCATACAAGACCCCTGTGCCCTGCTCAGTTTGGTCTTTGTGGAGCTCTGAACATGCTTCTCTTAAGGGGAAGGCAGAGGCTCTAAATTAAGAGTGGTACTGATTGCATGACTTTGGTGTGCTAAAAACCATTGAGCTGTGCACTTTAAAAAGATCCAGATGGCATCAGAGAGAGGCCCAGTGTCCTTGGGGGAAGAGCTGCTGTTAGCTGCAAGTAGAGCCTCCATACCAACAAGAGAGTGAGCAGCCTCTGGCATCAGGCTGGCGGGGAGAAGCTGTGGAGAGGGAGGGCTTCCAATGGTGAGAATCTTCTTCTGATCATGTCATCTTTCTCCACTAAGAGTAAGAATGAAGGAGGCCGTGCTGGAGGGCTAAGGAGGTATGAGTATGAAGTCACTGTCCATTTGGGAACAGTGGACAGGCGTGGTCCTAAAGCCATGTGGTAAATAGGGCTTAGAACGGGCCCCTGCTAGTTCTAAGCAATCTGATGATGCAGCTTGTTTTGCACACGAACATCCTGAGAGCACATTGCGTCCCGTGTCGGTGTTATACTCCTCACATATACCAGCTTGCTTAAACCTCCTAATGCCCCTCAGGGAATTATCTTATTATTGCTATTTCCTAAAGAGGTGAATTAAGTGAGGTGTGAGGCTGTGATTGACAGAGCAGGGCAGCTTGCTGGGCACTCTGGGACTCTGTGGGATCCCAGGAAACACACTGAGGAAGTATGGTGACTAAGAGCAAGGTGATATGGTAGGAAGAGCTCCATGGAGTGTGGGAGAGATATGTGTCTGTACATGTGTCCATATGTACATGTGTCTGTTGTAACATGAGACATATATCTCATGTACTGTAGTCTGTATGAACCTCACTGGAAGAGTACTCAGGAAGCCAATACTGTGGTTACCTATGTCTGGGGAAGGAAACTGGACGTCTGGGGTTGAGGGGTAAAGAAAAGGAGCCCAAAGGACCAAGAGAAAAGCATAGAGGTCTCTGAAAGTTCCAAGAACGCAAGAAAAGAGTCAGGTTGTGGGACTTTTTAACTCCCCTTTGAGCAAAGACCTCTGATGAAGGAGATGCCCAGACCTGTGATCTGTGACCAGCTCATCACCCAGCTTCCACTGGGGAGATTCCTTGTCTCGAGGCCTGGTTTCACAGCTGCAAGACAGAGTGCACAGTGATAACCCCCGCACAGAGCTGTCAACAGAGCTCCAGATAGGTGGCGAACACATGGCAGGCACAAGCTATTACCCTGCTTGTCCCTTGTGAAGGTGACACTGCTCTCAGGCGGTGGGAACGCTGCACTTCAGTGCCATCTGGTGCTAGAGAAGTACTGAGAAGCAGGAGTGTGTGATGGTGTCACGTGTGTGCGGCTGTCATTCGCCACTCGGGCTGGTGCCCAGCAGCTGCTTGTGCATTCGGAAAGCATCTTCTATGCTGTAAAATACCTTGTTCCCTTGGCAGGAAGTGACTTAGTCACTCTGCCAAAGAAATAGCAGGAAGCCAATGCTGTTATTACACTGAGCGTCTGGGAGGGAATAGTCTCTCCGGAGTAGAAAATCCCTTCCCACCTCTCTTAATTGTATCCCACTGTTTAGAAGGGACATGGGGCATCCTGTCTAGGTAGTGATTGACTTCTCTTGACACTTCCTGAAATGACGTACTATCATCCCATGAAACCCGACACAAGTCCCCTTTAAAATCAAGTAGCCTCAAGCATTCCATACTGAAGCCTCCTGACTCAGTTCACCTCCAGATTAGCTTTGGATGTCTGTTCATTTCCAACAGCAAAAGTGCCCCATTAAGCTATGGACCAGAAGCAAGAGTGTGGAAGAACACTTACTCAGGGCAATCTTCCCTTCAGCGTTTGATGATTTTATGGGGCTTCAAAGCTCAATTTGTAGCTACCAGTCTGCTTCAAAATCACCTAGAATCCAGGTGTGGTGGCACATGTCATTAATCTCAGCTCTCAGGGAGGTAGAGGCCAGCCTGGTCTACAAAGCAAATCCAGGACAGTCAGGACTGTTACACAGAGAAACCCTGTGTCGAAGAGCAAACAAGCAAACAAACAAACAAAACCATTTTTTTTCTTTGACAAATACAAAATCATCTAGGCAAGGGGCTGGGGTTGGAGTGGGAGGGAGGGGGAGGATTTAGAAAAATGAGATGGATGGTTTCTGAAAATAAGTATTGGCTATAGTAGGGACTTGCTACACTACCACTCTCTACTTTTGTTCATTTTATAACGAACAGGCCATATTTAAAGATAATAAAGATAGCTATGAACTTGAAAAAGAAACAATTGTTTCTAACCAAAATCATTACATCTACCTCTCTCCTCCCCTGTCCTTTGAGATATCTCTCAAGCTACTGGGCTGTCTCCCCTGAAAGAGCTGCTTTTATTTAAGACAATTGGCCCTAAAAAGTGATGGGGCTAGACATATTCTTGCTTTAGCTTGAGGGAATGATGAGAATCCTAAGGAAGTCCTATGTTTGGGTCTCAAAGATAATTGAAGCCATCACAGTGGACACCAGGAAATGCCAGTGAAGGCCAGCACACCTTCAAAGGAGATATAATTCCTCAACCCATTTCTGGAGCCTTTTGGAGAATCATTGAAAATTTGTCTTCTGAGTAGATGTGAGAATGGGAGTTGGGGTGGGGTTTAGAAGACTCCTTTCTCAGAAGCGAATGGCTATTCTCTCTAATTTCTGCTTTTCTATTAGGCCCAGAAGTGACCCTTATTTGCTAATGCCTTAAAAAGAAAGTTGTGATGCTTTGCTTTTGGTTCTTGCAAAACTCATTTGGGGGAAAAAAAAACCTGCACAGATGCTAGGCTATTTATAGTTTTTATTGATTCACTTGGTGTGAAGATTCATATTGTGTTGTTGAAACCCTGAAGTGTTGAAGTGCATGCCCGAACCTTGCTGGGGATGTTCCTGCAACTGTGTCTCATAGCACCATGGCACTGCCTTAAAATAAAACTAGAAGCAAAAGCCCCAAGTCTAAACCCAGTTTGGCCCCAAGGTTTTACATTGGAGCCCTGGACCTAAGTTTCTTCTGTAACAAACCAACCAACCAACAAATTTCATCCTACATCAAAAGCCAGATCTCAGGGATAGGGATTGAGTTCAGAAGTAGAGCAGGATCCTAGCATGCAGGAGTGCAGGAGACCCTGTGTTTGTGTGTGTGTGTGTGTGTATGTGTGTGTGTGTATGTGTGTGTGTGTGTGTGTGTGTGTGTGTGTGCGCATGCAAGAAGAGAATGAGTTCTGGGCAAGCCTGAAGTATACAGTAAGATCCTTTCTCAAAAGAAACAATAGCAGAAAGCAGACCTTATCTATGCCATGTGGTGGCCAATAGCGGTGCAGGACTATCAAGTCAAGAGCCCCTCAAATGACAGGCAGAAACTGTATGTACAGCCCTGCTTACACTTGTCCCGTCCTTCTCCCTCTTCTGTTTCTAATGAGTAGTCCAAAGGGCTCTTGTGGAAGGCAGCTTCACTCCCCATTCCTACATCCCTTCCCACACCAGTTTTATTATCCAACCATCAAGCCATAACACTAAAACAAACAAACAAACAAACAAACAAAAAGACAATATAGAAAAACAACAATAACAACAACACTGATTTCACAGATTTTTCCTGATAATTCTCTGCTGCCTTCCAAGGACTCGCTTATATGCATAAACTTGATCTCTTTCCCTATGCTTCTTGCATGCCCTCCCTCCACCTGGCTCCAGGGCCTCTGGATCCCTGAATAGCTAAACCCACCTGTGACCGCCTAGCTGCTGACTTCTTCTCTGGGGATCTGTCACTTGGACACTGACCTTCTACAGTAACTGTCCCCGAGGTTTTTCCCCCATACGCCTCTCCTGCGTCCTTCAAGATGACATCCTCTTCCTGGCATGGCACTCTAGAGATGGTTTCTGCCCCAGGATCTCCTCTCTTCTCACTCTGTAGCTATAGCTTTGCTTCCTATGGGGACACACGCTAGTTACAACCTCTGTCTCCAGCTGTGCTCTCTGCGGTAAAACTGCCCTCAACTCTCCAGCTCCCTCCTCGCCTTCTCCCAGCACATTAAACTCAGCCTCTCCAAAACTGCTGTTTAGATCTTCTCTGCCCAACCCGGTGGACCCTCTCTTCCCCTGGCCCAGCTCCAGGCAGGCCACAAACATGGCCTCCCAGTCTAGATAACCATCTTTAAGGTCTTCATTTCTTCCTCCTAAATCTCTCCCTCAGCACCATTTGGCCACAGGCAAAGCCACGACCCCATGCCAGAAGGTGTTTCCTTGTGGCTTCCTGGCTACATACACCAGTTACTTTTGTGAATGAACATCTGAGAGTGGCCTTCTGCCTTCAGCCCCGTAGGGTCCCCTGGATCAAGTGCTCTCTTAGGATGGATGTAAAGATTTCTGCAGGCCTTTGACGCTTTGGGTGTCCTTAGCACCACTCATACCACCCTCCCTGCGCTCTCCCTCCTGCGATATTCTGCCCTGCTGCCTCACCTGCGCTACCCCCCACCCCCCTGTCTGTACTGCCTCACCTTCCCAAACACACCGGCTCACCTGTACTGTCTTGTAAGAACCACATCGCCTGCCCCGCTGTATCCGCATCCACCTCTCCTACCTACATCAGCATCCGCATCACCTCCCCTGCTTACCTCATCCCACCTGTACCTCCCCACTTGCTTACCTCACCTCCACCCCACTGCACTGATACATTTACACCACTTCATCAGTCCAGCCATACCCCCTCACTGTGTCCACCTTGGGCCCTTCCATGCTCCTTTCTATACCTCTCTGTGCTCACACTGATTAGGGAAGAGGTTCCCGAATGCTCTTCTCACCTCTGCTGTCACCAGTCAGATAGCTAGCTTGAGGGTTCCCGCCCCTGGAAACATCCCTCTTGTCACAGATGTTCTGAGCACTGAGCGACTGACTGGCCCAGGCCTTGCCATATTTGCTATTTAGCATCTGTTGGTGGGATCAGTTTGACAATGTCCATCTCCGCAGCTAGACCATAAACTCCAAGGATGCTGGAACCTTTTTCATTTTCCTTGGCTCCTACCTTGAGGACTGGAGAATGAAAGAACATTCGATTTGAAAAGGGCTCTGGAAACAGCTCCACACTACCAAATGCTCGTGTGGTTCAGCCTCCTGTGTAAGCACTCAGCATTTAATTTTTTTTTCCTTGCCAGCCTCTGCAACACCCTTTGAGGCTGTCTTTTGCACCTGAGGAAGATGAGGCTCAGAGGAGTTAGGTGAATTTCTCAGGTTCCCTCGGCCACTGCTGCTTATGTTGCAGCAACTCTGTTGAGGCTAAGGAAAGGGCGGGGATGGGGAAAGGGCACCATTAAAACCATCACCTCTTTGTCTCTTTCTTTGCTCCCATCTCATACCCGTAGCTGGACAAGATGCTGGACCCCCAGGTGTGGCGGGAGGCAGCCACACAGGTCTTCTTCGCCCTGGGCCTGGGCTTTGGAGGTGTCATCGCCTTTTCCAGCTACAACAAACAGGACAATAACTGCCACTTCGATGCTGCCCTGGTGTCCTTCATCAACTTCTTCACCTCAGTGTTGGCTACCCTCGTGGTGTTTGCTGTGCTGGGCTTCAAAGCCAACATCATGAATGAGAAGTGTGTGGTCGAGTAGGTGGCATGGCCCCTCCGGTCCCTCCTTTTCCTGCCTGCCTCACCCAGGGGTAGCAGGCCGGCCAGTAAGGGCGAGAGGTCCCCTCCCCTCTATTCCCTAAGGGATGAGATCATCATCTTTCTCAGCCCTGGCCCACAAGGACAAGCTCATGGATGTTTCTGTCAGTGGCCTATGGGTACCCTTCCTGGGATTCTGGGAGGGGTGTCTAGGGTCCTACTCCTTCTTTTTACCCAGGCTGTGTTCTCTTTGCACTATAGGAATGCTGAGAAAATTCTAGGGTACCTCAACTCCAATGTCTTGAGCCGGGACCTCATTCCACCCCATGTTAACTTCTCACACCTGACCACCAAGGACTACTCAGAGATGTACAATGTCATCATGACGGTTAAGGAGAGCCAGTTCTCAGCCCTGGGCCTGGATCCCTGCCTCCTAGAGGATGAGCTGGACAAGGTACCAGAACAGGCTGCCCTTCCCAGAACAGACAGCAACCCAAAGATAGGTTTAGTGGCTGGAGCTTGGGAACAGGCCTTGAAACCCCATAGAGTCATTCACTTACTAATAAGCAAAGAAGCGTTATGTATAGATGGAGACAGAAAGTGTCAAGCAAAGCATCAGAGGCAGCCTATGATTAGATGAAGGGCCAAGGAAAACACTGAAATCACAGGAGCCTTGGTCAGCTTGAGGCAGCTTCTTTGTTTATTTACTTACTTACTTACTTGTTTATTTAGATTTTTATTTTTATGTGCATTGGTATTCTGCCTGCATGTACGTCTATGTGTGGAACTGGAATTACAGACTATTGTGAGCTGCCATGTGGGTGCTGGATTTGAACCTGGGTCCTCTGGAAGAGCAGCCAGTGCTCTTAACTGCAGAGCCATCTCTCCAGTCCAGCTTCCCCGATTCTTGAACAGGCTTCCTGTGCAGAGAGCCCTGTGTAGACAATGCACTTAGAACAGCACCTGTGAAACAGGTAAATGCCAATGCCCTTTAGTTTCCATTTCCTTGGACACCCCCCCATGCCAACTTTATGAGCTGATTATGAATATTGTTCCCAGGTTTAGCAATAAGCAGCCTGTAGATTGGGAGGGGAGGGCTCTTGATCAACATCTCACAGATAGTTAGTGTGCAAGCAGAAGAAAAAGGAGTCCAGTATTCTTGCTACAGACTCCTTGTTCAGACTCATTGAAACTTCTGCCCTCCTCAGCTGTCCCATTTTCGCTGCCATATAACACTCCTGGGCTAGAGCAGTGACCTTGCCTCCTCATTAAGCTCAAGTTGATGCGGGGATAACTTCCTTGTGCTTGCATTTGCACTTCTGGGCACCTTCAAAATGACCATTCTGGTAGAAGTGGTCACAGGAAACAAGCCCACCTGAGCATTAATGATGAGCAGAGTCTCTGCTCATTAAAGTCCTAAAGTCCCGAGTTGTTTTCATGGGACAGCTAAACCTGAGTGTATTGTGTTCAGTAGTTCAGTATTTAGAGTGCTTATAGTGGTTGCAACAAAGATGATGTCTCAGAAGAGGAAGGTCTTAGATGGGGTGTGTTTCTAGATGTGGACATTTTCACCTGGCTCACTGGGGACTTTGAACAACCTGGAGATTCTAGGAACCCAGAGAAACTCTCAGGGACTTTGGTTTTTTAACACTTTGATTTAGTTTGATTGTCTTTAAGAAAGTCTTAATCTGGAGTCCAGGTTAGCCTGAAACTCAGTGTGAAGCCCAGGCTGGCCTTGAACTCATGGCACTAACCTCTGCTTTAGCTTCCTGAGAGCTGGAATTACCAGTGTTAAGTCACAACAGCTAACTTTCTCCAGCGATTCTGGCACTCACCAGAGTTTGGGACCCACTGTCTCACACTGAAAGAGTTGAAGTGGCAATGGAGATCCCTATAAAAGAGGAAATGGGGGGCTGGAGAGATAACTCAGAGGTTAAGAGCACTGGCTGCTCTTCCAAAGGTCCTGAGTTCAATTCCTGGCAACCACATGATGGCTCACAAACATCTATTAACGAGATCTGGTGCAACTTTCTGGAGTGCAGGCATACATGCAGGCAGAACACTGTATATGTAATAAATAAAAAAATCTTCAAAAAATAAAGAGAGAGAGAGAGAGAGAATGGTGATTCCTATGCCCTGAGGACAGAGAGAAGGAGGCAGGGGGCTTCTGGAGTGAGAGTGGCCTCCTCTCTGCCCCTCCCTCAGTCTGTGCAGGGCACCGGCCTGGCCTTCATCGCCTTCACTGAGGCCATGACACATTTCCCGGCCTCCCCCTTCTGGTCGGTCATGTTCTTCCTGATGCTCATCAACCTGGGCCTGGGCAGCATGATCGGGACCATGGCAGGAATCACCACACCCATCATCGACACCTTCAAGGTGCCCAAGGAGATGTTCACAGGTAACTCCCTGTTGCCCTGCCAGTCACCAGCATGCACATTGGGTCATTCAGAACCCCATCTGCAGAGCGCTCCTCTCCCTGACTATCAACAGTTGGACTTGGGTGTACCATTCGGCTATCAACATCAGGAAACCTGTCTCCCTCTTACCTGCATCTCTGGGGAGTAGAGGGTGGAGTAGAGTGTCTTCCCACTCTCAAATGGGAAAACTAAGTCTTCCTGGGAAAGGACTCTAGGACCAATCAGTAGAATCATCTCAATTCAATTCAATAGCTAAGCAGAGCAGTTGCCTTGAGCATGATGCTGTGCCAGGAGTGAGGAGCATGGCAGAAGAACGCAGTTTGTGCCTTCCTTGAGTCTCCTGCCTGATACAGGGGAGCTCAGAACCTCAGCTTCCAGCCCTCACTTGCAGGGCTGTGCCCGTGGCTCATGAAGAGGGGGAGGCTACAGGCCTGCTGCAGTGTGATGGAAGGGAGCTGGGTTCCCCCCAAAGTCCCCAGGGTCCCACCCACCCTGCACCTTTGCCCCCACACCGGCCTCCCGGCTCTCTGTAGTGGGCTGCTGTGTCTTTGCATTCTTCGTGGGGCTGTTGTTCGTCCAGCGCTCCGGAAACTACTTTGTCACCATGTTTGATGACTACTCGGCCACCCTGCCTCTCACCGTCATTGTCATCCTTGAGAACATCGCAGTGGCCTGGATTTATGGAACCAAGAAGTAAGGAGGTCATAGAGGAATGGCGGGGACACGAGGGGGGAGGGTTTCCCATAAGGATTTTCTGGGGAATCTTGTGTGCTCATGGCTGCTTGTGAAAGGGGCAAGAGATTATAGACCTAAAGATTATAGACCAGAGCTAAAGGACCCCTTAGCAATGGGAAACGGGCCTATGAAGAGGGCATGAATAATAGAGGCTGCTCAGCTTGTAAGAGACAGAGCCATGCTAAGGACCTTGGGAGTCCTGGGCTCAAGTCCCAATGCCAGCCTCAGGGAGTGATTGCTACAGCTCCTCTGCTGAACACCAGTCTTTAGATGTCCACTGAGCCTGTTTAGCATTAGCAGGTGGTTGGGATTTGAGGGCTCCCTGTTCTCAGAGGGTTGATAGACTTCAGCAATCTGATTGATAATTTTAATGTGTGAGTTTGGGCCTCAAGTTTCGTTTTTTGGGGGAAAGAGGATTTAACAATAAGGTAAGACCTAGTTTTCATGGCCTGACCCCAAGACAGATATCCACTTTCTGTCAGCTCTTGTTTATGGTCAAGTCTATGTTCCCAGGGACTTCTAAGACTGACATCTTCCTACACCCTTATTATTTATTGTGTCCACTGTCTTTGTCCTCAGAGGGACCCAGGCCTTCCATTACCTACCTTAGCCTGACCTTCCTTGATGTCCATAAGGGTTTGGAATCCAATATCTCTCACATGGGTTATTTGCTTCCTGGGAGGGCACAGGAGGAGGTGCAGAAAGCATAAGAAAAAGAGTACCCAAGACAGAAATGATGACAAAAGCCTTATCATTCCATCACATGTGCAACTGAGGCAGGATTTCCATGAGTTCGAGGCCAGCATGGGCTACATAGTAAGCCCCAGTCTCAGAGAAGGAGGGTGGGTGGGCTAGAAGGTTCTGCTGGAAGGACTCTGAGTCTGGGAGCCATGGACTCCTGGGCAGTGTGTGGAAGCCCTTGTTTTTATAGAATTAATTTTAAATGCATAAGATAAACTATGCACAATTACATTGAAAATGAATTGTAAAGCCGTGATGTATATAAATATTTCTAGGCATCTTCAAATAACTGGCACATGCTAAGAAAATGTGTGATGCATCTATTTGGGACAAAGTCACAAGTATTGTTAGCACTCCTAAGGTTGCTTGTATTTACAATGGAAGAAATGACCAGACTCAGTTAGTGTAACTGAGGTAAATATGAGTTTTGTATACCACTCAAACCTATAGCCAGACTGCCTTCTGGAATTCTAGCACAGTTTAGAGAAGTTTCTTCCTCCCCATGTTAGGTAAGTGCATTGCTATCTCTCCTCCAGCAGGGGGAGGCTTGAGCCAGGTGGGTGGGAGAAGGCTGTGCTTTGAGAATTCAGAGCATTCTAGCACCTATCTGCTTGGCCTTGGGCCTGTCTAATGGGTCCTATGTCTGGTGGAACACGGGGCAAAGCAGGCAGAGCAGAGCCTCCTGGAAAGCGCGGGAGCCTCCCACTGTGAACACTGAAGGCAAAGTTAGCAGATTGGTCAGAAGCTGCAGGGGAATGCGAAGAAGAGTCGGTTGTGAAGGCAGTCACCACCTCCTGTGTCTTCTGCTGCGCCTGTTAGGTTCATGCAGGAGCTGACAGAGATGCTGGGCTTCCGACCATACCGATTCTATTTCTACATGTGGAAGTTTGTGTCTCCGCTGTGCATGGCTGTTCTCACCACAGCCAGCATCATCCAGCTGGGGGTGTCGCCCCCGGGCTATAGCGCCTGGATTAAGGAAGAGGTGAGTGGTGGCCCCCACAAGCCCCAGAGACACTGGCATCTTCTCAGGCCTTTAACATAACAGATGATGGGAACAAACCTTTCTAGAGCAGCTACTCTGTGACAAGTCTTGCTGAGAGCCTTGTATTCCAAGGGTACATACAATCTTAATGATAACCCTAAGACGTGGCATTATTCCTATACCATAAATGGAGAAACCGAGGCTCAGCAAAATCAGTATACTTTCTAGGTTTTCTAAGGCATAGTCTCTTTTCCTGTCTGTGGAGTAGAATCACTCTTCCTTTCCACAGATGTAGACACTAAGGCCCCTTTAACCAAAGCAGACATTATTATTATTTATTATTATTATTATTATTTACAATTTATTCGCTTTGTATCCCAGTTATATCCCCCTCCCTCATCTCCTCCCAGTCCGACCCTCCCACTCTCTTCCTACCCTTTGCCCCTTCCCTAGTCCACTGATAGGGGAGGTCCTCCTCCCCTTCTACCTGACCCTAGCTTATCAGCTCCCACCAGGACTGCCTGGCTCCTCTTCCTCTGTGGGCTGGCTAGTGGGAGAAGTGATCTAGGAGCAGATAACAGAGTTCATGTCAGAGACTGTCTTTTCTGTCCTTACTAGGGGACCCACATGGAGATTGAACTGTCTATGGGCTACATCTGAGCAGGGAGTCTATGCATGGTCTTTGGCTGATGCATCAGCCTCTGCAGTCCCTTCCCCCCCACCCCCTGCCCGCCCGCCTGGGCCCTGCCAAACTGACATTTAAGTAGCACTCCATGAGGACACTATTTCTGCTGCTACTTAGTCAGGGTGGAGGGAGGAGAAGTGGGTAGGCCATGGGCAAGGGTGGGAAAAGGTCAGTCTGTAGGCTCGGGACTGGCACTGCCTGGTGCCCTGCAGCGTCCTTCCTGCTGTCACCCCTTAGGCTGCTGAGAGATACTTGTACTTCCCCAATTGGGCCATGGCACTGCTGATCATCCTCATTGCCGTGGCAACCCTGCCCATCCCTGTGGTGTTCATCCTGCGACACTTCCACCTGCTCTCCGATGGTTCCAACACCCTCTCTGTGTCCTACAAGAAGGGCCGCATGATGAAGGACATCTCCAATCTGGAGGAGAATGACGAGACCCGCTTCATCCTCAGCAAGGTGCCCAGTGAGGCACCCTCCCCCATGCCCACCCACCGCTCCTATCTGGGGCCTGGCAGCACATCGCCCTTGGAGACCAGCGGCAATCCCAATGGACGCTATGGAAGCGGCTACCTCTTGGCCAGCACCCCTGAGTCAGAGCTGTGACCACAGCTCCACCCAGCCTGCCTCCCCTCAATCTCCAACCTGCCCACTTCTCTGGGCCTGGCCTCTTCCTCCATGGTGGCCACCAGACCCAGGCCAGTCCAAGGAGAGAGGATCTGCGCTGTCTTGTTCCCCACCCAAGTCCCGGAAGATTCCCTACCTGTGATCAGGGATCTGGGGACCGTCCGTCCCTGTTCCAGGACTCCAACCCATGTAACTTTTTAAAGAACTCTTGCCAAGTTGCCACCAACGTAACCACAACAATCCCAGGATGAGGGAACTTCAAGTGGGCACTTTAGGAGTCACCACTCCCTCTCCCTGTCAAACCTAACCACTTGCAGTTCTTGGGTCTCGGGGAGGGTCACTTTGTGCTGCTGGTCACAGTGGGGGCAGTGGGCAGAGGCTTCAGGGTTGAACATGCAGGAGGTAGATGTTAGCCCAGACTGCCGTAAGAACAGGACTCAGCATCCTGTCCAGCCCAGCTGGGCTGTTCCTGAGCTAAGATGGAGTAGGGACACATGTGTCAAGACTCTGGCTTAGAGTTGCCTGGAGGTATATGGAAACTCCTCAATTCTGTCTCCTGAGAAAGGCGGTGCATTGAATGGAATGAATCCACAGCCAGCTCAGGGAATCTCTGAAAGTCCCTGCTCCCCTTGACAGGGGCAGGTGGCGGTATGTCCCTGATTTTGCCTGAGAGCCTGGTGGTGGCGTCACCTGAGCTAGGGTTTAGCTATTTCTCAATCTCCTCTCTCCAACCTGGATCCAGGGGTGCTGGTCTTGTCCTGGAGAGAAAGTGGGGAGCAGGGAGGCAGTGCAAGGCGAGGTCTCCAGAGCACAACTGGCAGGTTCCCAGCACAATCTCGATGGTACAGAGCACAAGGAAAACACACTCTTTCACACCTTGCCTGGAGCTTGATCTTCTCTTTAGTGGCAGCTTCTCCCCTAGAACGGGGGTTCCTGGCATTCAGGGGCATGTCACCAGGAGCCATCATTTCCTAGGAAAGACAGGTCATTTCACTGCCCCTCTGGGCTGCCACTCACTCTCCTTGTTGCACAAGCACAGCCCCTAGTGTGCACATCCTGTGAAGACACCTTGGAAACCTTCCCCAAACCTCCCTTAGCCTCTTCAGAGAAGTAGTGCAGGCAATTCTGGGCAAAGCAGAGCCTCAGGCTCTGAGGGAAGAGTGCAGCCTATGGCAATGTCCCTGATCTTTTTTCAGGGTTCTCCTGGGAGCAGGACTGTTTCAGAGAGGACCGGAGAAGCCCAGTCTCTCTCTCTCTTTCTCTCTCTCTGTGTGGAATCACTTTAGAGAGATGCACGTGGGAATACATATGGCTGGCTGGCTGGGATGGACGGACGGACAGGTGGGTGGAGATATAATGGGAGACTGTCTGAATTTGAAAGTTCTGGTAGGCAGTAAGAGACCTGGGCCCCTTCCAGAGGTTTCTGGGTCTTTTCTTGTGGCCCTGACTTCCCTCAGTACCCATAGGGACAGACTAAGCCCACATGTTACTCCTATGCCGTCTGGTGGCCTCCCTCCCTAGCCTCAGAGGTCCATCCCCTCAGCCTGCCATCTCTCTTTTTCCTCAGTTCCACACACCTCCTCTCATTTATAACCTTCCCGCTCCCACCTGTCCTGGTATTTAAGGAGAAAGGCGTTCCGTATGTCCCTAAGGAGATGAGCTTTTGGGGGCACGGCTGCATCCCATCATCGGCCCCCTCACCTGATAACACCTCCTACCTGGCGCCATGCCTAGTCCCAAGCAGAATTAGAAAACAGGAAAACCAGGCCCAGCAGAGACTCCACTATCTACACTCCTCTCTATCTGCTATTTCTATTGTATATTCAATCTGTACATGTGGGTGTAAATGCTGTGAAATGACAAACCCAATATTATACTGTGGCTGGTGGACTATTTTCATCCTCAGTGCTGTACAGATCTATTTTCATTGTATATTTGATATATTTTTAATTTTGTAGTGTGGCTGGGCCAGGCCCCAGCCTGCGAGCCTGCAGTGAGTAGGGGGGAGGGGGGAACTGAGCTGGGGCTGTTTGCTTGTGCACTGTGGGCTCTGTAGTGTATGTTGTAGCCTTTTGCTGTAGGCCAGAACCTGTCCTGGCTGCATCTTTGCTGTGAGTTGGACATAGGATCCAGAGCTCTGTGTGTGTGTGTGCGCGTGTGTGCGCGTGTGTGCGTGTTACATTCGTGGGCGTGAGTGCACGAGGTGCTCATCTGTGATACCCCTACCCACCCAGTGTTCACCACCTTCTGAAGACCCATATCTTTCTCTCAGCTCTGTGGGTGAGGCATCAGGGCGGGCACTTCTAAGAAGCTCTAGCTGTGGGGAAAGGCATGTGTTTCCTGCAGGTGATTCATTGTCATCACACCTTTAGTGGCAAGGAGGGCCTTGGGTGGGGGGAAAGCCCCCAAGTTTATTTCCTGGTCAGCTTTCTGTTGTTCACACTGGAGTCCCACTGTCTTCCGCAGATGGTACCAGGTTTCTTAGGCTGGCTAGGCTAGCCGGAGGAAGGCACCTCTCTGCCCCTTCTGTCCTGCATTTGTCCCTGAGAAAATCCTGAGTACTCAGAAAGCAACAGCTGCTTCTCAAACCTCTGCTGGCTTCTCAGGAGAGCTGAGGCAGAATCACCTGACCACCGAAGATTCAGCTCCAGCTTCCTTGGAGGAGCTGAAAGTAAGGGTCAGGTTTCCAAGTCTTTGCACAGGATCTCCAATGCAACCAGGAGGTGCTGTCCGTACAGTGCCCACCAGGAGACAAGGGTTTGGGGTGGGGCTGTTTGAGTCGGGACAGTGCAGGCGTCACCTAAGGGTTCTCTGTTCTGCCTGCCTCCCAGCCCCAATCACCAGCTTCTTGCTCAGGGAGCACCCCCGGCCCTCTTTACAGAGACAGCATGAAGCCTGAGGCCCAGTTTGGGTGATGGGGAGACATGAGTTGCAGAGGGATTGCAGGTAAGGTTGGCTTCTGCCATCAAGCAATAAATCTTCAGGGGCTGCTGCTTTGTAAGTGCCAGGAGATGCCCTTCAGAGGCAACCTGTCTGAGCTGTGAGCCAGGCCCACGCAGGCCTGCAGTATTACTAGGCAGGAGCTGCCTTTCTACCCTTCCTTACCACCAGCCCTCCCACAACCAGAGCAGTGAGAGCGAGCAGGTTGCAATACATGTGACTCTCTGTGAACCCCTGGGTCCCTTCTCTTAGGTTTGAGCTGCAGGAAGCTGGGGGAGGAGGTCCCAGAGTCATTTTTCCTGACAAGTCCTGCTTTGTACAGACCTAAACACATGCCAGGCAGTCACTTCAGGCCCTGACACAGGTTCAGAACGGTTAAATTTCATGTGTCCTGGACTGGTCAGGATCACTGAGCCCAGGAGGGGGGATGAGGCATTGTCACCCCAGGGCCCTACCCCTTCATCTCCCCTACCCTGGTGTACAATAAAGTGTCTGTTCTTACCATGCTCTCGTGTTTCTTACATTTACGGGGGGCGGGGAGCAGAGCTGGGACAAAAGTGTGTTTCTGGGTGGGGCTGTATCCTTGTGGGTGCTGGCTGAGAAGGTTGTGGTTGAACTTCCCTAGGTGTTACCAATGTGTGCACACTGTGCTTGGCCTTACTGTGCGTCAGGCACCGTGTACATCTGAGATCGTTTCTCTGAGGGAAATGCCTGAAAGCTATGTTTCTCCAGGTAAGGAAAGTGAGGCTCTATCTAACACGAGAACAGTGTTTGGTGTCCTCTTCCAGGACTTTTCAAGGGCCATTCCTATCCTGCCTGCCTTCATATATGTCCACTCTGCAAGGATGGGGTAGGTCTGAGGGGGGACACAAGAAAGGCAGGGGGCTGACTTGACCCTTAGGGAAGTGGGGGCTTACAGCAAGCCATGTTCTAAGTTCTGAGAGAGTTACCCCTCACTTCACATAATAGCTTTCAGAATCTTCAGTAGAATGTAAAGGTGAAGTGTTGCAATGTGCTACCCCAAGTGTTTGTTAAATAAGCAGGACCATAAAGAATGGAAGGAGATGGTGGCAGAGGAGCCCCACTTCCTGCCTCTGCTAGGAATGTAGTCTTCAGAAGAACCCCACTCTCATCCCTTCCAGTCCCAGTCTGGATCAATGCTGTGGGATCCCCAGTCTCACTGAGCAGGGTCCTCCAAAGGAACCTTCCATTTCCTTTCCCTGCCACCCTGCCACTATTCCAGGAGCAGCCACCAGGTGGCAGGAACCCCTTTCTGTCCACGTTTTAGCCTGGGAAACCTCTTCAACTGTCACTTAACTCTGTTGGGTATTCACTGAACAGACATTAAGAATATGTCATGAACAACCTCTTTTGTCACATCAACCCCTTGTTTTATCTTTGAAACAAAGGAATGTCCCAGCGCTGGACAAATCGTTCCCCATACAGTCACTCAATCAGTTGGTAATGGTTGGAATGGCAGCC
The DNA here is from genome assembly GCA_028658305.1 of Pachyuromys duprasi. NCBI lineage: Eukaryota > Metazoa > Chordata > Mammalia > Rodentia > Muridae > Pachyuromys > Pachyuromys duprasi. The sequence goes on from CM053744.1 coordinate 87,255,144, forward strand.
ATCCCTCCGGGAGGGGCACAGAGACACTAAGACTCACTGTAATAAGGACTTCGCTCAAGTGGAGCTCCGAAGTCAGACTCCTCACGGTCAAGTTTCAGTTCAACTGTCTGCTGGGTCTTGTCTTTCCTGAGAGACCTTAGGCAAGCTACTTAATCTCTCTGAGCCCCCATTTTCTAATTTTCAAGAGAGAAAGAAGGGGAGAGGATAGTTTAAATGTGACAACACACCCCGAACCAGTTATTTCTTGCAGTGTTCCAAGTCAGTCCAAATTTCTAGACCAACCATCATATCATACCTCATGATTTTATGAATGAGGAATCCTAGGCTGTATTGGTGCAGCTGATTGGTGGAAACTAAAGTGGTATTCAGTTGGTACCAGAGCTGGTCTGGCAGTCCCAAGAAAACCTTTCTCACATTTATTTAAATATCTAGTTCCTGGGTGAAAATGGGTGGGAGTGGAGTTTAGCTGGACCTGTTGGTCAGAGTGATCTTCTGCAACTGGTATTTCTGTAGCACAGTTCATTTCTAGTGACCAAATTCTTACGTGGTGGCTCAAAGTGCCCAGGGAGACCATCTTAAGGGTAAAAATATGGAAACTGGAAACCACCTATTCCTTAAGGCCTGGCCTAGGGAATGTATCACCCCCACCATAGTCTATGCATCTGCTCAGAGGCACACAACTTGGATGTAGATTTGAAATGGGAGGGTGCCCATACGATAAACCTATTCAGGGGCATTGGATGTGTCCCTCAAAGTTTTTCATGAGAGGATACTGAAGCATAGAACCAAGACACAGAGCCACTCTGTTCTGCTAAGGAGGTGAGCAGCTAAATTTGGGCCTTGAATGGAGGCAATAAGTAGGGAAGAAGATGAAAAGGGCGTACTAAAGGCACGAGAGACAGCTTCTCCTGCCTCATTTTGGCACCAGGGGCAAGGAGTGTGAGGTTTCAATCATGAGTTCATCACAAACCTTAGGCAGGCCACTTAACCCTCTGAACCTGTATGACAATAAAATCTCTTCTTTGAGGTGCTGGAAGGAATAAATGAACTCCTGAGGTGCCAGGTGGCCATAGTATAAGAAGTTTTTTTTTCCATATTAGCAGGATTAATATATGCTGATTAAGCATTATTCTTGTTAGTATTAATTTATAAATAAGATGAGGCTTACAACAGGTCTTCTGTGAAAGAGGTTTATTAGGTGGAGATGGAGAGAATGAGAGCAGGAAGAGCGGGCCATGATGGGGGGAAGAGAGAGATAAGAGGAGGAGAAAAGGGGGGGGGTGCCCCGAGAGAGAGAGAGAGAGAGAGAGAGAGAGAGAGAGGAAGAGGAAGAGAGAGAACAGGTGTCCGGTTGTCCTTTTTAAGGTCAGGTAACCACTAACCATGCCCCTCAGGTGTGGCCACCTGGCTGGGAAACACAAGATGATGTCATAAGTTGCTAGGTAACCCAGAAGCAGGTTGTTTCAGAATACTAACCATTCTCTTCTCTCTTCTGACCATGCAATGAACCAGCATCCTAGGACTATTTTTGCTAGAAGGCAGTCTCAGCCTAACCCAGGAAGAAGCCAAGGAAGAAGGAAAGAAACGTTCTTTCCAGGGACACAGGCACTCACCAATCCCGTCACTGTCACAATCAAACACAGCTTCATCCAGCCCTAGCCACGCGAGGGCTAAAGAATTCTACAAACTTCAGGAAAGGGGCAGCATTTTTGTTGGTGAATTTTCACAGGCATCCCCATTCTGTAACCCTTCTCCCACCCTCGGCCTCTCCTCTTGAACCTGAGCAAAGCAAATCCCTCCTCTGACCAACAGAAAATAGAGGAAGTAGGGCTATGTGACCTACAAGGCTGCATCAGCAAAGGTATTGTTCTAAGGGCAATGGCTCCGGATGGGGGTGGGGGACTGCCAGGAGTTGCGCCTTTGCTGGCGCTCCAGTTGCCAGCTTCAGCCGAGCTCAAGCCTTTGCCAACCACTGGCCATGTGAATGTGCCATACTGACTCTTCAGCTCACAAGAACCTCACATATTTGCAGTACCAGTGCATGTGTAGTTTCAAGTGCACTGGTTCTAAGTACGGCTCAACTGAGCCCGTCCTGACTTCCTGGCCCATAAAATAATGAATGAAAAAAAAAATTGACTGAAAAAAAGTTACAAAAAGGGGCAATTTGTTTTATAGTAAAAATATCCACGAAGTGAATCTGAAGGATGGGCTGACCTGATCACCTTATAACAACTGAGGAAAGAGAGGGCAGGGGTAAGAATTCCTCCAACCAAGTAGAGGAGAAACTGTGACCAAAGACTGGTATTCCGACTTTTAACCCAGTGTGCTCTCTACCATGCTACAAGGCACCGATGAAGAGGGCCCCAACCTTCTCCCATTTCTACCTCCATTAATTCTTTACATGGAGCATGAAGCAGGTATTTGGAGTGCCTAGACTTGTACTAAACCCTGAGAGCCTACATAAAGGCTCGGGCCAGGTAGGATTCCTTGTCTTATACAAGCTATCACAATGAGGCTTGGTGTGTCTATCTCCTGTTGGTGCCAGACACACTAGATTAGATGGGAAGGAACCTGGAAGATGCGTAGGAGACTTAGGTTATTTAACAACAACAACAAAAATATGAATAAGATTAATCCATGTAGACAAAATGTCAGCTGCAAAGCAGAGAGACAATGGCAAGGGTCTATTCTCGGGTTCCCAGGATCCTGGTTAGCAGGATAATGAGTTTTTCCCTTGTGTCCAGAGGTAACCTAAGCAGAGATGGACCCTTAGTCTTCATTATCCAACAAGAGCCTGGGCTTGAGTTGCCTCTCCAGACAGCTGCTCCTCTTTCTCCAGGATAGTGCTGGAGGGGGATCAGACATCAGGATTAATTAACTACTCTACTGGAATGAACCTGTTTTGTTGGAGCTTAGCCCAGGTAGGAGGAATCTGTACTTTTCTAGATGGAGAAATGTTGAGTGCCAAGGAGTCATGCCAGCTGGGCCTCTCTCTCTCTCTCTCTCTCTCTCTCTCTCTTCTCTCTCTCTCTCTCTGTGTGTGTGTGTGTGTGTGTGTGTGTGTGAGAGAGAGAGAGAGAGAGAGAGAGAGAGAGAGAGAGAGAGAGAGAGAACTCTCCAGCCCCAGCTGCCTCCCACAGCCCAACAGCCTTGAGTAAAAAGGCCTCTAGGGTCCCTTCAGCTGTCTCCAGCTCTGTGATTTTCATGAACACAGTCCTACATGTGGAGACCACACGGGCCTCTATGTTTTCTCTGTTCTTGGTCCAAACACATCCGAGCTCCATCTCTAAGGTTCACTGCTGCTGCATAGGCCTGAAATCCCTCAACAGGAACGTGCCAATGAGGTAGCAGCTAACCCCTCCTAGCCCTATGACTCCAAGCTACCGTCTCTGAAGCCCTGAGTTCTAACCCAGCCCCAGTCTGTGATCTGTCCCTTTCTGGTCTCACCCTCTTAAGAGACAGGCCATCCACGGAGGGCCTCGGAAGGGCTCTGCCCTGCAGACTATCGAAGCAGATGCTGAGACTTATGGCCAACCCTTGGGCAGAGTGCAGGGAATCTTACGAGGGAAGTGGGAAATAGTGGGATCTGGAGAGGACAGGAACTCCACAAGAAGAGCAACAGAACCAAGTAGTGTGACCACAGGGGTCTTTCCTGGTCCAACAAGGTACCATGTATGGAGGTAGCCTAGGACCCCTGCACAGGTGTAGCCCATGGCAGTTCAGTACCCAAGTGGGTTCCATAGTAATGGGAACAGGGACTGTCTCTGACATGAACTGATTGGCCTGCTTTTTGGTCACCTCCCCCTGAGCGGGGAGCAGCCTTTCTGGGCCACAGAGGAAGACAATGCAGCCACTCCTGATGAGACCTGATGGACTGGGATTGGAGGGAGGGAAAGGAGGACCTCCCCTATCGGTGGTCTTGGGGAGGGACATGGGTGCAGAGGGGGGAGGAAGGGAGGGAACTACAGGGGTATATAAGGTGTATAAAGTGTAATTAATAAAGAATTTAATAAAAAGAAAAAAAAAGAGAGATGGGCCATCAAAAGGCACCTGGAGTTCCCTGATATTTTTAAAGGAACCCAACCCTGTCCTTAGCCCTTGTCAGAACCAGCGTAGCTGAGCTCCCTATTGCCTATAGTACTCTGGGTTGTTGTCTTAGGTACATTCTTTCTAGAAGCCTCTTGAGACAGCTGTCACATTAGATTTGGAGCCTGAGAGTCTGGGGGTGGGAGCAGAAGAATAAAATGAGCTGGTGAGCAAACAGAGCCCCAGTCTTCTCTTGTCTTCCCTACTCGTTCCACACGGAATAAAAGACCTACCACATATGCCTGGTGATGAAGTCTGATAAAGCAATTCAATTTGCTGGGCTGAGAGGGTGCAGGGCATGCTGGGAAAGGATGCTGGCTTCTTGGTCTGGATCTGAAGGAGGAGGGGTTGGTCCCTGGCAGGACCTGGAATGCTAAGAGATGTGAGAACCAACGGATATAACTTAACCCTGGAAGCCATAGGTAGCTCCTTAGCCTGCAGCCCCTTAGAAAAAGGGATCCCAGAGAAGAGTGGAAAAGTGATCAGCTAGGTCCTGTCGCTTCAGTGAGGGAGATCACATGCTCCCAAGAAGGAGAGACTTTAATTTTAGCCTTTCAGTTTCCCTCTGGCCTTAGCAGAGATGGGGAAAAGGCCTTCTTCAAGAGCCCTACAAAGGAGAAAGGAGCCCAGGAGCCTGCATCAGCATCACTCTAGATTTAAGCTTTGCCTTCTGTCCTTATTCCTTGGCTACCCCTTTGAATTCTAGCTAGGAAACTTACTGCATCTGATTCCACATTGTGAACTGGCTCTAGATGCTCTTGCCTTCAGGCAAAACAACAACAAAACAACAGCAACAAAACAAAAACAACCCAGGTAAGAAAGGCAAATAAAAGGCGAAGATGGGGAGAAGCTTGGGGAAATAGACATTTCCAGCAGGGGCTGGGGGTAGACTTGCTTACACTTGTACCTGTTAGGATATTGGAGAATGGAGAACAGAGAGAGTAGGCAGTATTCTGAAAATGTTAGGCTGAGGCTAAGGCCTAAGGTCTTGGAATCAATTGGAAACACTGGATCAGCTGCCATTAAGAACCAATAGAAAGCACAGCCCATTCCAACACACCTCACAGCTGGGAGCTGAGAGAGAGTTCCTTAACCAGGTTGTCTCGGGACCACTAGGGGGCAGCACCCACTCACATAGATTTTGGAAGAGATTAACATTATCACGCATACACAGAGCTGAGGGAGGTAAGCCTCAGAGTACCACCCTTAGCATGCTTACTCTCCCAAAGAAGTCCAGAAAAGCCCATGAAGCAGGTTAGTCCAGCTTTAGAATAAACTGTCAGCACCAGCTGGCCAGGGGCCCTCTTAGAATACCTTTCTTTACCAAGTACTATTTTCAGAGTTCTTCTTGGGGACCCCCTCCCAGTTATAGAGCAGCTTTCTCATCTACCTCCTGTCTTTCATTCTCTCTCTCTCTCTCTCTCTCTCTCTCTCTCCCTCTCTCTCTCTCAGCAAGGTTGGTCCTCCACACTCCTCAGACACTCATCATTATCCCACCAGTATTGTAGAATGGAAGCACAGACTGGAGGGGTTTCCTGGGGTTAGAGACAGGGGCCACTTTCTTTACAGATGTGTTCAGTGTCTTGAACAGTTTCTGGAAGCTAGTGGATGTTTAATGAATAAACAAATAAAAATGGGATACTTCTGTGTGTTTCCTCCCTCCCTCATGCCAGCCCTATATATCCACTTGTCTCTTTTCTCAGGCTTGAAGAATGGAAGGTGAACAGAGAGTCCAAGGGGTTTGTCACACAGTCCCGAGAGGACTTTAAAGCCATCGTTACAGCCAGTTCTTTAATGTCCTCTTGATAGGTTCTCCATCCTCGCTCCGGTCCTGGCCAGCCCTGGATCAGAAGATCCAGTCACACACCGTTTCTTTTTGTTTCAGCTAAACTCCGGAACACAGACATCATGTCTAAGGAGTAAGGATGTGCACAAATAAGACGTCTACAGAGGAGTGCTTCTAACTAAAGTCAAGATGGTGGTATGGTCCTCCCCTGCATGTAAGCACAGATCATCAAAGAGTATCATTGTGTGTGTGTGTGTGTGTGGTTTAAACCCCATTAATGATAAGACCTTTGCTGGTAAAAATCCCTCACATTTATGTTGGACTTTTAACCTCTCAGAAGAACAGGAAAACCCAGGCTGGTGAGTAGTTTGTTGTTTCATTTGCCCAGTATGGGTAGGTGCTGCCCAATCCAGAAATCAGATGGTACACGGAGTAGTGTAAGGTATGATGTGTCAATCACCCTGCACTTCTGTTTAAAAACCCTCTTTATATCACCCCAGAGTGCCTGAAGCAAAGGGAGGTGGAGGAGATGGAGGGGAAGAATGTTACAGATGTGGGTGTGGTTCTGGGCTTTAAAAAAGCTAAAAACTAATGAGTCTGGAAATTGATTTGGGACACAGCCAGCAAAGTCTAATGCTTCATGTTTTTGATATGGCAGCTTCTCAATTACTTAGCAAATGGGTCCTCAGAGGCGAGCACTGTGGGTGTTATCAAGATGAAAAAGACACAGAACAGCCTAGAGGAACCCAAAGTCACAGAGAGAGAGAGAGGAGAAGGAAAACACAAAGTGCAAGGAATGGAACAGTAACGGGACTGTAAGATGGCACAAGGCAGAGAGTGGTCTTTCCTGTTTCCTTCATGGCAACGGAAAACCAGGCCTTCAACTTGATGATTGATCTTCAAGGCCACAGGGCCACACTCATAACCCATTTCTCCACAGAGAGCAGCAGGTTTAGGATTTCCTTCCACTTAGACCAGAAGAAACACTTCTCTCTGCCCAAGACCATGCTGTCCTGGTGCCAAGGTGGAGGCTGTGGCGATTATGGCAGAGATTATAAACATCAAGGTCTAGAGCATCCAAGACACAGGGCAGGACTATGGTGGTCAGACCCTGTTTCGACGAGAAGACAGCCTCTTCTTTGATGTACAGTCTTGCCACTCTGTTCCATCCTGGCTTCCAGTCAGCTACAATGAAACAGTAAAACTGCAACAATAAGCCCAGCTTAGCTGAGAGGAGACACAGGTTAGGTTCTGCTTGAAGAGGCACAGAAAAAGAGAGGGGTTAGAGGTCAGGGGTCGAGAGCGCTCGAGCATCACCAAGGGCTGCAGTGGGTGGAGCTGAGGACTAGGGAGAGGCGGGGAGTGGGGCCGAGAGGGGATGGCAGCGGAGGCGCGCAGGGGCTGCGCGCGACGCTGGGCACTGGCTGCGAGAGGGTTACGCGCCTCCGCTGGGCTGGGATGCGCGGATGAAGGCTGAGCTCCGCCGCCCGCCCGAGCTCCGCAACGCACCAAGTCGGCCCTGCGCCTCGCCGCGCCCACCCAGCCTCGCCGAGGGCGCGCCCGGGTCAGGCGGGGCCGCTAGGAAAGGGCGCTACTTGGAGCGCCGCAGCCTCTGCCATCGCGGGAGGGAGACGCAGAGCCCTAGGGAGCCCTATTCCTCTGGCGTCCAGACGCTCCCTTCCCTAGACCACCTCGCGCCCGCTCCTAACCGCGAGCCAAGGCCGGCGCCCCGCCCGGAGATGGGCAGACGCGTAGATGGCGCGGATCCCGGCGCCGCCAGATCGCAGGAACCCGGCGCCGGGGCGCTGCGCTGAGGCTCCCTGTTGGCGCGGCCCCGGAAGCCTGCAGGTGTCTTTAGCCGTTTGGCCGCCGCCCGGGACACTCCTTCGCCAGAACCCGGTGCCTGTCTCTTCAGAGCAGCCCCGCCCTCCAGGCACTGCGCCGCGCAGGACGCCCCGTCCGAGCCCCCCCTCGTCCCGGCGCGGCCCCCGCAGCGCTGCACCCAGCCCGGCGCAGCTCCCGGCCCCGGACGCAGGACCCGGGCTCGCTGCTGCGGGCGCACTTGTTTTCCTGCTGCCGCCTGGCCCTGCGCAGCCCCCGCCAGCCGGTCCGTTTGGCTCGGCTCAGCCCCGCCCGCCATCGGTGCTCTGCGCTGGATTTATGAATGGGGGGAACAGGCCACATGCTGCCGCCGCCGCCTCGAGTTGACCGCACGCTGCCCGGCCCCGCAGAGCTCTGGCTACCGTAAGAGCATCCGCCTGGCCCCGGTAGCCGCTCCGAGGACTTGTTGCTGTTACGCCGCTGCCTCCGCCTTCGCCGCCGCCGGGAGGAAACCAGCAGCCTTTGGGCTCGCCGTGGTCTAGGAGCCAAAAGGTGGCCCGTGTGAGTGTGAGCGCTTGCGCCGCGGACCCTCGCGGTGCTCTGGGACTGTGCGCTTCTCTGTCTTTCTGGGGTTGGGGGGCGTGTCCCCGGCCGCCCGGAGCATCCTTGTGCTTGCCCCTACTCCTGGGACCCGGGACCCCTGGCTTGAGTCCTCGACCCTGATCTTCACCTCCTGTCTCCCCTAGCTCCTGTCTGCCCGAATCCCAACCACCTGTGCACAAGAGAAACCCAACTCCTCCTGCTCCGCGCCCCAGGGGGGGCAAAAGGGGGGGAGACAGGGACAGAGCCACACCGCAGAAGGGGCAGCCACCGCCTCCTGCCTCCTCCTCCACCTCCTCCTCCTCGTCGTCGTCTCCTCCCCCTCCCCGTTCTGACGCTGCCTCCTTGGGAAGGGTGTTTGGAGGGCAGCGGCCGCCCCAAGCCGGAGCCCCGCAGCGCTTCTTATGATCAGCTCGGTGTGTGTCTCCTCCTACCGCGGGCGCAAGTCGGGGAACAAGCCTCCGTCCAAAACATGTCTGAAGGAGGAGATGGCCAAGGGCGAGGCGTCGGAGAAGATCATCATCAACGTGGGCGGCACGCGACATGAGACCTACCGCAGCACCCTGCGCACCCTGCCGGGAACCCGCCTTGCCTGGCTGGCGGATCCCGACGGCGGGGGTCGGCCGGAGCCGGATGGCGGCGGTGCGGGCAGCAGCGGCGGCGGCGGCGGCGGGGGCTGCGAGTTCTTCTTTGATCGGCACCCGGGTGTTTTTGCCTACGTGCTCAACTACTACCGCACCGGCAAGCTACACTGCCCCGCCGACGTCTGCGGGCCCCTCTTCGAGGAAGAGCTCACCTTCTGGGGTATCGATGAAACTGACGTGGAACCCTGCTGCTGGATGACCTACCGTCAGCATCGCGATGCTGAGGAGGCGCTGGACATCTTCGAGAGCCCGGACGGGGGAGGGGGTGGCGCAGGGCCCAGCGACGATGCTGGCGACGATGAACGGGAGTTGGCCTTGCAGCGCCTGGGCCCCAGTGAGGGAGGCGCGGGCCCTGGTGCTGGGTCCGGGGGCTGCCGTGGCTGGCAGCCCCGAATGTGGGCGCTCTTCGAGGATCCCTACTCATCCCGGGCGGCCAGGGTGAGTGGCAGAAGCCAGGGTCTCCCCACTATAGTGTCCAAGGGTTTCTTCGTGCTGGTGTTGGTGGGTCGGTTTGGGAGATGGGGTGGAAGGAGACTGGCGTACCTGGCAGACTGTTCCTACCTGCCTCCTAACTCCCGCCTGGGGCCCTTGGGAGTAACCCCACCACCATCACCTTCTCTTCTGCAAGCTCCATCAGGAGATTGCATTCACTTAACTTACTACTTGGACCTAATCCCAGCTGTCTGCTCTGCCGCATGCCCCTCAGTGAGTGGCATGCCTTCAACTTGGCATTTGTCGATCCTCTCTGGGTCAGCACAGTTGCCCTCCCACAGGACCACAGTCCTGGAGAGCTTAAATGTGGCCTTTTGCAGGGGTGAGACAGGATCAATGAAGGAAATCGTGGATTGTTGGATGCTTACCTGTTTCCCTCTTGCCAGCAGCTCTACATGCAGGCCATCATCCATTTCAGAGAAAGGGGGCATAGCTTCCAGAATGCCAGTCTCTTAAGAGGCAGAGACCCCTAGAGCCCAGACCTCCTTTCCTGAGTGAGGACCTTTCTTCCAGGGAGCAGGCCGTGTCCCAACGCTTTCTGTACCTCTGTCATAGCCTGGCCTCTGCTGAGATGGAGTGTAGAAGTAGACAGGAAACACCTACTGTTTTCGGCTCTTCAGCATCACAGGACAGTGGCCAGCCACAAGCTTCCTGGTGATGATACCAGATTTGTCAGTGCTCTTTTCTTTCTGCTGCAGCACTAAGTGGCTTCCCAGAAAGCCTTGGTTCAGGTTACAGTGGAAATGGATGTATGGGGAGCAGGGGAAACAGGTTGATTTAGACAAGACCTAGTGTCTGTCTTGAAGGTGGGAGGGGGTGCTGGAAAGATTTGTATTTATTCACCCACTCCATCACCCTTGGGCAGCTAAAACCCTGAAGAAGGCTTTAGACTTTAAAAATAGAAAAGCCTGGAGGCTGGTATCTGCTCTCATGGCCTTAGCCTAAAACCTGGCTGGGATCTGTCTAGCATACAGAAGGAAAGAAGAAAGGAAGAAAAACAGTGCGGTTTGCTGTGTCTGAGGTATGCTTTTGGAAGCTGAAGCCGGATTGATTTGCTTCCTTTGGCATTCCAAGTTGTCGTGTTAATGTTGCTGTCCACCTCTCTTCAACACCCCCGTGGGCTGCTCCTCACCCTAGTCATGGGAGAAAAAGTTCCATTTCCAACCTAGAGAGCACGGGGTTGAAGAAAGCGGCGAAAGGGACCGGTTAGGCTGGCATAAATACCAGGGTATTTAGCAAGAAGTCTCATGCAGGGCTGGGGCTTGAGATAGCTGGTGTAAGGCGGCTTTCCAGACCCCTGCCTACCCCAGCTGCTTTGGTTTTTGGCCTTATGGTCCTGAAACCAGCTAAGAAGGTGGGGGCACAGTGATGTTCCCGACCAGTACACCTTTGCTGTGAGTTAATTCACCTGGACAGTGTTGGCCCTGAGCTTGTCTTTACAAGAACAGAGAGACAGGCACAAGTCATTGAGACTTTTTCAGAGGTATATGGTAAGGAGAAGGCAGAGATGAGGGCAACCCAGGGAAACAGTAATGAGAAGAGGTGGCTTTTAGGCCCAAGTTCTGAGCACTGAGGCCTCCACTTAGTTTTTTTTTTCCCCTCTGGAATTGCAAGAGGCTCTACCATCAAGTAGAGGGTTATCTCTCCCATTTAAGCAGGGGAACCAGGACTCAGTTTCATTTCACAGTCTTGCCAAAGCCGCCTTAGTTTCCAATCTTCAGATCACTAGTGCCCATCTCAATAGTGCTGTGGACTCTGGCTGGCACTTGTGCCAAAAGACTTGCCCACAGCTGAGGAACACAGGCGGAGACCAACTCTGAGATGCTCCTGGACACACAAGCAGGAATACACAATTTATATTAAAAATAATAGTGACAACTCTTCACTGAGCATCCTGTTCCAGGACTTTGCTATGAAGACATTACATTAATCTCTGTTCTTCCTAATGAACTTGAAACAGTGCCCACTTAACGGATTGAGGCTGGGAGTGCTGGCCCGGGATAACACAGCTGGTGCAGGGCTTTGAATCAAAACCAGGGCTCCTTCATGCCTAAGCCTTTACTTCTGTATTTACCATGTGCTTTCCCCACTGAAAGAGGCTATTTGCAGGATGAAGAAGTAGCTAGTTTCTCACCCCAGCCTGCTGAGTGTCCTGAGGTTCTTTTCTTCTGTGAATAAACATCAGGAATCAATGGGACAAGGGATACTTTCCCTGTTACTCTTTAAGACCTGAGGGACAGTGGCATATGGAGAGCTCTGAAGTTGTTTTTGTTTTCTCCATTGACCCCAACTTGGCATAACCGTCCCTCTACAGGAGAGCAGAACTGTTGCATACCATCTAGTCAGCTGCACCTTCCCCAGGAGTTTGCACCACTAGGGGTTGGTAGACTCAAGATGTCCCCTGGGCAGGCGGAGGAGCTGTGCCCTGGGCCTTGAAGCATCTTTTCACATACAACAGTCTAGTCATTTGACTAGTATGTTATGACAGGAGCAAACCAGACACAAGCCAAAAGTGGACTGAGCTAATTAAGAGAGCCTGTTGCCTAGCTACTGGCCCGGCCATCAGTTGGTCCTTTCAGGAATGCGCCTAGGCAGGAGCCTTCACTGCTGTCAGGCTGCTTCTGTGGCTTGAGCTGAGGGCAGGCAGGTCCTCAGCTTCTCCCAGACACTGCTCTGGAGCAGAGCGAAGGGTCCCTTGGATTGTTTATAACCCAGGAGATGCCAGGAGGGCCTTGGGCAGCCCCTGGATCTCTACAGTCCTGCTTGCTCCTTCTTGAGAGTAGACTAGAGGCCTACCTAATGGGACTCTGAGCAACCTTGGTTCCTTGCTCTGTTCTTTAGTGGTCCCAAGCAGAGCTGAATTTAACTAAGCTATCAGCTGCATAAAGACAGGGCCATGGCCCTTCTCTTTTGGCTAAGGTTCCTGGGTGGATCTTTTTTCCTACCATGTTTCCCTTCGGAATAGAAATGGGGCATTCCCAGGATCCCCATTGTCTCAGGAGCGCAGCTAAAGATGAATGTCCTTTCTCAGGCCTCTGTTGTCTGTTAGGAGCTTGGCCTGGCCTTTGCTCTGCTGTCTCCCCTGACTCAGGAAAGGCAGGAATCATTCACCTCAGTGAACAGATAAGAACAGCGAGTCACAGTGACCCCTGTCCGGAGAGCACATCCATTAGCACTACAATCCAAACCCGGGTCTCATGAGTCCACATCTGTTGCTATTCCTGCCTCCATAGTTCCAGCCCAGGAAGGCTTGTGGTGGCTCTCACTGGAGAGCCTCCTCCTCCACTCCACTCCTATCCCCTTCTTTACTTCTTATCATTGCTAGAAATGCCTGGGCCTAACCTCCCCCCATCACTCTTTCACCAGATGACTTTGTTAGGGAAAAAAAAGAAGAAGAAAAGGCCAGACTTGGGGCAGAGGGACAAAACTCATGTTCCTCTGGAGGTCTGACATGGTTGGTAGTCACAGTAGTCAGGACAGGCTTCAGAGTGAGGACCAGCACTTGCTGATGCTTTGCCCTCTGAGCTAGGGCAATAGGATAGGGTGAACATGAAATATGAGCCCAGGAGAGTAGTGCCAACCCATCCTGGGCGTCCAAAGGCCTGCCTCACTGCTGATCCTGCCTCAGGCAGCCTCCGGTTTCCTCCTAGTGTTGTTTCTCTCTCTCCTTCTGAACAGACCAGCATTTGCCTCAGAGCATCTTGTCTCTGGATGACGAGTCTTTTCTGTTTGTCACCATTTTCGTAGGACTGTGGAGTGGGGGAAGGGAGTGAAATTAAACTTGGGCTATTTTGGAGATCTAAGGAAAGAGCAGGCAGAAGCAAAGTTAGGTAGCTGGGCCTTAGGAAGAGCTACCTCCTTGATCCTCCACCGTGGACATTGTTAGCCTAAATGCTGAGTACCAGCTACTCATCAGCCCCTGGGTACAAACAAATGCCAGCCCAGCTCTCTGCTGGATTTTCCTTCTGGTCATGAAGTGTTCACCCCTCTTAGCAAGGAGTCCTGTCAGGATGTAAGTTTGGCCTGCTCTAGAGAGCTGTCGGGGTTCTAGGTTCCTTGTTATCTGGAGGTACTCCGGGGCATACCTTTGTCACCTCTGGGTCCATTCAAGTGGCTAATGATCCCGTCTTCTGATAGCTTGCTAGTCCTGTGAGAAGAAGCAACAGCCACCTTGGCTCCTCTCTTCTTGAAGACAGCACTTACTACATGAAAGCTACGTGCTTGGGTTCTAGAAATATGAAGAGTACGGTGGTCTGAGGAGAGTTAGGGCAGGTAGGATACTTGGCAGTAGAGAGAGATTGGTGACGAGAAATGGCAACAGTAATATTAGGTGCATTGTGATGAGAGCTCTGGTAGTAGTGAAAGATAAAGTCCAATAGGCAAGGAGGAGTGACAAGTCCCACCTCTAAGTGGGGTGGGGTTCTAGGAGGAAGTAGAAAGTTGAGCCGAGTGGGCCTTGTAGGATGATGATTTATCTCCTCGGATAATGGTTAAAAGGAGGCATGCTATAAAAATACACAATGCCTAACTGTGCACAGTCAGGGATGGGATTGTCTGTCCAGGGAAGACAGTCCTGCATGGGACATTGATGGAGGGGCTCTTTGACAGTTACCTGAGCTGGATCAGATCCCATTTGGTTGAGGACTCACAGATTCTGGGCAGGCTGGTGAAGCCCTTTCGGCAAGGGTAAACATAGGTGAAGGTCAGCTCTAGTTGCTAGCTTATAGCCAGGTTGGATAGAAAGGAAGAGTGGCTCTCAGCTAGGATAGGACCTCCTGTATGCCTCACGGGGTGGGGGTGTGGTGGGGGCAGGAGCTGTTCAGGGCTGCCTTCCTTGTCAGGCTCTGTTCCTTCCTTTCTTTTAACCCCAGGACACCCCAGTCCCTGTCCAGCACTGCCTGGGTACGAAGATCTGGCTTTACCAGGAGGCTCAGCCCCTCACTTGATCTCCACAGATCTTCCTCTGCAAGTGTCTCTAGCTGTGTTCTCAATTTTTCTTTCTCCTACACTTCTTCCTTAATATAGGTTTTGGGTATGAGCCTCCTTATGTTTATCTGTCCATCTGTCTCCCTGGCCCTCCTTCCTTGGGCAACCCAGTCCCCAGCGATTGTATTCGGTTCCCATTGACTGGAGTCTGTCCCCTCTGCCCTCACCCTGCCTGTACCAGATTCCAGACATTCCAGGCTCTGTGCTCAGTTTCACAAGTAACATTTCTTTCAGTTCTGAAAACAGCTGTATTAGGCAGCTTCTTCTCTCTGCTGCCTGTAAGACTGCATCCGGAGGCCTTTGCACCACTGTTCCTGCTGCCTCAGGAACTCAGCTTTCCTTTTAGGTTTTCATTCAGATTTCACCTTGTCACTGTGATCTGACCTGACCGTCCAGTTTGAATTAGCAATCCCACTCCATGCCTCCTTTGTTTTCCTCTGTAATGCTCATACCATTGGATATGCTATGTAAGTTATCTGTTTAACTGTCAGCGGTTTCTTTCCACTGGCATGGAAGATCCAAAAGTCAGGAGTGTTTGTCTATATTTTTCCTGCTGTTTCCAGCAGGGTGGTGCCACATTATAAATGACAATTCCAAGGCTAGTTGGGGCTAAGAAATTCACAGAGGTCTCATAGGCAGTTGGTAACAGAGCCTAATTTGAACCCAGAAGTGTGATCTTTAATTTGTTCAAAGACAGGGGATTAGTAGGAAAAACTGGTAATTTGGCTGATAGTTGCAATAGTTGGGCCTTTAGAGATGGGCAGGTCCCTTGAAGGCCATAGTGGCCAGTATGTGAGGGGGTCTCAGGAGAACAGGGAGCTGGTAGGCAGAGTGCTGTCCCTGACAGCCAGGAGCCTCCTGTCCAGGCTGCTGAGCCACACCAGCCATTTTCTGCTTGGGCGGTTTTGACTTCCATTAGAATCCAGAGCCCGTGTCGTCATGCCAAGGAGAGAGCAGACAGCTTCAGGCATGGAGTCCAGGACAAAATCACTTCTAGCCCTCAGGTTTGTCTCCAAAAGCAGAGAGGGAGTTGACTTGTACAAACTTCTGAGGATTTGATGATTAGTCGATTTTAGATGTAGGGGGTGGGTGGGAAGTGGGAGGGGGGATGGATGGAGACTTGGGGAGAGTCCCTCAGAGACCACTTCCACCTCGGCTTGGTCACCATCTTATGGGATCTCAGCACGCGCCTTATTGAGGCTCACTAACCCTACAGTGCTACTGTGACGTGGGTACCTGTACTGTCCCAGTGCACTAAGAGAGAGGGGCACGGAAGCTACACCCCTCAGGCGGGCAGTGCAGGGCTTGATGAGAGGGGGGCTCAGGCATGATTGACATGGGGACTAAGGTTTAAGCATAAGCTGTGACCCCCTTGCACTTTGCCATTGCTGCAGCTGCTGTGTCTTGGGGTCTCTTTTGTCCTGGGCAGCCTGAGTCAAGGGCCTTGTGAGAAATGAAACAATATCCCTCCCACAAGGATAAGGCCTAGCAAAAAGCAACAATTACACCAGCCAGCCACTTAAGGAAATAATTTCCTGAGAGTAATGTAGAGGAAAGGAATACTGTAGGTCACTATAGGTCCTAAAGGACCTGTGCAACCTTATGGCAATTTGTGGGATATCTCTGTGCTTAAAAAAAAAAAAAACAAGATGACCACAGGATTGGGATGTTTTTCTGCCTGCATGCAGGTGTTCTGGTAAGTACCTGCTGTAAGTACCTGTGGAGGAGGCAGATGAGGAATGAAGACAGTGGTGAAGGTTGAGCATCTCCCTCCTGCTGGTGCTCCCTGGGGTCAGCCCCTTGGCAGTTCCTCCTGACCTTGTTTTTCCACATCACTAATTAACCTCACGCTCAGGCTCCCAGGTGGACTGACTCTGCTGGCTAACGGTACCTCAGGAAGAGAGAGAGAGAGAGAAGAGAGAGGCAGAGAGGCAGGTGTGCTTGGGCTTTCATGCCTTCTACAGGAAGCGTCCTCCCCACCCCTCATTTCCTTCTGCTTCTTGGAGCTCAGGGTGGAGCCAAGACCAACATTCCACAACATTGCCACAGCCACAGGCAGATGCTGTCAGCAGCTCACAGTTGAATGGCCACGGAGAGCGTGCAGCAGCCTGCGTTGTCTTGGTAGCCTATATCTCAGGGGAGGAAAAGAGAGGCCAAAGCAGTTGAAATTTACTTTCCTGAGAAGTAGGTAGCAGGTGCTCCAGGAAGAGCTTTAAAATAAGGAAAATGTCTGTGATCTATGAACCCTCCTCCCCAATGTACTCCTTCCTTGCTACTTATGATCAGTCCATCCAAACTTAAGTGTAAAGTAAGTGATGTCACAGTGTATGATGGGAGATCTGTTCCATGAAAGATACATCCTCATGCTGAAATAACAGCCTTCAGGGGGCTGATGGGACAGGCTCAATAATCAGGCCTACATTCCTGGGACTGGAAGCGACTCTGCCCAGGGGACAGTAAAGATGGTATGGTGTAAAGGGGATGTATAGACCACATGCTTTTTGGTTCATATATGGTTCTTACCCAGTCTGGGCAGCATGACCCCCAAATAGTCATGCAACCTGTCTAATCCTTGGTTTTTCCTATGTGAAATGGGAAGATTATATATGCCTTCTATTACACTAAGGAGACTGAAGGCAGTGACACATACAGGGTGCCTAATAGTTTGAGGAGGAGAATAGATGGTGAATTTTGTGTTCAAAATCCCTTTGACTTACTTCTATCCCAGAAGGTCCAGGGATATGGTTTCTTGCCTAGTTTACCATACCCCTCCCCTTCGTTTTTCATCGGTATCTTGCAGTGCTTCCTCCCTTTCAGTGTAGGCACACTAGGAGGAAACCCCTGACAGGCAGATCTGAGTGCTGCATGGGGATAAGACAAGGCCAGGTAAAAACTGGAGAAGGACAAGCATGGGGTTGTCAATTATTACGTTGTCATAGACTTCCCTCAGCCACCCGTGTAGATTCAGTCCCCCATCCGAGGGAGAAGCTGAGCCACATTCACCAAGCAGGGGCAGTGAAGGGCCTTGACAGTGCTGAATGGCATGGCATGAATAACAGATGAAGGCTCTGTAATTGGTGTTATTACACGTGAATCTCATCCCCATTCATAATGACACTTTGTCCAGCCATTCTTCTGCCAAATACTGCTGCCATCATTCTAGCTGAGCTCCCCATGGCTGGTTGGATCAGCTACCACCATTCATAGGTACAGATTATTGGACTTTGGAGCTCAGTGTCCTAGAGCTAACATTACTTTGCAGGAAGAAAGACATTGGTTGTTCTGTGAAAGCCCCACCCAGCCCCCCAACTCTTGTCATAGCCCATGTTTGTCTTCCTTCCTGGATTTACTACCTAGGCAGAAGGGGGCTTTGGGTGGTAGGTGGGGTCATGGAGGTAGGTCATTTTAATGGGGTCAGTTGGCAGAAAAAGGTTATTCCTTACAGCCCTTGTCAATGGACTGGACATCCCTTAAAGCGATGGACCTTTACCTTGAGTGTATATCAGCATTTAGGAAACTGCATAGTTTACTAAAGCACTTCATGGGCTCTGTCCCCTCCAAGCGTCTCATTCAGTAGGTTTGTGTGGCTGGGATTTGCAGTTCTAACCTGTTTCGTGCACCTGATGCTTCTGGTTTAGGCCCCGTGCTACAAGAGCCTGATGATTGCAGCTGTGGTATTTCACCTGGGAGCTTGTGAGAAACAGGGGAGTATAGACCCTTCCCTAAACCTCCCAAGTCAACCACACTTGAAGTTTGTTGTTGTTGTTATTGTTTTAGCAAGTTTGTCTCCACACCACACCCCTGTAACCCCAGCACTCTGGGAGGAAGAGGCAAACAGGTCTCTGTGAGTTTGAGGCCAGCCTGGTCTACAAAGTAAGTCTAGGACAGCCAAGGCTACACAGAGAAACCCTATCTAGAAAAACAGAGAGAGAGAGAGGCTTAAAACATGAATTGGGCAGCGCTGTAGTAAGCAGGGCCAGGCAGCTATGGTGCCTGATTTGTGGTTTCCATAGGAAAGAAGCCTCTGTCTTCTGAACGGCTGGACAAAGCTTAGGAAGCATTGCCCTAAAGCAGTGGTTCTCAACCTTCCTAATGCCGTGACCCCTTAACACACTTCCTCATGTTATGGTGACCCCAATCATAAAATTATTTTGTGATTTTGCTGCTGTAACGAAAAATAACTGTCTGACACACAGGATATCTGATATATGACCTCTGTGTCAAGACCCACAGGTTGATAACCAGTGCTCTAGAGTAGCAATGCATACAGATCTTCTGTCTCTGTGTTAATCCTACCCCCTGACTAGGAATGAGCTAGGAGAGGTCACTGTTCCCGATGAGGCCAACTGTCACTGACCTGACAGCCGCCCCCTATTCTCCTGCCTACAGGTGGTAGCCTTTGCCTCTCTCTTCTTCATCCTGGTCTCCATTACCACTTTCTGCCTGGAGACCCACGAGGCCTTCAACATTGACCGAAATGTGACGGAGATCCACCGGGTAGGGAATATCACCAGCGTGCGCTTCCGGCGGGAGGTAGAAACAGAGCCCATTCTTACCTACATCGAGGGTGTGTGTGTGATGTGGTTCACTCTAGAGTTTCTGGTTCGCATTGTGTGCTGCCCCGACACACTGGACTTCATCAAGAACCTACTCAACATCATCGACTTTGTGGCCATCTTACCCTTCTACCTGGAGGTGGGATTGAGTGGCCTGTCTTCCAAGGCAGCTCGAGATGTGCTGGGTTTCCTGCGTGTGGTGCGTTTTGTACGCATCCTGCGGATCTTCAAGCTCACACGCCATTTTGTGGGGCTGCGAGTACTGGGCCACACGCTCCGGGCCAGCACCAATGAGTTCCTGTTGCTTATCATCTTCCTGGCCCTGGGTGTGCTCATCTTTGCCACCATGATCTATTATGCTGAGCGAATTGGGGCCAGGCCATCCGACCCACGGGGCAACGACCATACCGACTTCAAGAACATCCCCATTGGCTTCTGGTGGGCAGTGGTCACCATGACAACACTTGGCTATGGGGACATGTATCCTAAGACATGGTCAGGAATGCTGGTGGGGGCGCTGTGTGCACTGGCTGGTGTGCTAACCATTGCCATGCCCGTGCCTGTCATCGTCAACAACTTTGGTATGTACTACTCCCTGGCTATGGCCAAGCAGAAGCTGCCCAAGAAGCGAAAGAAGCATGTACCACGGCCAGCCCAGCTTGAGTCACCCATTTACTGCAAGTCTGAGGAGACTTCACCCCGGGACAGCACCTACAGTGACACCAGCCCCCCTGCCCGGGAAGAGGGTATGGTTGAGAGGAAACGGGCAGGTGAGCAGGGCATAGGCAGAGGACCCCTTTTCCCCCCTGCAGTCAAGGGAGTTCCCTTCGTCCTTGAAATTTGGGTCTGTGCTGTATTGTACAAGCTTCACTGTGTGTAAGGTGAGCCTCTGGGAGGGCAAAGTATTAAGGCCAACTTTCTGTCCCATGGCTTAGTGATGTTGGTGAACATCATCTGTGGAGTGAGTTATCCAGCCAACATAGGCTATGAGGGCATGTAAGGACTGGTTTCTAGTCCCTTCTTGGGTTCTCCCTTGCTTTGTTCCAAGAGGCCAGTCCCTTCCCCTGTGGGCATGACATATCAATGGGAAGGACATATTGATATTCCGCCCTACTCCAATGAGACCCAAATGGGAGGTGGACATGCCACACTTTGAGAAACTAGAACAAATGCTGGCGCTGATATGATTAGGCAGAGAGCAGGGCAGCTGTTCCTCCAAGGTGCATCGACACATGAGTCACTCCTTTCCCAACAATCATGTCTGCTGTCTCTTGGTCTAATAGATGTGATAACATAACAGCAGTGGGAGGCTGCCTTCTGTTCAGCTAAAACTGGAGTGAGTCCTGGGCTCATGGTTTGACATGGATAGAGGGGAACCAAGGAAGAAATAGTCCAGGGTCTTGGAAAAGAGGCAAAGTGGAAGGAACTGGTGTCTGTGTCTTGAAAGGAGTAAGACTGGGCATCAAATGCTGTCCTTCCATGGAAAGACCACTCAAGAAAACTCATCTGTTCTGGGTCAGGAGACAAGAAGGAAAATCAGCATAGGCCCCAACAACAGGGGAAAAGGCCAGAAGGCAGGAAAAGCACTATCAGGTTCACTGGGCAGGTGGTAGGCCAGGTCTGGAGGGTGACTGGGTGTCAGGCCACCGAAGCAGCAGCTCCTGGTTAAACCCTAGAAGTGGGACTCATTCTCCAGATATGGTGCCTGAGTTGAGACTTACCTGTGACCTCTTGGTATGTACCCATCATCCTGTTGGGGCTAGTTGCTCTCTGGGATTAACTGGGGTCTCGATCTTCCTTGATAGAGACCTTAATAGAGAAGTTGCCTTCTGTTCCCTATGACAGTGGTGCCCCTTCCTGATCCTGTTAGGAATCTAAGGTGTGTTCTGAGGTCCAATCAGAACTCAGAGAGGATCCTCATGTCCAAATGCAGAGAACCTTAGGTAGCCCCCTAGATGTGCACAGCACTCTTTAGGCCCTTATCCTGCTTGCCTGGCCATACTGAGGTCTTGCATGGCCAATGCCAGAGCCACTGTCTTCAGGCCAGGTGACCCCACCATATACAATCAGGGACCATAGTAGCTGTATTCCTCTCTGACAAAAGCAAGGTGTTCTCACAGGAGAGTTGAAGTAGAACTTTTCCCCTCTGTCTTCCCAGACATAAGAGAGCCCTACCCCAAGCTCTTCGGCATGGCCTGGGTACCCGAGGCACAGAACAACCGCCATTAGTGGTGCAGGGAGAAAGCCAGAGCCACTACTGAGTATGTCTGGCCACCACCCATTATCCCTACTATCCAGGTATTCCCTGAGGAATGCAGATTCATCAAGAGCCTACCTGAGCCAGACCCAAGGGGAAATAAGAATCTGTGCCTGCCGGGGTTGATCTCCTGGGCCATCCTCACAAGCCCATTTGGGAATTACTGCTGCTGTAGGGCGTTTGTGCTGTGCTCCAGTCCCCCGGGTGACGATAGGCCAAAGCTGAGAGAAAAGCCTTCAGACCCAAGCACAGCTATCCTACCTTTGATTCCTGGACCTGGGATCTGAGAGGCCCCAGGTAGCTAGCTCCCTTAGGAAGGCCCTAGCAACCATCTTAGCTTCCTTTCTCTCTGTCCCTTCCAGACTCTAAGCAGAATGGTGATGCTAATGCGGTGCTGTCTGATGAGGAAGGAGCTGGCCTCACCCAGCCCCTGGCCTCGGCTCCCACCCCTGAGGAGCGTCGGGCCCTGAGACGCTCAGGCACAAGAGACAGAAACAAGAAGGCAGCTGCCTGCTTCCTGCTCAGTGCTGGGGACTATGCCTGCGCTGATGGCAGTGTCCGGAAAGGTATGGCTCCCTGGGCTGGGCAGGTGGGGAGTCCCCACAGAGCTGAGTCTCCCCAGCCCTTCCCACAGAGCTTGAGGTCTCCCCCTCTCCCGAGCCCATGGCCACCATCTCCTTTGCCTTGGGTGCGCCCTCGCTTTTAGAATGGGTATCCTAAGTTACTAGCCTTTGGATTAGAAAGGCCACTAGCATTCACTGTGAGTCTATGAAGCCTCTCCCTCCAAGGTACCCACCCAGAAGAGCAGTGCTAGACATATTAGAGGACACTCTTTCATCTCCCCTACTCTGATCTTGCAGCTGCCTTTAGGCCTAGCCCACAGGATCATACCCAGCCAGCTTCCCTAGGCCTCCTAAACACTGCCAAAGCTTCCCCAAAGAAAGAGACTCAGGGATTCCAGGTCCCAGGTCTTCAGAGAGCCCACACAGGTCCTGTCTCTCCAGTTCTTCACCAGGGGCCTGGATCCTAAGATGGATGGACCCGTGTCTGCCAGCTGCTGGGGTGTGATGGTTATGGGAAAGAGCCAGGGGTGGGTAGGATTAGGTGAGCAGGGAAAGAGGGCCTCTCAAAGGAGTGATCCTAAAGTTAGTGGAGCACCCCCTTTCCTACCTGTCAAGGGAGGCTAGAATCCTATCACCAGGCTCCCAGCACATGGCAGAGACAGCTGAAACTGAGCTGTGCAGCTACGGATTCTTTGCCTTAAGGGAGAGAGGAAAGCAGAAACCATTAGGGTGAGAAGGGCCAATGATGGCTGGCATCCAGAAGGCTCAAGATCAGACCCTTGTCCTCCCTGTTTTCTGCTCTCCCATGGCCTTGCCTGTCCTATGTCAGCACCTCCCTAACACCCTTTTTCCAGGAGAAGCTGCGATTCTCCCTAAACAAACACCACCCCCAAGTTCTCTCTCTGGCTACTTCTTAACGAGTGAGGTTTCCCACTCTTAATTTCCCACAGTCCCAAGTCTTACACTGAGACTGGTTTTGAGTCTGACAAGGGTAGTGGTTGCTGCAGGAACAGCCTGTGATGCCTCTGAATCCTAAAGATGTCTCCTAGCTACCCGGTCCAGGCAGACCCCCTGGGGTACTTTCCCATGTGATTCCTAGGCATCCTGATTTGATAAGCTCTGAAAGGTGGATAGCCAGCTTTGCTGGGCACATGTCTTACTGGGTAACAGCCACAGGAGCAGCACACTGGCACCTGGAAGGAGGTG
Organism: Pachyuromys duprasi; assembly: GCA_028658305.1. Classification (NCBI taxonomy): domain Eukaryota; kingdom Metazoa; phylum Chordata; class Mammalia; order Rodentia; family Muridae; genus Pachyuromys; species Pachyuromys duprasi. The sequence goes on from CM053744.1 coordinate 87,278,141, forward strand.
CCCCAGAGGCCCCAGCCGAATGGCTGTAAGTAGGGAATGCCCAGAGCTCATATGCTTTCCTGTCATTCCTGTGCTCCAGTGTTCAGACTCTGGGCATGCCCTTCTCCCTTGTACCTCAAGAATGCAGGAATGCCACTGCGTCCTCTTTTACACCTAAAGAGCCTCACTCAGGCTGCAGCCTGCTAAGCATGGTGTCAAATGTATCCTAACTGCGGTGGAGGACTTCAGAACACAGAGCTGAGGGATGAACATCCCAGCCCCCGTTCTCCTGCTGTGAGGTGCTCGGTGCAAGTAGAGTTGTGGAAGAGACCATGAGAGTGCAAGTTAGGAGAGTCCCAAGGGCAGATGCTCCGACGTGTACAGGCACCATGCAGAAGAGCCTGCATCCCTCTACTTTGTCTCCCTGGGGTGCCTTTGGGGCCCATCTGCTCTATTTTCAAGATGCCTCCACACTGCTTCTTGGCAACAAGCATGTAGCTCAGCCAATTAGAGTGACCTTCCAGAGGGAACAGGGGGTTGCTGGGAAACAGGGCCTGCTAAGCAAGTGTGGCAATTAATATCACCAAACTCCCAGTGCGCACTTAACAACTTTCTCCACACCACACCTCTCTGCACTCATCTAGACCCGAGACAAGGAAAGGGTGAGCCCCGGCCTCTTCCAGCCATCAAACTGGCCCCATCACTACTGAGTAGTTTCCAATGAGCCAGGAGTGCCTCTGATACGGGTATCCACTGGGGAAGGTACTTGCCGGAAGCTGTGGGATTTCTGTGAGGCCGGACCACCAAGGCGCTAGAGGGGAATAGAGGCCTGAGAACAGGACAGGACACAGGTCAGCTGAGTGTAGGTCCTACGGTCTGCCCTCAGGAGCCCAGGAGACTGATGACAGGGAGAGTCAGGAAGCCACTCCCTTCATCCCCATCCGAGGTCACCTACCCCTCAGAGTATCTTGAAGTAGCGTGGACTCCGTGGAGCTCCCTTGGAGAGGAGATGATCCCCTTTGACCCATGTGCCTTTTCTTCACCAAGGCTGTGAAAAGTCCCGGAGTCTAAACAACATAGCTGGAGCACCTGGAAGCAGTCTGGGGCTGTCTCCACTGGCATCGCGGTACAGCTCGCCCTACCCTCCGAGAAAGCTCCTGCTCTCGCACCCCTTCCACCCTCTCACCAGCCCCCCACCGGGCCACTCAGGTTCTTAGCTACACCCACGGCCTTCCTCAGCTCTCACACTGGCACACACATCCAAGCAGCCATGTTTACACGCCACCCTAGCCCCTCTCCCTCCTGAGGTCTGAGAGAACAACAGAAGGGAGCTCCAGTCAGGATGGAGAATTCGAGTCTCTGAGCCTGCCCTGCACAGTACCTGGCTCCCCAAAAAGTGCAGCCATGGAGCGTGAGTGCAAGCGGGAGATGTTCACAGGGCTCCTTTCTCACACCCAGGCTCCGGAACCACAGGGTACACTCAAGACCTGGGTCTCTGGGTTTTGCCTGCAGCTCAGGATCCCCCAAACCAGGGTGTGGTACGTTGAGTATCTCAAAGTACTCAGCCTTGCCTTTGAGTCATACATACATTTGTATCTTAATCACAGAAATTTCATTTGCATTCTTTATGGTCTTTACCCAGTAACCAAACAGCCTGTCTGTCTGTCTACCTGTCTGTCTGTCTATCCAAACCGTACCAAGGTCAGCAGGTAACAAGGCTGTCTCACAGGGCATCTCTGCTGCTGTAAAGGGTATCTGACTCCTTGGAACAGCAGCACTGTGGCTAGAGCTGCCCTGGGAGCAGAGCCTTGTGTTTTCCAGCTGTGACATGGGGTGCAGGTGGGAGTTCCTAGAATCCAAGCCCTGGGCTAGGTGCAAGCCCCGGGCAGGGTGTCTAGGTGCCGGGCGGCCCTCCTCCCTGGGGCCTGTGCCCAGATTCAGCGGGTAACACCCAGCGGCCCGCCCAGCATCCCATCTGTGCCCTGCGATGCGGCATCCCTTCCATGCTGCTTCCTCTGCTTCCGCGCGACAGTTTGCTCCCTCTCTCGCTCCCTCAGATTCCCAGCCCTGCCTCTGAGTCACCTGCCACTCCCACCCAGCCTCTGCTCTGTATTCCTGCCAGAACCGGAGACTCATCTAATTTCTATAATTAAGTGTATTCATTTACCTAACGAGCCTGGGGGCACAACAGGTTTGTGAGTCATTGGGTGAGCAGGGGTACACCTTGCACAGGGACAGCTGAGGGGAAATAAGGAGACAGAAGCTATCCTACCCACACCTGCCACTGGCCCCACCTGCTCCTACGATGCCCCTTCCTCAGCCCAGAGATGAAGAACAGAAGCCTCAGACGTGCCATTTCCTGTTTCACCTGATGGGAATTGACCTGACAGCAGCAGAGCCACGTGCCTGGCAATTTTAGAGTCCGATTATGCAACTTTGAAAAGGGAGTGACTAAGGAAGGTCCATATTTGCTCCCTATAGGGTAATCAAGAGATCTGGTGAGATAGCTTTAGGGACCTGGCAGGAGGGTAGGACCAAGGGGCTCAACTCAAAACGTGGCCCAGGCATATACACAAGATTGTTTCCAGGGGTCGGAGTGCAAAGCATGTGACAAGCACTGAGCGAACACTAGATGGCCCTCTGAAAAGGTCTGTCAGAGCAGGCCCTGGGACACTCCAGCTGAGCTGTGCTCTGTATAGGACCTGAAGTCACTTGCTTTCAGAATAAGCTGTCTTCTGAGAGGTGAGATGAGGAGACACAGAAAGGTGGCAGGGATAAGAAAGCCTGTGCGTCAGGGTAAGATTCCGAGTCTGAACTCAGCTTCCTTGTGGTAGGTTCAGCCCTACCCAGCAGGGCTCCTGGCACCAGGAGACTGTGGTCTGACAGAGACATGATGAGCCAGGTGTCCAGTTTAGCACGGGTACCACAGCTATTTTTCTCTGACTCGCCGTTCTGGTTCGGGGAGCTGAGGTAGCTATTTCTGTGGCAGCCCTCAAGTTGTCAGGAGCCCAAGTTTCCACGGCACCCACCGCCTCCTCCCCTCTTCCCTCCTACAGGGATGGGCATGCTCAGAGCACCCCTGTGGGGGCCACAGATGTCCCTGGGCGACACAGTGCATCTGCTAGGCTGAAGCCCCTAGTGCTTTGTTGGAGGGATGGGCTCCTAAACAACCCCCACCCCCTCCTCGCTCCAATCCCCTCCCTCATCAGGCTCCAGTTAGTGGAGGAAATAGGTGGGTTATCTGCCCTCAGCTACCTTAGGAATTTTGGGTTTGCCCAGAGTCCTGGGAAAGAATGAATCTATCATTTACAGAGCCTCTGCCCTGAGAGGCGGTTAGTTGACTATACAGGTCTCAGGCCTATGCAGGCCTTGAATATCCTTCTCTAGGAGAAAATTCTCTCCCATCCAGACTCTGAGGACAGAGTTAGCTTTTCCTTGGATCACACTTGGGAATGGTCCTGTTGCTTTGGCTTTTAGAACCTTGGCCCTATAGTTGGGAGCAGGGTCCCTTCTTAAAGAGGAAGCAGGCAGCCCAGAAACCAACGCCTAGGCCTACCTTCCAGTCTGTGCCAGGACTGCCAACAACCCTAGAGTTAGCTTCACAGCCCAGTTTTCTGCGAGGGGTGACTGTGAGATGCCGCTGGTGGGAAGGGAGATGTTCAGCTACAGCTAGGCCAACAGGAACTAGAGGGTCTGCTGAGTTCTGGCCAGAGCTCCAAGAAGCACCCATGGCCAGGACTGCTCTTCACAAAGCATCTTAAAAGAGCAGGCTCTGGTCAGTCTCCCTTGGAAGCTCCTGCCCCAACTCTGGTGAGTTGTGTAGGTTAAAGTCCAGCATAAGACACCTAGAAAGACTCTCCCCAACTCTCAGAGGACCACAAGGGTGGAGAGCATAGAAACAGTTAACAAAAGCCTCCCCAGCGCATCTTAGGATCTAGTGGCTTATAGGGTTGGCTGGAGGCCACTCCCCTTTTCCTTGTGAGTAGAGACCGATGACTGGGTATTTCTGAAAATACACAGACAGATCAATGTTAGGAGTGCAGGGCAAAGGGTAGCTCTATCTTGTCCTCAGAAATGGCACCCTGAAGAGTCTCACACTCTTGCGGTTTCCTCAGGGAGAGTTCTCAGAGGTCCAGAACTCTAGAGAGATAAGGGGCAGTGTTTAAGGAGGCCATTGTGGCCGCAGCCTTCAGGAGATGGCAAGAGGTCATTCTGAGATGTGAACATGTTTATATCAAAGAAAAAAAAAAGATTTTCCCATGTCAGGGAATCCCATAGCAGAAGCTGTGAGATTTGAATGCCAAACAATATTCCTACCTTTAACCACAAACCTAATAGCTATAGTAATCAATGTGGGAGGCCGAAACTTCTGCCACACTGTTAGCCCTGTCTCCCTAGCTGTCCAGCCAGTACTGCCACTTGGAAATAGGGAAAAAGACCCAAGCCTCGGAAGCTGAGGGTGTGGGTTTTCTGGGGCTTGGGTTTCTTAGTAAGATGCTGTGTGCCAGCCTGCTCTCCTGAGGCTGTGTGCCTTCCACCACCCTCCACACAGTGCCTCAGGACTCTACTTTTCACTTTGAGGTCAGCGGCTGGGCATGACATGGCTCCACACGCTAAGGATATCTTCACTGGCTCCTTGGGACAGTGGGATTGTCCATGGTGGTGAGGGCAGATGGAGCTGTTTGGGGTAGAGTACAAATTGAGTAGGGAACAGCTGGAGTGACAGGCCATGAGCCATAGTCCACATCAGGAATTTCCCCCACTGCCTCCCTGCTAGGCTCTGTGGAGTTTGCCATGGTTCCTCTCTCTGCTGCACTAGAACTCTGAAGACTTGAGAAAGTTGTAGGTTTTGGAAACGGTTACCCGAGCTTCACTGTTACCTGGGTCTCTTCTGCCTGAAGGTGGGTTGGCAGAGGAGAGATAAAGGGCTCACCTGACTCCTGTATCACCCCAGCTCTTCCTTGCCTCTTAGCCCTGGGTTCCCCATGCCTTCCAGCTCTGCTCTTGGCTGTTCCTTAGCCCACAGCCTGTGGGTCAGCAGCTGGCCGGCTTCCTTCTAACATCTCATTCTTTGTTTCTCCCTTTCTTTTGCTGAACTCTTTACACCCCCCAGAAGGCAATGTTGAACCGAAAGCGTGCGTCCCAGTGTCTCACACCTGTGCTCTTTAAACACAGAGACCTGCCAAGACGCCCTCTCGTCCAACTATGCCCACGCTGAAGTCCTCACCCTCTCTTAAAGCGGCAGCAACGTGAGAAAGACAGGCAGACAGACAAAAAGCCAGAGCCTTAGGGAAACTCTGGAACCCAGGCACGAATCTTTTGCTGGGAAAGACTCAGAAATCCTTGTTTGCACAGAACTGGTGGAAAAAAAACAAAAAACAAAAAACTCTCACATGACTCTCGGGGCCCAGAGCCATCTGGGTCTGACACTCTGTTCTACTGTACATTGAAGAGACATATATGCACATATAGTATCTATATTCATACATACTATATACTCTCGTGTGTAGTGCACGTGCTACTGGTGGTCTGTCTTCATCGTTAGGCTATGTCTCCCAAGTCCTCTTCCCACCCTGTTTCCCCTCCCCTCTTCCTCCACGGATTGTTTCTTCTGACCTTGTTGTATGGAATGTCCCAAGAAAAGTGCACCTGGGGCCTGCCCTGTGGCTGGGTAGTCCAGGCTGCTCTCCCTTAGGGGTGTTTCCCCTGCCAGCAGGTGGCCTTTTGAAGTCTGTTGAAGGCAAGATTGCCCTCCAGGGTCACTGCTTCACTAGCCCAACCCCACCCCAGATTGGGGTTCTACCTCCCACCCCACACCCCGGTTTGTGGGGTACTTTCAGGGGCTCCTCTGCGGCTCTCTGTCACTCCTTCCAGCACGCCTTCTGCGTCCTTGACAGAGGGGAGTTTAATTTCTTTTGTGTGTGTCTCCTTTGTCCATTTGTTTTCAAAGATGCTGCTGGGCAGATGGAAGGGGATCTGTTTGCCCATTGGGCTCAGGGGTCTGAGAAGGGGACACCTTGGGCGAGAGGAGACCAGTTGCAATACTGTACTTCCTGGCCGGTGGCCAGAGGATGTGTGCAATAGCAGAGGCCAGGTGACCCCTTCAGCCTTGGCCTCTGCCCCTCCCTCGACCCTTCCTGTTCCCCACCCACCCCTCGCCTTGGTATTGGTCAGTCCTTTTCTAAAACTGTCCCATTGTGTGTGTCTGAGGCATGCTTAGGCTGGGCCCACTGTGCCCTGTCTGCATGCCCTCAACTGTCATGCTGTGCCCAAGCACCAATAAAGACATCTGTGTGTCATACTGCTCCTGTGCGAGCATCTGCCTCGCCTCTCTTTTCTGACTGTGGGTCTGGGGGTTGGGGGGAGGACACCTCCCTGAGTTCCAACCACGCTACCACCTGAGTCTACGGAATTCGGGCGCACCTGAGCCTAACTGAGCCCTCACCAAGACCCTCCCTGTGGCTCAGCTCCTGCATTTTCCAGCTAGCAGTAAATACTCAAGAGTGACCTGCCCAAGGCAGCAAAGAACATAACCCTAAACTCCTGGCTCCTGGGCAGTGTCCAGATAACCTGCTACTGCCACCTGAAGCCACCATCGCATGGAATAAGTCTTCCTTGTGTAGGGATGTCCACTGTATGCCTGCTTGTTTGTACAGGGACCTCCTTCTCCCTGCAGCTGCATCAGTCTAAGTGGGCCAGTGCCCTGGGGAAGCCAGCCATTGCAATGACTGCATGATGGCTGATGGACTGAGGCCAGCACAACACTGGTGGCACAGTGAGAGCCATGCTCTGGGTGCATGGGCCAGGGAAGTGGCAAGTTCTGGTATACTGCTGACCCTCACTATTTCTTTGACTCCCGCAGAGGAGCGTAAGAAAGGCTGGCTTTATGGATGCAAAGGCCTTCAGCCGATCAGAAGAGCCCCTATCCTGGGTTTAGGGCTCACTTGTCATCATGGTGGAGTTTCTAAGCTTTTAACAAGATCTGTGGTTTCCTTTGTACTGGGCTCTACAAATCACATAGCCAGGTCCAGTTGCTTGTTCGTCTTGCTCTTCACTCTATCTAAGCATAAAAAGTCATAGGAGCCTCCATTTAGTCTTGATCTGCCACTTACTTGCTAGATAACTTGGGGGCAACTCCTCAAATTTGTTTTTGTTCCTGTAAAATGATGGTGTATCCCAAAGATCATGTATGAGCCTGGCCCAGGGTCAGGTGTCTGCACACAGCATGCAGGAGACAGGAGTTCTACAATAAATGCTAGCTTCCTCCTCACTTTTGCCTTCTGCTCAGGCTTTTTTTTTTTCTGAAGATCTCTTCATGTTCAAGAACGCTCAGGAAAGGACAAGAGCACACCCAGAGCTGTCTAGGGCAGGACAGAATGGCAGGGTGAGGACCGCAGGGCTCTGGGGAAGGAAGAAACAAGGGGAAGCCTATTCCTGAAGTGGCATGGAAAACCAGCCATGAGCCTGGGCCAGCAGCAGAGGCAGGTTGGTGGCAGGCGGCCAGTTGTCAATTAAAGATAAAATCTCTCCTCCAACTGGAGGGCAGATAGGGCTGTGCCCTCCCCCCACCCCCCAGGAGAAAGCCATTTGCAGCCAGGCTGCTTGGAGAAGCTTGGCCAGGCGATAATGGGATGGGATGTACTGCTGGCTCCCTAATGACATTACGCATCAGGGCCCACATCCAGAATGGCTGTTTTTTCGTTTAGCTGGGGTTTTTTGTTTTGTTTTTAACATAAATATGAAACCATATTTATGGGGCTAAGAACCTAACAAACAGCACATGAGTATTGGATGCCACGAGCATCCAGAGGGAACCTAAGGGGATGTAGCTGGGACGCACAGTGACACCTCCAGAGCTCTGCAATAGGCAGGTGCAGAGTCTCCCTTCCCTCAGAAGCTGCACCACGAAGGAAGGCATACTCTAGCCTTCTGCTGTCCCTACTGCCAGAGTTGACTCCTGACTTGGAGGCTGCCATAGGGAACGGAACAACAGTGCTGGGATGGGCCTTGAGAGTCAGAGGGATGTGAGTCCCAGATCTGCTACTTCCTACTTCTGGGTTGCTTGGGTTGCCTGAATGTCCATTCTCCATCGTCACAATAGGAGTAATAAGCCGGGCAGTGGTGGCGCGTACCTTGAATTCCAGCACTCAGGGGCAGAGGCAGGTGGATCTCTGAGTCTGAGGCTAGCCTGGTCTACAGAGTGAGTCCTGGATAGCCAAGGCTTCACAGAGAAACCCTGTCTCAAACAAACGAGCATAGAAACCATAATAGCATTAATAGTGAGTGTGTTGAGCAGTAGGAAGGTGATGCAAGGTGGTGCCAAGGAAGCTTTTCCAGCAGCATAATCATTGTTTACTGAGTTTGCAAAATAGCCCAGTGGGTAAAGACGCTTGTTGCCAGTCCCGAAAACCTGCATTCAATCCTTAGGACTCACATGTGGAAGGAGCAAACTGATTCCTGCTAGTTGTCCTCAGACCTCTACATGCACACACACACCAACAAATTTAAAAAACCATTGCACTTATGCAAATATAGATGGGGGTTACATGAGCAACCTCCACCAACAGTAGTTTGGTTTGACGTCTTTGCTTTTCAATAGAAGTACTATGAATTAACCTCATTTCAGTGACCCCCACTTTTTAAACAAAGGAGTTAGGGGAATAATTAAACAGACAGCATGCATATGTTTCGCCTGAGACTTGCGTGTAATGCTCATGGAAACGCATTCTGAGATTGGCGTGATGTTTCACTTCACAGAGAAGAAAATGTCGGGTCATTCCCTCCAAGTCACAGTTCCGTAAGAGGTAAAGCTGAGGTTCAGGCCCAGCTGTACTGCTCTATGGGCCCAATGTCTGCACAGCATCTGAACTGAATAAGCCTTGAGAGGTAAAACCTTTGGGGTAGAGCTTTTCATGCCTTTCCACCTCTTAATCGAAACGGATGCCTTTAGCAAGATAAGAAAAGCAGAGCTTAAGGAAATTGGTAGTGTAATTCACTCTCTTATGTCTGTGTAAACACACACACACACACTCACCCTGGGGAAAGGACATATTGGCTTCATTAATGATCAGGTGGTGACACCTAGCTCAGGGAAAGACAAGGCCCTTCCCAGTGCAAAGCCAGTGGAATCTTATTCTCTGGTACACAGAAGGGAGGCGTGGGTGGACTGGCATGGAAAGGGCTTACATGACGAGCAACTTGGCCTAGAGAAGATCTGGTGGAAAACCAGATCCTGATATCAGGTATTTGAAGGACACTGTGCACTCATGGATTCCTATTATTGGTAGAAATGTTAAGGAGGCCAATTGGGTTCAAGAGTGAAAAACGTTATTTTGGGGCTGGGGAGCTGTCTTAGTCAATAAAGCACTTGCTCTTTGAGATGATGAACTGAGGGACTCTGAGCCCCAGAATCTACGTTTTTTAAAAGCTCTACAAGGCAGTGTGTGCTTGTAATGCTAGCACTGGTAGCCGGACAGGCAGGTTCTCAGGCTTACTGGCCAGCTAGTCTAGTCCATTTGGCCAGTCCCAGGCCAGCAGGAGACCCTGTCTAAAGAAACCAAAAGCAAAGGTGGATGGCATACAAATAATAACAGCCAAGGTTGTGAATGCACACGTGCGCACGCGCGCGCACACACACACACACACGCGCGCGCGCTTTTTGTTTCCTTCATAAGTGTGAAAAAAATAAAAAAAGGAAATATCCTGCACAAGCCAACACAGAAGGGAAGCTGGGATCTTCTTCCTGCATTTCACTGTCCCCCAAGAGGTGGCACTGTAAATACCTGGCCAAAGTCTTCCAGGCCTTTCAAAATCAAGCTTTCTAATAAAATGACCAAAGGAGATTAGGAACAGACCACTATAGGCTGGGAAGGGAGGATGACATTCCTCCAAGTATGTGGAGACACCAGTCGCCGAAGGCTGGTTGTGGGAAGAGTTTCTGCTTGGTGTGCTCGGTGGTTAGACCTCTGACCTGAAGGCTGACGTAGCTGGGGCAGGTACAGAACCTAGAGATTCTGGGAAGACTCCGATGAGCCCTTTCCCAAACTCCCTGCCATGGCAAAGAACGTCTGGGACACTTTTACTCAGCACACATGGGGCTGAGTTGCCGAGTGACCCGCCAGCCGCCACCAGAGATCCCTGTGGCACTGTCACACTGAGCCCTGTGTGTGTGACACACTAGCAGGCACGTGAGCTAGTCCAGTCCCTGGGGGCTCTAGTCTCCACACTCAGGCCCCGCCCAGTCCCTGGGGGCTCTAGTCTCCACACTCAGGCCCCGCCCAGTCCCTGGGGGCTCTAGTCTCCACACTCAGGCCCCGCCCAGTCCCTGGGGGCTCTAGTCTCCACACTCAGGCCCCGCCCCCAGACAGCATGTGCTGCTCCAGAAGACTGTCAAGGATTCTTGAGACCTGGCTGTCTCCTAAGTACCCCAGCTGTACTCCCCAGAGGTATCTGCTTGCCTTTCCAGGGACTCCTGGGAAGGGCATGGTTAAAGTATGCACTAGGGTCATTGGGGACTGGATTACTGGAATTGCGGCGTCTCTGCTACCTAATGCGACAATCCCTGGTTTGCTGCTCGGGACCCCTTTCTCCTCCATACTCTCTGCTAGGTGATCTTATCCGCTTACATACTTTAAAGCCTTTGCAGATGGTGATGACATCCCCATTTCTAGTCCCACTTCAGAAATCTCCTCACATCCGTTCAGCCATCCAACAAGCACAAAGTGGACCCCTTCATTCCCATGATGCTCTCAACACTGACTGCTTGGCTCTGTCACAGTATCTTTCCTGCTACTCCATATGGGCCTTTGATTTTCCCCTCTGCCTTCTCCTATCCACACATGCTAAGGGTGACCAGACCCTGGTCCACCATCTTACCTTCTCACTCGCCACTTTACTTCACGCAGTCAGTTTTCAAACACAAAATTGTTAAATGCCTGTACTATGCCCTGGGGAAAGAGAGTGACCAGGACTCCTACCTACATGGAGCTTGTGTGCTAAAGGGGAACACAGGCCAGACATTCTACTTTTCTGGTTTGGAAATGTATTTCAAATATCCTCTTCCTGCTCTCTTCCCAAATTGGTGCAGCTTGTCTGATGTCCCCTGCCTGCTCTTTTTGCAAGAGGCACTTCCCTGTGACCCTCAGCTCTTCCGTCATCATCACCGGTCTCTACCCAGCAACCAGAGAGCAGCTTAAAATGGAATCAAGATCTTGTTACCCTTAAAACCCTCTGTGGCTTCATTCCCACTGCATTTCAAATCAAATTCAAGGCTTTCAGAAAGCCTTGTGGTAGGGCTGTTTCTCAGCCCCTGTCCCTACCCCTTCCCAACCCCACCTCTGTACTCTTATCCCACCTCTGTATTCAGCTCCTAGGAGCCCTCAGCTTGGCTTCCCTAAACTCTTCTCTCACTCAGGCCATTCTCCTACAAATGTCTGACACTTGTAGTTCCCCTCACAGGAGCCATTGCTCTTCCCCACCCACTCCACCCCTTCACTTGGTTGAGGCCTTTCTTACCCTTTGCATCTGGCAAAATAACCCACACCGCTGACTTCGGCGTGCCCTCCTCACCAGGTCCAAGCCCTCACCGGAGTTTTCTACATCTATTTATGTGTTTTTACTTTTGCTGGCTCCTTTTCCGTGATCATTGGTGATGTAGCACTTATCCATACTCATTTGTGTGGATATATGTGCATGTTCCTGTTGCACGTGCACAACATGCCATGACATGCATGTGGAAGTCAGAGAACAACTTTCAGAAACCAGGTCTCACCTTCCACTGGTTTCTGTCGCCGCATCACATACCCCGGGTAGTTGGCTCAAGAACCGATTTGCCAGTCTCATTTTTTTTTCTGTCTTGTGGGAATGCTGGATCGCAGATGCATGCCATTGCATCAGGCTTTTTATATGGAGTCTGGGGATTAAGCTTGGGTTTTTCAGGCTTGTATTAGCAAGCACTTTTAGCTGTTAAGCTGCCTTCTAGACCCTCTGCTTTATTTTTGTTTAAATACTCAATAGGGGTCTCATCAATTCATCTAGGCTGACTGGCCAATGAGCTCCAGGAAACCCAGTGCTAGAGTTAAAGGTGGATACCTCCCAACCTGGATTTGGAGGGGGGCATGGGTGCTGGGAATCTAAATTCAGGTAAATCATACTTGTGCAACAGATACTACCAACCCAGCCATCTGTCTAACAGAACCCCAGCTTGGTCCTCTGCTGTTTTCTATCATAGCCAGCTGGTTTTCTTCATGTTACTTGTCCCTCTGTATTGCTACATATTTGCCTCTTGTTGTCCTCTGTGAATTTCGAGGGCCTAGCACAGCTCCAGGGGCCCAGTCCCTATTTTATGAATGAATGAGGTAGCAGGAGACCCGCCTGGTACACAGTTGCTGATCTCAGCCTTGCTTCTGTTTGGCTTGTGCGCCTCACTTCTGGGGCATTCCTGGGAGCCTTTGGGGAACACGTGAACGCTGTTCTTTTTCCTTTATATATTTTCTGTCTGAGAAACTGTCAGAATAATGGGAAGGAGGGAAGGAGGGAGCCACACACACACAGAACCACAGATATTCATCTCTCTCTGTCTTTCAGAGCTCTTCAGTTAGAAGCAGTGAAGAACCGATGAAGAGAAGAAAGAGGAGGGCTGAAAGTGAGGCTGGGAAGTGGGAAGGAGGAACCTGGGACCCAGCTGCCTGGCGCAGCATTGACTATAGTCAGTGTGCCCAAGAATCCTGTTCTTCATGAAACCCCAAGCCTTGTGGTCCTGCCCAGGCTTCAGGTGGGATGATAGGGCTCTTTGGTCCACTGACAAAATACTATAGGTCACACTATGCTGTGGGTCACATACCCTGGGGTTATAGGGTAAGTGTGCCCCTGAGGAAAACCTCTGTATGGACAAGAGACCAACATTTCTTAACTCGGGCTCAACTCCACTCCTGATCTCCAACAGCCTCTTAGCATCTCTTCTTTCTTTGTATCTGGTCCTCTGGCTCAGTGACTTTCAGAGTCCTTATTAGTCAGTGGTGAAATGTTCAGAGTAAACCAACGGCTGACAGCCGCCTTTGCAGACTCTCAGACCAAGAGGCCAGGCTAGAGGGTGTCTGCCTCTATCTCTTCTCTGAGGCCCAGATGAGTCAGCCACCGCTCAAGAAGACCAAGGGGACCAGCCTAAAAGGCCTGGAGGCCCCGAGGCTCCTACGTGTTCTGCATTAGCTGTTGCTATGGTGGCTTCCCTGGGGTAGCATCTCCCCAGTTGCCATGAAGAACAGAGATACACTGTTGTACCACCACCATCATGGCTGCCTCTGTGGAGAAGCAGTGGCTTCCTGAGCCATCAGCTAGTCAGCCCAGAGACTAGTCAGTGTGATCTTCCATGTCTGGGGAACTGAAGGTAGGCTAGCTCATCCTAACATCTTGTGACAATGGTGTGGATGCAGGCCCTTCCTTTCCCTCAGGGAACAGCACTGTTTATACTCCAGGTAAGCCCACAGGGATGTCATTTCTCTTAGGATCCCACTAGAGGTAGCAACTAGCTCTCAGGAAGCCTAAGCACGATAGGGATGGGAAGGCACAAAAGCCCCAGGGTAACCATTCTCTCTGTCTCTCTGAACCTTAGTGCTGAATTGTGACAAACTGGATTTCCCTACACAGGGTTGAAAAGCTGGTTTCTGGAACTCTCCATTTCTTCCTAATGACTGCCTCCCAGTTAGAGAACTCTGTCTTCCTCTTGCTGCTGCCTTCTCCATGCCCCCTTTCAAGGTTTTTTGATCTTGTTTACTCTCAGTTCATCATCTATTCTAGGAGCAAGAAAATGTTAATCATCCACATTCTAGTATGAATTAGGGTCTGTGTATGTTTTATTTCCCAGGAGATAAAATTGTAAAACCTCTCACCGTTCGTCATAAAATCCTTACTCTGTTACAAGAAATCCTAGCACTAAAGAGCGCTAAAGCAGAGTAGGGTTTTATTGGTTTGTTGGTTGGTTTTGTTTTGTCTCCTAAATCTAAGGAAGGCAGACCTTCCTTGCATGGGTAAAATTAGAGGACAAGGCTCTTCAGGGAATTCTTGCTTGGCTCTGATTAACCACAAAACAAATGAAGATGCTTGGGCTGTAGTTCAATGGTAGAGAGCTTACATGGCATCTAAAAGGCCTGGACTTCAGTCCCCAGCATGGAATTAAACTATCAGAAATGCTTTTTGCCTCCTCCCATATTCTACTATTGAATCTTTTTCCTGGTAAGCTTGCACATCTCTCAAGGCCCACTGAAGCGTCACGTCTGAGAATCTCTCCTGAGCTCTCAAAGGAGAACTCTTTTGTCCTTCATTTGTGCACAATAAGCACTTCGCATTTTTATTACAGTGATGACATCTTGCTTGTTTACTCAGTTAAGCCCCTGCTCAGTGCTCATGAGCTCAAAGGAGAATGGAAGTGAATGAGTTGGCCACCCACTGTTGACATCCGTCAACTTCTGTCTTTCACTTCCATCATTCCAGCCTACATCTGAGTCTCAGAATTTGTTCAGAACAATTTCCTGGGATGCTAATACCCTACAGCCCCACCAATGAGTCTCCATGCCCTCTCCCATCCACAGCTTCCGCCGCAGCAGACCTGCACAGAGTTTACTCAGGACAGTGTCCTGGGCCACAGAGAGGCTTGGAGAGGGGAGCAGCGTTCCATAGGGTCCAAGCCAGGCCCATGATGCCACCAAGTTTCAGTCTCCACAGGTGTGTGGTTGGGATGAACCCACACAAACATCATATCACCCAAAGATGTTTAGGAAAATTAGACTCTGAACAGGTCCTGTGGGACCTTGTAAAACAGCAGCTTGGGTGAAGGGCTTAGGGATGTGGGTGTTCTGTGGTCAGATGCTATTACCTCAGGAAGTTAGAGAAACGCAGCTCCCTTTGATTCAGTACTTGTAAAGGGCAAAGCGAGTTAGTTCTGTGCTTCGTGCAGTCACTCGTCAGAAGAATCCCATTACAGACAAGAAAAGCAAAGCTGAGGAGGTATTTTTGGCAGAGACTGCAGGCAGATTTCATGGGCCCAAACCCATTCGGGCCGGTCCTGGCCTTGTGTGCCCACCGCTGAGTCTATGAGCAGACCTAGGCACGGGTCCTGCTCAACACAGTGATGTCAGTTCACACTGTGTTCAGCTAATTTTAGCTGCAGCTGTTTTTGCTCATTGGGATCTCTGTGGCAACTCCTCTGAACTTGGTTCCTTCTCTAAGGAACTCTACATCTCAGACTCTATTAAGAGGAGTAGAGATGTGTGAAACACTGGCCAGACCCAGTCAGCTGGCCAGTGATCAATGTGTGTCCTTGGGGAAACTAGGCAGGGGCTAAAGTTTCAGGCATGCTTTCTACAATAGAAAGTACCGGAAATAATTTCCCTCAGATCCCTTGCTTAAACTGTTCACTGTAGGATGATGGAATAGTGTGTGTCCAGCTTGCAGCCAGCCCTTAGGACATTATTACTCATAAGGCTCCTCACTGGTACAGCCATGTCCCTCTGTGACGCAGAGGAAGGGTAATATGTACTTGCTACCCATGATGCCGTCTGCTTCCTGGGCTATGCCCATGGTTAAGGTAACTCAGCCCTAATTTTAACAAGGTGCTTTTTATTTCGCCTCCGAGCTCCCCTAGAGGCCCCCCCCGCCACACACACACACACACACACCCTGCCACACACACAAGCCACTGAAAGTGGAGTCATAGAGACAGTGGGGTGGGTGGAAGCACAGGACACATCGGAAACAGATGCTGTAGTCTGGATCTTCAGTATCCTCTGAGGCCTTATCTACCTGATCAAGGTGCTATTGCAAGGCAACAGAACCTGAAGGACATAAGGTAGTGAGTGGGAAGAAGTTCGGTCACTGGGGAAGTGGCACAAAGGAAGATGTCGGAGTTCTAGTCCTTTCCTCTCCCTTTCCTTCCGGAACTCCACGAAGGGGGCAGACCTAGCCATGAGTGGATACTAGCTCTTCACCCACTACCCGCGCTGCTTTCTGTTCACACTGCCTTGTGTTGCTCTGCCGCGTGGTCCTGCTGTGCTGTACTGTTTGTCCATAGACCCCAAGCGTCAGAGCCAAGTGGCCATGGACTGATGCCTCTGAAACCGTGAGACAAATAAGCGTTCCTCCAACTAAGATGATTGTCTCAGGTGTTTGTTACAGTAACAGGAAGCAGACAAAAAAATCGGGAGTGTAGAAGTGGAGGAGGAGAGGAGTGGAACAACAGAAGATAGAGAAGAGGGAGGAACAGAGAGAGAGAGAGAGACAGGAAGGAGGTGTGACCATTGAAGGCCAAGACTATAAAGCCTAAAATGAACCAAACAGACTATAGATAGAGTCACTGAGCAAACCCCACACATTCATCTGCTAAGGAAATGCACAAATGGAAGGAACAGGCACAATAATTCAAGGAAGACGAGGACCAAAACATCAGAGGCAGGTCAGTCCAGGAGACATGCATTCCAGTCTGGCATGAATTAGTTAGGAATCTTTTCCTAGGGATGTTTTCCTCATGTGATCATTACTCTTAACATGCTGGCTTATATGTAAGTTAGCCTGACACCACCTATCTTTGGCAAGTGTAGAGTTACTTTGAGACCAAGACTATTCTGGGTTTTTATTCTATGTATGGGTGCTGCTGGCTGCAAGGGGAAACTTTTTTTTTAAAGGTGTATTTTTATTTTATGTGTATCAGCGTTTTGTTTGCGTGTGTGTGTGTGTGTGTGTGCACCATGTTCATGCCCAGTGCCTACAAAGGCTAGAGGAGAGCATCATAAGACAGTTTCAGATGTCCTAGAACTAGAGTTACAGACAGCCGTAAGCTGCCATGTGGATGCTAGGAATTAAAATTGGGTCCTCCACAAGAGTAGCAACTACTCAGCTTGCAGGTGGCTCAAGTAATCAGTTGGTCTGAGCCTTTCCTGGGCAGTTCAGTTCATCTCTCTGCTTCTAGGCAGCTTGGCTGGTCTCTGCTGCTACAGGCTACTCAGTTGGTCTGAGCCTCTTGTATAGAGCTCAGTGTCTCTCTTCTATGCAGCTCTGTTTGTCTGAGACTCTCTCAGAAGTCCTTACTGTTTATATACATACTTAGGGAGGGAGGGAACTAGGGAGTCTGATCGCTTTCAGGGCCTTCTGAAGTTATTTTGATTGTTTCCTGTCACGATGGAGCACCCCCCCACCACCACCACCGTTTAAACATTCCTGTTACTTCATCTCTCTATAAGCATCCTGTGTCTTAGCCAGTTTCTCTTCAAAACGGATGGTTTTAAGCTCGGAAGAAGCTACTACACAACACCAGAACACTGTCAAGCTTCTCCTTGGAAAGTGCCTAAGCCCTCAAATTCTGTACAGCTGACTCCCTCTCTGGTCCCTGTGGCATCCCTCTACCCCTCCCCCCTGCAAAAACACTGCCCCAGCCCCCAGCCCCCAGCCCCCAGCCCCCAGCCCCCAGCCCCCAGCCCTCAGCTCTGCCTCCACCGTGCTATCTGCAGCACCCATTTTCCACCAAAGCATCCGTCCTATAGACTCCTATCCTTCAAAGGAAATTGACTCCCAGAGCCCATGAACCCCCATCACCTACAGCAAACGTTGTAAGTATTTATGGGTTAAAGTACTTTTTTTTAAAGAAAGATGAGCTAGGGTTTCATTAGAGTCTTGGTGGGATTTGCTCCTTCCCCACTGCGCTGTGAGGAAACTCAGATTTGAAGTTATACACCACATGGCCACGTAGATGCTCAGCAGGTGGAGACACCTGCCACCAAGCCTAGTAAGCAGAGTCTGATTCCTGGGACTCACAGGGTGGAAAGAAAAAAATGGACCCCAGCAAGCTGTTCTCTGATCTCCCCATGCATGCTATATTGAACGCCTATGTACACACACGTATGGAGTGGGGATTCTTAAAAAATTTAAAAAGGATTATATACTTCATAAACTTTGAAGACAGCCATCTTTGATATTTTTCTATCTACTCGTAGTTTTTGTTTCCTCTCTGTTTTGTTTTGTTTTTTTCATGGTTCAGTTCTAGGCTACTTGGAACTGACTATGGACAGGACCCAGGGACTTTGAACTCCCAGGCTGTGTCTGATCTTTGGCAATTGGCTTAACTTGTTTGAGCTTCAGCTCCCACTCATGATCAGAAGTACCACTGTCAATCTTCATAGGTTCCTGGGGGCTTGAATGAAATCTCATACCTACCCATAGCCTCCCCTGAGGGGCTGGAGCCAGATGCATAGGTCTGGCTGGAGGTGGGAAGTGGAGAGACCAAAGGTCTCCCCCAGAAGTGCTGGCAGCTTGGGTGGCTGGTAGAGAGGCAACTGAACGAGCATGTGATACTTGGAGATCACACTGCATTTTGGCTTTAACCAACTATTTGACATTTTTGTGCAGCTCATTTCTAAACATGGAGTTGGGAGCTGGCTCCATTCCCGAGTTCCAATTCAGTAGCCTCTGCCGCTCAGGGCTTTAGTTTTCTCTCCTCTCCCCATCATCAGAAGGCATTTCTGTGAAACCCAGCAGCGGCAGCGATCAGTTCATAGCAGAAAGTGTGGAAACTGAAGCAGGGGGAGTCTTATCTCCAAGGAGATGAGATCAGCACTTCCCTGATTCTACTGGATGGTTAGTCTTGCATATGGTAATTGTACAGCCCCAAGTGAAATGAGGACCCTAGCTAGTCTGCTCGCCTACCAAACACACCAGCTCTCCAAGAAGCTGGCTGAAGACCCAGTCCTGCCCCCGCGAGTGAGTGTGCAGGGGTGTGCAGGAGAGTCAGCTGACCGCGGAGCACCGTGAAATCTCCCCCACACGGCCTCATCTCTTCCTGGCAGCTACAGACTCCCAGCTACCAAAGCTTATTCTGTGCCAGGGTGCTGTTTCTCCCGTAGAACTAGGAGTGAAACGAGTCAGTTTTCTGCTAACGTTGATAGAGTGGGGGGACCCTGGAGGCTAGTTCCAAGAATTGAGGCATCCTTGGTTCTTCCTACTCTGTAATCTGTTCCCTCTTTACCTACTCCCTTTGGGCCTGTTTCTTCTACAAGCTGAGAACAGTGACTTAGATGACGATTGTGAAGGACTCTGAACTTCTCATGTGGAAAGGGCAAGAGAAATCCAAGTTACCTCTTACCTCCCTCCAGATGACAGGGATGAAAACTGCCCAGCTCACTTGGCCAGTGGACAAGTTAATGCCAGGCTTAAATGGACATTCATATCTTGTGTGAACCTGACCCAAAGGCTTCCTGGGATCAACCACGAAGCCACCAATCCATAAATCATTGTCAAGCTTTTCTCAGTCCCAGGAGTCTTTGCTCATTGGAGACCTTAGAAGTCAATTTGCCCCTCTACCAATGCTTTCATCACCCTGGATTTAGACATCATCTCCATCACAATGGACAGAAAATATTTTTAGCTATCATCCATGATACGAATTGTATCCCCATCCACAGTGGTGGTAAGAGGGAAGAGTCAGGGAAGTTGTGAACAGCTACCAGGCTCAGAGCTCCTTGAAGGAATTTATGATAACACGTGTGGCTTCCCATTCTTGATGTAGGTAAGACATGCCACCGTGGCTTCTCCAGACCCTCGACCTCAAGGTCTCAGCCTCCCTGCTAGACCTTATTTGGTTCCTGCCTCGCCTTCTCCACACAACCTGTTCTCCAGCCACAGCCCCACATCACTGTTCCCTGAACTTGGGCCCTTCCTTGCACTGGGCTCACTTGGCCTTCTGCTTAAACTGTCCCTCCACTATATCCTCCACCTTGCAAACTGAAATCTGCCCTGATCCACTGTTCTGTCTATAGGATGTTGTGCCTCGTAGGCCTGGGCACTGCTTTGCACAAGCCCTGTTAGAATCCATGGTTTAGAGTTACTTTTCCTGGAATCTTTGCCTGTTGGGTCACAGGAGCCTAGGACATTTGTTATAAAGAATTATCTGAAGTACAGACAAGGCCAAGTGGAGGGCTCCATTTCTTCAATGTCATATGGAGGCTTTGTTTCACACATCCACAGAGAGATTATTGAATTCTCCAGAGCTGTAATTCACAGATGGCTGCTGAGCTCTTGAAATGTGGCTAGTGCCATATGCCAAAATGACAATATTTTGGACTTGTCGGGTTAAAACATGTTATTCAAATAACTTTTGTGTTTGTTTTTGCTTCTTTTGTGTGTGTGTGGGGGGGGGGGTTGTTTCTTTCCAGACAGGGTCTCACTATATGGTTCACAATGATCTCAAAATCCTCTTGCCCCGATCTCCAAAGTGTTGGGATTGCATGTTTGTGGGCCACACCTGACTTTCAGTTTTCTTTCTTTGTTTGTTTTGTTAGTTTTGTTTTTGTTTTCCTAGACAGGGTCTCATGATGTAGCTCTGGTTGTTCTAGAACTCACTATGGAGTTGAGTTTGGCCTTGAGCTCACAAAGTGCTGGGATTAAAGGCATGTGCCACCACACCCAGTTTATGGTTTTATTTGTTGTTTTTTTTTCATATTAATCACAGGTTATTTACTTTGTATCCCAGCCGTAGCCCCCTCCCTCATTCCCTCCCAATCCTACCATCCCTCCCTCATCTCCTCCTTACCCTTTTCCAAGTCCACTGATAGGGGAGGCCCTCCTCCCCTTCCATCTGACCCTAGCTTATCAGGTCTCTTCAGGACTGGCTGCATTTGAGGCAAGGTTGCCCTGGCTGTCCTGAAAGCCACTGTACACCAGGTTGGCCTCGAACTCATAGATCTACCTCACTCCGCCTCCAAGTGCTGGCATTAAAGGTGTATACCACCACTGTGTGTGAAGCACCAATGTGTGTGATGCTTTCAAAAGCCAGTGGCATATCCCCTGGAATTGAGCCATCACCGGGTACTAGGAATTGAACCTGGGTCCTCTGAAAGAGCAGGAAGTACTCTTAGCCACTGAGTCATCTCTCTAGCCCCGTGGCTTTATATATTTTTAATTTTAATTTATTCATTTTACATCCCAGTAGTAGCCTCCTCCCTCTTCTTCTCCTGGTCCCACCCTCCTTCCCTCTTTCCCCTACTCCTCAGAGAAGGGGAGCCCCACCTCCATGTCAGCATATCAAAATTGCATCAGGATTGAGTATATTTTCTTCACCTGTGGCCTGGCAAGGTAGCCCTACTAGGGAAATGTGATTGAAAAGCAGGCAATAGAGTCCATGTCAGAGTCAGCCTCCATTCCCCTTACTAGGGCACCTATATGAGGACCAAGCTGCCCATTGCCTACATCTGTGTAGGCGGCCTAGGTCCAGCCCATGCATGGTTCTTGGTTGGTGCTTCAGTCTCCACAGGGTCCCTGGACCTTGGTTAGTTGGCCCTGTTGGTCTTCTGTGAAGCTCCTGACCCTCTGGGACCTTCTATCCTTCCACTCTTCCACAAGACTTCCTGCACTCCACCCAATATCTGGTTGTGATTCTCTGCATCTGTTTGCATCACGTGCTGGGAGGAGCTCTGCTAGGCTCCCATCTGCAAGCACAGCTGAGTATCATTAATCGTGTCAGGTGCTGGTTGTCTCCCGTGGGGTGGATCTTAGGACCAGTCTTGGTTGGACATTCCCTCTATCTCTGCTTTATTTTTGTTCCTGCACATCTTGTAGGCAGCGTCAATTTTGGGTCCAAGTTTTTGTGGGTGGTTTGATGTTCCCCTTCCTCCACTAGGAGTTGTGTCTAGTTAGAAGGTGGCCTCTTGAGTCTCCATGACCTCTGCTACTAAAAGTCTCAGCTAGAGTCAACTTCATATGCTCCCAAGAACCTACCCTGTCATAGGTAATGGGGCAATTATAAACAACTAAATCCACTCAGGGAACACATATATTGGAAATAGCTCTAGAAGGTGGATTAATATTAATGTTATTAATATTAACCGAGGAACCAGACTGTGAATCTGTGTATTAACTTGAACCATGTTTCCTTGGGTAGAGTTCCAATGACTTCTTTCCTGTATGAAATAAATTCAATTTTATTGCTGTGCCATTAACCAAATTTGTCTCAAATGATTAAAAACAACAAATATAACAACAACCACCAAAAATAAAAGAAAGAACACCAACAAGATCGTCATTTGTATTTTTCTTTTCTATGCTGCTCCTCAACTGGCCTTTGAGCCAACATTATCATTTTATTGTTAAAGAAAACTAACAAAAAACAAGGGGACTCTAAACTATGGATCCTTAACAGGGCTTGTGCAGCTGTTGAACAATGCCCTTTCTTGTTTACTTGTTTTTGTTTTAACTGATTGCTAATTAGTTTCTGTTTTTAAATTCTTGAACAATTTCCTACAGGTACATAATGAACGTGGGCTATTTTCAAGCCCCAATCCCCTCTTTC
Source organism: Pachyuromys duprasi (assembly GCA_028658305.1). Classification (NCBI taxonomy): domain Eukaryota; kingdom Metazoa; phylum Chordata; class Mammalia; order Rodentia; family Muridae; genus Pachyuromys; species Pachyuromys duprasi. Next base: position 87,300,444 of record CM053744.1, read on the forward strand.
CCCACCCCCCACTGAAATTCTCCTTACCAAGCAACCAAATCTCTCCATGAGACTAATTTTTTTTTCCTTTTTAGAAAGTGGGTGAATAGAAAAGACTTGTTTGGGATTGGGGCTTAAGTTTGTACTGTAACCACATTTCCAAGTAGGAGTCTTGGAGCTTCAGGTCTAGGGGTTAGAGAGGCAGAAAAAAAAAACAAGAGATCCTCTTTTCAGACCCCCAGATTCTGGGTTGTTCTCCTGTTCCTGGAGCCTGGGGACCCCCAAATGGAGACTGGCCAAAGCAAGTTTTTTACGAAGTGGGAACTGGGATTGGCTTCTTATTCCTTCCCGCCTGGGGGCCTGAGTCCTTGCCAATTCTAGTGCTTCGAAGATTCTGGCATTTGTATTGTTAGAGATGGCTAGCAAAGGCAAGTAGCAGTGCCCACCTCAATACCCAGGTGAAACAGCAGTCCTGGAGAAATGTCTTAGGTCCCGAGTCTTGGCTAATAATTGGAAACTTATTTCTTTCTCTTTCTCCTCCTAGGCATCTCCACAGTGAGACCCAGCTGCCTGCCTGCAGAGGGCCAAAGGTGATTGAAAATTCCTCCAGGACTGAGCTTTTTATCTGCATGCCTGGCACCCGGCTAGCACATGGCCTGGCACGCAGTGGACATGAATCTTCCTTCTCCTCCCTCTGCCCTGCTCCAGCACAGAGCCAGCTTCCAGTGCGCCTGATCTATAGACTTCTTGGCCTGTACAGAGGACCATTAATCAATGGCCCCTCTTGGAGTCTGGGCAGGATCAGCTGATAATTAGGTATCAAGCTCAGGGCTTGTGACCTTTCAGAAGTGTCACAGTGAGTATGCCCTTGTCCACATTCTTCAAGAGAAAAAAGAAATCGGTAAAACCTTTGCTTTCTGGAGTGGAATAAAAGCAGCAATTTTTTTTGGTGATTGTTAAAATGACAGCATAGATTTATTGTTTTAACCATTTTTAATGCACTCGTGACATTAAGCACATTCACACTCCTGCACAGCCATCACCACCATCCGTATCCAGAATTCTTCATCATCCCTAAATGAATTAAACACTAATCCCTCAGTCTCACAACCCCACACCTGAACACCATCATTTTTCTCTGAGGTTGACTACTCAAGTACTCATCTAAACAGAATTGTACAGTGTGTGTGTGTGTGTGTGTGTGTGTGTGTGTGTGTGTGTGTGTGTTCTACTGGACTTAAACCCAGGGCCTCAGATATGCTAGGTAGATTCTCTACCACGTAGCTGCATACCTAGCACTTTTAAAAACTCTTATTTTGAGACAAAGTCTCACTAAGTTGCCTGGGCTAGCCTTGAACTCTGTCTGAAACCCAAGCAAGGCTTTGAACCTTTCCTCTTCCTGCCGCAGCTTCCTGAGTAGCTGGGATGACAGGCCTGGCTTGTCTTCCTTTTCTGGGCTATTATGAGTAGATGCTATTTTATTTGTCCTGATCCATGGGCAGGCACTTGGTCCCCCACCCCCTTGGCATAGTGTGTGTAGCGTTGCCATGAATGTGGCTGGGCCAATATCTGCCCAAGTCCCAGCTCTCATCCTTTTGAGGGTATATACTCACAAAGCAGAATTCTGGGACCTATGTTATGTTTAGTGTTTCTAGGTAAAAGCAGCATGGCTGAGCTATTTTATGAAGGCTCTGAGGTGAAATCACAACAGCCAGCACTAGGGATGGAGATGATTGTCATTACTTTATACAAAGTGAGGGTTTTTTTTTTTAATTACTTGTGTCAATTACTGACAGAAAGTTTTGACCCAATTCTGCTTGATTCCAAAACCTTTGTCATCCCCGCACTGGAACAGAATCATGGGAATCTGGTGTTTGAGGCCAGTGAAGCTATGCTGAGAGGGGGAAAAAAAAAGTGTGTGTGAAAACAGCCTCTAAGAAGGGGTACCACCTTGAAGCTGTTACAAAGTAACACTTCCCTTTGGCAACAATAACGTCTTAGCAGGGAATCAGTCCCTGATAAAAACAGAGTACAGCTCCCTCTTGTATCCAATGGAAAGTCTTCCAAGTGGTTTCCAGATTCCCCTTAGCTGGGTGCACCATCCCTTCCTCCTCCTGGTGGCCATACCTCCCTACCAAATCTTATCTTCCCCTAGAAAATCAGCGGCATCCCCTACAGGAGGCTCCTCCATGTTTTCCTTACTCTGGGCCCTTCCACAGGAGACTCTTTGTCCTTGTTGCTTTATGTAATAGCTTCCAGGGGCAAAGTTCACATCAAGCCCTCAGTATAGTTCACATGTACCTATGATATTCCCATGGAAAAAGCTATACCTATTAAAGAATCTGCGAGACTGATTGATTAGAATATCGGTTTTAAAGGACCCCTGGGCCTTTTGGCAAACTCCACCTCCAAAAATATGTACATTAAGGTTCATAACAGTAGCAAGATTACAGTTATGAAGTAGCAACAAAAATAAAGTTATGGTTGGGAATGGGGTCACCACAACATGATGAACTGTATTAAAGGGTCACAGCATTAGCGAGGTTGAGGACCACTGAATTAGAGCTTCATGATGGTACGAAGTTGGAATGTTGCATTCCCAGAACCAAATTCTCTTGTACTATCTTTTGCCCTCTGAACAACCACTCACTGTCCACCTCTGTGTCTGGCCCAGTATCCTTGTGAGTGTCAGGTAAATCTTTTACACAATGTTAGCTTAACAGACCACTAGCTTCCACCAACCCCAAAGCTAAGAATGCTGTCAGTGTCTGGCGCCTGCAGCAGAGAGAGATGCTTGCTTTACTATATAACCCACTCACATAGTGTCTCCGCCGGCGGAGTTGAAGATGCCTTGACTTACACCGTTCTTTTGTTCTGCAACTATAAAAACCTTGTGAAATGGTTTCCATAGCTCATAGTGTGGGAGGAACCTGTATCCATGTTTCCAGGCCATTGTGATATCACTCATATTTGGATCAAGAGTAAATAAGCCTTCAGTTCCCCCTACGGAGAGAGCCCGGATGCTCTGAGAGCCTCTGAGTCAGTCAGTGGCATCAGGAAAGACGTAAACAAAAGAGAGGGCCAGATTTACCTTCCCCCTCCCCAGGATTTGTGAGATCAGGTTGTTCTGCTCTCAGAATTTCTGTGCTGTATTTGGTACCAGAAACCTGAACCATTTTTTTATTTTTATTTTAATTTCTTATATTAATTACAGTTTATTCACTTTGTATCCCAACTGTAGCCCTCTCCTTCATTCCCTCCCAATCCCACCCTTTCTGCCTCATCTCCTCCCATGCCCCTCTCCCAGTCCACTGATAGGGGAGGTCCTTCTCTCCTTCCATCCTACCAGGTCTCATCAAGACTGGCTGCTTTGTCTTCCTCTGTGGCCTGGTAAGGCTGCTCCCCCATCAGGGGGAGGTGATCAAAGAGCAGGCCCCTAGGTTCATGTCAGAGACAGTCCCTGTTCCCCTTACTAGGGTACCCACTTGGACACTGAGCTGCCATGGGCTACATCTGTGCAGGGGTTCTAGGTTATCTCCATGTATGGTCCTTGGTTGGAGTATCAGTCTCAGAAATGACCCCTGGGCCCAGATTTTTTGGTTCTGTTGCTCTCCTTGTGGAGCTCAAGACTGGAATTTTTTTTTGAGAATTTTTGTTTGTTTGTTTATTTTTGTTTTTCCCACTGCAGAGGCCTGGCTCGCTATCTTCTAAAGGAATTTTCTCATCTCCACCTCCCAACTCCCACCAGGAGTGATGGGATTAGAGACACGCGGGCCTCCACACTTGGCTTGATACGGGTTCCGAGGAATCAAATGCGGGTCTTCAAAGCTAATGTCATAAGTAGTTTATGTACTTAGCATGCATTTCCCCAGCTTTAGAACACTTTTAGGATTCAAGAAACACGAACTCTGCACTAATCGCAGAAGAAAAATGTGCCCAGCAAGACACATATGGTAGAAACTGCTCTTCTCCCAGCATTACCCTCTAGTTCTTCATTCCTTCCCAGAACCTTACTTTTATATACGGTAGCAATGTGCCCAGGTGAAAGACAACTTTTTCCCAGCTTCCCTTATAGCCACCAGGTGCTAACAGATTTTAAATGGAGCTTAGACTGGAAGAAGATTCCTACATGACATGAGAGAGCAGCCAGAGTGTGTGTATGCATTCGTGTACAAACACACACATGCACTCATGTGCATGAACACAACACACACACGTTCACATAACATACACATGCAGCACCCAGAGTGTGTGCATGCATTCGTGTGCAAACACACACATGCACTCATGTGCATGAACACAACACACACACGTTCACATAACATACACATGCACACATGGCTGTACACACACACCTTTCTCTTTCCGATTTACATACATGGAATGTGGGTGTGCTGGCCTGATACAGCAGCCATCTTGAGCATTTTAGAATTAAAGCTATGTGCTAAGATGATGATGAAGAAAAGTAAAAAGAACCTTCACCCCTGATGACTGGGTACCACTGCGACCCAGTCCTGGAATAGCTGTCTCTGGACTTCTTTGTGTTGTTATTGTGGTTCTAATTTCTTAGTGAGACAGGATCTCACTAAGTTACCCATGTAGGTCTTAAGCTTTGTACCCAGGCCAGTCTTGAACTTGTGATCCTCCTGACTCAATGTCATAATCATGAATTATTTTATGAGAGAGAATAAGCAAATGCTTAAGACATGAAATAAACTCCCTATTCACAACAACTGAATACAGTCCTCAGATGTGCCATTGCTAAAAGTCAATCCAGAAAATGTTTAGGATTGCACATTTCTCTGGAAAGAGATTTGGGGGATAAGAGGAAAACTTGGCAAATAATCTTGTCCCTGCCCCTGCCCCTGGTCCTGTCTATAACATCAAATGCATTTCAATACTTGTCCAGATAACCAAAGAGCAAAACTTGTTGACCAGCTCCTTGGGTCAGTCACATGCTCTCTCTGGGCTTCAGTTTATTCTGTATGCCATGTGAAGATAAGAGTAAATGCTCTTCTAAGAGAGTCTTTGGACAGGACAGTGTGGCTTTGTGGCTTTGCCAGTGTAGGTAGGATAACAGCTTCTTGGAGTCTCCAATTTTCATCTCAGTTGCTTAACATATCAAGTACACAGAAACAGCAAGGATAAAATGAGGTAGTCCTGTGCAACGCCACCCAGAAGACAGGGGTTCTGTAACTCTAGTGGCCTAAGGATTGGGTTGACCTGACCTCTTCTAGCCTCACACAGCACTTACAGGTTTATACCAGGACTTGCCTGTCCTACCTTCCTTTCTCTCCCTCACATCTTCCTCCCTCGTGCAGGAAAACCAAAGTTCTTTGGGGAAAGAAGAGAGAGGGATGTCTGTGGGAGAAACAGACTTAATTCCTGTGAAGAATGCAACTCCAGAGACAATGACCTCTGTCTTCTGGCTGACCCCTTTCAAGGGTGCCAGAGAGTTCTGCCACCATTTGTCTTCAAGGCAGGAAAATGTGGCCATCCAGGGAGATCCCTGCTTCTCATTGGCCCAGAGCTCTACCTGTGCCGTGGCTTTCTGACAGGAAGTTCAGTTGTCCTGGCACTCAATCTCCATGGCAACCCTTGCTCCAGAGACACTGAATGGAAACTGCTGGCATGGGGAGGCCAGTAGCAGAATACTGATTTGCTCGGGTGTCTGCAACATCGACTGCATTTCAATACCTTTCCAGATACCCAAAGAGCTAAAAATACACTCAGCTCTGTCTAGGGCTCCCCAGCCAGTCAGAGCATCTTAAAGTATCTCTGTGCTGACTCTGACCTGCTAATATTAGTATCTTTGCCAGTTTGTACTTGGGGGACTCAGACTAGGGCTTGAATACAAGGTTGTAGAGCTCTGGTCTAGAGAGAGGCATTGTGAGGAGAGCCCTCCTCCCATACCCCATGACAACTGAATGGTTTGAAGGGGACAACCAGCAAAGAGCATGTTGAATACTAACTCCTTGCAGAGTTTTGGGGGTATTGCTGGCTCAACTCAGATGATCTGAGCATCTGTTCATTTGCTCACTCAATAAGTGTGTATTCAGCACCTACAGGCTTTGTGCCAGTCTCTGAGATTGCAGAGGTGACTAAGAGAGCATGTATATTCCCTGATCTCAGTAGATCTTACAGATGGGGGTGGGGGGGTTAAAGGCAAGATTAGCTGTGAAAGTCTAGATACACTACGTATCTATCTGGCTGACATATCTGCCTGGCAGTGAGTTGCTGCGGCTGGAAGATCTTTTTGCGTATAAGCCTGGCATCATTTCCAGCACCTAGCAGGCAGTAAGCTGATATGGGATTAGACGTAATGGGATAGAATAGGAGGGCGATGTGGGTCCAGCTGTGACCTGTTCCACCCTACTGTTACAGCTTCTCTATGGGCCTCCATGAGGCTTGGCCAGCTCTGCGAAGTACATGCTCAGGCTCTGAGATACTGTATTCAGGATAAATGAGGTGACCGCCCCGCTGACACCTGCTGAGGGAGCTCACTGTAAAGTGACAGGTTGAATTAATTCCTAGTCTCTCCAGCAGGATCTGCAGACAGTCCTTCCCCAGCCCCTCGCCTTCTTCCCGTAATCACTGCACATGTCATTCAATTAATTTGGCATTTCCCAGAGCAAGAGGCTGTGCAGAGTTTAAAGCATGCAGCCCTTGCCGGCACTGCTCTCAAAAACAAAACAAAAAACAAAACCACCAATAACAACAAAAACCAACCAGGTGTCACACACTTGGCCCCAGTGGCATCTTCAGCCTCCTCCACAGGCAGATAAACCACAGATGGGGAAAATGGGACGTGATCACATCCTCTTGGAAACTGTCCTTGGATACCCAGTATGGGCAGGTAACTTAGGTACAAATGATGCTCCAGATCGCCTAATAATGTTATGATGAATGTTGGGAATCAGACCCTGCAAGGACAGAGAAGGGACTGGGTTTCTGGGAGCACTCCAGATCCTCCTCAATCCGGCTGAGACTGGGACATAACAGCTGCCTTGTCTTCAACCCTGGCAAGAAAGCTTCAGGGATACCTGTGGGGAGGGAGGGGGGCAGAGCACAGCAGAGCTGCCTCAGGTCCCCTCTGCCACACTGCAACCAAGACTACAGTGCATTTCTTCCTTCTGCTCTATTTCCTCTGTCAGGTGGAAGAGAAACTAGCTAACCTCTGATGCTTCCCTCTCCCTGCTGGAGGAAGGATCTTGGGGCTGTTTGGAACTTGGTCTGTAAAACATCACTTGCCTCCATTGGAGGTTTACTATGGTCGTAGGATGGGACACAGACCCTGTAGACCTCTAAACCAGTACTGGTATGGATCCTTTGAAGACATTGGCTGAGTCTTCTCTGGACAGATTTCAGCGTGTCTGCATGCTGAACGCCTTCAGGTTCCTCCTGATGTGATTTTCATCCCTGCCCCAGTGTGACATCCGTTCCCTTCAGTCAGGATGCTGAACCCCTCCACAAGGCCCTAGAAAGATCCATGTCATGGAAGAAACAACAGAGAAAAATCACAGGAGCAGAGGCAATAGGTCCATTGTATATCTGTGGCTTCTGCAGAGAAGGGGGGTCGGGTTTGGAATCAGAACTCAGTTCCCAGTCCTGCTTTTCCTACACACAGCTTAGTCACTATAGCTACCCACATACAGTACTAGACCCTCGGGACCTTTCCCATGTCAAAGGTTTTCAGAGGGATCCACCAGGACTATGGGCTTTCAAACGCTTTCAGCAGGAACATAAAGCTGTGGAGAGGGTGTTCCATAGTGCTGTGTGCCGCAGCAGGGGGGAGGGGCGGCCTCCACCCTGAAGAAGCTGTGTGCTCATGGCTGTGAGCAATGTGACTGTTAGCACCATCGCTTGCTGTTCTTTAGAGTGGACAGGATGAAGGCACACAGATGTGAAACAGGGGGACACATAAACAGACTGTGACAGAGAGCCTTCAGGGTCAGCAAATGCAATGAGAGATGAAAGAAGGGGAAAAGGGAAGGCCCAGAGTGTCAGGAGAGCCTTCGTGAAGACAGTTGTGAGGGGGAGTGTGATGAGAAACAGCCGTCTTCCCCTGTGCTTCCCTGAGTTGAGAGCCAGATATCTGCTGGTGATCCCATGAGATTATATGGCAGGGCAGACATCTTAGTTTAAACTCATTCACCTTCAAACATCCATGGGGTCACCCGAGGAGACACTTCTTAGAATACATCCCTTATTAAGCAACCTGCACCTGCCTGGGCTGAGGTGGAGAGTGGAGAGGACCCTGTCAGCAAAAGGATGGAGCCCTTAGCTTGCCGTAAATTTTGCTTCCTTCTGAGCGAACAGGGGGTGCAGTCCTGAGCGCAGGTCGCTCTTTGCCCTCCAGTGTTGTCTGTCATCTATGAGTCACTTTGCAGCCCTTTACCTGGGATAAGTGTGATTAGCTTCCAAAGCCTCAATTTCTTTCCTTTTTCTTTTATGTCTTACTTTGTTTTGAGACAAGGTCTCACTACATAGTCCTAAGTAGCCTTAAACTCATCATATATAGGCTGATTTGGCCTTAAAATTAGAGTCACCGTCCTGTCTCAGCCTCCATATGTATGGCCATGTCCAGCTCCCAGTCTCAATTTCCTCATGAGTGAAAAGCTTGTGATAGCATCTATTTTGAGGACTATACTGAATCCCGGCCATGGTTCCGTGGCTCACTGGCTGGCCAACCCTGTAAGCTCCCTGTAGGCACCATGTTCCTTAATTTATAGAGCGGCAACATTTCCACACATGGAGTTATGCCACACGGGGTGACAGTGTTCCTCTCAAGAAACACACTATCTAGCAACCTCCTGCCCCACCCCAGTGCTAGGCATGAGAAATCTGCCCTTCAATTGTTGGTAAGAGGAATGTAAGAATCTTGCAAGACAATATGGAATATTGCCATTGCCCTTGGTTGCCTTCCATAACTTGGAGGTAAGGCCCCATTGTGGAGGACACCACACACTTTGGGCACAGGACTTGAAGAAATTGAGCTAACTAACCTGGACTCTTCTTCCCTGAGGAGCTTCTCTCATAGCATCAGAAGGTGCTGCACAGACTGCCAAGGGAGAGAGCCAGTCGGTAGTCTTACCCAGCTGTAAAGCCTACAAACCACAACAATGACTGGGCTGGCACAATGGTGCAGTAGCGGCGCAGCTCTCCGACTGGTCGTAAGGCTCCTGCGATAGGAGAGAATTCAGACGTGTTGCAGTAAATCTAGCCAGTTCCTCATGGCCAGAGAAGACTCCATCACTGCCATTTTCTTAAACTGATATAATTTCTAACTGTAATCTTGTTCCCATAAATATTATTCCCTCTTTTTGCAACAGACAGAGATTACAGAGATCCACAATTGGTCAAAATAGGTGCCTTACCCCAACTGATAAATTTGCAGTTTAACCCCTATGCCTAAGGCTTAAGAAATTTGTGCAGTAGGAGGGTAGAAAGATTAGAAGAGCCAGGGGCCCAGGACACTTGCTGCTAAATAGTGCTTCCTAAATGTGACAGGGAAAATTTCAATAATGTGGCTGTCTGAACAGGACCTGCGAAATGAAAACACCAGTTGAATATGAACAGGGCAGATTCTACGTGGTCTCAACCCTAGGTAAAGTGCAACAGGTAGTGATGGCTGTTGAGAGAGGGAGAATCACTTTCCTCCAGGGACGAGCTCCCACATAGGTTTTCCAATCCTAAGAAGTACGCCCTCAGTACAATTACATATGAGCAATGCCAAATGGACTCAGTAGCTTGTATATACGTACATCCATACACACATGTATATGCACGTAACAATGATAACAAAAAAAAGAGAGATCATGAATTTAAGAGGGAGAGGGGAGAACACAGGAAGATTTGGAGGGAGTGAGAGTGATTGAGTATTTGTGTACAAAATTCTTAACTAAATTACAAAAAAAAAAAAAAGGCTGCACACACAGTACCTCATTGAATGTGTCTGGAGTCTTGGAAGCTTAACTGAGATATGCTCTCCTACAAATGGACCCTCGAGTTTGTCTTCTAGGATCTAGCAGAGACAAGTAGCTACTCATAGACCCTTGGAGACTCAAGAACTATCTTCCTCACTCAAGCAAGGTCATCCTCACACACTGAGCACACAACTTTGGGAAGGATGCATATGGAACAGGGAAGTAGAAAGGGAACACCGCGTAGCCCTCCAGATCTGCTGGGTTAACCCTGGCAACCAACGATGTGACAGATGCTGCACTAAGATTGCCCTCACATCTCCAGCTGGCCCGTCCATACTCTCCTGTGACCAAGGGGAACATTTCAGAGTGCTCCAACGAATAAGACAATTAAGATGTAACTGTGCCAAGCAGGGAGAACCCAGTGAGGGTCTAAGCCGTCTGCCTCCAACTCCTCCCAGACTGGAGCTAGCAAGCAAAGCAGACCTCACCCCATCCTGCCAGTCAGCCTTCCATCTCAAAAAAACAAAAAAACAAAAACCCAGTGACCAATTCCTTAGCTATAACCAGGGTAGTTTAGGCGTTTGGAGACAGCTCTCCTCTGGCAGCCAGGAATGCATTGTGAACCTCATTTCTTTGATGGAAGGAAAGTGGTTTTATTTTCCTGCGGGAATCCTGAGTCACAGAACCTGGACATCCTCCCCCAGCCATGAAGACTCTAAGCTCTTCAAGCCACCCCTGCCAAGGCCTCATCAGATAAATGCACTCAAGTGCAAGGCCACTGAGCTCTAGGCACCTGCATTAGAGTGGAGGTGGTATGTGGCGAGCTGCCAAGGTGACTCAAAATCTGTCCCCACCTCTGTTCCTTCTCTTGGTCAGTCCTCAGAAGAGCTAGCTGGAGGAGCAGGACAGCTCACCAGTGTGGGCTTGTTCTCTGAGTCCAACAAATGAAGGAACTCATTGGACTCATGCCTACACAGGCATCTCACAGGAGCAAGGACCTGGGCTAAGGGCAGAGCACTGGGATCAATCCCCATTTGCTTTACAGATTGATGAGGAGCCCAAAGGGCCTTCACCTTTGGACATTTTTTTTTTGCCTGCACAGTGGGATCGCTGTCCCTACCCTGCTCATCTCAGAGGGTTATTGTAAAGATCCTGGGAGTCAATGCTGCCAGCTCAACACCTTACCACCAATCACTTAAGTGTCTCCTTCTCTTTGGGGCAAATAATCCCCAATCCCTGACTTCTGAGCAAACTCCAGTTCTCTTTCTGCTACACATTTCATGTTCTTGGCCCATGGAGTTGAGGCTCTAAACTGACCTCCTCGAGCAGCTCAGGATTACAGGATGGGCATGAGAACCTACCCTCCTGTGTAGATTCTTTGAAGGCCGGGCCAGCAGGCCCCTACTCTGAGGCGTTCCCCTGCTAGATGCTGTATCCAAGCTGCTGCCATGCAGGTCACCTGGCTGTTTCTTTCTGTGCCTACTACCTCTCTTCTTTCTGTCTGCCATTGCCCTCTTCCTGTCCCCCAGTGCAGACATCAAAGCATGAACTGAGCCTACAGAGGGTGAAGTCAGAGCTACGTGGAAATCCTGGGGCTTGGCCTCAGGAACAGACACCTGCTTCCCTGCCTGATGGGCTCAGCCACAGCCTCCCTGTTTCTCCTGAGGGTCCTCCAAAGTGTGGGAGGCCTTGGAAGCCAGGGCCTCTCTTAGGCTGCTAGTCCTTTCCTGTTAAGATGCTCTGTCCTATCTTACAGTAGCTAAGTGGACAGTCCCACTTTATTCTCTTCATTTTGTTGTTTCCCTGAATGAAGTCCAACGTGCGGCTGTGGGAGGACTGGATGGGTGAGAGTGGGAATGAATGACTGTGGAGGTCTCAAAAAACAAACTGTCCTTGAGAATTTGGTTTTCCTCCTGACAGGCATTTCAGCCCCCATCAGAAGCCCCTCTGTCGTTCCCTTAAACTAACTGTGTGGACATATGTGTCAGAGAGGATAATCTCATCTTTTTTCTTGGGAATTTCTCAGCACAAGTGGTTCAGGCTTCCCTGCACTCTGCCCAAAGTTTGGTTATGAGCCTCAGCATCTGCTTTGATACACTGCTGGGCAGTGTTTCAGAGGCCCTCTGTGGTAGGTTCCTGTTCTGTTTTTTGTTTTCTCCCTCTTGCAATGTCCATCCCGTTTGCCTTTCTGAGTGAGGATGGATCATCTTACCAAGGGTCCTCCTTCTTGCTTAGTTTCTTTAGGTGTACAGATTTTAGTATGTTTATCCAATATTATATGTCTAATATCCACTTATAAGTGAATATATACTGTGTGTGTCTTTCTGCTTCTGGGATCACTCAGGATGATCTTTTCTAGATCCCACCATTTGTCCCCTCAAATTTCATGATTTCCTTGTTTTTAATTGCTGAGTGGTATTCCAGTGTGTAAATGTACCACAATTTCTGTATCCATTCCTCAGTTGAGGGGCATCTGGGTTGTTTCCAGCTTCTGGCTATTACAAATAAGGCTGCTTACAAATATGGTTGAGCAAATGTCCTTCTTGTGTACTTGAGCCTCTTCTGGATATATGCCTAGAAGTGGTATAGTTGGATCTTGAGGAAGCACTATTCCTAGTTGTCTAAGAAAGCACCAGATTGATTTCCAGAGTGGTTGTACAAGTTCACATTCCCACCAGCAGTGGAGGAGGGTTCCCCTTTCTCCACAACCTCTCCAGCATGTGTTGTCACTTGAGTTTTTGATCTTAGCCATTCTGATGGGTGTAAGTTAAAATCTCAGGGTCGTTTTGATTTGCATTTCCCTGATGACTAATGATGTTGAGCATTTCTTTAAGTGTTTCTCTGCCATTCGATATTCCTCTATCAAGAATTCTCTGTTTATCTCTGTTCCCCATTTTTTAATTGGATTACTTGATTTGTTGCTTTTTAACTTATTTAGTTCTTTATATATATATATACTGGATATTAGCCCTCTGTCAGATGTAGGGTTGGTGAAGATCTTTTCCCAGTCTATTAGCTGTAGTTTTGTTCTGATGACAGTGTCCTTTGCTTTGCAAAAGCTTTTCAGTTTCATGAGGTCCCATTTATTGATTGTT
>CM053744.1:87321914-87341724 GCA_028658305.1 Pachyuromys duprasi
TCAAAGAGCCAGCCATTGTGTTCATGTCCAAAATAGTCCCTGTTCCCCTTACTAGTATACCCACTTGGGTATTGAGCTACCATTTGCTACATACATGGTCCTTGGTTGGAGAGACAGTCTCATAAAAGACCCCTGTGCCCTGATATATTTGGACCTTGCGGAGTTCCTGTCCTCTCCAGGTCATACTAACTCCCCCTTCTTTCATATGATTCCCTGCACTCTGCCAAAGGATTGGTTATGTGTTTTAATATTTGCTTTGATACCCTGCTAGGTAGAGTCTTTCCGAAGCCCTCTGTGGTAGGCTCTTGTCCTGTTACTTATTTTCTCCTACATCCAATGTCCATCCAAGTTGACTTTCTAAGGAGGATTAATCCTCTTACCCCAGGTCCTCTTTCTTGTTTATCTTCTTTAGGTGTATAGATTTCAGTATGTTTATCCTATCTTATAGGTCTATATAAGTGAGTATATACCATGTGTGTCTTTCTGCTTTTGGGATACCTCACTCAGGATGATCGTTTCCAGGTCCCACCATTTGCCTGCGAATTTCATGATTTCCTCCTTTTTAATTGCTGAGTAGTATTCCATTGTGTAAAAGTACCACAATTTCTGTATCCATTCCTCAACTGAGGGGCATCTGGGTTCTTTCCAGGTTCTGGCTATTATGAATAAAGCAGCTACAAACATAGTTGAGCAAATCTCCTTGTTGTGTACTTGAGCATCTTTTGGAGATATGCCTAGGAGTGGTATAGCTAGATCTTGAGGAATCACTATTCTTAATTGTCTAAGAAAACGATTTCTGGCTATTATAAATAGAGCAGCAAAGAACATGGCTGCACGGGTATCTCTGTGGTAGGATGAAGCTTGCCCAAGAACGGTACAGCTGGATTTTGAGGTAGATTGATTTCCATCTTTCTGAGAAACTGTCACTCTGATTTCGAGAGTGGCTGTATGAGTTCACACTCCCACCAGCAATGTATGAGTCTTCCTCTTACTCCACATTTTTGCCAGTATGAGCTGTCACTTATTTTGTTGATCTTAGCCATTCTGACAGGTTTAAGATGAAATCTCAAAGTGGTTTTGATTTGCATTTCCCTGATGGCTAGGAATGCTGAACATTTCTTTAGGTGTTTCTCAGCCATTTGAGTTTATCTATTGACAATTCTGTTTAGATCTGTACCCCATTTTTAATTGGGTTATTTGTTTTTCTTGATATCTAATTTTTTTGAGTTCTTTATATATTTTTGGATGTTAACCCTGTATTGGGTGTGTAGTTGGTAAAAATCTTTTTACATTCTGTAGGCTGCCAATTTGTCCAAATGACTGCGTCCTTAGCTTTACAGAAGCTTTTCAGTTTCATTAGGTTCTCCCTTATTAAGTGTTGTTCTGTGCCTGTGCTAATGGTGTTCTGTAAATTGTCCCCCACTTTCTGTTCTATCAGGTTCAGTGTATCTGGTTCTATGTCGAAGTGCCTGTTTGTTTTCTAATGAGAGACAGAAGGGGTTTGGATATGGATGACAGTGTGAGGCTTGAGGAAAGAACCCTACCATGAAAGCCACACTGAGGCCAAAAGTCAAAGTTGTGTTCAGCTATAAAGTCCCAGACTGTCCCCAAGGAAGGAAATGCAGCACTTCCAAGAAGGAGTTTGGATTTTTATAGGCTGCTTTTAGTTGGGCGGGAATGTGGCAGGAGACCACTAAGCAAAAATGAACTATTGAAGGCAAAAAAGACTGTAGTAGCATAGTTTTTTTTTTTTTTTCTGGATGGGATGGGGTAGGGGTGGGGGGCTCTGTCGTTAGAATAGCAGGAGGCTGTGGTGAAGCTGTTCTGTTGAGACAAGGGGTCAGCAGACTTCTGAGAGGTATAGGACATTCATTTTCCATGTCCCTGATGGGGCTGGGTCCCACACAGGTCATCCATCTTGGTGTCTTAGGTGACTCCACGTAAGGGCCAAAGCTCTAAAGCCTCATATTGTAAACTGTGGGTTCTGATGTCATATGGGATTTGCTAACTAAGTGGAGGAGGTCTTGAACATTTTGGCAACAGCAGCACACACAAGTATGTGTGCACACATGTACACCTGTACATACTAACATGAATACACACGCATGCATTAGCACTCTCTCTCCTCTCTCTCTCTCAGAAGGAGGGAAATGCTATGTGAGCTGTTGACTTGAATTTCACCAAAAATCACTTAATGATTTGTGGCTTGGGATCAGGACAGAGTTTTCAACAGTTTCTGAAATGGCCCTAAACATAGCTCTGCCGTTTTCTATTACATATTAATGCAAATCAGTGCCCTCAGCATCGACAATTATAAAATCAAAATATTGACCAACTCAGAAACATGGAGATGTTCTAGTCCTGCAGCATTGAATACTCAGCCAAGACTTAATTCTTTGTGAAAAGTTATTTGTTGTCCCGTTACCTGACCACCAAACCACGTGACTCCTTGTGGTTCCCATCACCCTGAACAGAGCCCTGTGAACAAAGTTAGCTGCACAAATGTAGTGAGTTTCATTCAGAGACGGCTCAGAGGTTAAGAGCACTGGCTGCTCTTCCAGAGGTTCTGGAGTTCAATTCCCAGCAACCACATGGTGACTCACAACCATTTATAAAGAGATCTGGTGCCCTCTTCTGGTGTGCAGGTGTACACGCAGACACAACATGTATACATACTAAGTAAATGTTGAGAAAAGAAACATTCAATGGTGGCACCATGATGTCGGGCAACTTTATTGGTGACCTATTTGCATCTGTCCCTTGCACACTTTTCTATGGTGGATGAGGTGGCCATGTGCTGTAGCTCTAGAACTGCTACCCACCTGGTGGCAGAGGGGTCATGTAGGGTCAGGAAGTGGGGGGGGATGGTCAGTTTGTTCTGGGGACAGCCAGCTATCATGAGCTCAGGAACTTGAAGGCCTGATGTTGCCTCATCCCTTAGGTAAGAGTTTCGGTAATAACAGCCGTTCTAAGCCAAAACCACATAGTGACATTCTGGGAGATTTGGGTTCGTGAGGTACAACTTTAAAATATATAAGAATCTAAGTATTTTAGTCCCCTACACCTGCTGAAAAAAACATGTCTACATGTCTAGGCTAATATTAGGGCTGTTTATTTTTTGACACTGACATCTCCTTGGCCCTCTGAGATTGCTGCTGGAGATAGAATGATTGATGTCTGCTTTGGCACCCTTGCACCAGTAAGGATTACCAAGGGTAAGAAGGAGCATGTCTGGGAAACACAGACAGAGAGACGCCCAGAAATATGCACACTACTCCAAATGGGGCCATCATCTGACCCACAGTTATTTCTGGGGTTCAAAGTGGTCCTTATGTAAGGAAGACCAGCTTCTACGGGGAAGTGCTTTAGGTGGAGAGCTGACAGGTTCAAAGCTCCAGTTTTAGTCATAGAATATGAAATGGTCTGGGTTGTTAAGATGGCTCAGTGGGTAAAGAGGCTTTCCCTGCATGCCTGGCAATCTGAGTTTCATCTAGAAACCCACCCACGTGACGACATAAAGGTAGAATGAAAGAACCAAGTTCATAAAGTTTTCCTCCGACTTCCACATGAGTTCTGTGGCACATGTGCCTATATCACACACACACGTACACACATACACATACGCACACACAAAATAAAAAGAAGAAAGAAACAGTATTACTGTGGGAAGACCACTTCAAAGTGCATTCAGCTTCAGGCTTGGAAGGCAACAGGCTCCCTTTAAAAAAATCTATTTTTTTTTCTAGTTTTGGAGGGAATGGGCATTAGAAAACCCTTCAGTGATATCTCTTTACCAGACTGGTCTTCCCCTTAGGCACAAAGCTCTCCAAATTTCCTAGTCTAGTGGGTAGGAAAACAAGCCTGTTTGTAGTGGCACTTAAGGCAGAGAGGAGTTCCTGAAAGGAACTTTACATACATAGGGTAGAGAAATTTCCTCTCTACCCCTTGAGAACTTCATTCTGAATCGATGAGTAAACAGAGAGTAGAGGGATGAACACAAGAGGAGATCTGCAGGTTTGTTATATGCACTGGATGCCACAGAAAAGGAAAATGAACACCTCAAACATGAGGTGAACTAGAAGCCTATGCTCTTCTTCCTAGAGAAGATGGAGGAAGGATGTAGATGGAGGAGGGAAGTAGATGGAGGGAGGGATGTAGACAACTTAGGAGAGAATGATTTTGTAGAAAGATGAATAGGTCTCAGAAGAACAGGTGACAGCCTGTGACAGAGTCTGTGGGGGCTGTGTCCACTGCCAAGCTTCTCTCCTGTGATGCAATTAATCTTCTCTGGTTGATGAGATTCCCTAGGAAGGGATTCTTGACAGTTATGTTCCTTTGGGGGAGGATCTGTCTTTAGCCAGATAAGGGAAGCTCAGAGAAAGCCTCTGCCAATGTTTGCTATTCCCCAAATGCTCTCAGAAATAATCAGCCGTGCCAAAGCAGTGTCTCTGATTGGTACTTCTTGAAGGGAGGAGGTGGAAGAAAAACCACAAAACCAGTTGCACTACAAAACTTAACTTACAGCGGGCTGGAGCTGGAGCTCAGTTTGTAGAGAGGCTGCCTACTGTTCACAAATCCCTGGGTTTGATCCCCAGTACTGCATAAACTGGGTATAGTGATGCATGTCTATAATACTAACACTTGATCAGGCAGTAAGATCAGAAGTTCAAGATTATCTTCAGCTATACAGAGAGTTCAAAGTCAGCCTGAGATGTGAGTCTTTGTCTTTAAAAACAAAGAAACAAAACAATTTTCTAGAGCTAAGCATAGTAATCCCAAAATCTGGAAAAGGCTGAGACAGGAAGATTGTATATTCAAAACCATCCTGAACTATGTAGAGAGACCCTGCCTCAAAAAAAAAAAAAGTCAAATTGGCCTGGAGAGCTCATCAGTTAAGTCTTAACTGATTAAACTTCTGAAGTGTTAAGAGGATGTACTGCTCTTGCAAAGGACCTGAATTTGGTTTCTGGCACTCTTGGATGGCTCACAACTGCTATAACTTTATTCCAGGGGATCTGACTCTCTCTTCTGGCACCTCAGGCAGCTGAATTCACACATGCACATACACACACTGTTGTGGTTAAGGTAGGGTCTAACAATGTTTATTATTAACCCTGTAATTATTACAGTGGCATTATCTAACACACTATCATAATCAATAAAGACACAGACACCTGACAGATTTTAGACTAGTCTTAATTACCTGGGGCATGGCAGATATTACCTCCTAAGCTATCTTTACCTCCCAAGCCCCCATCCTATGCCATCTGCTCTAACAATTTCTTTCTGGGCTACCTCCCATTCATTATTCCATAAATACTTGCTTATTCTCTCATCTGGGCCATTTTCCTACATGTGCCTGTCCAGTCATGTGCTCCTCTCCACCTAACGCATCTTGGCTCCCTGCTTCCTTGCTCCTCCAATACTTGCCTCCTCTCCCATGATCCTTCTGTCCCCAAAGCACAAGTAACTTCACCATGCCTACCTCCCTTCGGCTCTGCCCAGGTATAGGCTTTTTATCGGCCAAACAGGAATGATTTCTTAGGCACAGTTTACACAACAAGGACAGGTATACATGATATTGCACTCATTTGGATAGCAACCAGATCTTGTGGGCCAGAAATTAGCATCGGAATACATAGCATCAGACCAACCCCCAACAGCACACCCATATGCATAATTCAAAAATAAATTAAAACTTTAAAGTAGTAAAATGACAAAAATATAACAATAATTTATTGGTGCTGTGTTAGTAACTTCTTTTTCTACTTCCCTTCCATTCTGAGAATCCCCCAGAAAAATCTCTCCTGTAGAGGTTCTTCTTAAGCTGGACATCTGAGAAAGCAAGCTTGCAAGTGGCTGCCGAGTGAACAGTAGGACTCTAGGTCTCGCTCTATTTCCAACAAATAGCCCAAATTAAACTAAATTAGATTTTAAAATGCACATCCGGGGGATGGCCCTTAGAGGTTGGCTTCCTGGCTTCTAAAAAAAAGAGCTGTATTGACCAAAAGGAGTTCATCTCAGAGAACCCTTCCCAAGAGGATCTCCAGGCAGCCATCCCCAGGAAACTGAACATGGTCACCCTATTCTCTTAACAGGATGGCTGAGTTTCTTGGATTACAGAACATTTACATTAACTCTCTGTAGTTTGGAGACAGAGCCCAAACAATCCTTCATTGTTGGTAACTCAAATTAAGTCCTTATCAGCCAGGCTCGCCCTAAATGCATTACAATTTGATACCTTAGTTTTCCCCACTGCCTCAAGAAGTAGGGGCAGTATTCCTGTTTGTGAATAAGGAACTTTCCTAAGTGTACAAAATCCGTAAATGATAGATCTGGGATTTGAACCCACATGGTCAATACCCAGTTTCTACTCCTGGGCATTCAGCTACCACAGAGGTTGCTACCTTCACTGACGTTAATGCCTGATGATGGGCCTCATTCCTCCCAACTTAGGTCTTCGGTATTTATACCCCAAGAGAACTGAATATAAAAAGATACTGAAACTGTGAGTGTTCTGGGCTCCTGAGGACCAGGCATTTCTTTCCCATCATTCTGGGGAGCATCTTTTCCTTCCCATATCCCTTTATCATCTTCTGGGTCGCTCTCCAAGGACACCCATTTCTCACTTTGCTGGATGAGCTGAGCAAACAGCATCTGCCAAGGGGCCTGCAGCAAAACACACTGCAGCAGCCCCAGAGGGTTTGGGGCTTCAGGTAGTGAGCGGCCTGCACCTTTGCAGGCAGAGTGGGTGGGGAAAGGGCTGCTGTTCAAGGCTTATTTGGTTGTAGTTGTCTCAGGCACCTGGCTTTGCTGAGCTGACTTCCGGCTTTTGGGAGCAGGGGCTGGGGAGCTGGAACCCAGTGTGGCCATGCCTGATTCCATTTCAGGCGCTCAGGCTGCTCAGGCCAACAGCTCTCTCCGTTTGGATGCAGAAGAGCGTGTGTTTGCTCACTTGTTGTTACTGTCTAGGGGTTTTCTTCCAAGCAAACTGATGCTCTGAGGCACAAAGATACATTTCTGACTCCATGCTGTATGTACATGTGAACACACACAAACACTTGGCTGACAGGAGGCAGTCTCCGTCCTGCCGCTTCCATGGCCTTCCTGAATCTACATTCCAGATACCAACACTCTCCTCATGCCCCCGCCTTCCTCACCAACACTCTCAAAAGACATTTAGAATTTGGCTGCTGCCTCCTTGCCTGGATTAGACCACACCCTTGGTTAGCCACTATCTCACTGAAAACAAGTAGGTTTGGCCCTCCGAAGTCAGCCACCACATTTAGTCCTATTCCATTTCCTGTATCCCTCACCCCCAGGAAAGGGCCATGGGTATGCCGAGGAAGCAGTTTACCTCCAGAACCTTCCTATAGTACAGGATCTAAAGCTCAGAAAATTTGTTTTGCAGTCAGGGATATTGTGGCATAATAGGCAGAGAGGATAAAATCAGCCCTTTTGGCATATGGTTCTCAGATTTATTTAATGAACATTCAAGATTATGTATTAATAACTACAACCCCAGTCAAGGTACAGATGTCTTCTCACCCTGAGAGGTTTCCTCATAAACCCTCTTCACACATGTCCAAACTCTCACAAGCACCAGTCTGGGTTGGTTTCAGGATTTTCTGGGTTGTCATTCAATGGAACCTAAGTGTGGCTTTTTTTTTAATCTAGTTGTAAATTCGTCCGTACGGTTAAATATACCAGTAGCCCATCCTTCCTTTTTAATGCTAGGTAATATACTAAATATGAGTATAAAAGAGTGTGTTTACCCATTTACCATTAAAGGACACTTGGGTGGTGTCCAGTTTGGAGTAATTAAGAATAAGTTTTTGTATAGAAGGTTTTTTTTGTCTCTCTGCCTCTCTCTGTATCTGTGCGTGTGTGTGTGTGTGTGTGTGTGTGTCTGATTCTCTCTCTCTCTTTGTTCCTCATGTGCGTACGTGTGGTGCATGCACACAGCTGTGCCTGTAGATACCAGAGAATTATGTCATCTGTCTTCCTCTATTGCTCTTCACTTTATTCCTTTGAGACAGGCTCTCTCCTGAACCAGAATCTCAGTGTTTCAGTCAGGCTGTGAGCGCTCAGGGTCCGTCTGTTTCTGTCCCCATTGCTGAGGTTACAAGGCTGGTGCTGGGTGTTTAAATTCAGGTTCTCATGCTTACAGTGTAAGTACCTTTACCCTGTGAGCCAAATCCCCAGCCCATGCAGAGGTCTTTAATGTGTATATGTTTCATTTTTCCTGGGTGAATACCTAGGAATGAGGTTTCTAAGTTGTAAGGTAAGTATATATTTAACTTCTAAGAAACTGCCAAACTGTGTTCAAAGGTAGTTGCATTATTTTATATTTCTTTTTTGAAAATGTTATAACTGTATATAAAGTATCTTAATCATACCTACCTCCCACTTCCTCCTTCAACTCCCCCTGGCTTGTTTTCCCAATATATTTCCCTCCCTTCCTGTTTCAAGTCTTCTTTTTTAAATAACTCACTGAATCCAATTAGTGTTGCCCCTCTGTGCATGGCTGAGGGATCAAACACCCCCCCAAAGAAAAGTGACTCTGCCTCTCCTAGCAGACATCAGTTGCCAAGAGCTCATTAGTTAAGGGTGGGTTCTTGGGAGCCATTCCACACTTCACATTGGAACTTTTAACTGGCTTGAACTTGTGCAGGTAACCACAGCTGCTGTGAGTTCATGTATGTAACAGCCATGTCATGTCCAGAGGTCAGCTACTTTTACATTCTACTGCCACTATGGATGGTCTTTTGCTCTGCATCTTTATCAGTGTTAGGCATTGTCAGCTTTCAGATCCCACCTTCCCTTCTTCTGAAAGACATGTTCCATGTACTTTAAAATTCAATTTATATGCTCCTCCCTGATGGACAACCCTAGAATGCAGGAATTAGGCCTCATTTATTTCTATACCATCGACACAGAACACTTCAGGGTGGTATCTTAATAAATCATTGTCACGTGAATGAATGAATGAATGAATGAATGAATGAATGAATGAATGAAGCTTTCCAGGTGGCTTGGAGGTTTCTAGAGAACAGATCTCTTTACACACCATCCTTCTTATTTGGAAAATCACTATGGTCCAAACAACATCCTTCAGATCATGGGCAATCCTTGCTTATCTTTGTCCTATCCCTCTCTGGAAGCCAGGCTGACCCCAGACTCTTCTCCCTGGTCCATTTCTCTTAGAGATCTTCCTGTCACCTGTCTCATTACTTTGGGAGTAAATTAAGCACATCACAGACAGGGCAAGGCGTAGTCAATGGATCCCACCCAGGTATGTGCAAGCTACTTTGACATAACGACTATGGAATGAAGAGAGGGAACTGGCTTCAAGTACAGTTATCTCTGCCTGGAAGGGTAATGTCATAGCTAAGGAACTGAATGAGAATGTATTCATAGATTCAAGATTCTGATGCCTCTGTGTCTGCACATTCACTGAAAGTCCTGCAGTTTGTTTTCTACTGTCAGCTGGTCATCTGAAAGGAGGGAACCTTAATTGAAAAACTACCTCCATAAGACACAGCTGTAAGACATTTTTTAAATTAGTGATTGATGGGGGAGGGCCCAGTCCATGATGGGTGGTGCTGCCTCTGGGCTGGTTGTCCTGGGTGCTAGAAGAAAGTTGGCTGATGGTGCATACCTGTAATCCCAGCACTCCACGAGGCAGAGGCAGAGGCAGGCAGCTCTCTGTGAGTTCAAGGCCAGCCTGTTCTACAAAGCAAGTCCAGGACAGCCAAGGCTACTCAGAGAAATCCTGACTCAAAAAGAAAAAGAAAAAAAAGAAAAGTAGTCTGAGCAAACCAGTAAACAGCACCCCCTCCAGGCAGGCAGGCATCACCTCCTGCCTCCAGATTTCTGCCCTGTTTGAGTTCCTGTCCTGCCTTCCTTCGATGCTGACCTATGTTGTATAAGAGTTAGCAGAAACCCTTTCCTCCCCAACTTGCTTTTGGTCATGGTGTTCTGTCACAGCAAAAGTAACCCTAAGGCATCCACAGTGTGGCTATTGGGGTCCATTAGGGAGGCTCGATACTCAGTGGTGGGTCTAAGCATCTTCAAGGAAGGTATGCAAATGAATGCCAAGGAAAGAGCATTTATATCAGAATCTTACAACCACCAAGATGAGCAGAAGCCTTATGCAATGGGGAAACAGAGCTGCAAGGCCAAACAAGATGTCTAATCAGAGTGGACTTTGGTCCTTTGACCCAACCTCAGAGCATCAGAGGTCAACATCTAATCAGAATCCTCGTGGCCTGACCATAGGATGCCAAGTGTCCACACAGTGTACCTCCAACCCCTACAGACTGTTCTGAAGTGCCCTTAATTGAGAGTTACACATTTGGGTGACAATGGAGACGTTTATTGATAAAAACATAAAGCTTTTCAGCAGACTCAAATCCATAAGTATGGAATCGAAGTAGACAGAACTGCCTCCATCTGTGGGCATGTCTGTGAACATTTTCTTGATTGCTAATTGGTGCCGAAGTGCCAATCCACTGCCCATACTGTCATCCTCAGGCAGGTGGTACCAGCCAGGCAAGTAGGCCTGGGATGTCTGAACATGAGCCTGGAACAAGCCAGAGAGCAGCATTCCTTCATGGTTTTGCTTCAGTTCCTGTCTTCAGGTTCTTGCCTTCAGTTTCTGCCCTAGCTTCTCTCAATAATGAACTATAACCTGTAAAATGACATAAACCCTTTTTCCCAAGTTGCTTTTGGTCCAAGTGTTTTATTAAAGCAGCAAGCAAGCTAACTAGAACAACTGTGAAGGTCTAGAGGCTGGCCACACAAACCCTAGAGAAAATGAACAAAAAATTAAAAGACAAACCTTCAGAAGTGAAACAATTATGCTTTCTAAGTGTCTGTCACTGGCCCCCAACCCAACTCCCGTGAGCTAACAGTGCGGGAGCTGACAGTGGCTGGGGAAAGGCTGGTGTAGGGCGGTTGACAGAAGAAATTGGTAATCATCTACGCTGGGAACTGTTTGAGAATAAGAACTGAATCCTCTGGCGGGGGGGGGGGGCACTTACCCTGGCCAGAGGGCTGGTAAGTAGGAGGGATAAGAGTGAAACCCCACCCTTTTGACTCTTGAGAACAGTTGGAATCCAGAGTCCTGGCAGCTCATCAGGAAAATCCAATCTAGAAAAGTCCTCTTAAAGAGCAAAAAGCTAAAAATGGGAAGTAAGATTTTGTGGAGCACAGATCTGTTTGGATTCCTTGATTTGTATCCAAAATACCCCCACACTCATGTATCTCCAGCTACAGGGGTTTCAGTGTTCAAATGTGTTGCCAGTGAACACTCCCTGCTTCCTCAGATCATTTCAACAAAGAGTGGGCTAGCTGCTCCTAGAAATGTCTAAGACTCGGCTTGCCAGGAAGCAGACAATCCTGAAGGGCTGTTTCTGGTGTAGTATGACAGAAGTGCCTGAGGCTGAGGAGAGCACTTGCCCCACACAGGCTTTAAAATGTTTCCTTGGTGCGAAGATGACTCTGGGAGGTAGGTTCTGCTCAGACACAAAAGGCTAAGAGACACCAAAAGTTATTATGAAGCAGAAAAGCATCTTGAGTAAGAGGCAGAGAGAAAAGTGGTCTGTGGATGCAAATAGAGGAGATACAATGGAAGCCCCAGAAAAAGAGAATCAAAGAGCTCATTTGTAAAAAGGGCTTGTTTGACAAAACAAAAACAAAAAACAACAACAACAAAAAACTAGGTATGGTAGAGCATGCCTCTATTTCCAGGGCTGGAGAGGCAGAGGCAGGTGGATCTCTGTAAGTTTAAGCCCGGCCTGGTCTACAGAGTGAGTTCCAGGACAGCCAGAGCTACAAAGTGAGAGCCTGTCTCAAGAAACAAACAAACAACAAACAAGCAAGGTCTGTGTGACTATGAGGCAATAAGCACCTAACAATCTAAAGAGAACTTTTAGATAAGCATGATGGCCTATACCTGAAATTCTAGTGCTTGGTTGGCAGAGGTAAGAGAATCTAGTTTGAGGTCAGTCTAGGCTATGTGGTAAGACCCTGTCTCAGCATTCTTCAAGGTTTTCATCCAAGGAGATGAGAGAAAAAAAAGGAGAGAGGAAGGAAAGGGTGGGGAGGGGGGAGGTCTAAAATAACCCAAGCAGGAACAGTTCATATTTTGAATGATTCCATTTCTAAAAGATTAGGCTGACCCTTCTTTCCCAGGGATGCCTCATATCCTTACAGTGATGACCGTTTTTATTTTGAGGTACATGAGTGGCTTTCTGTCTTTACCTCCAGTAAAGCCACCCCCAAATGCCTTTATCTCCATGTAATCTGATTTGATGTATTATAAGAATGACTGCTCTCAAATCTCCAAGGGAAGGCTCTGGAGCTAGTTGGTGATGCCTGTCTAAGCCTCAGCGGTTCCCATGACAATTGGCTTTGGCAGAACAAGAGACCATTAAGAAGCTGAGCTTGGGAGGAAGTAGAAAAGCTGCACCCTTGTGACTGCAGATAAAGCTTCCTGGAGAAAGCAAGCTGGGGACTTGGAAGAGGACATCGAGTTAGAGCTAGGAAGTATTCACCAACTCGGTGTATTCTCCAGAGAGCAAGTGCCCCCTCAACTGCATTCTGCACTTTTCATAAAGATTTATTCTGAAGAGAAACTAGTCCTAATCCTGGGCTTGGTGCTGTATGAGCTTGACCTTGGTGCCACGCAAGCAGACAAGTAGACATGGAATCTCCCCACAGGTTATACTAAAATTCTGTTGCCACTGAGACTCGGCCTTCTTTTTGGCCTGTTTCCAGTGAGAGCTTCCTAGCTCTGTGTCAGTCTCTTTCATACAAAGAGTTCAGAAAATACAGGACCCTGGAGTTCTCATCACCTCCTCTTTTTTTTTTTTTTTTTTTTTTTTACTGGAACTATCAGATGGCAGTGCTTAGAAAATGACTGGAAAATTGACCAGACTTGGCCTCTGGGTCAGAATTTCCATGTCCAGGTGGACATAAGTCCTCATTTCTGCTATTGGTGACCACTGATGGCTCCGGCCATCTTGGGAATGTGTGCTCCTAGTGATGCAGCGGGACAGAAAGTGAGGAATATGGCTAAAGCTGCCCAAATCCATGCTGGGGAAAGAACTCAAAGCAAACACTTGCTGGATGTGAGTGAGTGGTGTCTCACAGGAGGTGCCCTGACCTTTATACATAGAACGTTTGCCCAACTAATGTCAATAGCAAAACCAGTCTCCCTAATGATTATTGGGTTTTCTGAGGAAGTAACCCAGATTTCAGTCTAACGACCAGGCCTAGAACCTGAGACACTCCAAGACTAACCTAGCAATTCAGAGTGCTTTCTATGGTGTCATTAAGAACCAAAAGCTTACTAAAGGAGCTGTACAGGCCCCAGCATGGCTCTGGCAGGCTTTACCCTTCCCCCATTCCCTCTGCCCTGCTAAAAACCATTAGATTACTTTCTTAAAGTGAGGCCTCGAGCTCTATTCCCTTAATTAGCCACTTCCTTTTCCTGAGGCTGACACCAAGGTCCAGCTGTCCAAGTATTGAAATCTAGCAATCAAAATCTCCCTTTGGCTCACCTAATTAACATGCCCAATTAAAATTAAACTCCTCATTCTTACTCAGGGGTGGGGGGAAAAGGGGTTTCTCCTTTCACCTTTATAATTTTGGTTGTGAACCTAACATTTAACAACTGAGCCATCTCCCAGCCCTCCTTTTACTTCTATAAACTGCCATTTGTCTATGGGCCGTGTCTGCCTCCACTTTAGCCAGAGGCATTCCTTTGTTCCCCCTGCCCTCCGGACAAATCTTCCTTGTTCCCTTTCCCTTCCCCCTCATCATCTATCTCCTGTCTTCTCTCCTATTCCCTACCCCTGTGTCCCTCTGGGGCAATTAAATCTCCTTTTTGCTAAGAACTTGGTCTTGGGGTGTCTTGTGCTGACACGGGTTCTTTCACCTCCTTTGTGACTGTGACTTTTATACGTGAAGAATGAGTTAGTGGAGAGGGGTGTTTTTCATGGTTCCCAGAAAAACAGGAGCCAGTGATTATCAGCTTGTATAGCTCTGTCTGAAAGGAAGCTATACCTGACCAGCCTTCTGCATGCCACTTGTCTACAGTGGGTGTCTTAGTTTGTTTTTCTGTTGCTGGATGAAGTACCCTGTCTTAAGAGGGGAAGGGTCCATTTGGCTCATGGCTCAGTCTGTCATGCCAAGAGCTTAAGAACTCTAGTCACGTTGTACGTGCAGTTAAGAGTAGAGAGCAATGAATTAATGCATGTATATTACCATTCACCTTCTCCTCTCCATTTTACACACTCCAGGATTCCTGCCAGGGGATGGGTCTACCCCTCAATAAAGATGAGGTTTTCCACCAGTTAGCATAAACAAGACACTCCCTTCCAGACCTTCTCAGAAGCCAACCTTAACCTAGATAGTCCCTCACAGGGGTGCCCAGAGGCCTGCTTCCTAACTAACCATCACAGTGGGTGTATAGGTACCTGCTGCCATGCACAATATAGCCGCCATTAAATGCAAACACCAACCTCCTGCTACCCACATTGGGCTTCTATGCCTTGCAATTTCCTGCTGATTCCAGCCTGTTTGGGATCCAGTTTCTTATGACAGTTCTGTTATGCCATCAATCTCACAGGGGGCCTGTCAGCCTGAGTGAGTCCTGTGGCACATCTAAATGCATGAGCATCATCAGCAACAGACAGAGCAGGACATTTTGCATTCAGTAATCACAGAAACAAGTGTCCTACCAGCCCCAACAGCTTAATCTCTCCTGCAGGAGCAGCATATCATGTCACCATGCCAAAACCAAACTGAAAGTTGACAAACACAGAACTTCGGGGGTGAACGGGGTGGGGGAAACAAGTTGATAAGAAACAATTAAAAAAAAACTATAGTGAAGAGATCTGGGTGTGTACGTTCATTAGTAGAGCCCATGTTTTTTAATTAACAAGAGTCTCAGATTTGGTTGTAAACTGACCATTTCCTACGCTGTCTGCTTTCACTGCTATCTACCACCCCATGCCCAACCAAGATCTAAATTTAGCTTTCTCCTTTTTGCATTTCAGTAATCACAGGGACTTGGGCTCCCCTGATAGGGGTGATCTTCTAAGTAAATCCAAAAAAGAAATGCATCAAAATAAAAAAAAAATGTTCAGGGCCAGCAAAAATGCCTTTGAAATTGCTTGCTTTTTAGTTGGAAATGTGAACTAGGCTAGCTGGAGCAGGTTTTGATGCCTGCATTAGGAAGATAATAGAAATAAGCTGTTATTCCTTCTGCCCCTTTTGTGCCTGTGGGCAACTCTAGGCTCTAACAAATTAACAGTGGGATGGTTTTTGGGGGGAGGGGGAGACAATAAGATTTGCTGGTGAAATGGACAGCCTTCAACATTTTCTACTCAGTCTTATCCACCCTGGGAGAGCTGGGTCATCTCTTACTAATAACATTGGAATTATTACCCACATCCTGCCCCAAGCACTGTGGGGCCTCAGTTCCCTTCAGAGCCAGGTATGATGGCGCATTTCTTTAACCTCAGAACTCAGAAGGCAGAGGCAGGTGGATCTATGAGTTCAAGGTCAGCCTGGTCTACAAGGTAAATTCCAGACAGCCAGGGCTCCACAGAGAAACCCTGTCTCAAAAAACAAACAACAAACAAAAAACATGATCCAGGGCTAGTGACATGGCTCAGCAGGTAAAGGTACTTGCTGCTGAGCCTGATAACCTGAGTAGAAAGAGAGGATTAATTTCCACAGGTTGTCCTCTAATCCGCACGCGCGCACACACACACACACACACACACACACACAGAGCTTTTTAAAAAACCTGCAAAATGTTACATTCAAGCCAGCCAGTTAGCTGCTCTGCCATGGAAGCTGAGGGCCACAGGGTTTTCACCTCTAAAGCCTTGCACATTTTATTCTCAACATATTTCAGGAACGTCTGTGTGGAAAGCAACATGTTGAAAGGCCCCAGACCTAACACCCTGAGCAGAGTGGACAAGTCCTGAACCTTCCTCTCTCTATAGACTGTCTCTACAAGCTTTTATAACCACATGTGATGACACCGAGGGTAAAATTACAAGACCCCCTGTCTTGGGAATGGGAGAGTCACCAAGAACAACCCAAATGTTCCCATAGCTCAGTGGGCTTCCAAGCTTGATGACCTAAGTTCAATTCCTGACCCATATGGTAGATGGAGAGAACCAACTCCTGAAAATTGTCTTCTGACATACACATATGCCCCATGGTGTATACACACACTAATAAGCAACGATTTAAATGATTTTCTAAAAATTCCAAAGTTGAAGAGCCCTGGTATAAATGATTCCTAACTTCTCTTCAAGGTGTAAGACTACCCTTTTGTACTTGCAAGCCCATGTGAGCATATAGAATTGGGACCCTTGAGTTGTTTGTATTGCTTATTTGTATGTGTGTGTGTGTGTGTGCGCATGCAAGTGGAATATCATGGAACATGTGCAAATGTCAGAGAAGGAGTCAGTTTTCTCCTTTCACTAGGTGGGTCTAGCGAATCGCACTGAAGCTGTCAGGCTTGGTGGCAGGCACCCCAAGCCTTCTCATCAGCCCCACCTTGAAGTTTTAATGGCAAGAACCAGAGCGCTTGTTTCAGGTGCCAGGAGGCCATCCTCATCCATGTCTCCCTCCTAGGCTCATCCTCTAAGCTAAGTAGACGCAGGACAATCTGTGTCTTCTTGCCAGTCAACTGCAGGATGTAGACAATACGTATCCTTGAGAAAGGCATTCCCAGTTTTGGAAGCTTGACAGGAGCCGGGGCAGAATCCAAGCTGGCTCTTCTTACTGCACGTTTCTTTTGTTATCTGTGTTCTTATCTGTCAGCCATGCTGTCAGGCCTTGCTGCATCACTGTCTCATGTCTATATCGTCCCTCCTCTGAGGCTTTTTGGCCTGTCAGCTCTGAAGAGGCACATTTCCTAGAGCTGGGGAGGCAGCTCTTTACCACAATTACTGCTATCCTTCAAGTTTGGATTCATAGTCCTAAAAGGACCTCAGCTTTTATTTCAGGATTTGGTAAATCAAGGAAAGGTCCAATGTTCTTATCAATGGGACAACCAATACCACATTTTCCTCCTGCACCTATGGCAGACATCATTCATCAATCACAGCAATTTGCTCATGGAACAGGGTGTGGCTAACCACAGTGTTCCATTTAACCACCTCCAATTGACCAGATTCTAATTTTTACCAGTTTACTACCCCAGTCTCTGAACCATTCAAATGAAAATGGAAGGTGTTAGGAGAGACAATGAGATGAGATTTTTCAACCAGGCTGTAAATTCTATAAGGAGAAAGGCAATTCTATTTGGAGCATTAGTTCATTCCCCATATACCCAGAGCTGATTTGATAGCAATTTGTTGACTGAATGAAAAGCCATGTGAGTGATATTATTCTGAGGGGCAAGCACATTACCTCCTTGGCTCCAAGGGGTGAATGAACTCTAATTCATAACTTGCCATCTGGACTGATGTATGAGTGACCCCGGGGAAGGAGGGGCTTCAGGAGGACAAGTGATTTAGTGAGTGCCACTCAGGTATAAAAAAGAAGTGTAAGACTGATGGTTTCCATTATTTCTAAAAGAGGGCAATGGCTATGAGAGAGAGCCTTGCAATAATCTGATACATGTGTCACTTCCTCCCATTTATTAATTTTTATTATTCTTTTTCTGGTTCCCTGTGGTGATTAAAGAGCTTTGGGGATTTCTCAGCTAACATTTATTGAGCGCTTCGTATCTACGGCTTTATAAATATTAACCCATTAGACGATCATGATTGGTTGTTTCTGTTTCGCCCCCATGTCCCAGAAACCCAGGCACACAGGAATTGATTAGGTGCTTAGATACACAGCTAGTGGGTTGCTAAGCCCAGATTCATTCCCAGGCCTTCGCATTGGTTCTTGGAAGCCCTTCCAACAGAAAGATTGTGCTTTGTGGCTGCAGGGCAGTGGGAGGCTACTGACACCTCTCTGTCTGCTTTGAGAGAGACGTCCCTAGATGAAAGTAGCAGCAGGGAAAGCCATGACAAAGTTAGCCGGGATAGGTCTTCAGCACCTAACCCATGCCAAAACCCACATCAAGGTCCATCGTAGAGGCCCAGGATACAGTATCATTCTGGCCTGTTGCCCCATGAAACCTTCCTCTATTTTGGGAATGTTAAAACGGGGTCTCACTGGGTAAGCTTGGCTGACCTGGAACCTTCATTGTAGACTAGCCTGGCCTCAAACACTCAAAGATCTGCCTGCCTCTGTCTCGTGACTACTGGGATGAAAGGTGTGGGCCACCACATGCAGCTGATACCCTATCCTATTGGTCTACCCTTTGGTATATGCTCCATCATCTCCTGGCTGCTCCTCTCAATGTTAAGAATTTCCAGATTTGGAGAATAAAAACAAATTAGCCAGTTAATTTTGAAATTCAAATTTAAGGACTTTCTTTTTTTCAAGATTTATTTTTTATGTATACAGTCCTCTGCCTGTATATGTGCCTGCACACCAGAAGAGGGAACCAGATCTCATTATAGATGGTTGTGAGCCACCATGTGGTTGCTGGGACTTGAACTCAGGATCTCTGAAAGAGCAGCCAGTGCTCTTAACCTCTGAGCCATCTCTCTTGCCCCTTAAAGATTTTAATTGTGTAGCGTTTCCCAATATTCCATGGGAAATACTTAGACTAAGGAATCATTTGTTTATCCGGAATTCACATTGAGTTGGCTGTCCTGTATTTTATGCAGCAACTTCATCCACCATTCTACCATTTCCACCATTCCATGCTATAATCATTAATATTTTTATTTGTAATTTTGGTTTTGATTTATAACTTTGCTAAGATGTCACATTTCTGTAAGAGTTAATAATTTGACGAGACCAAATAATACCTAAGGATCTGGTAAAGTATACACTCTTTCGGCACGTTACTCAGTAGACTGGGAGAGGAAGAAACATTTCCACCGTGGGCAGTCATGTCCAGTTCTCAGGAAAAAACACCTGGAATGAAAAGAACAAAGAACAAGAGGCAGAGGAAAGCTGAAACCTCTTTCTCCTCCCCTCCTGGAGCTAGTCAGCATTCTTCTCCTGATTTTGGGCATCAGAATAACAGGATCTTCAGCCTTTGGGCTTTAGGACTTGCATCAATGGCCCCCCAGGTTCCCAGGCCTCCAGCCTAGTTTGAAAACTTGCCATTTACTTCCTCTCTTCTGACGACTTGGACTGAGCTGTGTTACATCTTAGGTCTCAAGTTTGCAGATGGCTTTATCTTAACTTCTCGGTGTCCGTGACCAAATGAGACAATTAATTCCTTTATTATGTCCACCCTCATCTATCAATATAGATATGCAGCCTATTAGTTCTGTCACTCCAAAGAAGCTAACACACTCATCAGCCTTGTTCTACTCCCTCGGGGTCCCATAGTTCCATTATTCTCTCATTCACTGATAATCTATGCCTTGTTATCTCTAGTAGAAATCCTTGGACCCACTTGGCCTGAGTTGCTATATGTTACATTTCCTGCCTAGAGTACCCTTTGATTTTACCCAGCTTCATCCCTTTTGAGCTTGTCCTTGAGACAAACAGCTGCAGCCCTGGCCAGGGTCCTAAGTATCTTTCCTGGAGTTGCTCAGATCTTGCTGGGGACATTTTATATTCAGGCTCCTGTGGGAATGGTGAGGGGCCTTCTGGAGCAGGAGAGAAAAGAAGCTAATGAGCCAAGAAATGTTGCTTGTGGTTTGGAAAACATCAGTCCCCTGGCTCAGACCCAAAACAATCACTTTAAGGTGTTTGGGGG
>CM053744.1:87342224-87360220 GCA_028658305.1 Pachyuromys duprasi
TCCCCTGTGGATCTCGAGGATCCTGCCCTGCCAGGGATGGATTGTGTGGCTGAGGAACCGTGAGCAGGAGTGCGGTCAGAGTAGTGGCCAACCCCAGAAATGGAAGTGAGACCACTCCCTCCCCTGCCTCTGGCCTGCATGTCCTATTACACAGTCCAGTGACCCCACCTTTGCCCACACCATAGGAAGTCACGGTAGTTGCAGCCAGGTTAAACTTCCTTCTCCTTATAAGGTCATGTCCAGCAAGCACCTGGAATTCCTCCCTATGCAAATGAGGCATCCCTAGTACCCCTGGCCAGACATCCACCTGTACACCCAACCCAACAGCCCCTACCCACCCCCCAAAGATTTAAAAAGCCTTTCTGTGTCTGTCCCCAACTCCTACCCCCCAATTAAATGTACTGCTCCGTGAAGCCTGTCTCCTGAGAAGTCTGTTTCTCTTAGTTCTTACTGGCTGCCTGAGGGTGATCTTACTGATAAGGGAGGGGGAACGGAGTAGGAAGGACAATGGATGACTCCTCACTTGGGGAGAGCAGGCCTCCAGGGTCTATGAACTCAGCCATTGTCTCACTGTTTCCTTCTCTCGCTAGGGGGAGCAGCAAGACTCACCTTTGGCCATGGGTAAAAAACAATCCAGTGTTGGTTTCCTTCTGGGGTGCTTACTAGCTGTGATAGCGTTCTCTTCAGATGAGCCTCCTTCAGTTCTCAGGACTGTGTCCGGGAAGCTGTGCCCTCATTAACCTGCCCTCAGTCCTCACTCTGCTCTGCAGCTCTGCTGGGCAGCAGTGTTGCCAGAGGCTGACAGTACCATCTCGTTCTTGACGTCTGTCAGTGAGGAAGGTGGGACAATCTCCTCGGCAGGACTGTGGACCAAGAGATGGCCCTTGCCTGACTTTGCAGTCCCAGACATTAGATAGATTCACAAACATACTTGCAGTTGTTCAGGTTCAAGAAGTATTGACTTAGAGCTACTAAACTCCTAAGAGATTGAAGAGCCCAAGGCAAAAGTAAAACAGATGACAAGTACCAGGTACCCAGCTGTGAGCGGGGTAAGCTAATGCTGAGAAAGATTCGTGAGCTGGAATATGATGATGAACTGTCCTGGTCACCTCTCTCAGGCAGAGCTGGAGACACGCTGACTGAATTCTTGGAATACCCCAGCCACGGGCTTTCAGTTGCCATGCCCTTCCTTCAGACACACATGAGCTCTTGATCATCTTGGAACTGTCTGGCTCCCCGTGACTTGCCTTGGACTTGGGTATTTCCCAGTCTCTTGAGTACACATCCCACAGCATTGTTTACAGTGGCTCTTTTCTAGAAATGACTAAGTATAGCCATTATTCATTAATTCCTAGTAGACCTAGTTTTTTTGAAAATGACCTAAGCTGGAAGTTCTGGGAATTTCTGGAGCTCCCTATGTACAGAGATAGTATCCTTTTAATGGGTGGTGATTCAGCCCACCTGATCCCAAACAGGATTCTTACATTGGCACGGAAGCCACTTGGGCCTCCCCTGGAAGCTTAGCTTAGTCACTTGCTTGCTGTGTTACTGAGTGCCCTAGGGAGCTATGGGTTGCTTATCCTTAGCGGGCCGTGAAGATCAAAAGGGACTGCCAATTGCCAAATGTTGTCTCAGATCACCTATTAGAACAGATGGTGACCTCTTCATGGTGACTATTTGATCAGTCAAGGACGTCAAGCATTCTTTCATGTGGTCTTGGGAATGTGCTTAGTTCATCTATTTAGGTGCCTGATGCATGGCAAACATGGTACTCACCCCAGTAGGTGAAATTTTCTTTTAGAGAGATGAGAGTTGATACAAGGTCTCATCTTGTAGCCCAGGGCAACTTAAAAATCACCATGCAGTCCAGGCTAGCCTTGCCCTTGCAGTCATCCTCCTGTGTTAGCCTCTCAAATTCTGGGATTGTACACATGAAACAGCATGCCAGGCTTTAAAATCAATTATGGCATGCTTTTATTTTTCTTCTTCAGTACTTCAGATTGAATCTGGCATCTCACACATGCTAAGCATTTTATCCCTGAGATGTATCTCTGTTCCAATTCCATTTTCTTTAATGGTGAAGTAACTTTACTGTGAGAGGTGAGGATAATACTGTGAACTTACTGTGTATTGGACAGATACTGACTGTAATCATCATTTAATTTAATATACACAATGGTCTGTTGACTTGTTTTGTTTTTGTTTCTTAAGATAGGGTCTCACTATTTAGCTCTGAAACTCACTGTGTAAACCAGGCTGGCCTCTTCCTCCCAAATGTTGGGATTAAAGGCTAAAATAAATAAATAAATAAATCTTAAGTAAATTGAAGCCAGTTGCAGTGGCACACACCTGTAGTCCCAGCACTCGAGGAGGCAGAAGCAGGTGGATCTCTGCATTCCAGGCCAAGCTGATCTACAAAGTGAGTCCAGGACAGCCAAGGTTACACAGAGAAACCCTGTTACAAAAAAAGAAAAGAAAAGATGGAAGGAAGGAAGAAAGGAAAAAGGAAGGAAGGAAAGAAGGAAGGAAAGAAAGAAAGAAAGAAAGAAAGAAAGAAAGAAAGAAAGAAAGAAAGAAAGAAAGAAAGAAAGAAAGAAAATTAAATTGACTTAACCTGAGGTGATTTGGTGAGGCCCTGTGGCTCTGAGTTCTAGCTTCCAATGACTTTTTAAGATTGTTCTGATCTGACAAAGTTGAGGCTGAGAGGCATTAAGGGCATGGAGCTTGAATGCAGAATCCAGGTCTGAGAAGCTATAAAGTCTGTGCCCCTAAGCATGTTATGGTGTATATAATTATTCTCTGGTGGTTATTAAGTTTAGAGTGCTATATTAAAATATGATGTCGAGGCCTGGAGAGATGGCTCGTCCAGTAACAGTGATTGTTACCTTTTTAGAGGACCCGAATTCCATTCCCAGCAACCATGTTGGGCAGCTCACAACTCCCAAGGGATCTGATACTTTGCAGGTTAGGGCTGCAACATCTGGGTGAGCGGGCAGCTGAAGGGAGCAGCTCCCTGTTCATTAGGGTAACTCATGATGCCGAACTTCAGAGTGGACACAAACAGGATTTTCAGAGCAGAACACAGGAAGAAAGATTCCCTAAGCATGGCCTCCTGGGAAAGAGGTAGCACCTGCTCCTTGGAAGCGAGCAGAAATCAGAAAGGGGAGGGAATGGTGACTGGAAGTCCAGCTATCCCTGGTACTAACACCCAGACCTCCAGGACTGCTGATCCAGGTCGACAGTAGAATACTTGCTTAACAGTCAGTCAGTCATGGGGCCCTGGTTCAGTGCGTGACACTAGGAAACACACAAACACAACTGCAAACAGATCTCCAAACCACCAGCAATGTGAGAAGCCCTAAGCCTCACTGCATCTGACTCTGGGATCCTTACTCTTTGCGTAATGACTGCTGCCTCTCCCATGAGGCTTTGTTTTTAAAAGTGTGGTCCAAGATGGCACACAATGTCCCATGTGTAAAGCTTGTCACCAAGAGGACAGGGTATCTTGTCATCATGTTTTATGGTCCTGTTTCATATTAGGGATTTATTTATTTTTTTCTATTATTCCAGAGACAGGCCAGGATCTAACTGGCATGGTGAAAGAGTTGCAGCCTCCTTATAGCTCTGCTGAGAGAAGACTAGGTTCCAGGTCTGAGTGTTGCCTCTTCAGAAGACATGCTGAGATAGCCTCATGAATATCGTGCCTCCTCTATTAAACACTTAAACTTGTATCAAACACCTATATTATGCTGAAGATGGAAAAAAATAAAAAACATCCTTGTCTCAAGAAAGAGGAGAGAGCCAGGGGCAATGGTGCATGCCTGTGACCCCAGCAATCAGAAAGGCAGAGGCAGGTGAATCCTTGGGAGTTTGAGGTCAGCATTGTCTACAAAGCAAATTCAGGACAGCGATGGCTATAGAGAGAAACAGTGTCTCCAAAAACCAAAAACCAAAACCCAAAGAGAGAGAAGACGAAGACATATAGACAAGTCATTCCAAAGCAACACGATTCACACAGTAAAACATTCACACGACAGGCAAGGGGGTCTGGCCAAGACAGTCAGCTCCTAGATCTGGTAACATTGGAAATGAACTTTGAAGATGAAACATGTTCAAGGCTGGAAAGAGGCAGATGCAAAAGCCCCTGGTACAGAAACTGAAGAACCTGTCTTAGATGAGTGTTTTGCTAGGCTATTGAGTCAGACGGCAGAAGACAGTTGTCAAAGGTAGGTTAGGACCAGGGTAAAGGGGTTACCCACCAACCTGAAGAATAAAATTTAAGGATGTAAATTCTTCATCAAAATTATGGACATTTTCTTACTCTTTAAGCTTGGAAAAGCCAGTGATCTTTCTGGTTATGGTCCAGTATGTTGAAGGGGAAGTGGTCTCTTGGCTCTTGTTTTCTCAGAGGAAAGATGTCAGTCAGTTAAGAAACATAGACAGTTTAATCAGAAGTTTGTTCAGCAAAGCTAAGCAAAGCACATACTCCAAAGAAAAACTGGAGTGGGCTGTTCCTTGCTGCTGGGTTCTGTGTTGTGGATTTTCAAGAAAGAGATAATTATGAAGAATATTCATGGAGTAAGATGGCCTTTTCCACTCCCAAATCAGGGTGGATTGGACCTCCCTTTTAAGTATTTCTTCCCAGCGTTCTCAGAAAAGCCCACGAAGGCGGGGGGAATATCAAAACTACAATGCAAGTGATAGTACAATAACATCAGGTCTTTTGAAGATGCAGATACTTTGTTAATGCGCATGTGTGGGGAAATGGCCTTGTGCCACAGTTTGTGATATAGCAGGGACAACCTAACTACAACTTCAAGGATGTTTAAGTTCAAGGGGGACATTCTGACAACCAGGAGACAGACACCAAGATCTAGCTGTAGTTTCCCTCAGCTACTTTGTATTTAAATCTTACTTACCAGGTTATCAGTTGTGGAAGGTGAAGCTAGAATGCTAGCATCATGCACATAGTAGGCACTTAATGCATAGTTGATAAATATATGAATGAAAGGTTTTAAGTAGCAAAATGGTATGAGTGTGTTTTCCATTCTACTTTCGGTTGAGGAAGGTGAAATATGGATATATTTGTATGAGCCTTAAGAATGCAATTTAAAAAAGTTACTGCCTGTTGCACTTTCATCCTTTCTGTGGGATGGCCTCAGAGGGACAGGGAATGTAGGTGACCTTCTTTTGGCTGAGGGACATTATGAACAGCAAAGAGCAGAAGTAACAACACACACACACGTGCAGGCACGCACGCACACAAAGGTGATTTTATACAGAGGCTGTAGCTAGTCTTTGCTACCCTGTGGTTCTTCTTTTCCCACCTTTTATCCCCCTGGTTTCACACTTTAACACTAGATAGGAGAGAAACAAAGATAGAGGGGAGAGAGGAATCAGGAAGAGCCTTGAATCTAATTTTTTCCCTTTTGTTTCTTCTTTGATTAACAAACCACAAACAACCTCCCTAAATGACCAACAACCACTGACCTCACCTCTCAGGGGCCCTTGAATTTATACACCTTCTGAAAATTTCCCAGAATTCCAAACATCACATGATTGTAGAAATGATCTGCAGCTGGCAAAACCATTTTTCTGCTAAAGCACGAGGCAAATCATAGTCAGCTGCTGTGGACAGTTCAAAGCAGCCCCACATCCCTACACCTGGGATTAGAAAGAAGGCACATTCTTATACTATATCTGTGTTTTTAAAATAAACTAAAATTCCAGAATTCTCACTACAAAGCTCAAAAGGGAGAGGCTCAATTGTGGTCATGGGCCTACCTTGGAGACCTGGAAGGCAGGTACAAGAGAAGGACAAAGGGTGTCTGTAATGTGTTGATTTAGTTTTAGTTTTAGTATGTGTGTGTGTAAAAACGAGGAAATCACAAAATTCGCAGGCAAATGGTGGAACCTGGAAACGGTCATCCTGAGTGAGGTATCCCAAAAGCAGAAAGAAACACTTGGTATATACTCACTTATATAGACCTATAGGATAGGATGGACATGCTGAAATCTGTACACCTAGGGAAGGTAAGCAAGAAGGAGGACCCAGGGTGGGATGATCAATCATCGGTTAGATGGACAAATGGGATGGACATTGAATGTGGGAGAAAACAAGCAACAGGACAGGAGCCTGCCACAGAGGGCCTCTGAAAGACTCTAACAATGAATCAAAGCTGATATTAAGACTCACAACCAAGCCATCACCAGAGTGCAGGGAATCATATGAAAAAAGGGGGAGTTAGTAAGATTTGGCGAGGACAAGAGCTCCACAAAGACCAAACAGATCAGGGCACAGGGGTCTTTTATGAGACTGTTTCTCCAACCAAGGACCATGATGGATACAAACTATAACCCCTGCTGGAATGTGGCCCATGGTAGCTCAGTACCCAACTGGGTACCCTAGTAAGGGGAACAGGGACTATTTCGGTCATGAACTCAACGGCTGGCTTGTCGAATCCCCCCCCTCCCCCCCAGGGAGGAGCAGCCTAACTAGATCCCAGAAGAGGACATTGCAGCCAGCCCTGAAGAGACACGATAAGCTAGGGTCAGATGGAAGGGGGTGAGGTTCTCCCCTATCAGTGGACTTGGAGGGGGGCAGGGAGAAGATGAGAGAGGGATGGGGAGAGTGGGAGGGAATGAGGGAAGGGGCTACAGCTGGGATACAAAATATATAACCTGTGATTAATATAAAAATAAATAAATTACTTAAAAAAAGTATGTGTGTGTGTGAGAAAGAGAGACGGACAGACAGACAGACAGAGAGAGGGATAGATATGTATGTGTGTGTTTGTATGTTTATGAGCACACATGTGTGTGAATTATGTGTCTGTTCATCTCTGGAGGCCAGAGGTTGACATTGGCTGGCTTCCTTGATCTCTCTCAATCCTGTATATTGGAGCAGAGTCTCTTGAGTT
This sequence comes from Pachyuromys duprasi, assembly GCA_028658305.1. Classification (NCBI taxonomy): domain Eukaryota; kingdom Metazoa; phylum Chordata; class Mammalia; order Rodentia; family Muridae; genus Pachyuromys; species Pachyuromys duprasi. Next base: position 87,349,145 of record CM053744.1, read on the forward strand.
TACTAGTGTAGTTATCCAGCTTGCTCCGAGGATCTGGACTCTACTTCCCTGGTGCTGGAATTACACACAGGATTTATGTGTGCAGGGATAGTAACTTTTGAGCCATCTCTTTAGCCTCTCCTCCCAGAACCTATTGTAACCTATTGTAACCCTAATTTGGAAATGGGGTCTTTGCAGATGTTACTAAAATAAGGACCAAGGTGAGCTCATAGTGAATTTGAGTTGTCCCCATATCCAATGGCTGATATAATTATAAAAGACAAAAGGAGACATGGACAAAGGGGAAAAGGCCATGGAAAGATGGAAGCAGAGACTGGAGCTATGCCGCCACCAACCTAGGGGCACAGAAGCTACCAGAACCTAGAAGAAGCAAAGAAAGGCTTTCCCTCCAAGACTTCAGAGGAGTGTGACCCTGCCAGCAGTTTAACTTGGCTTCCAGAACTATGAGAGAGTAAATTTCCCATTGTGTTAAGACTCCCAGCTTTAGTATTCATGATGGCAGCCTCAATAATCTAATCCAGGATGGGAACACAGAGGCTTGTGAGCAGATTTCAAGAAGTCAAACTTGGAGAGGAGCCCTATGCAGGAGACCAAGGGAGAGCCCCTGGACTTAGGCCGGACAGTCTTGGAGAGGGCTGGCAGGTTCGGGGGAAGCTGAAAGGACAAGTTTATAAGGTAGTGGTAGGTTTAAAATGAAGATTTCAGAAATAGAGTAGTTCCAGGTGATGGCAGAAGTCAGCTTGGTCTCTCTTAGAGGAGAAAAGTTAACTTGATACACAAATTTGGTAGCAAGGCAATTCCCTCCTTGAATATTTCTCTTTAAATGCAAGGGCTAAGAGGAGCCTATGTGCTTCAGAGGAATCCCTATAAATCTCTACACTATGGCATTTCAGACACTGCCTGAGAGTTTGGATTCTGGGAAGGAAGGTGAGTGGGCTATGGAAGTAGGATGCTCCAGTCTCAGTCTGAGGACAGATCTTTCCAGGCCTGTCCCAGACTTTCAGAGGGAGGCCTCCCTGCTCTAGTGGTTTTCCAAAAGGCTTCTTTCTCTGGGGACCCTTGGAAACTAGGTAGCAGATAAACAAAATACACTGAACTGGCAGGGTGAAGCCGGGCCATTTGAGGAAATCTGGAGGGAAACTGCCCAATCAGAATCTCAAGGCAATTAGGTGCCATCCCTAGGGCAAGCCAGACAAACTCTCCCCAGTTACCCTGGGCCAGGAATTACTCAGTTAAACAGCAAAAGCCCAAAGGGAGTTGAGGGAACAGTGTCTCTTCCTCTTTGGGCTCAGGCTCTGCTCCCCTACTTACTTCACCCTGCTTGCCCTCTACAGTAACTGCTCTCCCCAGGCCCTGCTGTGCTTCTGAGCTGTCTTAGAGTCTCCCTGCCTTGACTGATCTCTCCTGGTCCCTATGGCTGGGCACTGGCTGTTTCTTATCACTGTATTCTGGAGCTTCCTGGCTGAGCTTCTGGGGAATTGGCTCTCAGTTCTTTTTTCCCTTCAAGGCACTGTCTTCTAAGATTTAAGCAGGAGGGAGTCTGAGGAGAAAGAGCCAGGCAGTGAGGAAGCTAGGTTTCCTTCCTCACACAGAACCTCTGACATTCCCTCTCCCCACTGTCTCTCTTTATCTTTCACGCCCCACTGTGAGGATCAGCTAAGAGCTATTCCAAGGATGGTGTTTTCCAGAACAGATTATATATTTAATCGACGAAGGTGCCTCTCTCCAAGCACAGTCATCTCCTCTTGGTTTTGACAGCGGTGGGAAAGGCAGCTCCTCTCACTCGTCTTTGCCTGGAATCCTGCTTTTCCTCTTCCCACCAGCCTCCCCATGCACAACTAGGAACAGGAGCTTGCAGCCAGCTCTCTTGGGTGAGAAAAATCCAGAGGTGGGTAGGCAAAGTGGCAGCTATGTCAAGGGGTGGTGACAGTTTCTAGGTTATAAGCTGTCTGTGGTGGCATTGGTGGTAGGGCTATATGATGGTAGGGTTGATGAAATATTTGTTGAGCTGTGGAAGAAAAATTTCAGAGCAAAGCTAAAAAGCAATGACTACATGAGTTAAGACATAAGAATTCAGTAGGTAAAGTCACTTGCTGTCATGCCTAATAAGCTGAGTCCCATCCCCAGAACCCATATAGTATAAGGACAGAACCAACTCCCAAGGGTCCTGCACACACAGAGAAACAAGTAAATAAATATAAAAACCACAGGAATTCAAGAAATTTAAGTCTTTACACCACAGTTATGCTGTGCAAGGACCACAAATCCCATCCATCTCTGGGTGCCAGCTTACAGGCCTTTGTATCAGAGCTAGGAAAGAGAGAGAGAACCTTTTACCTTTAACCTTTAAGACCCTGAATATTGAAGATGGAATACTGGACCTGCAGAGGCTAAGGTGTTAACCAAATTTCAATTTTAGGTAGAGAGGGGTAGAGACAGCATCAAGAGCCAGCCTCCGGGACCTGGCCACTGTCCTGACTATTCACTAATTTGTTTGGAAGGAGCTGGAGCTATCTGATCAGCCACAAAGCCATGGCCTTTCTTTCAGGTAGCTGCAGGAGGGCAGCTTTAGATGAACATGTAGAGGTATGGTCAGAGTCAGCTCCTAGTAGTGCTCAGCTGGTGACATGAAGGCAGCTGCTTACAGAAGACACTTTCATACTGGGTCAGGGTTAAGGGAATCAACAAGGAATGATGAGACACCTAGGGAATTACTGATAGCAGGAAGCTATTGTCACTCTTTGACCCACGGAAGAAAGTGTTCTTGGAACCTAGTAAGAGTAGGAGCTATGCGAGAGGCTGTTCAGAAGGCTGTGTAGTCATACAATCAAAGCAGAAAAGAAAGGAATGGAATAAATACCCTCATGTCCTGCTTGTGTTCTCGGATCCAAAATCTCTCCTGTGGAAGTTGCTGTTGATCTAGGCCAAGTTTGAAACCAGAGTACAAGAATGCCCTGTGATGCCATCCATGGAGAACACTCTCCAGCCACATGGACTGATAATAAAATAGATACTGAACTCAAAGATGGATATTGCTCTGGGAGCAAAGTACACCTGGCCCAGGGAGCTACACTTCGTAAACCCCAATGGGAGGCACCAAGTCCTCAGGAAGCAGTAGCTGATGTGATTCCAGAGTTTACTACTTACTAGCTCTTATTTATTTACTTACTCATTTATTTTCTTATTACTTATTTATTTACTTATTTTGAAACTCACTATACCTACTTAGTGGCGTAGTTATGAGGATTAACAAGATGTCCTATGGGAAAGTGCTAACCACACACTAGGTACTTATGAAGGTTTGCTTGCCTTCCCTTCAGCATCTGCCTTTAAGCTATGCTGAGCTGATATGTTGGGTAAGGAAGGAATTGAGGAAATAAATGGGCTTCAGATCATGGTCTCCACAGCTGCCAGCTGCTCCAGAGAGTCACTCACCCTCTCTAATTCCATTTTCTTAATGGCAGAAAGAGAATGCCCACCTCATAAGGTTGTGAACTTTGTTATGGTTTAAGAAACAGCACATAGTAAAGTGCTAGACTCATGGTAGATAGGGAGTCAGAATAAGTTCAAATCCTACATCCCTACTTGCTAAGAGGCAATCCTGGACTCTTCACTTGGGATTGTGAGAATGAAATGAATAGACACAAACTTGACAGGCATAAAGATGGCTCTCAAAAGTTTGTTATTGCTGTTATTGCTATTAGTTTTATAGTATTTCTTGTGTCTCTTTCCCAAGTCAGGCATCCATCCCTCCACCCAGAGCCCACAGTCTTTACTAGAGAAATGCAAGTAAGGCTAGAGAGAAAGAAAAAAGACAACAGCTCACCCAGATGTGGTGGGTTCAAAGCATGGGCGTGATGCTACCTGTCAGTTTACATGCTTGCCCAGCACAGGCATGGGGACATGGGTTCAGGTAAACACTCGACGTGCAATTCCCCCTCCACCAGCCACCCGCACAATGGAGAGAACTATCCTCCAGTCCTCCTGTATCCACTCTGGGCAGCCTCATGCCTTGGTGAGACTTTGGCTGAGAATACAGGGGGAAGAGCAGAGTGTAACCAGACTTGACCTTGTGTTCTCCCTAGTAAACATTTACTGAATATTAACTGTCCCCTCACATCAATTGCATCAATATAGTGAAATTAGCCAAATTAGAATAGTCCAGAGAGGTTAGGGAATGTGGCCAGCACCACATAGACAGTAATTGGCAGAGTCCACATTTGAAATTAGGTCTGATTGTTCCCAAAGCCCAGGCTTGGGCAGCCATGCTAGGTGGCTTCCTGGAAGGTGGGCACACATGTTAAATTTCAATGAAGGGGAAGACAGGTGGGGAGGCCAGATTAGACCTGCTGTCATAGACCATTTCCATAGGAACACTGGATACTGAAGATCTCTGGGGGGACCCTCCCCTATGACACTATGAGCCAGAGCTAGACTGTCAGGTGCCTGGACAGGACAGTGAACATTGTCTCTTTCTAGGCTCAAGAGTATAGGTTTCATTTTCTCCTTCCTACAGTAATACCCAAAGACCCTCCCTAGTCACGCTGAGCTATAAAAAGCCCGCCAGCTCGTGATGTTCTGTGTTCTTCTTCCCAAGGTATGACTCTGTGGGTACCTGGAGAATAATGGAAGACTCTCAGACAGTGATGGGAGAGGGGAGCATGGGGTAGTGGTGTTTTTTCTCACATCACAGTCCCTGGGTGTTCCTGAGCCATGACTCTGCCAGTCTACACAGCTGGACCTATTATCTAAAGTATGAGTAAACTCGCCAAAGTACTCTGGGTAGTGACAGCTGGGCTCCCATACTCTCATTCAGCCTTCACAGCACAGGAAGTGTTCTTGGGACCTCGAAAGCCAGGACAACACCGTATAGAAAAATAAGAGGCCCCCACCATGGGGCTACATGGCAGGACAGTACTTAGCCCTGGGAGCCCCTTGTAACTGGATTTCAGGAACAAGCTAGTTCTTTGGTTTCTTCACAAGTTGTTCAGTATGGAGAGCTCACTTCAGAGTGAACCCTGTCTAGACAAAATCACATAACATCATGCCCTCTTGCTGCTTAGATCTGATAGGAGGAGAAAAATTCTGTACACAAAAATATATCAAAGCCACAGCAAGTTATCCACACCTCTCTCTGGAATTAATGAGTGCTCCAAGGGAGTGGCAGAACCTGGGAGGTAGTGTACTTGCACAGCACTTACGGTGTAACTATCACACTGCATACATAAACTCCTACAGTCCTCACAACCGCCTTATCACAAATACAGACCAGGGGAGTGGGCAGGGAGAAGTTGAATCACTTTCCCAAGAGACCCAGCAAAGGATCCAGCACCAGGAAGTGGAGATGATCTAGGTCACATGACTTGAAGTCCGTTCTCTTAACTTACAGGTTGTCACATGCACCCCTGCCCTGCTCTCATGTCTTACCACAGTACTGCTAACATGCAATTTTGAAAAATGAGCCCTACTGTCCCTACTGGTAGTATGCTCAGTAGTTAAAAAGCAGCGCATCTGCAGCATGATCGTGTGTGTCACTGTTAGATTATAAACTACAAAGAAACTCATTCAGCCACACTTGGTGAGTGTCTGCCAAAGAGCCAGACACTGTTGTAACTGTTTTTCGCATATTCTAGGTCAATTTTCTTCTTGCAACAGCTTTGGGAAATAGGTGGCAATTTCCCCAGCGCACTGGAGGAGGGAAATGAGAAAGGAGAAAGAAAACCGCTCCACAAGGAACCTGTGGGACTAAGCTTTGGATGGCTTGTGCAACACTGAGTTACTGATTTTAATTTTACAGATTAACAGCAATACTGTCAGTCCTGGTTACATAAGACAGAGTAGCCTAAAATGAGTATCTTTTTCTTTTGCTTGCTTTTTGGAGTCAAGAATAGGGTTTGTTGTATGTTGTAGCCCAGGTTGGCTTAGAACTTGCCAAATTGCTGAGTTCATCCTGCTTCAACCTCCAAAATATTTAGATTATAGAAACCCCCTTCTGGCCTCCCCAGCCTGGCTAGCTTTTGTTGTGAGGTGCACTTTGGTTTTCTTTCTTCCTGTCTTCCTTCCTTCCTTTCTTTTATGAGTGTCTTTCTTCTTATTGTTAAAAAACATGAATCATGGGCTTGGGATTTAGTTTAGGTTTGAGTTTTATGACACGATTAAGTATGTAAAGTTGGGCAAATGACTCAAACATCTGGACCCAAGTCTCCTTGTCTATAAAATGAGAAATATACCATCTCAGTCCACCTGGTCTAGATTAAATTAGCATTACCTTAAATGACATTTGCCAAACATTGACTCTGGTACCATCCAGCCTCTGAGGAAATTGTAGCTCTTCTGTACAGAAAGCCACACAGCAGGAGTTCAGCACATATATGTAGGTGTGATGGGCTTTCCACAGTTACTCTATCACAAAATTCCATTTCTGCTTCTGTGTGTCTCTGTGAGGCAGACATTCACATTTCAGGGACAGATACCCACACAAAGTAATTGGCAGAGCAGAATCCCAGATGTTGTGTCACACGACTCTCTAAGGCCTTCTCCACCTTCTCTCAGTGGTACTCTGGGACATTTGAGGGAAGTTGAAGATATTCAGGATAGGACAAGTGCCCAGGGATGTCTTATGAACAGAAGGATTGGCTGGATGTGGTGGCACATGCCTGGAGTTCCAGCACTTGGAAAGCTGCCTCAGGAGGATCACAAGTTCAAGCCTAATCTGAGCTATATAGTAAATTCTAAGCCAGCCTGCGTTAAAATTGCAAGATCGTGTCAACAAATAAACACATTCATACATGCACACATATATACATACATACATACACACACACACACACACACACACACGGTGGCACATGTCTTTGGTCCCAGCACTTGGGAAGCAGAGGCAGGCAGACCTTGGATCTCTGTGAATTTGAGGCCAGTTTGGTCTACAAAAAGAGTTCTAGGACAACCAGGGTTATACAAAGAAACATTGTCTCAAAAAAAAAAAAAAAACCGCCAAAACTCTGTGAATGTGTGCCATGTTATATGGGTATGTGTGAATGTGAGTGTTTAAACGTGCAGGCCCACGTATGGTAGCCAGAGGACAATTTCCAGTGTCCATCTTTGCTTTTCCCATTATTTAATATAGGGTCTCTTTGTTGCTCACTACTTTGTATACCAGACCTGTGTATATGAGCTGGCCCTTGACGCTCCCGGGAGACTCTTGTCTCTGCCTTCCCTCTTACTACTGGAACACTGGAGTTACAGATGCACACTATCTTGTCTGGTCATCCTGAATCTTGTATAGCCATCTCCCCACACTTACAACAATAATAGCAAAGAGTTTCACAGTTGTTTAGCTGTGTCTAAGCCTGCCTCAGAGAGCTGCCTTTCTATTCGGCTTCTAAGTCCGGGCTTGCTTAGGAAATTCCTAAATCTGTAGCTGAGTGAGACACTCTTCGTGGGATCTGGCTGTTCAGGCCAGGTATGTGGTGGCTTTGGAGAAGCATCAACGGTTGAAACTGGACAGCCTATCTGGCCCCACCTTATTGCAAGGAGATAAAATCCTGGGATGGAAGAGACTCAAGGCAAGAATTAACTCCCTTCTCCAGATGAGGCCCCACAGGGGTTAGCTGGGTCTCTGGTCTGGTGCACCTTGTTGAGGCTGGCTTCACTTGTTGATTACAACCTGGTCTTTGCCCTAACTTGTTGCCTCCTTTTCTTTATCTGGTCTCATTCTCTACCACCCAAGTGCTCATCTTAGGGTCCTGAATCTACTGTTTCTGACCCACAGGGATCTTGGGCTCTTGCATCTTCCTTCTTGAAAAAAAAAAGCACAGCACACATGAACTTATTAGGGCTCTAAGAAGTGTGCTTTAGTTGATCACAGGTCTCTCTGTCCTACAATACTGGTCATCTGCATAGAACACATTTTGAAACATTCTCATGAAAGAGAACCCAAGCTCTCTTGCCTAATGGAACCCAAGTTTCACAAACCCCTTAATGAGCCTCCACTTCTAAGAAATCAATAAGAAGACATTAAAGCTTACCTTGGACAAGGGCTTCTGGGAGAATGTGGAGAATGTGGGAGGCACAGAGCTGTACTTAGCCCAAGCCTGCTCTTAAGGAATGTACCACAACTGAGAGGGGTAAAACACACCCACATAATTGTAGCTCAAGGAGTCTGGGTGTGGCTAAGGGCAGAGGGTCAGCCTATGGAGGGCACCAACAAGGGCTCTAGGAGGTGCCCCAGGGAGGGGTCACGGGAAGAGAAAAGGAGTTGGTTAGTGAGTTGGTGATGGCCCAGGCACCAAGGGTGTTCTTTCAAAGAAGAGGGAAGATAATCGTGCTTGGAACCACATAAAGCAATCCTGAGCAAGGCTGAGAACCCCGCCAGGTACACCATCAGGTGTGGAGGAGGAGGCTTGGCAGGGCCCTGGCTGAGCAAGTGGTGGAGGAGCAGCCACTGTCAAAGCCCAGCACAGAAGGAGCATCCATGAATAAGAGGCCTCGGCTGTTCGGCTGTTCGGCTGCTCATGGGGATGGGGGAGGCTGTGGGAGGTGGGTCTAAAGAGAGCAGTCCAAAGATGGGAGAGAGCACTCTGGCCCCAGTTTTGAAGTCTTTGATTCCAGATTCAGAAAGGGCAAGTGAACGTGGAAAAGCAGCTTCCAAGAATTGCCTGAGACTCTCTGCAAGCTAGAAACCAACAAAGAATAAAACAACAGTAGCAAAGAAAACAAAGTGTGAGCCCAGCTTCATGCTGTGAGCTGGGTGCTGAAAATGTATCATCTCATCACTAGGTATACACCACCAGCTCCTTGAAAGAGACTGCAATGGCTGTTCTTGGGTCTTTGCTCTTCTTCTGAGAGAACCTGTGGGAAAACAGCTGCATCCCACAGCAGACAGCTCATCAGGAGTACTCCATAGCCTACCCATTGCGAATCCTGAATTCTCTCATCTTTCTAAGATGGAAGCAAACCTCCCAAGACAGTGGTCAGGGTGGACTTCTATCCATCTAAGCAGCTAGTCTAAATGTGCCCTATAGGATAATAGGTGCACAGGTAAGGAAAGTAACATCAAACAACCTTACATGGGTGCTCCAGTAGGACTGAAAACTCTTCTGCCTAGCACTAGAAGCTGGGGATGTAGTTGAGATGGGAGAGCGCTTGCTTATCATACACAAAGCCCAAGGTTCTATCTCCAGCAGTGAGGATCAGGTGGTGGTGGGGCTACTATAGCTTATAGTAGAAGGGGATGTTGTCCAGGAGTGGTACCTGAGCATATAAAAGAGGTAATGCAAAGTAAGGGACTTACTTAATGCATGGGCAGACTTGGAACATATTCATAGGCACTATGAATGACCTTGGCTGTGCCTGGAGAACTAGGCTTCCAAGTGAGTATCAGGTCTCTCGGATGAGAAAGGAAAAGTGGTCATTCTGGCCTACTTACAGTCATACCAAGGCAGCTGGCCTATTGGAGATATGGGGGGAGGGGGGCACAGAGGACCTATTGAAGGATATCACGCAGATGGGAGACCATTAGCGGTGTGGTTCAGAGAAGGTTCTCTGGTGCTTGTGCTGAGAAGCCTCGGAGTCCTGCTAAGAAACAGGGACTGTGAGTACAGTCTGACTGTGGGCTTGAGGAAAGCTTCAGTTTAGACATGGAAAGAGAGAGCAGAAAAGCTTTTGAATGAGGAACAAAGTCTGAATTTCAGGAGAGACCAGCCCTGCCCACAGGAGGCTCCACACCACACAGCACACTGTTAATCCTGTAATGCCCTTTCACCAGCCAACTGTCTCCCATAGAGAGAATGAAAGCCAGCTTTCCTCAAAGTGGAAGATAACGGAGTAAAGGGGGATGGAAAGAAAGGATTCAGTGAGGCTCTGCTCCCAGTGGGTAAGGCGGAGTCTGGAGAAAAGAGCAAATTCCAGGGATTTGGAGTATTGGCTCTGGAGCTCTGGCAAGGCTGTCCCAGGCCTACAGCCCAAAGGAAAACACAAATGGAGACTCCTGTCTACTGATCATGTTCTTCTGAAGAGAAGAGGAAAGTGATCACCTGGTCCTGCTCATCTAAACAGGTATGGAGAGATTCTGGATTCCTGGTGATGCTGGAGAAGGGGTGCAGGGATAACAACACAAGCCTTGGCTTTTAGACAGTCTGAGCATGGACCAGGCAAGTGGCATTAGACAGTCTAGGCATAGAACAGGTGAGCAGCAATTACATTTCTCATCTCAAGCTGTGACACCTTCCCCGAACATCCTCCAGAACTCTAGCACATCAGCCATGCCTCAATGGCTCAGGCATTCCAGAAAAAAAAAAAAACAAAACAAAAAACCCAAAACTATGACAAAAACCCGGTGCTTTAAAGACAAAGGCAGAGAGTGTGGGGTCCAAGCCCTCTTTAGGGCTTAAGAATGTATCCCATGAAGACTCAGTAACCCTTTCTTTTTTTTTAACATTTTTATGTTATTTTATATTAATCACAGGTTATGTACTTTGTATCCCAGCAGTAGCCCCCTCCCGCATTCCTTCCCTCTCCCCCCATCCCTCCCTCATCTCCTCCCTGCCCCTTTTCAAGTCCACTGATAGGGGAGGACTTCCTCCCCTTCCATCTAACTCTAGCTTATCAGCTCTCTTCAGGACTGGCTGCAATGTCCTCTCCTGTGGCCTAGCAAGGCTGCTCCTGCCTCGGGGGGGGGCAAGGGATCGTAGAGCCAGCCATTGTGTTCATGCCCCCAATAGTCCCTGTTCCCCTTACTAGGGTACCCACTTGGGTATTGGGCTACCATTTGCTACAATCAAGCACGGGTTCTAGGTTATATCCATACATGGCCCTTGGTTGGAGAGACAGTCTCATAAAAGACCCCTGTGCCCTGATATACTTGGTCCTTGCGGAGCTCCTGTCCTCTCCAGGTCATACTAACTCCCCCTTCTTTCATATGATTCCCTGCACTCTGCCAAAGGGTTGGTTATGTGTCTTAATATTTGCTTTGATACACTGCTAGGTAGAATCTTTCTGAGGCCCTCTGTGGTAGGCTCTTATCCTGCTACTTGTTTACTCCTATATCCAATGTCCATCCCATTTGTCTTTCTAAGT
>CM053744.1:87360720-87382871 GCA_028658305.1 Pachyuromys duprasi
TCAAGTAAACAACAAGGACATTTGCTCAACTATGTTCATAGCTGCTTTATTCGTAATAGTCAGAACCTGGAAACAGTCCAGATGTCCCTCAGTTGAGGAATGGATACAGAAATTGTGGTACTTTTACACAATGGAATACTACTCAGTAACCATTTCTAACTGCCCACCTCTCCATCCCAATCTCACTTCTCTATGCTAATCTGTCTCAGAAGACATGTGAATTTCATAGACCAAGGCCAAAGCATGCCCAATCCTGAAGGTAAAGCCAGACTTCCATCTACCAGGACTTTCCTATAGGGCCCAGCTGTGGAAGCTGAGGACCAAGAACAATGCCAGGAAAAGGATGAGTATCTGTGGCTCACACTCTACCCTCCTTATGGGGCTGTGAGTACGTCTGCTCTGCCCAGTCCAACAATCACTGGCCACAGGCAGCTAATCTGGGCTTACCTTAATTAAAACAGAATATGACATAATTCAGTTCCCAAGTCACTCTAGCCACACCTGAGGTACTCCATAGCCACATGTGGCTAGCTAATGCTTTCCATATTGGGCAGTATAAATGGACAGCATTCCTATCACAGCAGACAGTGCTGTTGAATAGGGTTACAACACCCCGAATAAACAAACACACTGAAATCAATCTGTCTCTTATACCTTGTGTAGAGTGGGCTTTGCTGCTGGCTGTTTCTCTTTGCTCCCATAAAGCTCTCCTCCTTTCTTTGGACCCCTCCCCCTAGGCCCTAGCCCTATGGTCCCTCCTACATAGTTGTATGACAGGAGAACCACCCATGGGCACTGAAGTATGGATTATGAGTTCTTGGGCCCTGCTTTCTTTCCTACCTGGTGACTTGACTTGGGGCTAAGCTTCTCTAAGCCTTTCCCTCCTGACTCCAAAGCTTTCCCTGAGTGATCAGGCTCTCATCCTCTCTTTGGTACATACTCTAGGCCTCCAGGCCGAAAGCCTCCCAGTTCCGGGAGCTTTCCATTGTGAATCTCACCTGTTTGTTCCTACCCTGTCTTCCTTTCAGGATACCCTTGTCCTGGGACAAAAATGTGGGCACCACTAGGGCTACCAGGGAGAATGGTATCCCAAGCCTTTCTTGACTTGTCATTCTAGTTCCTTGTTACCCCTTTGCAGTCATCTACCACCAAAATGTAATGTATGCATTAGACCTGTGGCAGATTGCTAACTGGTCACTGTCCACTTCCATCTTCTTCCCGAACACACAGATAGACTTATTTTCCCAACCTCTTTTCCAATTTGATTGTGTTCTCTAGAAAGAGTTCTGAGCAGTGGAATGAAGTGATGTGTTCTAATTCCAGTCCTTCCCACGAAAACACCTGAAGTTGCCCTCACAGTTTCCGCAACCTGCAAAATATTGAACTGCATGGTAGCCTTGATTGGAGATGGTGAAACATGGCCACTTGGATCCCCAAGTAGAGTTTGTCTGCTTCAATACTCTGGGTGTAAAAAAATTTTTTTTTGTTTTCCTAGATACTTCCATGTCTGTATATATCATTTCTTAAGGTAGTCTTCAAATTGCTCTGGTCCTAAGGCCAGAAAAGGCCATTCTGTCCCTGGGGACTAGCTAATGGTTTTACAAGCCTTTTCCTGGTGACTATGGAGAAAGGAACCAGAATGTCAGAAGAGACCAGCCAGTTACTTTTATATTATCTCAGCCTCTCCATCCCACTGGCTTGGAAATAGACATATCTCTGCCAGTAAAGTTTTGGTTCAGGGTGTAGAAATCATGACTGGTTCTCACAAAAGACTCTTCTTGACTTGCTAAAGAAGCCCAGGGCACTACAGAAAGAGGCTTTCTCCATGCTGTGGTGCTGCTCTCCCTGAGAAGAAGCGGGGCTCACTCACCCCTGGCTGTGTCCAGGGTTCCCATGCCCTTAGACTTCTATTGCTCATTCCTCCTAGTAAGGGTTGTCAGCAATTCCCAGGCCCCATCAAGAGGCATCTCAATCTACACTGCATTAGAAGTGCTTTCTTAAACTGGCTGAGAGGCTTAGTCAAGTGCTCATCAAGCTGTAAAAGAACAGCTGCCTCCTGCCTTGAGCCCGATGCCTGGATTATTCATATTTTTTGGCTTTCGGATTCTCCTTTTGGATCCAGGCAGATACTGCTCCTTCCACAGCCACTTTGTATTGTAATATAAGGGAACTCTGACCTCTTCCTCCCCACAACTCGTCCTTTTCTTGGCTTCGAATGATGAGTCTCCTCTATGAGCCACTCTTTCACCCTGAGAATCTGGGGTGCTGCTCCAGGCTCCTCTCCTTGCTCAGTCCTCTTCTGCTTTGTCCAAGCAGCCTTATGCTCATTTTACTGGCTCTGATCCATGTTCCTGAACTTTCCTTAAAACACCTCCTTCATTTTTGTGTTCCACTATCCCCTTACAACCCTGGTCTTTAGTAATGTCCCTGATTCTCCAAGTCTCCCAGGGTACATCTTGTTTTTCTCATTGTGGCCATCTGCCTTATCAAGTATACAAACAGGTCCTAGAACACCCACAGTTGACTGAGTATAAGATGTGTGCCAGGTACTATGCAAATGCTGTGCCTGGATTTTTCCATTTTGTTTATTTCCTTACAACAATCCCATGACAGTACACATTGTCATCCCATTTCACAGTGAGTAGGCTGAAGGACAAGGATTAAGTCACTGCCTAGAGCCCTGAGTCACTGGAAATGGCAGCTTCAATCGGTCTTTATATTCGGCTCACTTTGCCTAACACACACCTCAAATCAAAGGGGCATTGATCAGAGAGGCCACTGTGTGCAAAGCCCTGGGGTAATAGTTCCATGGAAACAAAATAAAGAGAACTAGAGTAAGATTCTGTGCATGCCCCTAAAGAGCATCTGCCTAGGGTAGGAAATAGACATACAGAGTTAACACGTGAAACCTGAAAGTGAGAAACTAACTACAGTGTTCTTGGGAGATGGGGTAACCGGTAACACAAGGAATGCAAAACCCCCTGCAGGAGGCTCTGACTTATTCTTCACAGAATCAAGCCACCCTTGTCAACCCCAGAACTTCAAAGTCAAGGAAGAAGTATGGTGAGTTTGAGGTCAGCTTAGGAAATATCCTGTCTCATAAAACAAACAAACAAAAAAACTGAAAATGGCCTGGAAGTGCATTCCTAGAAAAGCTGCTGCAGTTATAACAGGAAAGCAAGAACTGTGGCATTTTAGATGTTCAGATCATGAGTGTAGGGGGTAAGAGAAGCCTTGAGTGAGTGAAATCATCAATGAATGTGTGCTGTTTTCATGGGCATAGCCATGTCAAGGGCCCAAGAGCCTCAGACCCTCAAGGAATGGGAATGCCTCTCCTGGGATGGGGTCAGATGGAAATGGTAAAGCCTTCCTCTGGTGTGTGTGTGGATGCTGATAGTGTATGCAGAAAATGTCCACCTGGATGTCTGCATGCCCTACTCCCATGTTTACGACCTGAAGACTGCTCCCCTACAGAGACTGCTCCTACCAAGATTAGCTAACCTGTCTCCATCATCCAGCTGTATAAATCTTGACCCCTTGCTTATCTGTTTATAATAACACTGTCTCCTTGTTCAGCTGTGTGCATCAATCCCCACTTCGAAGTTCAAGTCTATATAATAAACACACTGAGCTTCTGGGATGCTGTAGCTTCTCCAGTAGAGAGCCCAGACCACCCATCCCCTATTTTTCTGTGTGTCTGTCTTCTTAATTCCCTTGACACTCTAGTCAGGTACAAGTCCCCAGTGCTGTACATAGACCAGGCACTTGAGCTTTGAATACCTTGACCATGAATGACAGCCTAACCTTTCAGAGTCTCAGTTTCTTTATCTGCAAAATTATATATATACATATATATATGCATGTGTATGCATATATATATATATATATATCCAGCCTCATAGGAGTATTTAGTTTTGTTGAAATCATGTATAGAAATGAGAAACTGAGAACAACCAGCACATTGTAAGTGCTCAGGGATTAGTGTTGTAATTTTTTTTCTTACAATGAAGTTCCACATTTCTATGCCATAAAAATTAGCATTTATTGAATACCCTCTTACAGATATGTGACTTTATATGGACTTTATATTAACTCACTCAATTCCCAGAGCAAAGCTGTATGCTTTATTTAATGTAGGTGATTGTCATTGTTTAAGAAATGTGCAAGTCCAAACCCAAAGGGTTTGAAAATTACCTCAAGGTCATTTGATTAAGGAGAGGAGAAAAGGCCTTTACCAGGATTCCAGTGCCTCTGCCTGCCTGTGCCAGGCCAGGGTCTTGCCCCTACATGAATCACCAAGAAGTCCTGGAGTGGAGTGGCCCAGTGGAAATGGAAACATCAACTGCCAATCAGAAATGTACAGGAGGAGTCTGTGGATGACATTAGGGGATGGCCACTGGCCACTCATCCAGCAAGCCTATGAACAACCAGAACATCAGGTTTTCCCTAAAAGTGGTTACATTTCTGCCAAAATCTGTTCATTCTGCATGGGTGGAGTTGGGGTGTTGTCCATCCTTGCTATGAGGCTATTGGAGGACATAGGTTAGCATTCTGTTGGAATGGGTGGAGGACTTAAAGATAGATGACAACGGGCCTCAGCTCTAAGCTTCAGCAGCTGGGTGACTCTGGCGTGCACTGATGATTAACTCTTAGTCCTGTGCCTTCAAGCAAGGAAGTATAATCACACCACCCTCTGCTGGGAGCAGAGAAGTCATTAGAGATAGTAAAGTCAACAACATGTATGTATGCATACGTACACTTTACACAGTCAGAGTCAGGTGTTTGGGAGAGTGCCCTGCGTAATGGAGGAGAACCACTCTTCCCCTGGCTGACAGCACCCAGCTCCAAGACACCTCCTGGGAGCCCTTTGCAGCCTCTGAGATTGACTCTTTCTGAAAGAAAGGACATCACAAGGCTGAGTTCACAACGCAGAGGAGATTTATTTGCCCCAGAGGGACAAAGTACAGGGAACAAGAGACAAAGACAGGAGACAGAGGATGAGGGAGAGGGGAAGGAACAAGAGAGAAGGTGAAAAGGGATATTTGCCCTGGAGGGACAAAGGACCGCCTCTGGATAGAGAGAAGACAGATGTGGCCCATAAGCAGATGGCAGTTTATAAAGAGGAGGGAAACCCCATGTTAGGATGACTTTGTTAATTTTGATTGAGCATGTTAGTTAGGGTAGTCAAAAGGGGGCTTTTGATTGCTGGACTTCAATACTTTGATAGCTGGACCTTGGTAGTGAGCCTCAGAAGGAGGAAGTGTCTAAATAAGGGAATGGACCTTGGTGGCTAGCTTTAGGAATGTAATCTAATGGTTTTTAGTAAGGCAGAGGGCATGGGGGAAGGGCAAGGCCTGCCAGAGCCGTGTTTGTCATGCTTGGAGGCTGGTTTTGCCATGCTGGAGCCTACTAGAGCCCTTCACTTTCCTTCCACTCTTACCTATTTCACATTTAGATTTCAAACCACACCATGCTTCATGGAGCAGAAATAATCCTATCAAGCTTTGCCTGAACTCTCTGACGACACCTCCACAGCTATTGCCCAAGGCCACACACCATCAGACCAGACACTGAGTCACTGCTTATTGACTGACTGAGTCAGGGATGGGGTACCTACTCCCCTCCATCTTTGCTCTGCCTGAAGTATTCTATCCCTACACCCAAGTGAAATTCATTCCTTACCCAGGCCATTTCAAATGGGAAACTTCCCAGACCATTATTTCTTTTCAAGGATCTATCATTTCCCAGGTGGCTGAGGTTGGAGATTTCAGAGCAAGGCCACAGAGTGTGAGCTCTGGATTATTTTTCACTGCTTTGCCAGCCTTGCCGTTTGCCCTCATCTTGAAAATCTTTGGCTGAAAACATATGTCAAAAGGCCAAAGTTTCTGTTGCCTGGCCCTTTGCAGCATCCAAATCAGTAAAGCAGGGCTTCCTTGGGGCCTGGTGACCTCCTCTGGGCAGCAAGCCAAAGCACCATGAAAGCACTCTCTCCTCTGCTGCTGTGGGGCCTGGGCAGCATCCCAGAAAGCAAGAAGCCGGCCCAATGACTGAATCGCAGCAGGTACAGGGCTGTAGGACCTTCAAGGTCAGTATGCTCTGCTTGTCCAGAGAGGACTTGAAGGTACTCAGTGGCTATGATATGGTCATATAGCATACAGGGAGCAAAGACCTGTCAGGTGCCGCCCTTGCTTTCCAGCCCTGAGTTATTTGTTCTAATCATCAGTTCCCAGTGCCTGGACTAGAAGATTACGGAGACCATCTTCTACCTCTTACATTTTGGATCTTGCTGTTTTACTTTTCTAAGAAAAAAAGAAAACTAAATGGTATATATTTGCTTCTAATTTCAGGTTAAGACAGTGGTTCTTAACTGGTGGGTTGTAACCTTTGGGGGGGGGGAATCAAATGATCCTTTCACATGGGTCACATACAGATATTTACATTACAATTCATAACAATAGCAAAAATTACAGTTATGAAGTAGCAATGAGAATGATTTTATAATTGAGGGGTCACTGCAACATGAGGAACTGTATTAAAGGGTCACAGCATTAGGAAGGCTGAGAGCCACTGGGTTAAAAGACAATGAAACAAACAAACAAACAAAAGCCAAAACGCTCCCGAAGGCAGAGACCCCTATGTAGAGATCCAGCCAAATGTCCAAATGCTCACAGCGAAATATCCTAACAGCAACGAGACAGAATGGGAAATATTCCTTTCCCTGTTTGTGTGGTTCTCTGAGACTCATTTTCATTTGTTTTTTTAATCAGTAAAACTAAGAACTCAGATTAGTTCTCCAAGGTTCTTGCCTCACTGCCAAATAATAAATATGGAATGCTGTGCTGAGCCTTTTTCATGTAGAAGCTCCCATGCCTGACTTCTCTCTGTTGGCATGGGAAGGGCAGCACAGGTCTTGCTGCAGGGCCTTGATAGAAAAAACACTCACAAGTTGTGCTCTCCCCTCCACACACACCTTTTCTTTTTCCTGTTTTGATTTTTTGAGACGGGGTTTCTCTGTGTAGCCTTGGCTGTCCTGGACTCACTTTGTAGACCAGGCTGGCCTCGAACTCACAGAGATCCACCTGCCTCTAGCTCCCACAGTACTGATTTCACAGAGATGTGCCACCATGCCCGACCCTTTTTTTTTTTCCTAAACTCAAAATAACTATAACAAATTTTATGAGGGTTAAGGTGATAGTTGTAATACTATATACAACGTTTGGATTAATGATTGGATTAAGGTAATTAGCATATCTGTCACCTCAATCATATATCACTTTTTTATAATAGATATATTCAAAATCCTTTCTTTCAGCTATTTTGAAATGTATAATAAATTATCATAAATTATATCTCCCTAGTGTGATTATAGAACATGAGAATGTATTCCTCCTGCATAATACTATCCATTAGTCTATCCTTTTCCCTACCCTCCCCAACCTCTAGTAATCACAATTCTTCCCTCGTTTTCAGTGAGGTCAACTTTTTAGCTTCCTCATATGAGAGTATGCAGTATTTGTCTTCCTGTGCCTGACATGTTTCACTTAACGGAATGTCTTTGAGGCTCACTCATATCAAAAAATCCTTGACTATGTGTGCAGAAGGCCCTTCTAAGCCCTTCTAAGAGTCCATGAGTAGACCTGGAGTATCATTCCATCTCCAAGTCCCCTCTTATTCCAACTTACTAATTTCTCAGCCCTCAAAGACCTTATGACTTGAGGGCAAGAGCCCCCACATCTTTTTATAGCAGTGTGCTGTGTGCATGGATGGAGAGCAACCTACTGGCTCTACCCTAACAGCATTCCTGAAGAATGAGTTTACTGGAAGGACTAGCAGCCTAGTGGGCATCCTTCCTCCCTGCCCTGCATAGCAGGTACCTGTCACAGGTGTGATTCTAGTACATGGTGTCCCATTTGGGGTCCAGAAGGGAAGGAGCCCCAACAACACTTTGACACACTGGGGGTTTCTTCCATTCATGTTTATAGCTGCCCTACCAGCTTACAGAAGAGAAAAATGAGGTCAGAAAATGACTGACTCAAGGTTCCATGGCATCTAGTTGGCAAGACTAAGAGGAAAAAAAAATCTGACTCCAAGGCTGCCTCCTAACCATTAAGAAATATGATCCGGCACTCACCCATTCACATCCATCCACTTAGCCCTCCCCCCACCCCCAAATGGAAGTTTCTTCCCAGCCTAAAGAGGGCCCTGGATGATTCTATAAACTCTCTTGAGGGAATCTGCCCCACCCATTGGTGCTTTGCAGGGTCTGGCTTCCCCTTTACTCTAAAACCCAGCCTGAGGCAAGCCACTACTTAATTGTTTGCTGGAAGAGCACTCTCTGGCTTTCTTGCCCAGATCCTGGGCCATCCCAACATGTAGTGGTGCACCCCTGTGATCCCAGCATTTCAAGGCAGGAGGACCATGAGTTCCAGGCCAGTCTGGAGTCTGTAGTGAGAATTATCTTAAAAATCAAACAAGTGCTGCAGCAAGCTGCTTCAAGCCAAATATACTAAACAACCCTCCTGTTATCTATCTCATCCTTCCTTCTATAAGCAGGGGGTGATTTCTGCAAGCCCAGAGGCAGGAGTGCTCCAGCAGCCGCAGCAACGTGGCATGCGAGGCCTCACAGTTCCTATGGTGAGCCCCACTGTGTCCACCCCGGCAATGTTGCCGCTTGACCTAGATTCCCCACTCAGGCAAGCCAGGCAGTGGGCTCTGCAGGGCTTGGCATCTGCGTGTCTCTTGTGCCCTCTGCTGGTCGCAAGGCCGGAGGCTCGCCAAGGCTGGCAATCCCACGTGGGTCCACTGCAGGGAATTGACTCTCAGGCCTGTAAATGTTTGCTGAATTAACTGAGTAAGTGGATTGTGTACCATTCTAGGCTCTAGGGCCTAGAGCAGTCAGACACAAGACTGCAGCTCTACTAACTGCTTACATTCAGCCAAACCAAGCACCAATGCCCAGCCCACCTCCTGCTTTGCTTTCCTTCTTTTTACCTCCCCACAGGCTCCTCCTCTTCCCTCCCTCAAAGCGCGCTTCCTTGCTAGGGAGAACAAGACAGAGTAGGCCAAGCCAAATCAGCAAGTTGCCCCGCCGCTTGTTGCATTATCTAGTCCTCTGACCAGTCCCTTAAAGTGCTCTGGAGTCCCTCCTTGGTTGCCTCATTTCCTGTCAGGGTAGTTGCTTCAGTTTTCTGATGCTGTCTTCAAACAAATGCTCTCACTTTTTACTTGATACTGAATATGCCCATGACACATCTACCGGAAGTCCAGGTTCTTGCCCAGGTCATCACTCAGAAGTTTGACTTGCCTACCCACAGGATAGCCTTTCAGATCCTTACTTCAGCAGTCACATTTCTGAGACTTCCATTTCTCCAAACACATATGGAAAGCCCACTCTGAACTCTCTAATTTTTGAGAGATTTGTCTTGATAAAGAGATCTTGAAAACCAAAAGGTCTAGAAGACCCACAAATGGATTCTACTAATGCTAATGATTCTGTAGGTCTAAAGCCCTTCCAAGGCAGCCCCCTGAGCAGTCTTGGTAACAGAATTAAAGAGGCCTTTTATTTCTATGTATACTGTGCTTTTTATTTAGAATGTCCGGAGCTCTTTCATAGACTCTTATCTCAGGGAGTAAAAGGTTTTGTTGTTTGTTTGTTCTTTAAGTAATTTTAAGGATGAGGAGAGTGAGGCCACAAAGAAGAAAATTGTAATTATACAGGAGGGGAAAGACAGTGGCGTTCACACCCAACCTTCCAAATAACAGATACAAAATAAAGCATAGAAAAAGTCAAGCATTTATGCACCATGTTCAACTTACACTTCAAAACAAGCACATAAGGCATGGGCCATTCTTCTTCACATTTGACTTCCCATAGTTAGTACATCAAAACTCTATTTAGGGGCTGGAGAGATGGCCTACTCAGTAAAGTGCTTCTGGTGCAAACATGAGAGCCTGAGTTGGGAACCCCAGAATCCAGGTAAAAGTCAGTCATGCATGGCAGTATGTTTGTAAGCCTAGTGTGGGTCTGTGGGATGGGTAGAGATGGGTGGAGATCATTAGCCAGCCTAGCAGAAACAGAAGCTCTAGGTTCTGTTTTCTGCCTTTTGCTATGATAAGAAACTTAGGGGAGAGAAGAGTTTATTTGGCTTACCCTTCCTAGTCACAGCCCACCATCAAGGGAAGTCGAGGCAAAAACCTGAAAGCAGGACTGCGTGCTACTTTTTGTGTGGCATTACATCTGACCAGAGATGACCAGAGAACTCACAGCCAAGGAAGTATAGCAGGAACCATTGGAGGAGGATATTTTCCAGTTTGCTTGCTTACAGGCTCATGCTTAGATTTCTTACAGAGCCTGAGACCACTTTACCAGGAAATGGTGCTGTCCACAGTGGATTGGGCCCTCCTACATCTATCCATAATCAAGACCATCTTCTTAGACAGGCCAATTGATCTAGGCAATTCCTCAGTCAAGGCTTTCATTCTCAGATAACCCCGGGTTGTATTAAGTTAACAATGAAAACTACCTAGGACAGAGATCCTGTCTCAAAAAATAAGCTGAACAACTAATATTGACCTCTGGCCTCCACATATACACACAAGTGCCCATACCCACAAGGACATGTATATTATATAACATACATGCACACGAATGCACACTCACAGAAATTCCTTCCAGCACATAACCCTATGCATCTCAATTGCAGAACTGATATAAGCTGTACCATGCTTGCCTGAATTTGTGTACACAACTTTGTGAATCTCTCCATTTGCCTTTCATGTTGGTACTGTGGGGTGCTAAAGGAGAATTTTCTCAGGGAACAGGAGTGGGAGAAGGTCCTTCAGAAGCAGTCTAGTGTGATTATCAAGGGGTAATCCAGAAACTGCTTTGAATCTTGGCTCTGCTGAGTGACCTTGGACACCACATTACTCAACCTCTCTTCTCACCCAGCTTCATAATCTGTAAAAGGAAGGTACCTGCTTCACCTCATTCTTTATTGCTGTTTATTGTAGCCTCATGTCCCCATGTCCTAAAGATCATAAGCATGTACCTACCATGATGCCTGGCTTTTTAGTGTGACTTGAGTTAACATTGCTACACCCAGGGAAGTAAATATTATGCAATCTTTGGCTCTTTGAGATAACAGTGACAAGCTTTGGAGAATTAGGTATGGTGGTGGCCATCTTGTGGAGGCATTTAGGGGAAGAGTCTTAATATCCAGATGAAGAAAGGAATTACAATGAGATGGAGGAGAGAGGAACTGATTCACGGCCTGAATGACTTGCTGTGTAACTTGGCCTTTGTGTAAAGTCACAGGCAGCTGATCAAACAGGCATTTCACCAGAGGCCTTAGACAACCAGGAAGTCTCTGCTTCCCAAGGGCAGGGTCACATTGTATTAAATGAATGACACTGGGGATGGGGAAGGCTCTCAGTGGCCTCTTGAGGAAAGTGTACAACAGAAATATAGAACCCAGATGCCATCATATTTGGCCTTTATTTGGCTTCCTGTCCTATTCTCATGATCATAAATCTGTTGTAGACCTCACAGAGCCCCAAGCTGATAGAACCCCAAAAGTAAGCCAAGACATATGGGGAGTTCCCGCACACCAGATCTAGTTTTGAAGACTCAGGGTGACTCATTTTATCTTTTACCATTGTTTTGACCTTTGCCCAGGGGAAAATGAACACACCAAGGCCCCAACATTTGACTACCACTATAAAGCAAGTGATATAAGTTGGATGTTAAGAACCAACCCAAGCAACTCCATGTCTGGCATTCTTTTCTTTCTTTTTTTCTTTCTTTCTTTCTTTCTTTCTTTCTTTCTTTCTTTCTTTCTTTCTTTCTTTCTTTCTTTCAAGATTTATTTATTCATTATTTATACAGTATTCTGTCTGCATGTACACCTGCACACCAGAAGAGGGCACCGAATTTCATTATAGATGGTTGTGAGCCACCATGTGGTTGCTGGGAATTGAACTCAGGACCTCTGGAAGAGCAGCCAGTGTTCTTAACCTCTGAGCCATCTCTCCAGCCCCCCATGCCTGGCATTCATAACCATGATGGAAAGCTGCTCATTATTCTCAGAAATTATTGAAATAACATATTGAAAAAACATCTGAAAATTTAAATGGATGGATAAAGTTTCAGAAAAGCAGCTTTCTTTTGTAGCTTGTGGCAATATTTTGCCAACATGACCAAAAAGTGCCATTTATGGTATTCTGTATTTCCCCTGCAGCTATTTGGGGCTTGATTTATGCTACACATTGCCTGATGACCTAGGATGCTACACAGGGTGACAAAGACTCAAATGTTGCCCTGGGTGGAGCTTTACAACCTAGTGAGGCCTGAGAGATACTGGACAAATGCATCAAGGGCTATGGCAGAAACTCTAGCAATACATGATAGGTGCTAGACTTCCTATAGACTGCTGGGAAGTCAGGTATGAATTGGAAGAGAAGTACATCTCCCTTTCCTGAGAGAACACTTTTGCCAAAAGTCCTCCCTGAGCAAGTAAAACAATGGACATGGACTCAGATTTCACTCAGAAGGTTAGTACTTACTTCTGCACAAAGCTCAGAGGTAGGTATAGAAAGGCTCCACCAAGGGTCTGTAACTCCTCAGTAAGACACCGCCTAGCATCATGAGGGTCTCAGTTTAATCTTCAATATTAGATCTTAAAAAAGAAAGAAACAGGGCTGGAGAGATAGTTCAGCAGTTAAGAGCACTGGCTGCTCTTCTAGAGGTTGTGGGTTCAATTCCCAGCAACCACATGGTGGCTCACAACCATCTATAATAGAATCTTATGCTTTCTTCTGTCACGCAGGCATACATACAAATAGAATAATCATATATATATATATATATATATATATATATCCTTTTTCTAGAAAAAGAAAGAAACAGAAAAGTTTCTCCAAGAAACTTCAGTACCCGCTAAAGAGGATAAAAAATGTTCTCCCAGGTTCCAGAAAACTGACATGAAGGGAATCCTCATTGACCCCAGGACCTTAGCCTCCCTGGCTCTTCTTTGTAGAAGTAAGATGCCCTACATGCTGTGGTGTGTTTTAGCTTATGGCTAAGAGCTATTGGGAGCCTTGGCTCTAGAACCAGACTGATACTTGGGGATAAATTATTTAATCATGTGGTCTCAGTTTCTTCTTCACAAAATGGGTTAACAGTAGTAGCTACTTCCAGGGATAAAGTGAGATGTAATTGAGGTAACATATACAAGCTTAGAATTATTCTGGGCACACAGTTAAGTATTCAATTGATGATGAATAGTATAGCCTACACCTTTTATTATGATAGGTAATTATATGGAGATGAATCTGGATTTATTTCCAGATATTACATGGAAGAAGGGAGGGTGGCTGTGGAGCTCAGTGGTGGAATACTTTTCTGGGATGTGTTCATACGTGATTCAACATCTTGTACTGAATATGTGTGTGTATGTGTGTGTGTACACATACATATTCAATTTCTCTAATCAAACCATTGTTTACATGATCTTGCACCTTTCTTATATATTTACTTACTTACTTTCCTATATATTTACATTTACATTCCTTCCCTGTCTATTTACATTATATAATTCTATAAGCCTTCAGGGAGAAAGGTCACAGATATAAATTTTCTTGGTGTTTCTTACATGGAAAGAGAAATGGAATCAATATGGAAATTGAATTCTGTTCAGCATTCCCAATGGTTATTTATAAAATTTGCCCAGAGGGAGAAACAGAACTCTAAATATAAAAACCACGTAAAATTTTCCATTTAGGGAGCTCCAGAGTGCTTTATTTCTAATGTGTTGTTATGATGGTGGAGGCTATTATTAAATTTCAGACACTGTGGAGTGGCAGAGATACCCCTTTGGACCCAAAGGAGGACAGGTCCCCATGAATGTCAGTCTATGGCAGTTCCAAGCAGTGTGCTTGGGAATGTCTTGCCTCTCTTGCAGGCAACAATAGATGTATAAAGAAAAAGATAAGTATGTCTCAGAGACTGCATAGCACTATGTATGAGATCTACATTCAGAGCCTGACCCTAAGTGGGCAGGAAAACAGGTACTGCTTCCACAGGCACATGAAAACAAACTACCTTTTAACATTTTCTCACTCCATAGTGGCTGGAATGTTTCCCCTCTGGGCAAAAATAATTACTCACCATAATTATACTTGGCATTTAGGCAACACTTAATAGCCACTAATTAGTTAACACACATCAACCTGTTAGACCAAAAAGGATCCTGGCTGGGTGCTGAGGAAAGAAAGGTAGAGTTAGACTTCAGGCACAGTTCAAAAATGATGGCTATCTCTTCCAAGCCCCACTCTTGTCTTGGCCCTGCACAGCTTATAATCTAGCTAAAGATGGGAGGAAAACAAGATAATGTTCATTAAAAAAAATCAGAGGGTAGGGTTAGGCTGGGCCTGTGAGATGACCCAGCAGGTAAGAGTGTTTGCTGCACAAGACAACTTGACTTTATCCCTGGAACCATTGTGGAAGGAGAGAACTGACTCAGGAAAGTTGTCTTCTGACCTCCATACATGTGTACTGTGTGGCACCCGTGCTCACACACAGCATTCGTAAACACACACATGTACACTATTACTACACTAGTGGTAATAATAATGATAAAGTCAGAGAGAAGGTTGAAGGAGGGAGACTGAATGAAGGGAAGACTTGTGATTGGTTCCTCGGAGTGCTGACAGTGGACAGTTAGCCATCATCCTTCAAGTAAGACTTCCTCAACTGCACAGAGGTATGTTACCCAACAAGCTCATGTTCTTTTCCACAGTGGTCCAGCTCAAGGCTGAACAAAACACAAACACAAGGACTCAGCCATCTTGGTCTTCTCACCTCTGAAGGGGTGGGTATAGGCTTAGCTTTTCACCAAACCTACTTTATTTAGGGTTCTTAAGTACTTTTACCTCCCTTCCAATCCCTTACAACCTTAGGTAGGAGATTAGTAGGGAAAAGGGCTGTAGTCCTTTTTATCTACTTCCTGCTAATCAGGGTCCATGAGTCATTAGTGGATTACCAGACTCAGTTGTCAGGATACCAGCAATCCAGTCCAAAGGCCAACACCAAGCAGCAAAAGTGGAAAAAACTCAGTTGGTTTGCTTGGACTTGGAGAAGCTCTCTGGAATGTTTCTCTCAGCAAAGCCAAGTGTTGAAGCATGAAGATCAGGGCAGTGGTGTCTCCTGTACATGGGCCTCTATATATGTCCTCTCCTCAAAGTCCACCCACGGGTGTTCTCAGATGGCAACGTCATGCCTCCTGCATGTCCTCAAGGAGTCACGTGCCCTCTCACAAGCCAACCTGGACAAAACAACACATGACCAGCTTGCAGCTAAACATCACATAACAAAATTCAGTCTTCAGAACAATCAGAAATTTCCATTTCAGGTGGCTATTCTAATCTGAGAGCTCCCAAGGGACCAGCTGAGTTTGTGATTGGGTCTATATTGCAGCTTCACCTTTTCTTCTTGATTCTAGTTCTTTTCTCTTCCTTCTTCAGGTGTCCATCTCAAAGTCACTCCTTAAGAAACACCCTGAATACTAAACTCTGTTCCAGAGCTCACTTTTCAGGGGACCCAATAGTGGAAAGTTAGAAGAATAGGCTTCTATTAGGAATGGTCCAGAGGTAGGAAAGTGAGATGCAGGATTAGGGAATGATTGAATAGATAGGGGTGTGTAAAATGAATGGGAACAAGGGAAAGGAGCATGCACGGAGATCACCAGAAAGGCTAAGAGGTGAAAAACAGCTGCACCAGGGTGATGGCAGCAGATCAAGTGAAGCCATGAGGAAATATCAGAGAATAAGAAATTAAAAGGTCACACATTATTTTCAGAAAGGGAAACTCAAAGATAAAAGGTTTTTATCTACTTTGTCAATGTATCACATTGCCAAAATAATAAGAGTACAGGGAATGAGTGTTGTTATGATAAATTATATTTTAGAATTGAATTTGAGTTGAGAAGACATTCAAGAGGAAATAACTTGTAGGGAGGTACATGTGTAGATGTGTGTATGTGTGTGTATGTGTGTATCAGAAAAGGGTTAAAAGGTCAGATAGGAAGAGGTCACCTGGTAGCTGTGTCAGATAGTGTTTCCCAAAGATGGGCCAAAATGGCTATGGTGATGCAATATTCCAAAAATATCTCTTACATTTTAACAGACTAGAACTTTTGCTGGTCCACACAACTAAATTTAATAATACATTTTGAGGTCATGGAAACACTTAAGACTGCTAGCCTACTATGTACCTAAACTGTTCAACCTGCCTTTAAGAGAACAATGTAACAATCAACCTTTTTTGAGCTAATGCATAGCTGTAACCTTAAAGCTTATGTACTTTTCCATGTCCCTGACCCAGATAATGTATGTGTATCATTTGCTGAAGGCAGCAAATGCAGAAGTTGAAAGAAATTTTCTCTTTTTCATTTTTTTGGTTTGTTTGTTTGGGTTTTTTGTTTTTTAGTTTTTTGAGACAAGGTTTCTCTGTATAGCTGTGGCTGTCCTGGAACTCACTCTGTAGAGTAGGCTGGGCTCGACCTCCAGAGCTTTCCAAGCGCTGCAATTAAAGGCATGCATGACCACTGCCAGGCTGAAAGAGATTTCAAAAATCTCCCATAAACCTTGAAAGCAGTATGTGTTATCTGTTAGCTGGGATCATTGGCACCAGTGATTTAATCCCTTATAAAACCCTGTTCAACATTTCTGTAAAGTATCACATTCCTTCCACCATGTGATGCCTTCTATGCTGTTCAATAAATCCTTTGTTAGAGCCAGGCATGGTGGCGCACACCTGTGATCCCAGCACTCAGGGAGGCAGAGGCAGGCAGATCACTGTGAGTTAAACGGCAGCCTGGTCTACAAAGCCAGTCCAGGACAGCCAGGGCTATGCAGAGAAACACTCTCTCAAAAAACAAACAAACTAATACAATCTTTTGTTAGGAAC
Organism: Pachyuromys duprasi; assembly: GCA_028658305.1. Classification (NCBI taxonomy): domain Eukaryota; kingdom Metazoa; phylum Chordata; class Mammalia; order Rodentia; family Muridae; genus Pachyuromys; species Pachyuromys duprasi. The sequence continues at coordinate 87,377,684 of CM053744.1, forward strand.
AGACAAGCAGGCAGACAGACAGACACACACAGGGACAGACACAGCCTTCAGGCAGGCACAGATTCAGACTCATACAACAGGCAGACAGAGGATGGAAGATATAGGGAACATGAAGTAGAGAATTCAAGTCTGGACTCACTCTTGGTTAAACTAGTCCAAGGGCAAAGGCTTTTACTTCTTTCCTGGATATGGCACTGAATCATTATTGGTATCTCAGAGTTAATCACTAATGCCTTATAATAGGCACAAATGTCTACCATCTCAGATTCTTCTCTATAGTGTGAATTGCCTGTGTCCCATCAAGGGCCAACAGCAAGAAAGAGTCGGACCTCATCACTGTGCCCTGCACAGTGACCTCCTATCCTCTCATCTTGCTCTACCCTCCCCCCACCTACCCTACCCCATTACCTCCCACTAGCTGCCTGGGGTTGTTTTTAAGCAGTTGCCACCTAGTGTGATTGCATCACTCCCTTCTTGAAAATCTGTGGTTCCAAGTGGCCTGCAGAAGGCCTGGAATTTCAGGGCCAAATTTCTTTTTTAAAAGCAATATCCCGAGTGATTTTGATTCCAGAATGGGTGACAAACTTTAGCCTACAAAATCCAATTCTTTACAAACCAGCAATTCGTTCCCAGGTTTTAAAAAATTTTTTTTATTATTATTTTTTTAATTTACATTGGTGTTCTGCTTCCATGTATGTCTGTGTGAGGGTGTCAGATTCTCTGGAATTGGAGTTACAGACAGTTGTGACCTGCCATGTGGGTGCTGGGATTTGAACCCAGGTCATTTGGAAGAACAAATGCTCTTAACCACTAAGCTGTCATTCCCAGTTTTGTTAAATATAAAAATCTCACCACCAGCTTTAAGAGGACAATGGCTTTGCTGAAGACTCTACAGTGTATATATTTATATATCAGCCTTCCTATTTTAGTTTCTGTATCTTATATTATGAAAATAATAATTTTACCATCGTCAATTTATAAATGTCTTACATTGGATTTATAAATTAACATTGTATATAACATAGCTTTAAATATGTATTTGCACAGAACTTACAAGTGGTAACAACAGAATAACAGCATTTTCTGATGCACATTATCTTTGTCACCACCCTCTTCCACTTCTAATACTCTGCCCTTGGGTTGGAAGTCGCTACTTATGCAGCAAAGTCTCCCTGACACCCCATTTGTACTCTCTTTGCCTAGAAAGATTTCTGTTTCTGTAATAAGTATTTATTGAAAGTTTGGCACATGCCAAGCATAGTGCTTAGAACCATGTTCCCTGTAGACAAGTAATTGCTTCCCTTTCATGGGGCCCTGGCTTCGAGTTCAACCCTCTCATCACCTCACCACTCCATGATAGAGTTAGCAGTCTCCCTCACCAGGAGGGACAGCTTCTTAAGCCAGAGACTACAGCTTCCTCATCTCTGTTTCCTGTCTCTGGCACACTGCCCAAAAGCCAGTAGGAACTCAATTAATGTTGATGAATGAGTTAATACACGAATGATGATAGCCTTGTGTCTGGCATGTCAGAGATGGCCAATAAATATTGGTTGAAATGAAATTAAATTCAAAGTGCAGGTCAAGAAACAAGAATAGACAGAAGCAAGGAGGAGGGGTTGTTCAACACTGTCAAAAAAAAATACTAAAGATCAAAGAAAGTGAGCACTTGGGGGGAGGAAGGAAAACATTGGATTTGATTTAAAAAAAAAAAAAGGAAGTTAATGGGGCCTGGAGAGACAGCTTAGTCATTAAGAGCACTTGTTGCTTTTGCAGAGGACCTGGATTTGTTTCTTAGCATCCACATGGTGCTCATGACCATCCACAACTCCAGTTCCAAGGGCCCAGCTGCCCTCTTCTGATAAAGTAAATGAATCTTTGGTTGTTTGTTTTTTCGAGACAGAGCTTTTCTGTGTAGCCTGGGCTGTTCTGGAACTCACTCTATAGATGAAGCTGGCCTCAAACTCACAGAGATCCAACTGCCTCTGCCTCCTGAGTGCTGGGGTTAAAGGTGTGTGCCACCACCACCCAGCAAACGAATCTTTTTTTTAAAAAAAGGAAATTAATATTAAGACCTAGAATAAATAACCGTTGACAATGTTTATCACAAAACCAAGGTCAGCATTTACTTACTCTTGAAGTGTTCATGACAACCCTAAAGTTCTTTTTTTTAAGATTTCATTTTATGTGCCTACATGAACATAAGTGCATCCTGTGTATACTTACTGCCCACAGAGGTCAGAAACAGGCATTAGAGCCCTGAAAATGGAGCTACCAACAGTCGTGGGTGTCAGGAACTGGGTCTTCTTCAAGGGCATCAAGGGCTCTTAACCAATGAGTGATCTCTCCAGCCCCATAACTCTTAAAATCTCGTTATTGGGTGGGTAGTGTGGGAAGATGGGAGGATGGCTTAGTTGCCGCCGTGCATGAACACCTGAGTTTGATCTCCAGGCCCCACATGGTAGAAGAGAACTGAATCTTGAAAGTTGTCCCCTCACCCACACCCTCTCTCCAACACACACTTTTTAAAAATGTAATAAAATCTAGCTACTCTGTATGTGTGTTATGCTACAATCTTTACTGCCTAGCTAAAATGCCCACATACCAACTACTAAAGCTTAAAGGGCTTAGACATCTCTCATTCACACTTAACTATGAGGTTTTACTGTGCGATTTTCTTATAAAAAGACTTGAGGGGTAGTCATCTTTGGTACCTTCTCCCTCTATTCATCACTGAGCAAGTATTTAGTGAGTGGCACAGTGTGCTGCCTATTCAGTCAGTGCTTCAAGATCTATTTAGACGGGGGCAGGGGAGTGAGACTGGGAGGTGAGGTGGGATGGGGCTACAACCAGGATATAAAGTGAACAAAAAATTAATTAGTTAAAAAGTGTATTTAGAAAGCTTGCTTTTAAGACTTTTTTGTTTGCTTTTTTTTGGCCCCTAACCGTCCTGGGGCTCACTTTGTAGACAAGGCTGGCCTTGAACTCATAGAGATCTGCCTGCCTCTGCCACCACACTTTTAAGACTTTTAAATCTGCTGGGTGGTAGTGGCCAACACATTTAATCCCAGCACTCCCAGAGGCAGAGGCAGGTAGAGCTCTGTGAGTTTGAGGCCAGTCTATAAAGCTAGTTCCTGGACAGCTATGGCTACAAAAAGAAACCCTATTTCAAAAAACCAGAAGACTCTTAAAACCTATATTTGCCTGGACTCCCAGGGCAGCTGGATTGGGAACTTCCTCCTGGAGTCATTTAGACATCCTGCCACCATTTGCTGCTTCCAGATATGCCATGAATACAGGCATCCAGGCTATTCCCTGGAGATAGAACTGTTGTCTAGCACATGTCCTAGGGAACCCAGGTCTATGCTCTGTAGCCAAATGAGTTCAGGGTTTCCCTACTGCAGGGTTTTCTGGGTTTTCTATGCAAAACTGCATGAAGGCAGGGTAGACTTTTTGAGTGAAATGGTATATAAAATGTTTTCAAAACTCGTTTAACTTTTTCTTGGGTTTATCTTGTAGTATTGGAAAATACTGACATAGGATATATATATCCATTTACTCAGCAAAAGTTTTCATGTGCTAGTGATGTGCCTGGGAGTATGCTATGGGTACAGTGGCAACTAACTGGATGTGTAGGCCTATCCTCATGAAGTCTTAGCAGGAGAGAGAGAGGAATGAAATGCACTGAACTGTAAGGCAAACAATCATAGCAATATTATGACAACTGCAGTGAAGGATTGGCACATAGACAAATTAGAGCCTATATTTGAGGGCTTCAGTCTGGTCAAGAAAGGCTTCTTGCGGGAGGTGACCTGGAGCTGATACCTGAAGTATGAGTAGGAGGTCATCTTATGGTGAGGATGAAAAACACATGACCTGAAATGTGAGCATTATGTGAGACAGGAGGCAGGCCATCAGGGTAGATGGAGAGCATCGTGACTCTAGAGTGGTTACAGAGGTCACACTTAACAAGACCTTGTAGGAAAGGGCCTCATGTCGAAAATTTATGCCTTTACCTGAAGATCTGTGAAAGCCACTAAATTTGTGTTGGAAGATCATTTAAGCTGCTAAATCAAGAACTGATTAGCAGAGGGCCTTAGGGCCAAATAGGCAGTTTGGAAGGTTATAGAGCGATTCATTGAACAAAAAAATAACTGGATTAGGGGTGGTGCTAAAAAGAAATCACTCATGTATCTAGATAAAGTCCTTTCTTGAAAAATCAGGCAAGCCCACACAGAACTAATAGCTATGTGCTAATTCACAGATACTACCTACTTTACGAGAAAGCTCCCTCTGTTCCTGAAAGACTGGAGGTTAGAAAGGAGGTGATCCAATCCTCTCTGTTCATCCAAACAAAACAAGGTTCAGAAACACTTGCCCCAGACCCTAGTGTTTCTGCCATTTTGATCCAGAGAGCCCCAGAATTTTCTAGCCTAATGTTCATCTTTAACCATGCTCTCAGGGGCCCAGCCTTTACCCATGTGACTGCAAGTTTGTTTCCTGGATCTGGGAATTTCAAAGCTGGGAGGGATCATAAAGATACCACCAACTTCAACTATTCCAAAGAATTCTGTCTCTAAGTCTGAAGACATTAGGCCCCAGGGTACTGTTTGTTCAGCCTGTTTCTGAGCCTCTGAGATCTTCCAACACATCTTACTATTCACCCCTAACAGTTGCTCACATTCTTACACCTTTAACAAACCATGACTTAGAATTCTACTTGGTGCATTCTGCATAGACTGAATAAACAGAACTAAGTCTCCTGGCTACCTGGTTCATGCTGAAGTTTTCTTTCATTAATGTTTACAGTGAGCTTGTTTAAATTTTTATTGGTTCTAACAGTTTAAAACCAGTTAAAATTTGTATATTTTAGAGCCAGGCATGTTAAAACATGTTTATGAACTCAGCACTAGGGACATGGTAGTAAGTAGGATGATCACAAACTAGAGATCAGACTAGACTAAAAAGCAAGCGGTTGTCTCAGAAAGATATACAAACATATTCTGGATAGCAATCATGCCATATAATTTTCTTCCTTGAAATAGATGCATAAAACATATTAATAATTAGCTGTCTGGAGTGGCTCACAATTTTAAGATGTCATAGACTCACAACCAAGCCTTCGGCAGAGGGCATGAAATAATATGAAAAAAAAGGGGGAGTTAGTAGGACTTGGTGAGAACAAGAGGTC
>CM053744.1:87382971-87542126 GCA_028658305.1 Pachyuromys duprasi
TGGAAGGGGAGGAGGTCTTCCCCCATCAGTGGACTTGGAGCGGGGGCAGGGAGGAGATGAGGGAGGGATGGGGAGAGTGGGAGGGAATGAGGGAGGGGGCTACGACTGGGATACAAAGTACATAACCTGTGATTAATATAAAAATAAATAAATTACATTTAAAAAAGAAAAAAGAAAAAAAAAGGTGTCATAAAAATATCATTGAGACTCACACTGTGTATATGAGCAGAAGCCTTGCAGAAATCTGCATTTTTTTCCCCATTGGGTAATTTGCAGCTGAAAGGCTGGTCAGCGTTCTGGCTAACTGTAGTTCACAAGTTTGGTCTGTCAGATTTTTGTTAAATTTTCGACTCCAGGAAAAATCTGATCCACTGCTTTGTCTAAGTGCTATGTCTTACATAGCTGGGAACAAATACAACTATATTTTATCAAGTTTATAACCACACCAACATTTACAGATGGGTGGAATTTGAGGTGTGAGTGATAACAAAACTAAATACATTACACTGTCAGGAACTCTTTAATTGGATTTCCGGAAAGACACAGGGAACAGCAAGAGGATGTTGACTGACACCTAACAGGAAGCAGCACAGCAAGTCTTCACTGACTGTGACTGTAGGACTTTACCCAGTAATTTGAGCATTCTGGAATTTCCACTTGCCAGGCATCGGATTGACATAGCTAAGATGCCTATAATCACACAAAGTTGATGCTCTGGTTGTTGGAATTTAATTTCAAATGAAAGTATCACAGCGTTGCCCAGGCACAAGCAACTCTCTAATAGAGCTTAAAATACCATTCTCAAAATATTATGCCTGTTACCCAAAGGACTATATTCTACCACAGAGATACCTGCACATCCATGCTTATTGCTGTTCTGTTCACAATAGCAAGTAAATGTCATCAGCCTAGAAGTCAACCAACTATAATATATTAGAAGCTAGGATTAAAATATGAGAAGGAATTACAGTCCTTGTCTTTCTGGTCCAAGGTTACCTCACTTAATGTTTTCCAGTTCTATACATTTTTCTGAAAGTTTTATAACTTCATTTTTCTTGACAGCTACATAAAATTCCATTATGTATACAGAAAAATATATAGAACTGGAAAACATTGAGATAATTCCTTTTTATATTTTAATCCTAGCTTCTAATATATATACACCAAAATATGTTTAAATTAATATATGATATATAGAATATACAAAAATACTATGTTATGCTATATATATATACGTATGTTGTATATATATATACGTATATATACAAAAATACTATATGTTCCATATATATATGGAAGTGAATGTGTATGGAGGTCAGGAAACTAAAAAAGGACTCTTGAGAAGAGAAAATAAGAGACTTCAAGGGACAGGGTTGTCTAGGGTAATAAATCACGTGATATGAAAGTGGAAGTTCGAAAATTGTGATAGATGGGTTTAAGTGAGAGGATGAGGAGCAGGGAAATGCGAGAAAGAAATAAAGGAAGGCATTAACCAAAACAAAAAATGTATGAAGATATCATGAGGAGGAGGTCTGAAGAGATGGATCAGTGGTTAAAAGCATGACTGCTCTTCTAGACGACCAGGGTTCAATTCTCTGCACTCCCGTGGTGTCCTACAATCATCTATGACTCCAGTCTCAGTGAATTTGACATCTGCTTCTGGCCTCTGAGGGTATTGCATACCATACATGGTACACCGGCATACATTCAGGCAAATGTTCAAGCACATACAAAAAAAAAATTCTCAAAAGAGAGAAAATGCCATAAGGAAACCTGCTGCCTTGTAGGCTAATTAGAAACACATTTTTTTTTTTTTTGGAGGGTGATGTTTCAAGACAGGGTTTCTCTGTGACAGCCTTGGATGTTCTGGACTTGCTTTGTAAACCAGACTAGCCTCCAACTCACAGAGATTCACCTGCCTGTGCCTCACCGAGTGCTGGAATTACAGGCATGGGCAGAAACACAACTTTTTAAAGTATGCCTATTTACAACAATGGAAAGGAGAGATATTGATTCAGCAACCATCAGGGCCATCCATGATATGTAAAGATGACTTAAAACAAATTTGATTGAACAGAATAAGGTGTGGTGCAGCCTCCAGGGTAATTTATTCTTAAATATTTGTAAAATACATAGGATCTCTAAGCCTTAGACTCTTTACTGAAAATAAAAGGCTACCTGTCCCCTGGGGTAAAGTCAGCAAATGTGAAGAAAGCTTTAGCAGAGTGCCTGATGTGTAATAGATGCTCAGGAAAACAAAGCATTGTCTTTATTTTATTATCTGTTGATGAATGGATTATGTTACAAGACTTATCTGTTCACATTTATATTTGTGGGAAGGATGGGTTGCTATGGAAGAACCATGGCATTTCAAAAAGCCTGGATTATACAGGATCCAGAGGCAAGTATCTCATTGTGGCAGTTGATGAACCTGTGTTCCCTCTGCCCCCATGCTGTGCAGATTTCTGTGTCAGGTTGGAAATGTGATAGAACATGGACTCACAGGACTCCATGAGAGAATCTAGAGAACTGGGATGCTGCTACTGCCATTTTCCCCAGGCTATACACTACCTTCTCCTTTAAAAACAAAAGTCCCGGGCCAGTTCAGGCTAGAGTGTAATTGTCTCAAAACCAACCAACAACCAACCCACCAACCCACCAAACAAACAAACAAACAAACAAACAAAAAACCAAGAACAAGGTCTGAAGAGAGAACTCAGCAGACAAGAGCACCTACTGATCTTGCAGAGGACCCAGGTTCAGTTCCCAGCATCTGTATCAGGTAGCTTACAGTAGCCTGCAACACCAGCTCCAGGAGATATTACACCCTCTTTGGTCCTCTATGGCCATTTGCAATCATGTATGTGTACACACACACACGCGCACACACATGCACACACACACGCACACACATGCACACACACACGCACACACATGCACACACACACGCACACACATACACACGCACACATACACACACACACATACACACACACATACACACACACACACACACACACACACACACACATGCACACACACACCAGGACAAGCCTGGAGTTCCAGGACAGCCAAGGAAACAGGGAGAGAACCTGTCTCAACAACAAAAATCAGGAAACATTACTCATCCACTCAGGCTCACTACTGATTACTATTGTAGTATGTATTCAAATCTCATTAGCTACCTTAGTTGTGAACTGTAGTCTACAGCATCTACCCCATTAGTATGCAATGTGACATGCATTGATTTTTACCACCAACCTTGTTGCTTTTACTTTGGAAGAACTTCTTTATAGTACTTATCATTAAAATCTTCTCATCAAATTTGGAACAAGTTGAATTTCCTTAAATGTATAGATAGCAAAAAGCAACCAGTAAACATAGTAAATATCATCCTAAATGGAGGAATATTAGATGCAGGCCTTTAAAATCAGAACTAAGACAGGAGTAATCATTATCACTTAAAAATATTTTTGTGTGTATATGTGAGTGTTTGTATATGAGTGTGAACCCATATGGAGGTCAGAGGATAACTTCAGGTGTCAATCTTCACCTATGCTATTTGAAGCAGGCTTTCTGTTTTTGCTTACTGGTTCACTGATGGGTACGCTTCTGAGCACGGGGGTCACAGATGCTCTGGTATACAGGCCTTTTTATGTGGGTTCTGAACTCAAGTTATTAAATTTGCAAGGCAAGCACTTTTCTCACAAGCCGTCTCTCTAGCCCTCATTTTCATTTTTTCCCATGCACTGTATCAAAGATTACAAACAGGCACAATAATCCAGAAACACAGTATTAGATTAAAAAGTAGGGCTGGGGATGCGGCTCGGTGAGTGAACACTTGCCTAGAAAAGAAGAAATGCTACAAATCTATATGTAACATTTTCTATATTTAAAAACCTTAATCTATTCAATAAGTAACACAAACAGTAAAAAAGTTTAGCTAGACGTTGAATTTCAAGTCACTGACAACAGATGACCTTGCTTTAAAAACCTAACATCATTAATCATACAATGAGCAGTAATAGAACCCATGCAAGGGGGGTGAGTCACAGACAACAGTAACCACCATCACAGCACAATTTTGTTCCTACAAAAGCAACAACAGTCCTCCCCAACAATTTGTCTATATGTGAAAAAATACCAAAGCCATTCTATATTTTCAGAGGTTCTCCTCTTCCTTGTTCTGATGTCAGGACCAATGGACTTCAATACCTTTTTCAATAACTTTGCCATTTGTTACACAGAGGCAAGTAAATTCCTTTGGGTCTCCAGTAGACTATTAATATTGTAAAACCACTTGCTACACTTCCCAGATACTCTAAGCTTAGGGTGGCTATCATTATAGGGAAATTACTCCTGTGATAAATTATAAGCAATATGACATATACAAGGCTCTCCTAGCTGTAGCCTAAGCTTTACATAGTTTTGTTTTCCTTTTCTAGGATGTTAGTGACTTTTAACTTTACTACTAACAAGAGTGGAGCTGAAGAGATGGCTCAGTGCTTAAGAGTGTTGAATGTACTTTCAGAGGACCTGGATTCAATTCCTAGAATCCACATGGCAGCTCACAACTGTCTGTAACTCCAAGATCTGACACTCTTATACAGACACACATACAGGGAAAACACCAATGAACATTAAAAAATTATTTTTTAAAATTGCAAAAATGATAAAAAGACACTCAAGAGTATTCCTAAAATAAAATTTTGATGAAGAAAATGAAACAAAACTTAATTAAATGAAAAGATAGTTCTGTTTGCTGAAATGAAGACAATTTTTAAAAATGGTTGTCACACTTAAAAAAATTAATTTATAGATTTAGTGAAACCCCAATTACAGACGGCTGCTCATAAGGTTTCATGAGTTGATTATAAAATTTATTAAAAAAGAACAGAACTTAAGCAAATAACAGTGACAGTCCTGGGGAAGTGATGGGGATTTTTTAAATAAGATATAAAATGTGCTCATTATAAGAGGTTGATAAACTCTATTATGAATTTATTAAATATAAGCATAATAGCCTGGAGTGAGAGAGAGGTGTCTGCTTTTAATCCCAGCGTCTCAGGAGGCAGAGGCAGGGGCATCTCTGAGTTCAAGCCTGATCTACATAGTGAGTTCCAGGATAGCCAGAGCCACGCAGAAAAACCCTGTCTCAAAAAATCAAATCTCCCTCAAAATAAAAATAAGTAAATGAAAAAAGAAGCCATAAATATAAAAATATATATGCTCTACACGTACCTGCAAAGAATAAGAATCAAGAATATGTGAAAACTTCAATACATGTAAGATATAATTTAAAAGATGAGCAAAAGATATGAAATACTTATTTTATGAAGAACTATATACAGATGTAAACTTAACAGAGTTATGTGACAATAAACAAAATATCTAGTAACTGTCAGAGAAATAAAATACTATAACTACAGAGAGGAGTAATTTTTTGTAGTTGTTTTGGGTTTTGGGAGAGGGGGCAGGATTTCTCTGTATAGTCCTGGTTATCCTGGAACTCACTCTGTAGACCAGGCTGGCCTCAAACTCACAGAGATCCACCTGCCTCCAGAGTGTGCAGTAGGCAGGTGCATGCCACCACCACTCAGCTAAAGGAATAATATTATACTCATTTTTTGGTTAAAAAAAAAGATATAGAGCTGGAAGGATGGCTCAGTCATTCAAAGTACTGACTGCTCTTTGAAGACCTCTGGGTTCAGATCCTACACCTACATGAGAGCTCACAGCTGACTGTGACTCCAATTCTAGAGAATCTAATGCCCTTTTCTGGCCTCCATGAGCACTGCAAACATGTGCTGCATGGGCATACATGCAGATAAAAATCCACATACATAAATTTAAATAACATTTTAAGTTATAATGCCAATGATATGGATCAATAAAATTGAGATCATTTTTAATAATCAATTTGACTTTGTGTTGTGAAACTGAACATTCAATATGCTCTATCTGACTCTGTTCTCCTTCCAACCCCATTCTTGACCCCAAGGTTTCATTATGTAACTCTGACTAGCCCGGAACTCACTATGTAGACCAGGCTGGACTTGAACTCATATAGGTCTGCCTGATTCTTCTTCCTGAGTGCTAGGATTATAGTCATGTGCCATTATACTTGGTGCAATATATTCTTTAGCCCAAAAATTCCACCATGTAGTCCCCATCCTTCATCTCCCCAATTCTCTCTAGAGAATAAGATTATCTTCATAGTTTCACTGCTCATAATAGAAAAAAAAGAAAAAATTAGAATTCATCTGCATGACTAACAAAAGAAGCATACATATATAAGTGGCATTGTTTTTTTCAAGATAATGTAATATTTTACAGTAACAGACATAAACTATAGCCATGTATAATAACATACAAAAATACTGAAATAAATAAAGATACTGAAATAAAAGTGTTGTTGAGTGGTCTCTTAGATGGCTCAGAGAGTAGGCTGAGCCTGATTACTTGAATTTGATCTCTATAAACTACAGGACAGAAGAAGAGAATCAGGGTTTGTCCTCTGACCTCTGCACTCAGACATGCATGTTTGCATACACACGCAACACACAATGTACAAGAGAAAGAAGAAGAGGGACCTACTAGTTTTATGGCTACTTTATACATAAGAAAAAGTATAACTGAAGTCAAAGAGAAGAGCTGGGGATGTAACTCATGCAGTGGAGTATTTGCCTGACATGCATGAATCCCTAACACAACATAAAGTAAGCATGTTGGTTCAAATTTGTAATCCTAGCACAAGGGAAGTAGAGGCAAGGTGATCCGAATTTCAGGGTTTTCCTTGGCTACACAGGAAGTTTGGGGCCAGCTTCAATTATATGAAACCTTGCTTCAAGAAAAAAAAAATCAACAGGGAGTGACGGTGCATGCCCATAATCCCAGCACTCAGGGAGGCTGAAGCAGACAGATCTCTGTGAATTAAAGACCAGCGTGGTCTACAAATCCAGCCAGGACAGCCAAGGCTATATAGAGAAACCCTGTCTCAGGAAAAAAGAAAGAAAGAAGGGAGGAAGGAAGCTAAGAAAGAAGGAAAGAAAGAAAGGATGGAGGGAAGAAAAGAGGGAGGGAGGGAAGGAAGGAAGAAAGGAAAATAAAATTTAAAAAAATCACTTTTAAGCAAAACTAAAAGAATTTATTTTTAGGGACATGTGTGCAAGCATACACACATAAATGCATGTGTATGTGACTATTTAAAAATTTTTAAAAGACTATTAATTATATTGAACACACACACATATATATACTCATATACACATTTTGAGTTTTTTTGTTTTTGTTTTTTTTTTTTGAGACAGGGTTCCTCTGTGTAGCTTTGGCTGTCCTGGACTCACTTTGTAGACTAGGCTGGCCTTGAACTCACAGAGATCTACCTGTCTCTACCTCCCAGAGTGCTGGGATTATAGGTGTTCATTACCATGCCCAGCTATACACAGACATACCACATACAACCTGAAGAGAAGCACATAGGTAGATACAAATTATTGATAATTTTCCATTTTGAGTGCTTGATAGAGGGCTGAGTTCATGGATATTCAGTATTTTATTGGCTAAATAATGAAAAATGTAAAGTCCTGTAGACCATGGATAAATGTGTCATAAAATAAAGGTTGTGACTAATCAAACTTTAGGTAATCAGGTTGAAAGAGAAGACATATTAGTGATTTCAGGCATTTTGTTGGGTAGTACTTTTCCCAGATCAAAATTTTCCAGCTTGGAGGGAAGCTCCTTAAGACACAGGATGTTAGAAGGGAGGTGAAACATTGTACCCAACAGGGAAGACTGTTGAGACAGGAAGGCAACTCAAAGGCTTCAGACAGTTCCTGAAACTGACTAAATAACACTCGGTCCTTCCCTTCCCAAGCATATCTAAATTATACCATGAACTGCTGAGAGATACTCAGAGACGAGCAAAGCTGCTTGGAAAAAGCAGATCGCCAAGATTCCTGAAAGAAGAGACCAGATGAAATGCCTAGAAGAGGCTCAAAACAGCCTAGCTACTCAGAAAGGATATTTTCCAACCTGTTGAGTTACCTACGGGTTGAGTAGTGTGCCGGGCTGGGATTTTTGTGATACAGCTATCTCTGAGTCATTTCTGCTCCTATATTTAACTTTTCACCCATATTTCTGTAAGGGACACCGATAAAACTCATTGATTCACCAAATTAGACTTGAGTGCTATCTGTATTTTGGTTTATCTGAAGTAAGTAAACATTTGTTCATGCCTGCCCAGTAAGTGTCCACAACACATTCATATACCACTTATCATGTGGCAAATGCTGTTTCTAAGATCTTCATATGGTCTAACCCATTTAATCTCAATGAGAAGATTCCTTGATAATTACTATTTAGATTCTTTGATAATTCCTATTTGATAGATAATAAAACCAAAGTGCAAAGGGGTTAATAGGAACTCCCTTCCAAGGCCCACACCACAGTTGATATTAATCTAAACTGGCCAGCGTGTGCTCTTCATCACTACCTTATAAGGAATATAAATAAAGGCTATAATTTTTCAAAAGATTTATTTACTTTATTATGTATATAGTGTTCTGCCTGCATGTACAACTGCATGCCAGAAGAGGGCACCAGATCTCATTATAGATGGTTGTGAGCCACCATGTGGTCACTGCTGCATGCCAGAAAAGGGCACCAGATCTCATTTATAGATGGCTGTAAGCTACCATGTGGTCACTAGGAATTGAACTCAGGACCTCTGGAAGAGCAGCCAGTGCTCTTAACCTCTGAGCCATCCCTCCACTCCCCTAAAGGATAGAATTTTAATAGGGCTTAGTCATGAAGAAGTTACAACATAGTTTTGGGTTTTTTTTACAACAATAGTAAGAGGATATATATGCAAAGCATACTAATAACCACTGAATTACAATTTTAAATGGGTGAACTTTATACTAGAAATTACATGTACATTTTGAGATAGTCTTTCTCTGTAGCTCAGCCTAACTGGGAACTCCCCTAACTGGGAACTTAGGCTAGTGTCAAACTTGTAGCAGTCCTTCTGCCCCAGTCCCCCATATAAAAATCTGTTATTAAAACTCCCCACAAACCACAAGTAAGTTCATCACTCTATAATGCATGTTAGGTCTCAACATGATTGATTGCTCATAGGTAAAATATGTACTCTTCATGGTATCTCATAAAACAAACCTCACTGTCAAGAGACCACTCATTTTACTTTAGGAGATGAGACAGAAAAATTTAATCTACTATTATGGAAGGCAAAAAATGTTCAGTCTCCAGCTTTAGTACTGTTTGTAGATACCAGGAAATTAAACAGCTCTCAACTTCTACAATAAATTCATATTGCAATTGTAATTGTGTGTGCACTGAGGCTACACAAACCATAAAACCTAGGAAGAACAAAGATGGGAAGAACATTGAAATTATACTGATATATTTTTTAAGTTGTGCATAAATGTTTGCTTTTTCCTTTCATGTTTACAACTGATTTTAAAGATGGAGAAAACACTTTATAGAGAAAGCCAGCAGTAATATGTCCTTAAGGTTTTGAGTAGTATAACTCCAATGGGCCAACACTGAGGCGAAAAAAAAAAAAAGGCTATGAAAGCTTTTCCTCAACACTATTTCTTGGGTTTTGGCAGAGCACTGAAAGGACAGATTGGCTGATGTACTGCTACAGTGTTAAGGGAGTTTGTTGCTAGCTTAACTCTAGCCATGAACATTGAAAGAGTCTCCTCATTCAGGGCAGCTGCCCTAAGGGATCTGGCCACTGATCACTTGGAGACAAGAGGAATGCCAACAAAGAGTTCCAAGTCCTTGCTCTTAAACCATGGGTCACTTTTATCCTTTCTCAGCCCTCTGCAAAGTAGGTGTAAACACAAGTTGCTAATACCTCATTTAAACAGCTTCATAGAATACAAAGGAAATGAAAATGAAATAAATCACTTAATCATAGCGTGGCTTCTAAATGATTACTCTCTATTTCAGTGAACATGTCTAAAGTCAAATAGAAGCCGAATAGGAAGATTATACTTTTGAGAAGCATGTTCTGTTCTGTCATGGGCAAACATATCCCAGGCTATATTTTGACTGTCAAAAGGTGACATCGCCTTTTACTGTTAGCTTTAAACTTACCAGTCCTCTTGGCTCCAGGCAGGCGACTAGTTCCCTGAGGAAGTCTTCTTACACTGTCAGATGTGGGAAAGTAGCTTCTCTCAAGCTGCCTGATGCCCAGAGCACAGGCTAATAAGATTTGGCATGCCTCAATCACCATCACATATATTGCCCTTTTTCATCTCCTTCAGCTCTTTTTCTCAGTTATAGTGCTCCCTCAACCCTGCCATTAGGTCTAGGAAACCACACTGACTGGCCCTTATCTTGACTTTGGATCAGGTCACTTATGTTAATTTAGGCTAAAAATAGTCACTTTGAAGTTTTTCTGGATTTGCTATTACACTGAGTAATCAGGTTAAGGCTTAACTTCAATTCCCTTTTTGTAGTATTCATGTAATCTTTAGATAGATTAACACACCTATGAAAAGCTCTTTATGTTTTATAAAGATTATGTGTATAAATACTTCATCTCCCAGTACCCACAATTTTAACTTTCAATATCCTTTCCACTAAAGAGAACCAGAACTTCTTGTAGAAATGGTGGAATCCACATCTGAAGTAAAAATGTGTCAGGCATGCCTGGAACAAAATAATGGAGCAAAGGAGAATAGGACTGTGGACTTCAAAAAGATCTTTAAATTGCTGAGACTGCATGGGCAGAACATGGGATGGGCTTCAAAAAATATTCTAGAATTGTATATTTTTAAACTAAAATCCTACAAGGAAAATAATTATCATACCAAAAAGTCTCTCGCTAATTCGATTTTCAGCTCTGTGCCTGAGAGCAATCTCTGTAACAATTTCAATAAAAACCTAAGCATATGTAAGCAACACACAATTTTTAAAACCACAGTTGGTACTTTATTATACACATTTTTCTCTGACTGATGGCATTTTATAACAGTGTTTTAAAAAATTATCTTTGCAAGCCTAGCGAGATGGCTCAGGGGTTAAGAGTGTTTGCTGCTCTTACAGATGACCTGTTTTCCAGGGCCCAGGTTGGTATCTCACAATCTGTTTAAGTCCAGCTTCTGTGGACCTGTCGTCTTCTTTGGGTGCTAGAACACTAGCATACATGCAGACATTCATACAAATATTTTTAAAGACGGGGTCTCATTATATAGTTCTGGCTGGCCTGGAACTATGCAGACAACAACACTGGCCTGCTTCTTCCTTTCAAGCAGCAAGATTAAAGGGGTATACCGACATGCCCTGCAAAAACAAATAAAATCTTTTTAAAAGTAATTTTTTTTCCAGTACTGGGGATTGAACCTAAAGTTTCACATTAGGTGTCCAAGCGTCCTGAGCTGAGTCTCCAGACATCTTTTGTGCAGGGGTGGGGGGAGGTGGGGTGGTTGGTTTAGAGACAGAATCTCACTAAGTTGCTCAAGGTTAATGAAGGATTTGTGATTCTTCAGCCTCAGGAGCAGCTGGGATTACAAAGCTCCACAACAGCTCCTTTTAATATGTCTATGCATTATAGTATTGGGGGGTCATAGTTAACATACTGTGCTTCTTTCACATCCCTTTAATGAGATCAGGAGATCTGGGCCCGAATGTTCACCAATTCAGGATTATATACCAACAAAACAGTTGAAATAGGCCTAACCTGGTTGTTGTATCTAATCTTCAAGCAGTTCACTTTTACTGTATTATGTATTAGTGTCTGATTGTGTATTTATCTCTGTGAGGGTGTCAGATCCCCTGGAACTTGAGTTCAGTTACTAGCTGCCACGTGGGTGCTGGAAATTGAACCTGGCCCTCTGGAAAAGCAGCCAGTGCTCTAAATCGCAGAGCCATCTCTGCAGCCTCTCTTCAAGCAGTTTGAAAGTTTAGATTTCAGGTTTTTTGGGGGTGGAGATGGGTTGCATTATTATTATTACCTTGTAAAATGTCCTGCTTTTAAAACACATTCTCTACTCAGAGTCTTACGTGAATACTAATATCTTTCTTGGGGAGACTGCAGAAAGCCTATTTCCCTTCTCTAGAAGGTAAACCCCAGTCTAAACTCAAGATCACCAGTATTACACAGGCTGACACGACACGATAAAGGTGCATGGGAGTGGGGAGGGGGAGGTGAGTTGCATTTAGACGTGGATCATGACTAAAGGAGTCAAAGGAGGTGGATGGGGGGGGGAGAGGGGGTGCAAGGTGGCCTTGTTACTGGATCCTAAAACGGATTAATCGCAGTGCTGAGGTCCAAGAAACGAGGGAAAATGTAACGCCTGCACAGTGGGAAGCATTTGCACATTAAAGCTGAGCACGGCCATAAATATTATGTTCCACAGCTCTTCTATAAACGCAAACCCGACAGGGATTCACAGCATAAAACAGGCAGCAAGGGAGGTCTGCAGTGGTCCTGCAGGTCGGCGCCGTCGGCGCGCCCGGAGGCTGGGAGCGCAGGTCACCGCGGGCCCTCAGGCGGCCCCGGAGAGCGGCCAGGTCTCGGCGGCGCCGTTTCCTCTATCCGCGGGCGGGCGGCGAGCCGGGACCGCCCCAGGGCGTCAGCGTGACCCGAGGCTCAGCGAACCCTGAACTCACCGCCCCAGCCGGCCGCCCAGACCCGGGCAGGCACTTTCTCGCGCGCGGGGGTGGGGCCTTTTCAGACGGCTCCCTAAGATGGTGTCGGCCGGACTCGCCGGGACGGCCGCCTGACGGGGGCCGGGGGCCCAGCAGCCGGGAGGCCCGCCGCCCCGCCCGGACGGGACCGTGCGGAGCCCGCGAGTTCCAGGCCCGCGGGGCCGGAGCGCAGCCGAGGACGAGAGAGCGCCGGCAGCGCGGGGAGGTGACGTCGCGCGCCCCGCGCGCCCCCTCCGGGGCCTGCTCCTTTAACTGCGTGACGGACGGCGCCTCCGCCCTATCACGGCCCTCGCCGGCACCCAATCAGATTCAAACTTCCCTCGGCCGCCGGGCAAGTTGGAAGACTGGGGTCGGGAGCGGGCGGGCGGGCGGCCGGCGAGCAAGCGAGTGAGCGAGCTCTCTTCCTGTCTCTCGCGAGATCGGGCAGAGCCAAGTTCTCAGGGAGAGAGAGAGAAAGAAAAAAAACACAAAAAAAACCCACGTCCAGACTTCCTAAGTGGTGATTTAAAGGACGTGGTCGCAGACCAATGACAGGGCAGAGGAGGCGGGACCGCCGCGCTCTCCGCGCTGGAAGTACCGTTACAGAGCAGGCCTTCCGTCCAATCAGCGCCTCGGGGCTCCGGGTCAGGTGACCATGAAGTGCGAGGGGCGGAGCCACAGCCTGGCGCGAGGAACCGTTAAGATAGACAACGAATATAACCAATGAGGTACTTGGATTAGGGCGTTGGGAACCCAATAACAGCGTCGGGGCGGGCGCCTTCCCGTAGCGCGGGGAGATGTGAAGACGGACAAATAGTTTTTCCAATGAGAGAGCTGAAGAGTGAATGAATTGACCAATGAGGTCTGCGGGGCGGGAGCCTTTGCCGCGGCGGAGTCCAAGATGGCGGCGTGCGAGTCCGCTGTGTGAAACGAGCGCGGGGTGGCGGGTTAGTCAGCTCCGCAGAGACGACCTCCGGCGACCCTCGACAATGAAAGGGAAGGAGCGCTCGCCAGTCAAGCCCAAACGCTCCCGAGGTGGTGAGGACTCCGGTTCTCGTGGGGAGCGGAGCAAGAAGTTGGGGGGCTCAGGCGGCAGCAATGGGAGCAGCAGCGGGAAGGCGGACAGCGGCGGGTCGCGGCGGAGCCTTCATCTGGACAAGTCCAGCAGCCGAGGGGGCAGCCGCGAGTATGACACTGGTGGGGGCAGCTCCAGTAGCCGCTTGCATAGTTACAGCTCCCCAAGCACCAAAAATTCCTCAGGCGGGGGCGAGTCGCGCAGCAGCTCCCGGGGTGGAGGCGGGGAGTCACGTTCCTCTGGGGCCGCCTCCTCAGCGCCTGGCGGCGGGGACGGCGTGGAGTACAAGACCCTGAAGATCAGCGAGCTGGGGTCCCAGCTGAGCGACGAGGCGGTGGAGGACGGGCTGTTCCACGAGTTCAAACGCTTCGGTGATGTAAGTGTCAAGATCAGTCACCTCTCGGGTTCTGGCAGCGGGGATGAGCGGGTAGCCTTTGTGAACTTCCGGAGGCCAGAGGACGCGAGGGCGGCCAAGCATGCCAGAGGCCGCCTGGTGCTCTACGACCGGCCTCTGAAGATAGAAGCCGTGTACGTGAGCCGGCGCCGCAGCCGCTCCCCGTTAGACAAAGATACTTACCCTCCGTCGTCCAGCGTGGTCGGGACCTCTGTAGGCAGCCACAGGCACGCCCCTGGAGGTGGAGGTCAGAGATCCCTTTCTCCCGGCGGTGCTGCTTTGGGATACAGAGACTACCGGTTGCAGCAGTTGGCTCTTGGCCGCCTGCCTCCTCCACCCCCGCCACCATTGCCCCGAGAGCTGGAACGGGAACGAGACTATCCGTTCTATGACAGAGTGCGCCCAGCTTACAGCCTTGAGCCGAGGGTGGGAGCGGGAGCAGGTGCTGCTCCTTTCCGAGAAGTGGATGAGATATCACCTGAGGATGATCAGCGTGCCAACCGGACACTTTTCTTGGGCAACTTAGATATCACTGTGACAGAAAATGATCTCAGAAGGGCTTTTGATCGTTTTGGAGTCATCACAGAAGTGGACATTAAGAGGCCTTCTCGTGGCCAGACAAGTACCTATGGTTTTCTCAAATTCGAGAATCTGGACATGTCTCACAGGGCCAAACTAGCGATGTCTGGCAAAATTATAATTCGGAATCCAATCAAGATTGGTTATGGTAAAGCCACACCCACTACCCGACTATGGGTGGGTGGCCTGGGACCTTGGGTGCCTCTTGCTGCCCTGGCACGAGAATTTGACCGATTTGGCACCATTCGAACCATAGACTACCGAAAAGGTGACAGTTGGGCATATATACAGTATGAAAGCTTGGATGCAGCTCATGCTGCCTGGACTCATATGCGTGGATTCCCACTTGGTGGCCCAGATCGTCGCCTTAGAGTGGACTTTGCAGACACAGAGCATCGTTACCAGCAGCAATATCTTCAGCCTCTGCCTTTGACTCATTATGAAATAGTGACAGATACTTTCGGACATCGAGCACCTGACCCTTTGAGGAGTGCTCGCGATAGGACACCACCCTTACTATACAGAGATCGTGAGAGAGACCTTTATCCTGATTCTGATTGGGTGCCACCCCCACCACCAGTTCGAGAACGCAGTACTCGCGCTGCAGCTAGTGCTGTGACTGCTTATGAGCCACTGGATAGCTTGGATCGAAGGAGGGATGGCTGGTCATTGGACAGGGACAGAGGTGATCGAGATTTGCCCAGCAGCAGGGACCAGCCAAGAAAGCGAAGGCTGCCTGAGGAAAGTGGAGGACGGCATCTGGATAGATCACCTGAGAGTGACCGGCCTCGAAAACGTCACTGCACTCCTTCTCCTGACCGAAGTCCAGAACTGAGCAGTAACAGAGATCGCTACAACAGTGACAATGATCGATCATCTCGTCTTCTTCTCTTGGAACGGTCCTCACCAGTCAGAGATAGACGGGGTAGTTTGGAGAAGAGCCAGAGTGACAAACGAGACCGTAAAAACTCTGCATCAGCTGAACGGGATAGGAAGCACCGGACAGCTGCTCCCACAGAGGGAAAAAACACTCTGAAAAAGGAAGACCGATCTGATGGCAGTGCACCCAGTGCCAGCGCTTCTTCATCAAAGCAAAAGCCACCTTCCCAGAAACAGGATGGAGGGACAGCTCCTGTGGCAGCATCCTCTCCCAAACTCTGTTTGGCTTGGCAGGGCATGCTTCTCCTGAAGAACAGCAACTTCGCTTCCAACATGCATCTATTGCAGGGTGACCTCCAAGTTGCTAGCAGTCTACTCGTGGAGGGTTCAACTGGAGGCAAAGTAGCCCAGCTCAAGATTACCCAGCGGCTCCGTTTGGACCAGCCCAAGTTGGATGAAGTAACTCGGCGCATCAAAGTGGCAGGGCCTAATGGTTATGCCATTCTTCTGGCTGTACCTGGAAGTTCTGACAGCCGATCCTCCTCTTCCTCAGCCACATCAGACACTGCCACCTCTACTCAGAGGCCACTTAGGAACCTTGTGTCCTATTTAAAGCAAAAGCAGGCAGCTGGGGTGATCAGCCTCCCTGTGGGAGGCAACAAAGACAAGGAAAACACCGGGGTTCTTCATGCCTTCCCACCTTGTGAGTTCTCTCAGCAGTTCCTGGATTCTTCTGCCAAGGCACTGGCCAAATCTGAAGAAGATTACCTGGTCATGATCATTGTCCGTGGTGCGTCCTAAAGTCCATGTGTAATAACTTGTATTTACTACTTTGACATGGTTCCTTGTTTTGTGATGTGTAATGGGATACAGCATCAGATGAAAATTTCTTTCAATTAGTTTAGTTGGTTTTATATATATATATTTTTGTAAACCTCCTTAAAATAGATATTGGGGCAGTTGAGCTATTATTTTAAGTGAAAGGGATGCCCTGAAGGTAGCAGGAAGATAGATTTGCTTTAATTAGGAGTTCTTACCCTCATAACTTTTCTTTTTCTTCAGGTTTTTCTTTTTCAATCTTGAGTTTTAAAAAAATCCTCAAAATGATAAAACCCACAGTTTTTAAAATCATAATTTGGAGAGAAGAGCCTTCTGATAATATATAATCTGTGCTGAAAAAAATGGTTTGATTGGTGCATAGAAAATTTCTATACTAGAAGCATGTGTGACTAAAATTTTGATCAGGTATTGCAATGTCCAATTATTTTAATCAGGTATTTGAGTATTTCTTTAAATACACAGTTTATTCCCATACAGTTTGCTTTGATACTTAATATCATTAGTGGGTTAATGATATTAGCACTTAATATCATTTTGGGTTTTGTATCCCATGTTTGTAGCAGTAATTGATAAAAATTGAGGCTTGTGTTATGAACCATTTACCTCTTCAGCTGGTATGCAAGAAATGAGTAAGTGCTTTTAAAATGAGAATTTTTTTGTGCAGTCAGTAAAAACTGGTGTTTTTGTTGACTGAGAGGTGTGGCTAATACAGTTCTAATTGCCCATACTTCAAATCCAAAAATGAAGTTTTTTTGTATACATTTAAGAAATTTCTGGTTTCGGGATTAGAGTTGTCTGCAGGCTTATAAAGTAATCCTTTTATCCCTCCCCCGTAGCCTAGTAGACATTAATCAAACATCTAAATTACAGAATTTTTAAAGCATATTGTAAAATGCCCTTGATATATTTAAAGAAAATGTCAGTTTTTTTTAATTTCATGTTTAAACAGGAGTAGTGAGTGGCATTACATTGTTGGCAGTGTTTTGACTGTCTTTGAAATTTAATGTTTAATATTTTGGCTGCTGTCTGGCTGCAGAGGTTTGAAATGTCAGTGTTAGAACCTTCCCCCTTTTGATTTCCTAGGTACCTGTAATTGAAATAATTTAACTTACCTATCAGACACCCCCTCCCACCCTTCTCCCCCCAAAATAAAGAGCTGAGGATATGACATCTGCTTCTTAATAAGGGCTTCTGTTACTTTATAATAATGTTTGTTTGTTTCATGTGCCCTTCTGCCACCACTTGTGATTTCTAAGGCCGTTATTAAATATGGTTTTCTTCCTTAAGTACTGAGGACTTCAACTAGGGCCCAGTATTTAGTTATGATTAGGAACTTGAGTTTTGGGATCATGGTCATTTTTCTATTGTGTGAACATGACTTACTCAAAGCCTTGCAGAGTCCAACGGTTTTGGTTTCAAAGCTCGTAGATTTGAAGTAGCATCAATAATAACCCAGAAAAAAGTCATATAACTTTAGTTTTTCATTATAACAGGTGTATACTGCATGTCAGTATGAAAGCCTTGTCATTACTATATCATATTTTTGTTTCTCACTATGTATTTATGATTTATTTTATTTGGAGGTTTTTGAGAAAAAGAATGTACCAGACTTAACAAGCACAAAGGTCCTTGGTGTGCCTATAGGAAAAATACCTAAAATCCTACATCTAAGACTTGGGTGTATTTTGCATCCAAAAAAGCAGCAGTTGGCATGAAATAGACATTTATTCAGAAACTGATGCAAGTGTAGTCTGTGTACATGAACTTTAAGTACAGTTTTTAGTTAGGTAGCTAGATTTTTCCCGTTTTAATAATTTCATTAGCTATTAATTTTTTAGTGTATTTTGATAAGTTAGTTGGGCAAATGATTTTGCTGTTAGCGAGCGAAGTCTATGACATCTAATCTTCCTATTAATCAAATGTTTATTTTTAAGCTTTGATGGTTAAACAGCTTACTGAGTATTGATTTTTGTTCTGAGTTTGCTTGAACCCTTATTTAACACTGCTACATTTGTTAGATCTGATCAATTAGTGCTTCAATGTTTTTGAAACAGTGGCTTAATGCCATTTCCAAATGTATGTATTATGTAAATTAGTTTGGTGCTTACCTACAAAGTGCCATCTTTTTTGTGTTGCCTACTCTTGTGAAGGGTCATAATATTTGTCAGATTAGCCACTTAAACCTTCAGAATTTGATTGAAAACAGAAGTCTAAATCTGTTTCTAATCTCATTAGCCATACCAGAATCCCATATTGGATATTCTAAAAATTTATGCATACTATGGGTGTATTGCCTGCATGTATGTCTGTGTACCATGTGCTGGCTGCTTTTCCAGGGGACCCAGGTTTGATTCCCAGCACCTAGTCCCAAGGGATTCAACATCCTCCTCTGGCCTCCTTGAAAAAAAGATCAGCCTGCTCTTTTTTCTTTTCTTTTCTTTTTTCTTTAATAACCTTAGTACTTTAGTGTAACTGATTTTTTTTTCCAGAAACGCAGCTAAAATGAATGGAGAGAGAATTCCTTAAATGTACTATTTATGTGTTAAATATACTGGTAAAAATAAGATTAAGACTTTATGATTACAGCTTCAAAGTTTATGGAAAGTTAAGCAATCACTCAGCTTCTAGCAAATGGTTCTAAATTGTGGAATAGTATTTGCTGGTTGTAATAGGGATTCCTCTGTAAAGAATTTTTCACACAGAAACCTAAATCTTTAATGTGTACTTGTACACTATCAAACTGAAGGTGGTTTTTCATTTAGAATTAACCTCTTAAAATGTATATCCTCTGGCTTATATAAGCTTTTGTTATATTTTGAAGGTGATTAACTCTGACTGACTGACTCAGATCATTTGATACGTAGCAGTAAAAAGGTGTTTTTCAGAGTCAGACATTTCCAGGTTTATTTAAAAACCATGTTATGGGCAGATGCTCACTGACCTTTTTTTTTTTTTTAATTTTTAAAAAAAAATTTTTATGCTGGTGAAATTGGTCACTTTGCAGCACAGCTTGAATTACAGTTTGTATCCATATCAGAACCATTTATCAAAATCTCTGTAGTAACAGAATTTTGAGATCTTCTATTGATGAGGGCCTCAATGACTTAGTGAAAAAAAAAATGGAGACAATTTCTGGTCTTTTTTTTCTTTCTGTCTTTGCCACAAAGTCTGGTTTTGAAATAGGAGTAAAGTATGAGAACAAATACCAGAGTTACCTTTGTTAACTTTCTGGTTAAAGTGATATCCTTAATGGGAAATTATTTCAGGTAAATAAACAGTAAAATGTTAGGCTTGATGACAAGTTTGTATGTGTATAACTTGAACAGAATTGAAAAGTATGAATCTTGAAGTGTTTTTCTGACTGTTTAGCAAATTGTATGTGTGTTTTCTTAACAGAAAGTAACATCTGCTGTTTTTGAAACAGATAAAGGTGGTTTGTAAATGGCTTTGACCCCTCTCTACAGTAATGGAGTAGTCTTTATTATTCCATATAAGTAACAAAATAAGTGTAGAAGGGTTAAAAGTCTGTTTAAACTCCATCTTTCTGTTCCACTTTTTTAGTTATATTTAGAAGATATTGGTTAATTATAAATTTGCTTTTTCCTGAACATTTGGCCATGTGTTAGTCGGTTATTTGAGGATAGAGGATATTTTCAGTCCTATAATCCTTATGACAGTCTTAAAAAAAAAATCAGACCCTATTGTTCTATTTGTTATTTGTGTATTCATATAGTAAATTTATTTCAAGGTTTGTGCCAGTGGATATTATTGGTGCTTTTTGAAGTTAAAGTGGACTATCCAAGGAAGGTCTTGTTAATACTATGTTCATCTATAATGGCATAGGGGAAATATATATATTTTTAATACTGTAAACGTTTGTACTGAATAACCTTTTTTTCCCCCTCCCGCAAGCAAAACTGGTGAACAGCGGATGAAGATACCGAATTCAAAGCTCTAATGGACCTTTTTGAAGAGAAGTTGTGGCTTATGTGGAGTTTACATGAGCCTCTGATGGAAGAAAGCTAATCTGTTTAGTATTTTGTGCATTTTACTAAAATGGCAGCTTAACATTGTGTATCTGCTATTGTGATGCCAATGCCGGTGTTTTAAGTGGAAAAAAATGACCTCTTTGCTTTGTGCTGTGTACACAAGATTTCTGGAAAAGTAAAGAAAAACCCTTTTTATGGCTCACACAGCTTAAAAGTAGCTGTCACTCAAACATGGGCTCACAGTTGAGCGGCTTTTGTTTTATTCTAAATAAATTGTTTCTTTTGAGGAAAATGTTTTTCTGCCTGGAAGTGAATTGACGGCAAACCTTGACCCCTTTGTTTGCAGCGGAGGGGGTACTTGCTGCTGCTCAGATCTTGTATGTCTTGAGCAAGAAGCAGGGAGACCATCAATTTCATTTTGACTATCACGGTGTGTCAATTCTGAAGGATCGTAGTGTTACAGTGACCCCCTTTGTTTGCAGTGAAGGGGATCGTTTGCTTCTGGTCCTCAACAGGATGAGGGTGCTGTTTGCTGGCGTGCAAGAAGCCGGGCAAGCACTCTAAGCCTCACCACGGTGCACGAGTCGGGGGCTTTGCTGGTTTGAAGAGCCGGAGTTCCTGAAATATAAGTTTTGATTTATTTTGTTCACCCATCACGTTTGGCTTTAGTTTCATTTTTTAATTTGAAGAAAAGTTTGAAATTGCATTATCTTGCACTTAACATTTGCACCAAATTGCCAAAAGAAGGAGAAATGCTCCGGTTGCTTTTTAAATGTTAATGATGATGTTAATAAAGCCTTTCCTGACACATTTGAGGAGCTCCTCCGTCTCCAGGGGCTTCTTACCAGAGTTATGCAGTGATGGGTTTAGTTCTGAATGGATGAAGAATTCCTGAGAGCTAGCGTTTGTAATTAGAACCGTCACTTGGTATCTGTGCCTTATTTGACCTGTGGTTCCACATGCCTTGGATGTGCATGCACCGTGACGGTTTCATAGGTTCGAACGCACACTCAGGCCCAGTCACTTCGGTTGGTAGTACAGATTGTGAGGAAAAAAAAATGGAGGAGGCATCCTTAAAGAGGATTTTGTTTGCCTTTAGTTCCTGCATTATCCTGTACAGGGGCTCTTGAGCTTTGGAAGCCTGTTCCCAGTACAGGAGAAAAACTTTCCTGTTTGCAGCAGGATACTTCAGTGCACAGTGACAACGCTGGA
The DNA here is from genome assembly GCA_028658305.1 of Pachyuromys duprasi. Taxonomy (NCBI): domain Eukaryota; kingdom Metazoa; phylum Chordata; class Mammalia; order Rodentia; family Muridae; genus Pachyuromys; species Pachyuromys duprasi. The sequence goes on from CM053744.1 coordinate 87,404,603, forward strand.
GTTCAAGAGGAAGCCAGCAGTTCTGCACCTTTGGCTTCAGACACCATGGTTGTTTGCCAGTTTTAAACTTAATAGTTGCAGACGAAGACCACCTTGACATGCAGTCTTGTTGGGCTTGTTTTGAATTTTAACCTCGGATGGAAGAGCCCTAGTGCTGTCTTATCTCCATGCGGGATGATGATTGCTAGGCAACAGGTGATTATCAACCAAGGATGCCACGGTTATACTCTGCAAGGTGGTGTTCCAGTGGTAAACAGCTGTATAAACTTGTAAACAGGTAAGAGGGTTTCTTAGAGGTCAAAAATATAATTACTATGGAGAGGGTGTTTAATGCTTCTGTTATGTTTCTCTGCTTGGAAGTCTTTAGACACTGCTGCTGTTAACAAGCACTCTCCCCTCACTTAATATTTACAAAATTCTGCAACTTGATAATTTTTTGTGTTTTATTTTTGAGTATATTTTATTGTCTGAAAAAATATTTTAATGTGGGAGTCAAAGTGTTAGCATTTTGGTTATGAACTTGAGCCTTGGTGTCTTTTACATTTTTGACATCTGCCAGTAGCCCTGGTGATTACCTTTCATTGTGATTTAATGGTGCAAGAGAACTTGCAGATATCAGCATTCAAGGATATTTTTAAATTTTTTTGGAAATGATAGATATTTTATTCAGAATGGTTTTATATTTATTTTCTTGTTCCCTCAGAGAGATTTAGGCAACTGCAACCTGAGGGAAATGAATAGATTTTGTCTTACCATTTTCATTGTCCAGTTATCCTAGTAGCCTGAGCATCCTGTCTGCACACTAATCAAATGAGCAAGCGCAGCTCTCTTTGTATATCATACAACTTCCTAACTTTGTTTTAAGTGGGATCAAAAAATTTTGAATAGAACAGTTCATAACTTCCATAAGATTTAGGGAATCTTGAAGTTTTAGTAGGTAGTCTGTACTGGCTACTTTCCACCTTAGGTTTGTTTGGGCCCCTTGGATGGTTTAGCTCTTCAGCTTATATATCACACTGATAAGTGAGAGGGACAGAATGAGAAAACCAGGCCTTTTCAGGTTCTTGGTGTGTTATTTACAAGTATTTTTAAGCCAAGTTTGCTTATGAAGTCGTTCACTTAAGGCTTTGCTAATTGAGCTCTCCTTGCGTATCTAAGCAGTTTATACCTATTAGAAATACCAGCTCTCATTGTATTTTCTCTTGCTAATCTTTTAAAGAAGTTAATGAACTAGTAGTCAAATATTTCAACTGTGGAGATTTAGGACGATTATGTTACATTGCTTATGTGTTTAGCTTTCTGAGGTATTAGGTTTCACCTCAAGAATGAGAGAAAGGTGTTTAAAAGCAGAGCGTTTTTAAAAATACATTATATAGTATATGCAAAATGGGAAGGTATACAGTGTAGCACTGTTTTGAAATTGGTATTCATAAAATTAAGTATGCTTAGCTGCATTGAAGAAAAGTTAACTGGTGGAGTGTTCTGACTTTAAAATGTGGAAACTGCTCTTTGAATTTGTTCTTATGGTTTCCCAGTGTCTTTATTATAATCTGGATATAGCATTGTTCTAGGAGACCTCTGAGTTAATTTGATTTCATTTTTAAAAGCTTAGCAATGATGGTTAAAATTGAAAATAAGAATTGCCTTAAGTAAACTTAGCTTTTGTCAATGGCTGTTACCATAGCTTAAGTCAATTGGTTACAAGCTTTTTGTTTACTTTTTGTTTTTTAAGACAGTCTTGCTTATGAAGATCAGGCTGGTTTCAAACTCAAGATCTTCCTGCTTCTGCTTCTCTTAAGTGTGAAGATTACAGGCATGTGACACCACATCTGGCTTTATAGTATTTTGTGTTTTGTTTTGTTTTTCAAGACAGTGTTTCTCTGTGTGTAGCCCTGGCTGTCCTGGAACTCACTCTGTAGACCAGACTGGCCTCAAACTAAGAGAAATCAGTCTGCCTCTGTCTCCTGAGTGCTGGGATCAAAGACATGTGCCTGGCCCAGCCTAAGTTTTTAATAGTTTGAGTATTGACTATATATTATGAACCAAGATTCTGAGATTAGGAAATAGAAGACAGTATCAGGTAGTTTCTACCACTGTCACAGCGTTACACTAATTAAGTGATATTCACTAATTAACAGTTTATATAGTAATTAAGGAACTAGGTATAAAGAGGTAAATAGTTGAACCACTAGGGAAAAGTTTAACAGTGCAAGATAATAGAAAGTATTAGCAACCGATGAGTTGCTAATGTTTTCTGTTTTATTTTTGGTTTTCTTGTAGTTAATAATGGAAATGACAGTATATTAGGTGTCTCAAGTTGGGATGGTTAAGAAAAGCTTAGATTTTGTTAGAAGAGGATCTGGAATGGTGGAGGGAGTTTGTGATGGGTAGGTCAGTCAGAGACACATGAATAAGATTGTAACTTGATGAATGGAAAAGATAGACACTGGATTTTGGAAAAGTAGTATGGTGATTGGGTCAACCAAAATAAACTCCAAAGGACAAGCAAATAGGAGATGGTAGAGATGGATCATCAATTGCAGCATATTGACAGCAACCACTCACTAAGTACTTAATGTCAAGCGTTTCTGCAAACTGCTGTGTGCGCATTGTCTCATTTAAGTGTTCTACATTCTAATCTGGTACTGTGGATCCAGGATTCTAGTCTAGGGCTTTTTATGTTCATTAGTTTTGCCTCACTACTTTTTCTTTTCTTTCCCCTCTCTAGAGGCCATAGATAGGATGAAAGCTGTAAACTTGAGAAAATGTGTGGGCAGTTAGTTGCAAGTGATTCTGTATTAATATTTGTGAAATAGGCTCTTTGCTTTCCCATTCTATAGCTATTTTGAGATTTGTTAGGACCACCATGAGCTGGGAGTTTGTTCCTTTACAAGCTGGGAGTAGCCTGTAAATTCTGCGGTTTTGTCGTCATTGGCCTGTGAGTTGAGTAACACTGACCTGAGAGCAGAGAGTGCAGAGGTATAACTAAGGGTCATATCATGTTTGAGGAATGAACAAAGATGGTGCTTGGAAAGAAGTGTAGGTAGATAGATCAAAAAAATGTTATGTTTCAGAGCTGAGAAGAGGAGCTCCCAGAAGATAAGCTCAAAATTGTTGGAGCAAACAGAACAAAACTGTAAATACTGTCAATTAAAGTTGCAACTGAAAGTGCTGAGTACTGTGGCACATGCCTATAATCTCAAGAACTTGGGAGGCAGGATAGAGTTCAAGGCCAGTCTGGCCTATTACATGGCAGGATCCTGTCTTAAAATGAAACAACAGGAAAAAAAAAACATGGTAATTTAAGTAGCAGTTTGGTAATCTGTTACTTCTTCAAGGTACTCTTCTTGCCTAGTATTTAATTTTGCCTCACCAACAAAGAAGTGCCACTTGAAGGATTGGGGATGTAGCCCAGTGGCTGAGCACTTGCCATATGCTGCATAAGGCCCTGGGTTTGATCCCAGGCACTAAACCCAACACGTACACACACATACACACCAGGGTTGGGTGGCAGCAGAGAAGAAATGGCATTTCTGTGTGTGCACACATGCATGCATTAATAAGCCAAAGGAAATTGGCATTTCTATAAAGATTGTGAATGTGTACTGTTTTTGTTTTTTTAAATTGGAGCTAAAGAGAAGACTCAGATTAAGAGCACTGGTTGTTCTTCCAAAGGACACAGCTTTCATTCCCAGCACACATGGTGGCCCAGTTATCCATGACTCCGGTTCCAGGGGCTCTGATGCCCTCTTCTGGCCCCAGGCACCAGGCAGGCACGTGATGTACAGACTATATACACAGAACATCCATATACAGAAAAATGTGTATATGTGGTATGTGTGCAGGCACACATACGAAGCTAAGAGGATGACTTTGTGGAGTTGTTTTTCCTTGTCTGTCTTGCGACTGAACTCAGGTTTCCAGCCTTTCACAGCAAGCCTAAACCATCTTGATGGTCCTCCTTAGTGTGTTTTAAATTTTATTTTGTGGATATTGGACCAAGGCTTCAGCATGCTTAAGTGTTGCTATACCATTGAAATTTCGCTTTGTGTTTTTTATAGTTATTCAGGTTTTGCTTCTTAAGGCTTCTAAGTGTGGATCACCGTGAGCTTTCAGAGTGGTCTTCCTTCTAGTACATTATCATCTACTTGATAGTCTTTCTGATTTCTTAAATTGTTATTGCAATTTCCATTGTAGTCATACATAGTTTCTGAAGTATACTTTCTGTATTTCATAACTTAGAATTTTTAGTGGTATCAAACTAAATTTTCATTCTAAAATTTAAAGGACCTAATTGTACACGGTTGCACTTACTTACCTTTATAGTCCCAGCACTCCAGAGGCAGAGACATGGATCTCTTGAGTTTGAGGGCAGCATGGTCTATGTAGCAACTTCCAAGCCATTTAAGGATATGAAATGAGGCTGTCTTTAAAAAGAAAAAAAGAAAAAAAGGAGGAAACCTTAAAGAGTCTTTCCATGGTGGTTATCTATGCAAAACAGATTTTTTTTTTTTTTTACTTGTATAAAATGGACTTGCTTTCTAGACCAGGCTGGTCTCGAACTTACAGTGATCCGCCTATCTTTGCTTCCCTGAGCGCTGGGATTAAAGGTGGTTTAATTTTCCTTCTTACCCAGGAAAATGACTTAATTTATTTTTAATGGATGAGCTTGTTAGTGCACCTGTGCAACAATAGAACTATCATAAAATTTAACAGAGGTCTATGTGTTTTTATTACATATTTTAATGTGTATTAAAAGTCATCCCACATATTTTAGTATGTAGAAATTGTATATTAATAGTTCCACTTGTCTCCCAAGATGAGGATCGTATAGTTTAGCGTACATTTTTTTTTTTTGTTTTGGGGCAAAGTGTCTTGTAGCCCAGACTGGTCTAGAACTCTGCATGTAGCCAAGGGGGACCTGGAACTTCTGTCTTTGTGTCTTTACTTCTCAAGTGCTGGGATATGCCATCATATCTTTGTTTATAGAAACGCATCAGTAAACTCCTTAATTGGTATTTTTCTACCTTCTATAGCAGAAGGCTTAACACTGACTATCCATAAGAACCCCTCGAGAGACTTAGTTAGGAATTTTAATTCTAATAGCTAAGGTTCTTCCTCAGATTGATTTGAATTGGGGTAGATGAGTGACTCTGTAAAGCCTCAGGAATTGGAGCTAGGCGTGGTGGGGTAAGCACTCAGGAGGCAGAGGTAGAGGGATCTTGTGGGTTCAAGGCCAGCCTGGTCTACAAAGTGAGTCCAGAACAACCAGGGTTGTTACACAGAGAATCCTGTCTCAAAAAACAAACAAACAAACAAAAACCTTCAGGAATGTGTTTTTTCTTTGTTGTAAGTGCTTAAGTAATTCTACTGTGCTGCCAGCATTTAAGGCCACTGTTATACTCAGAAATACACAACCTTTTAAGAATTGTTAGAAAACACCCCCCGCCCCAAAACAATACATTTTTTGGTTCAGTATAATACATATGTTGCTTAACTTATAAGATCCCAGCTGCCAAAAGGGTGGTCCAAGTCTAATAGAATTTGTATGTGCATTAAAATTTGACAGACGCTTGCCTAGTGTGTGGGGAGACACTGGGTTTGAGCCTGGACACACACACACAAAAGTTTAAGAAACTGTTTTTGATCTAGATACAGTATTCTCTGTGATAAAAAAAATAATTATAATCTTATTCCTTGTGCATAAGTCCCAAAGTTGCATTGGTGAAAATTACTGGGAAGCATTTATTATTTTGTTTTGTTTCAGGAAAACAACAACAAAAACCCCAGGAGAAAACCAACACACATGTATAAAATAGATATTTGCTTACTAACCACAAGGGAAGGAGGACTAAGAGTACTGAGGCCAGCTTCAGGTGGGCAGAAAACAACCAGCCTTAGTTAACAAAAAGATGGGAGGATATTGTTTTTGCCTATCCTACCTGGTTGAGTCCTGAATAATTTGTTAGGTTTATATTTTTTTCCTTTCCTGTTCTGTCTCATGCATGCATGTCAGGGATAGAATATTCCCTGACATGCACACACACTCACAAATACACATATATACACTCATACAGGTGTGAGCATATTTAAGGTACTGTGTTGCTAGGTGCCCCATGATTTAGGGTTTGGGGTTCCACTTTATGTATTTACTTATTTATTTATTTTTTTGCAATGGGTAGAACCCACGGCCTGCATTGGAGGCAAGTATTCAATCACTGAGCTTTGCTCTAACCTAGAAGTTTGGGACAGGCAAGATTGAGGAATGGTTCCTAATTAAATTGTTTTTAAATTATACTTTACAGACTAATTTTCTTCACATAGAAACAAGACTCAGTCTATAATACCAAAGCACAAAGAACACTGAGAAAACAAATATTAATATTCATGTCTATTAAAGAGTATGGTCAAGTATAATATTCAGAAAGTAATTTTAATCTGTATTATACCAGTTTAGGTACAGGAATGGTATTTTTAATGTGTAGGTTTTTAACAATAAAGTGTTCTGAAATATAGTTGCCAAGCAGCCAGCCATGTTGATATCCATTGACAAATTGCAGCTAGTTTATTTTCATATTCTGTATTTTTTTTTTATTTTTAAATTTGTTGTATATAATTTAAGGGAAATTTTCATTAACCTCTGTTTCTCTGGGAAACTTCAAAGATTCATTTACACTATTATGATTGATTTATCCTCAGAAATGAGAGATTTGTTTGTAATGGAGAATCAGATAGATCAGGGATTTTGTTATAGGTTTATTTTGGTTTTTTTTTTTTTTTTTGAGATACCTTGTTTGCTTTCCTTTGGGGATGACTGAACTGAAGCATTAATGTATTTATATATGCATATATATATATTTAAATATAGAACATTGACTATCTCTGTTTACTTTTAAATTACCAGGCTTAAAGGTAGCCTTCTGAGTACAGTAATTAGTTAAACATATTTTTTCTTCCTGGGTTTCTTTTAGGAACTACTGGCAAAACCTATAGCTGACTTTTGGATATGGCTTTATTATTCAGCAACTAAAAGAGGAGTTCTAATTGCCAGCCTTCTGGCACTGACATTGTCCTCCTGTTTCTGTAGAAACTGGGTTGGAAGTCAGAGCTGCACAGAGGGAAAGGGTAAGTTTCTTTCATTCCATATTATAAACCCATTTCTTACCAATGATGGCCTGGTATCAGTTTCCACATAAAAGTGAGTGGTAAAGTGTTCTCAAATAGAAACTACTATTTTTCACTTGAGAGGAAACTGACATCAAGTCATTAAATATAATGAGGGTTTAAATATGGATTTATTTTTCTAGTGACCCTGATTTAACCTTTCTTAAAGGAATAAACTAATTAATTACTTTCAGTTTATTTTTTTTTTTACTTAAGGGGGGTCACAATATTCCTTTATTCTTTTTTTTTTTTACCCTATTCTATCTTTCTAGTAAGTGAGAAGTGTCATATAGACTATGTATAGGGGACATTATACAAGTCTACATGGATTATGTCTCTTTGTAGAGATCCAGTTGTGTGTTTTTTTTTTTCTCCATTGCAAAACAAGTTCTGTTCTTCTGACAAGTCCTTAAGCCTTTTTCTCTCTTAGCTAAGTAGGATTTGTTCTCATCTAGGTACAGACCTATCATTTATATATTTTAAGATACCTGCCAATTCGTGAGCATCATCCTGTGGCTGTGGCTCCAGCAGGCTTTGCTAAACAGCTGTAGAATTTAGACTCGAAGTTGGTTTACTTGATAGTACAAACTCCATGATTTACAGGTTGGTCCATCTAAATAACATTAAAATCTGACTAGCTTTGGGATGGAAAGAAAGACATTCTGAACTCTCACTTTTAAAAGATATTAGGAAGACATTACATACTATTAAAGGAATAAAGTGATCTTTTCTCCACTAAAAGAATATAAGATTATGTAGACCAAAGAGGAGGCCACCTTGGCTTTATTTACATTTAGATTTGTCACTTCTGAAAATAGTGTATGCTGTAAAAGTTGGTCAAGTACAGTACACATGACTATAATCCCAACAATGAGAGGAGAAGGTTGGGGGATTGTGAGACTGAGGCCAGCCTGGACTACATAGGGTGAACCTATGTGGAAAAACGATGTTGGAAGTTTGTCAGTGGGAAAATAAACTCCTTTTAAAAGATTTTACATGCCTGAAAGTGGGCTATTACTAAATTTTTATATGATTTTCATTTGTTTTTGTTATGCTAGCTGGGGCTTGTATAAGGTAGAAACAACTGGATTTGTGATTTTTAGGGGCAAACAAGCAGAAAGACAGCTAGAAAGTTTGGTGTACTGCTTGCTGTCAGGCATCCAGACACATATATTACTTAAGAATAGTCAATTTGTTTTGGTTTTAAAATTTTAAAAAATCTCACCAAACTGGAGAGATGGTTCAGTGGTTAAGAGCATTTGCTGTTTTTCTAGAGGATCTAGGTTCTATTCCCAGCACTCACATGGCAGCTCACCATTTATAACTCTAGTCCTAAGGGATGTGATGCCCTTTCTGGCCTCCAGAAGCACTGCATCCATGTGGTGAACAAACATGTAGGCAGAACACTCATATTTAAAAGTAAATAAAATCTCCAAAACCCCTCAGTTTTGACCAGCCCAGTCACCTTGGTCCTAGTTTTATTCTCTGCATTCCTGAAAAGGCCTCCCTAAAGTTTAGGGTTTTGTAGTGTAGTCTTTGGGCTTTATTTTGTTTTCTAGACAAGATCTTGCTGTGAAATCTAGGCTAATCTCAAGTTGACAGTCCTGCCTCACCCTTCTGAATGCTGAGGTTATAGGCAATGGGTCACCACCACTACTGAGATGTCACTGCGTTTAGACTGAAAGATTTTATAGTGTACCCTCTGCTGGAGTGGATTAGTTATCCTCATTCTGGGACTCAAAGATCTCTCCTTTGTCAGGGTACAGAAATTCCAAGCAACACCATAGGTTTGTCTTTCTGTTTAGTTTTGTTTTAAATTTTCTTTCTGCATATGAGTATTTGTTTGCTTTTTTGTTTTTTCTGCATGTATTTCTATGTACCACACATGTGTGTGTCTAAGAAAGCCAGACCTCCTGGGACTGAAGTTACAGATGGTTGTAAACTTCCTTGTGGGTTCTGGGAATTGAACTTTAGTTCTCCGGAAGAGCAGCCAGTGTTCTTAATGCTCCAGCCCGGAGAGGTTCATCTTTAAAAAAAAAAAATTACTTGTATTCCACCGTGATTCTAGGCAATACTAGCCCCCCCTACACACACACTTCCCAGCAATAAAACATTGACTTTAAACTATTCTAAAAGTTGATTCCACATAACTTGGTTATTTTGTTGTTGTTTTTTGTGTATATTAAGAATACAAGTGCTAAATGTGAGTCTTGAGTTTTTATGGCAAAATGGACTTAGCCTATGGCCCGAGGACATTTGCCACTGGGAGACTAGAAAATTATTAAAGTGGTTCATTTATTCATTCATCATTTCCTGGAAGCTGCATTGTTGATACACTGTAGCATATAATCTCAGATAATAGTTGTTTTTATTTTGAGGAGTGGGTTCATTCTTAGTATAATTTTAGGCCAGCTTTGAGCTAAAACAAACTTACATCTGTTTCTTTTTTATTTTTAAAGACTTACTTATTTTTTTAAAAAGATTTATTTATTTACTATGTAGACAGTGTTCTGCCTGCATGCTGGAAGACGGCACCAGATCTCATAGATGGTTGTGAGCCACCATGTGGTTGCTGGCAGTTGAACTCAGGACCACTGAAAGAGACCAGTGCCCTTAACCTCTGAGCCCCTTAGAGCTGTTTCAATTAAGTTAGTTTTTACGGTTTTTGGTACTTTCCAAGAAGTTAAGGTGATATAAAGGAAAAATGATGAGGTTTTTACATTGTTTGGATTGTGACTTCTACTTACAAAATATTGTGTTTCTTTGATTTTTCAGTATTCATTTGGAAAATGGGCACTACAGACAATGCTTCTGAAAATTGTATGAAGATTAAGATTAGGCTAGGCAGCTGGTCAGTGGTGGTGCACACCTTTAATTCCAGCACTCAAGGCAGAGGCAGGTGAATCTCTGAATTCAAGGGCAGCCAGGTCTATAGAAGAAGTTGAAGACAGCTATGGCTAGATTTAGAACAACACCACCACCACCAAAAAATAGGTTAGGCATGGTGGCACATGCTTATAGTTCAAGAACCAGGGAGATAGAGGTAGGTTCAGAAGTTCAGGGTCATCCTCAGCTATTAGAGAGTTTGAGACCAGCCTGCGTTACATGAGACCCTGTCAGGAAAGGCCTTGTAAATAAATAAGTAGATGAAATAAGGTACTGTATACAAAAAGTGCACAGCTAGCTGAAAACTGTTGTGCATGCCTATAAATTCCAGTCACTCAAGAGGCTGAGGCAGAATTGAAGGCTGCACGGAGCATTTGAGACCAGAGCGGACAATTTCATGAGAACCTGTGTGGAAAAAAAAAAGGTTTTTTTTAAACTTAAGTACTCACTGTGGTGACAGTAATTAGATGTTGACATACTGATTTTCAACTGTACCCATATATGCTGCTTAATGCTTGTTTCCTTTTTGTCTACTAGGAAGCCCTTGGGGAAAAAGGGAAATAACTAGTGAAATATGGTGCTTTTTTTTAAACTTCACATGTATTTGGGATGATATTTCTATGTTATGGTTTCCTGGAAAGTAGTTATATAATGTCAAATTGTCAATGAAAACAATAATGCAGTTAATGAATAGAAATATCGGAAGTGTATTGTTTGTACAGTCTACATATTAGTTGTAGAAGTTTTTAGCTTCATAAATATGGGAATCTGTCCTCTCTTTCTCTCTCTCTTTCAAATATGCTTTGAAATAGGTTCTTATAAAACAGCCTGGCCTTTTAACCTGTGACCCTTTTACTACTTGCCTCCACTTTTTTGGGTTCTGAGAATACATGTGTGTGTAATTTCCTTGCATGAGATTCAGCCTTTCTCAATTCTTATTGTCTAGGTTTTGAGTGCCTTGTTATCACTTACAAAGTGATGAAAAACTTGGGTGTTTGAGATTGATAAAGCCTGTCTAAGTCAATTTGGAAGTCTTTAGATGGTCCTACTTAGTATACAGTTTGCTGAGACTTGGAAAGAACAAGTTGTTGAAGTCTTTTGAAAATAATTGCTGCTCAAAACAGAAGAGGAAATTCAGAGTAGTTCCCATTGGTTTTATTCTTTTGACATAGAAGGCAGAAGAAAGTAGTGATTACTGTTCATAAAGGATATTTTGCTTGGAAAGTATATTTTCATCTAGTCTTCACACTATAATCTATGAGGTAGGTAGGTGGCCACATATACTCATTTTACAGAGGAGAAAATTGGGGCTCAGAGATGTTGAACAACTTAGGAAATCATACAGTAGGAAGTAGTAGAGCTGAGGTTTATTACTGGTCACTTCTTGTGTGAGGGGGTTATGTTTTAGGCTTTTTATTTTATGTGTGTAGAGGTTTTACCTGTATGTATCTGTGTACCTTGTGTGTGTTTGTTGCCCAGGGAGGCCAGAAGAGGGCATGGGATACCTACATTTGGAGCTCCAGACTGTGTGTGAGCTTGTGAGTGGGTGCCACTAATGGAATTTGGGTCTTGAGAAGATTAGCAAGTACTCTTAACTGCTGAACCATCTCTCTAGCCCCATATTATTTTTATTTATGTTGTTTTATGTGTTAAATGTAAAAAAAAATAGTGAATATTAGATATATATATTTAATATAAAATCCTGTAGCTGGTTGTGATAATGTATACCTGTAATTCTGGGAGGTTGAAGCAGAGTTTGGATTTGAGGCCAGCCTGGGATAACTGTTTAAAAATAGCTAAATACAAATTTTAAAAATGTTAGAACTACCATGTTGATCCTTCATACTAGTAGAGAAAATTTAAGTGTGAGCTTTTAGTGCTCATTTTGAAGTTAGACTGGGAGCTGGGGATGTTGCTTAGTGGTATTGTGCTTGCCTATGATGCTAATGGTTCTGTCTCCAACACTGTAAAGGAAGATAGATGTGATTCCACCTGTTGGGAAAGGTTCTTTGGACATTGAATGAGGATGATTGCAAATGGGAAGTAGGAGTGGGCCTGGTCAGAGAAGGCCAGCTGCAGGAGTTGTAGCAGATGGCAAAAATTTGCTGTCTTATTGGCTTATTTGGAAAGTATCAAGGTGTGCTTCTTGGAACCAAATTCAAGGTTTCAGTTTAGAATTTTTCTTTATTAGGGAATCAATAGATGTTTTAAATAGAAGAGTAAAGGTGGAATAAGAATAATTGGAATATTCTGAAAGATATTAAGGGAGGTTATGTTGCAGAAAATGGTTTTTATTTTGGACATAGTTCATACTCTGTAGCCCACAATGGACCCTAAACTCAATGATCCCGCTGCAGTCTTCTGACTCCTGGTATATGCCACAATGCTCTGCTCAGAAAACCCTTTTTTAGCCAACCAGCCATGATTTCAATATTCACAGATAAATGCTCAGTGTGAGTACCATTATTAATTAGCCATAAATGGTACACACATTTTGATTCAAATGTATTTCCTACTAAAACCACATTTTCAACTTGCATATAAAACTTAATAGCTCTGAAGAGTCATCTAGAAGCGTAATGTAAATATTGTTGATAATTAAATATAGTGAAAAGATAATTCTATTTAGATGGACAGTAATACCATTCAAATGATCTTCAAATAATCTTCAAAGGTTATTTTAGCAAGTTTTATTTCTATGAGATAGCACTACACTATAGAAACTTAAGAGACAAAGTTATAGGAAAACAAAGATTACTTAACAATGAATAAACAACAGTAAACTTGTTTTGGAGGGGATATACCATTCTTGTTACTAAGTAAGACTTTATTAAGAATCCTGAGCCCTGCTCAACCAATTACTATGTTAAAGGAAAAAAATAGCTTACAATTGTCACATATTTTGGTGACAGAATTACCATAGTACAAATGAAAGTTTGGATTTATTATAGTACATTCTGATTTTCATTTAATAGGTAAAATAGCTGCTTTATTAATACATTCAGTTTTGATTGAATCAGCCTGTTTGATTAAGTACTAACAATTTAAGTTGTTATTTATTACTCCTTTCATCAATCGGACATTCCTGGCAGCACTAATAAGGTAAGACGGAATCTTAAAAATGATATGGCTTACTTTCTCATTTTTACAAAGATTTTTCTCCTTTGCTTTTGTTTCCAGATGCTTGTTTAGATTCTTTTAAGTAAGCTCTTACTTGATTGTAGTCCTTTGAAGGTCAGACTGTTTGCTTTTCCATCTTTCAGCAAGAGGTACAAAGAAAAGGGAAACTGAAGACAGGAGATAACAGGTGCCAGAGAAGTAGAAAGAGCCTGTGTATGTCTGTGTATAATCGTATATCCAGCCTGAAAGGAAAGAGTGATTTCTGTTAATGAAGAATCTTTCCCTTTGTAATTCTCAAGTCTTAGACTTTGAAGGAAGGGGCCTCCTCTTCGCAGTCTGTATTGTGAGCCACCGGAATTAAATGCTCTTCTCACCTGTCTTACTTGAAATTGGATTATTTTCATCTGAGTAGAAATTTACATATTAAAAGTCGTTGTGGACTTAGAAACACGTGTTAAGGTGGAGACTGGAGAAAATTAGGGTCAGCACATTTTATGGTGGCTTTTAAAAAAGACCACTGATTAAAATGCCAGAATGAGCTAATTGCAAGATGAAGTTACAGTATATAAATATAGGTTTATATACTATATATTATGCTATATATAATATAGTATCTATAATACTGTAGTGTATATAAATATATAATAGATAGTATGGTATAGAAATATAATATAACATATATATTACACATATGTATACTATATATGTCATATAGTATATAAATGTAGAAGCAGCTCTTGGCTGCAATGCAGGGGAGAGAGGAGGATGGGGTGGGCGGTGGGAGGGAGACAGGGACCAAAATGTCTGGGCTATATAGTGAAGGAGGGGATGGGGTATGCCAGCCCCATCCTGCAGCAGGTAGGGTCTGAGGAATGGCTGAAACCAAACAACTACTGTTACTTTTTAGAAGGAAAATAATCCTGAATAACTTTTTTATCCAAAGAAAAAAGGAGACTATCTTTTCTTTACTGAGCTAACATTTGAGTATTTACCATGTCCTGAAAATATGCTATGTATCGAGGATAATACTGAGCCAAATAAGCATAGTCCTTGCCCTCATAAAGTTTGACAGTTTAGTGGAAGAATAGATATTAACAATTTAAATTATAAATTTGTTAAGTTCTATTCAGGGAAAGCTGGGGGAGTGGGAACTGTGATCCCATGAAAAGGAACTGCTTGATAAATATGTTCAAGGAGTTCTTCCTGGAACTCTGCAGCTGAGCTACATTCCTAACTTAATGCTCTTTAAAATAAGAATGGAAGAAGCCTTGACATCTTTAGGTCAGTGGCACATACTAGAACTTAAGTAAAACATCTTAGAAATATTTGTTTCGCTGTGTGATAGCAAGAAATCAACATTTAAATGTCGATATAGAAGTCTATACTCTGGAAAGATCTTAGTGTTACGAAGATGTAACTGTGTAACATACAAGAAGAAGTGTGTTTGTATGGTTCTGGGTTTGGGGTGATACACTAATGAAGAGAGATGTGAAAATACTCTGTGCTTATGTTTTGTTGTTGTTTTTGTTTTCTTCCCGTCCCCATCTCCCATTTAGTGTAATTGTTTTTTGCCTTTTCTTTGTTCTCTTACTTACCTCTGAGTTCCAGGTGGTTTTTGTTAGTTGGTTCTGGATATTGAATCCAGGGCTTTATGTATAGACATGCTAAGCCTGTATTTTATTACTGAGCTACACTCCAACCCTTTTTATTTTGGTAGTTTTGTGTTTCCTATTTTTAATGTCATGCATGAAATGGAGTGTTTTATAGCCTTTTAAAATCAGCTAACTTTAAGGAATTTGTTTATTGTTTCCTTATTTGATTAGTGACTTCACAATTAAATGTTTCTTGGGGTTAAGTTGAAGGAGTGGAGTGAGGTTGATGAATCTTGTATTCTATGGGTGTGACTGACTTATAACTCCCTAAGAAATAGGTGAATAATCTTAGCAATTGAGTTTTTGTAGAAAGGAGGGAAGATGGACCAGCAGCATCTCCTCCTACGTGTATGTGTCTATGTCCTGTGAATTTGTGATGATTATGAAATGTTAACATCATAGGAAAAGATTAAGGGTTCTTGATAGTGATGTAGATATTGCTAGTGAAAGGAGAGCATAGGTAAAAATGGGCTCAAGAGAATTGTTTATAAGCTTTTTGTTTTACATATACACATACATTTTTGAAGAGAATATTATATCTGAAACATTAAGGATTAAAACATTAATATTTTTTTCAGAGAAGGAAATCATTTGGCATATTTCAAGTTAGATGAAATAATTTGTTTTGAATGTTCTGCCTATTTATACTTGCTAATTGAGATATCAACATCTTTAAAATTCTAGTTGAGATTCAGAGCCAAATATATAATCTTTAATTTTTAATGATAGACAGAGGTTCACTACTCCACGTAGATGTTTTAATGCCAATCAAGCTTGAATTTTTAACTTACCTAGAAGCCACCTTATGCTTGATTATTATGGCTAATAAGGATTAATCTTACCCAAGACACCTAGTATCTCAAGTATTTTGTATTTGACATTCGTAATAAGATATGGGAAACATAGTTTAGCAAATTAAAATCTTGGTGCCTTTTAAGATTGGAACTTACTAAAGGCCCCAGGATAGAAATTTGAAGTTAATATTTACTAAGAGCACTTAGGCTTTGGTTCTGTATTCTGTTTTATTAGAGGATTAGCATTTGGACACTCAATGTTGGCCTTTGCAAAAACAGAATGATACTCTCCTCCTTTAAACCACTGTAGAGCTGTTTGGAATGTATTTTTATGTTTCATAGATACTCATCAATCTTAGGAATGCCAGGTCAGAGGGAAGCGGGGTAGGTGGGGTGGTTTTGAGGGAAATTACCTGGAAGTGAACAGTTTACATATTTTCTTCGGTGTTAGTATATTCCTATTCATATAGAAAGAACTTTCCTCTGCGCTCACTTGCCTTTCACATGTTCCAGTCTCCACAGTAGTCTATAACACACCAAAAGATTGAGCTATTTTTTTTCTTCTAATAAATTTTTAGGTCACAGAGAAATTCTTCATTAATAAGCCAACATAACTGATAAAACTTTAGAGGTTAATTTGGTAAATGGTGGTACAACGTTTAGATTGAAGTTTTGCTCGGTCTTGTATTTGACTAAAGATAGACTGGAAATAGGGAATGACCTGTCAGTTCATGACATAGCTTATGTGTTAAAGGGACAGAGACCTCCTTGGATAGATGACTTTACATTTTATCCATTGTCTTTTTCTGTAATATAGCGAGCTAGTAAAAGGTAGCCAGCTTCCCTGTCCTTTTTGACTTACATGGTTGAAATATCTGAGAGAGGTCTGGGGGAAAGGGAGGAAAAGGATATATATATATATAAAGTATTCAAATTTATAGGGAGATTTTTTTTTTTTTAGGGACTTTAACCTCTTCTGGAACACAGCCAACATATTAGTTTAGGGATTAAAAATTTTTGTAAAGCAGAGCATGGTGACACATACCTGCAACCTCAGCACTTGAAAAGTAAGAATTTTGAGTTCCCTTCACCCTGTACTACATAGCAAGTTCTAGGTAGCCTGCACTATAAAGTGAGATACCCTGTCTTAGAAAACAACAACAAACAAACAAACAAACCCCCCCCCAAAATTTTAAAATTTTCTTAGAGTTTGTCCAAAATGGTCAGTTTTATGAAATAACTCTGATTGAATTCAACATTTGCACTATCCCACACCCATTTTAAGTTAAGGAAATAGATGAGTTAGGGTTACACCTTCTTCGTCAGATGTTCAGTATTGGAAGTAAAAGAATGCAGATTCCAGGAACTGCCAGTTTTAGAAGTTTTGGACTTGTCTGAAGTATGAAGCCCTGCTAGTACATGGCAGAGTGAGTGCTGAAGAATTGTAGGAGGCCTTGAGAGAGGAAGGTTCTTGTGTACTGAGTTGCAAGAAGCTAAAGTTGCTTGGTGGTTACTGCAACCTTAGGTTTGATTATAAAGATATAATCAAATTGGAATTTGAAAAGTTAGGGGAGTTTTCAAGATATTTGGGCTTGCTTTAACTATGTGCATAATGTATTTGTTTATTGGGCATGGGGAGTAGTGGAAGAAGGGAGAACTGTATACAGACTTATTTTACAGGTCACTAATGTGGGCCTTCTATTTTGAAATGAAATAGCCTTTTTATTTTGAGCTCATGTTAAATGTTTTCTAGTCAAGATTAGGAATTTTATGTAATATATTTTGTGTTGGAATTGTATATTATAGATTATGATTTTATTTTTCTTTTGTTTTTTAAATTTACCCTTATTTTATGTGCTTTGGTGTTTTGCCTGCATGTATGTCTATGTGAGAATGTCCGATCTTGGAGTTACAGATAGCAGTGAACTGCCATGTGTGTGCTAGGATTTGAACCCGTCTCCTTTGGAAGAGCATTCTTCCCCTTAACCACTGAGCGGTATTTCCAGCCAGATTATATATTATATATTATATATTTCATATTTCCAGATTATACTTTTCTACCCAAGATGTTGTCTATAATACTTCTATGTATTCATATTTATTTATTTTATCAGGGTCTACTAGACACATAACAAGATTTCAAATGTTAATTCTTATTTCCCCACAACCTTTTAAAGCTACAATCTTGGTGCTAAGGTGGAATTCTAGCTGTTATCTACCAACAAAAAACTAGCAGGTTTGTGTGTGCTGTGACATTCAACCTAGACTTAAGCCTGCTAACCACCCTCAGCTAGAGAACTGAGTCTATTTGAGCTATATTATTAAATAAACTTGCACTTGTTACTAGTTGTTGGAAGAGGACAGAAAGGGTCTGGTTGGAGTGGGCAAAGGCAGTGCTCCATGGTGGATGTGGGCAAAGGTAGTGCTCCATGGGGGGTGTGGGTAAAGGCATGCTCCATGGAGGAGTGGATGGGGAAAGGTAGGGTTTTTCTTTTGAATTCTTGTCTTACGTTAAGGAATTTTGTTGCTGCTATATTTCTTGTTATGTTCGTGATGATAAAAGCTTATGAATAATTTTATTGCTCATGTGCTCTAATTATAGATATTTTTTAATTGTTATTTTAACTTTCATGGTTTCTATAGGTTTCCTATGGTTCTTTTCTTCCCTAGAATTATTAAAGTGTTGTATAGAACTAACTTTTCTTTTCTTTTTCATTCCCATACAGGAAGGAGAAGTATATTGTTTATGTATTCACTGTTACCATTTTAAACAAACATTTGACTGAGGATTACTCTTTGCCAGATTCCTACTTAAACATACCTGTATTCTTTTATAGGAATTTCAGCTTTTCGTTTGGTAATAAGAGATGGGTAAGTAAAATTGAGAATTTCTTACAGCTCTGAAGATTACCTAAAAACATTTAGATTTAAAGGTGAACACAGTCACATAATTTCCCATACCTCTTAATAATCAAGTAATGTTTTTATTTTGATTTTCAAGTACTAGGAATTGGCGTTAGGGCCTCACATGTGTGAGGCAGGTGGTCCACCACTGAGCTATATCTCCATTCCCAAGAATTGAGTTACTCTGAAAGCCAACATGTGTTTCTTTGGTAGTTGCTGCTGAAGTCAGAACTTGGGGAGAGATCCACTGGTCTTTATAAAGTTCTCTTTATCGTTTTATAGAGGGATGACTTAAGGAAACAAGGGCTTCCCTGAAACCTCTCCCTTTAACAAGATGCTTAACCACGTAACACCACTCTCAGTGAGATGTCCTTAGTTGTGTCTTACCGTAATCTTGAGACATTGTGAGCAACTAACTCCTAGACAAAAATCTATGTGGGCTTTTAGCAGTAGCCTAATCACTACCTTTGACTTAATTAGAACTTAGAAAATTTATGATTACCCAAGTAAAGTGCTTAGGATTAGTGGATACAAGTATTTATTGGGAGCTTCATATTTATCTTTACATGTAGTTCTAAGTTTTGTAGACTTTTGATAAGAAAAGGCTATAAACAATTTTCTTCTGGCTGATTAAAAACAAATATATTTTATAATACATTAGGTGTGTGCATGAAATAAAAGTTTGACAATAAAATGATTATTTTCTAATTTGTTCTGTTGCTGTCTTATTATTTTTCATTAAAAGAAATAAATAAAAAGGAAAAGAAATAAATAAAAAGAAGCCCAGAATGAAGGCACATGTCTGTAGTTCCAGCACATGGAAGATTGAAACAGAAGGATCACGAGTTCAAAGCCAGCATTCTCTAGGTAGTAAGTTTAAGGTCAGCCTAGGCTACATGAGACCCTTCCTCAAAAATATATATTTAAAAAAAATAATAAATACAAACTTAACATCACTATAGTTTTTTAGTTTTGTATTTTTAAATGATAGGGCAGAATCACTGTTTTCAGTTACTGTCTGAAGTACTGAAAGTGAGGGCTGGCTTAGTTGGCAGATTAATTGTCTAGCATGGATGCCCGGGGGGTGCTTTGACACCCCACCACTGCAGCGTAACCCACATCATTGATTTCACACTTGTAATCCAGGCAGGAACAGAGCGATCAGAAAGGTCTTAAGGTTCCTTGGGTGAAAAAGGAGTTTGAAGCCTGCTTGGACAAATGAGACCTTGTCTCAAAAACAAAACAAATCACTTAAAACTTGCAAAGTGAATTTTAAGGTGAGTTCTTTTTTGTGAACAATATTGTAGCAATCAGATCAATCAATAGATCTGATCTGTGAGAATCTAACATTCAAGCCTGTTCCCTAGGAATAATTTTTTTCTGTGTAAGTAGCCAAGTTTTTAATTAATCAGCAAGCAGAAAATATCATTTAGGTAAAACTGGTTGTTTCCAGTAAAGTAAAAGAAAACATTTATAGAACTTTGACTCTGTAATTAATATCTGCATCTAATAATGTGTACAGATTTTCCTGTATTGTTGATCAGGTAGAACAAATATGGGAAAGTCAAATAGAGCATTTAAACCTAATACTGTTGCCATTGGTCCTAGATTTCTATTTTCTTCATTGAAATTTGCTCAGTGTGGCTCAGTTGTTACCTGCTATCGGTGGTCCAGAAAGGACAGCCATCCCAGCAAAGAAACTGGCATATCCCAAAAACTTGTGTACTCTAGAATTCTTACATAGATCGACCTATAGAAAATGAGAATTCAGTGTTAGCCATTTTAAGGAAGAACTTCAGTGTTTTATATTGACAAAGGAATGACAAATACCATTTTTAAAAAATCTCAAACTGAATTGTTTGACTCCTGGGGTGATTCGTTTGGCTGTTTGTCCTCGTCTTAGGAAAGGGAATAGAAGTCAACTAGGCAACAGTGGTTTGGCCAGGGAAAGTGGTGTTTTCAGTGTGTTAGTGGGGAAACACTGGTGTTTGGCTTTGGTAGGTTAACCTTTTATGTGGCTCAGTAGTGTTTTTACCTTTCAAACCTTAATGATTGTCTTGTCTCCATTAGGAAATAGTATCTTGCAATCTGCAGTTACAGTAATAATCACAGAATCCACCTGTGGCTGACTACCAACCATAGGTTTATAAAAAAATCTGTTAACACGGAAACTTATTTCGGGCTTGGGAACCTGGAATTTTGACTAACCATCGTACACTATCTTCCAAAACTTAAAAAAAAAAAATCAATGCCACTTCAATTCATGGTTTAAGTCAGTTTGAAGTAAAAAATGGAGAACTTATTAAAACAATGTCCTTAAAGTACACAGGACCCAAGGTGGTACACAGAAGCCGTCCTTGTTAGCAGACCTTTTTGCTTGTGTTCTAGCAAGAGCCAGAAAACACAAAACCCCTAGAGCCTGGACAAGAAGAGTGAACAGAAGGTAATTGGAATCTTGCTGGTCTCTGTGTTCCTTTTCCTGTTCTATGTGGCTAGTCTTCTTAGCTTCTTTTTCTCACACAGTAAGGTGAATGAATAATGACTGGATATAGCTGATTACAGGATTTCTGAGGTCTTATGTGATTTTTTAATGATAAAATATAAAATTTTAATTTTTCTAGAAGGCTATTACTTATACTTTTTCTGGGGGATTTAGCATTACTAATAGTGTCTACTCACCAATACTGGGAGTATTAGTGCCAGGTAGCCCCCAGCAAAAATGGCAAAAAAGATAGTATAGGCCATAAGGAGTGGGAATGTGGTGGCTAAAGGAGCAAGCAGGTTAGTTACACCACACAGAATGAGGTAAGACTTGTGGTATTGATACTTCTTGATCCAGTTTTGATCAGCAATCCATCCAGAAATGAGTTGACTGACTGTCTCAGTGATACCTGGAACAGTAAATACAAAGTCAGGTAATCTGTTTCCTAGCCCTTTAGTAAGAATGTCAGTGTGCAAGTGCATCTTTGCTCAAGTGGTAGGATGCCATCTTGAGGCCAAAATACATGAGGGAAAAATGGATCCATACTGAAATAGGATATGTAACTTACTTTTCCTTTCTAAACATAGCTAATAAAATACCAGAATGCTACTTCCAGCTGAACGTGAAACCATCAAGTTGTCATGTGTGTTTTCTAATTGTGTGTGGAATCTCTGTTGACAAGACCATGGGCTGAAGAGGTCTTAGAGTCTCTTCAAAGGTCCTGCAAGTGAGGATATGAAACTTAAGTGTCCTGAGGAGTCATGGTGAAACGAGAAAAAGCTAAATAAAATCTCACATTAAAAGATATAGACAATGGGACTCTTTCTTTTGTTTTTGTTTATGAAGCTTTGGAATTTAAGATCTCCAAAGTTAATTTGAAAACATACGAAGCCTAAGTATGTCATTTGGGACATAGATGGTATGGTATAATGAGTAAAATTTAAGAGCCACAGATTTTTCACTTAGCATTCTTACTGTTTACCCTGTTTCAAGACAGCAATTTAAAAAAAACAAAAGTTTTCATCAAGAATGTCAGGAATCTGGACATGATGGTACATGCTTTTAATCCCAGCACTAGGAAGGCAGAGGCATTCAGTTCTCTGTGGAATTCCAGGCCAGTCTAGTCTTGAGAGTGAGTTCTAAGAGCCAGAGCTAGGTGGTTCAACCCTGTCTCAAACAAGAACTTAGCACGAGCAAGGCTTGAGATAGAATGCTTAGTGGTACACTACTTCCTTAGCATGTATAAGGCCTCATGTTAAAAAAAAATAGCATGACCTTCAGTTGTTTTGAGTTTAAAGGGTTCAAAGAAATTCCATTAAAAGAATAAAAAGTAATACTACTTTGTATTCTTATAACAGTCTCTTAGGATGCACATTGAAACTATATTATGATTTTTGGCCTAATTTGTATAGCCTTAGTCTGATCTAAATGAATTCTATCAGACAGTGAAAGAAAATGGTTAACCAAAGCTCTTGTGTGACAGCATTTTTTTTAACTGAAGCATCTCTACAGTGAGAACATTTGAAACTAGGTGTCTTCAGCTTTGCAAGGGATTGTTAAGTTGGTGTTTCCCCAATAAAGAGGAAAAGTTGAACTGCTGAGAATTGCCAGGTTACTGACAGCTGTGAGGGAAAGCAGTGTGTTATGTCTATCCTATAGACAGGAAAGGGAAATCATGGCACGAAGGAGAAGCCCTCCCATAGCAAAGAAAATGATAGCAAGAACCAGACCTGGTCAGTAAAGCTTCAGAATCAGTCCTTCCAGTTACTACACTGTTTTCTAGCTAGGATTTCTTTCTTTCCAGAATAGCTGTTGACACTTAGCACCAACTTTTTGAAATTAGGTTTCTATAAAATGAGTAATTTATATCCACTGTATTAGACACCTGAAAATGAATGAGGTGAGTTTGAGTCCACTAGAATCTGCAAGGTAGCAGTTGACACAGCTGCATGAGGAGATGCACAGTACTCTGTTTAGCCTTAGAAAACTTGCTATTTATAGACTTTCCATGGTCCACTCATGTTTGCTCTCTTGCTTCTTCCCTCCTTTCTCCTTGCTTTCCTTTTAAAATAAAATTTAATAAACTTTTACCAAACTAAGTTCATTTTCCTTCTAGGTAAGAGGTTTGAAATAGGTTTTCTTACCAGCTACAGACACAAGGTAGGAGGCATCCATTATGTCAATTCCAAGTGTTTTGGCTCTGGCTACTAGGTGAAATGTTGGAATGAAATATGCTAATTGACTGAGAAGAAAAGACCAGGTAAATATGTAGAAGAAGGGATTCCTAAAGAGAGAAATATCTAAAAGTTTTTCTTTACAGTTCCATGAAACAAGCTTTTTCTTATAATTTTTGTCATTGTTCGTAAGTAACAGCATGTTCCTTTGAGGCCCACTGCAGAATTCTTCACTTTGATTTTCTAAGACAGTTAAATTTTTAGTAGGTTGTCCGTATTTCTTCATAGTACTGCCTTCAATGGAAGACGCTTGTGTCTCATTGCAGTGTGGTGTTTCAGTCCTGTACGATATCCCTGGTCCAGTTTCAGACAAATGGCTGTCTTTGTTCTCTGTTTGGATATGGGTGGGTCTTAAGAGCATGCTGGAAGGCACCAAATTCAATGCAATAGCTCCAAATAATATAAGAGCACCTAAATAGAAGAGAGAAATTGAGAAAGTAAGAATAACCCTTCAGTTTGTGATACCGTCTACTCAGAAGAGCCCCATCTACATAGTCCAGTAATTCTTGAAAATACTTTGCCTCCCGTGTTCACTTAAAAATGTTTTATTTGTGCACAAGTGCATACATGTGACCCACTGAAGCAAGAGAAGAGACTCAGCTCCCCTGGAGCTAGAATTCCAGGCAGTTGTGAGGTGTCTGCTGTAGGTGCTGGGAATGGAAGTCTGGTCATCTGGAATAATACCAGAATGCCTTTAACTGCTGAGCCATCTCACCCTCCCTGCCTCCCAAATTTAACTAAAAACATTTAACTCTATTGACAGTATACATGCTATAAAAATGTAATACTTACGAAGTTAGACCAAGAAATCATATGGAAGGAGGTTATTTTTGTTAAAGGAAAAGGTGGGAATGGGTTGGAAGGCAGGTTGATAATCTGAATGGCACAAATTTACAATACATTTTAAGTAGATATTTTAAGTATATTGCAGTGACTGGATTTTGGTGTAGGAAACACAGAATTAGCTGACGAGACTTGTGGGGAAAAACAAAAGGGGATAGCCTTTTAGTTTATATATATTTTTAAAATTTCCTTGAAACTACATGCTAGTCTTGCCTTTGATAGTACTTGGTTGGTTTCATAACCTGAACATGTCTTGTTTTTCTGGAAAGAACAAGTAGTGTAGGCTTTCTTAGAGGTTTGTCAGCTGGAGGTTCCCATTCACCATAGGACTACTGAATAGTGCTCTACATTGGAAGGAGCCGTCAGAACTATTTTAAAGACAGAAATAGACACAAATTTTACTAAAATATTTCAGATAGGAAATTAAATGGTTTTGTGAAATTTTCTAGTCAATAATATACAGTATTATACAGTAGGAACATAATCTTTTTACAAATGCTCTGATTATTAGGATTTTTTTTTAAGTACAGGGGTTTTTGTTTTGTTTTCTTGGGAGGAAAATAAGAGAGTAGGATTGGAGAAAACAGAAGAGCAGGGTTTTTCTGCACAGTGTTTCACCTCTGAGTAGTTAGGCAAAGCCTGCAGGTCAAGAAAGATCTCTCATACTCCCTAAGGAAGAGTATCATCGGGTATCATGCTTATTTCTCCTCGTATCTTCAGTGCTAGGGATTAAACCCAGAACCTTTTGCGTATTAAAGCAGTAACTTCTGCAGTTGTTTATGTGGTGCCTCATGCTTGTAATCCTAGCATTGCCACAAGTTTGAGGACAATCTGGTCTACAAAGCAAGTTCAGGACCTGCCAGGGTCTCATAGTGAGTGAGGAAGAGGAATTTGTCTTAAACCTTCAAAGAGAGGGCTAAACATTAAATTTTTAGTGTTGATAGGTTAGAAACTTAGACTGACTCACCTGTCCAGTCATAAAGATCTATCAGGAATTTTGTAAAGGGTGCCAACAGAAATGTCAGTCCCATTCCAGAACGGGCAATTGCTGTAGAAAGACCCAATCTTTTTTTGAAATACTTGGTAATTACCACAGCAGCTACTTGGTACAAGAAAGCAGACCCCAATCCTAAAAGAAAAACAAGTTTGTAATTCAGTCATGTTAGGTCATTAGTTATTTGATCAGATGTTCTAGATCAGAATGTATTTAGGATCCATAGGCAGTAAAGGTTTCCTGTTTTATCTATTTATAGTGGACTCACCAGGTAACAGTCCCATAGTCACACAAAGAAAGGGAATGCCTGTGGCCCAACTGCTGACCAGATAGCCACCAGAAACAAGGAAAGTCCCAAGAATGGAGGTAGTTTTTTCTCCAAGTATGTCACAAATAATTGCAGCCAGGGGACCTTAAGAGAAGAAAGGGGAAGGGCAAGGTTAGTGTGCTCTGGCATCCCTTGGTCCCTGTGTGTGATTTGAATAAATAGTTTCACTTTGAGGTTGAAGTCTTGGCTCACTAGATGTAAAAAGCCTTACCAGATTAGAAAGAAAGCATGAAAAAGTCCAATCGTGAATTAAATAAATTCTTAATTCCTTTTTTATGTGTATTTTTTTTTTTTTTTTTTTTTTTACATTTCTGTCTACTTTGAGACAGGGTTTCTCTGTGTAGCTTTGGCTGTCCTGCAACTTGCTCTTTAGACCAGGCTGGCCTTGAATCGACCTCAGAGAGGCCTGCCTTCTTCTGCCTCCAAAGTGCTGGGAATAAAGACATGCATCACCAACACCTGTCCTTAATTTCATTTTAACCCTAATTTTTCCCAACTTAATTACCAAGTTGAGTAGAGCTGAAATACTGTGATGTCTCTTTCAATATTATATATTAATATTAATGCATATTAATAAGTGAACTTTAATGTAGCTACTTTAGCCTTACAGGAATGACAGTGTCAATGGACCTTTGTGGTCTTTCTCCATAGACAGCAAACTTATTGCTAGTTTTATACCTGCAGAAAAACGGAGTGATGACATGATGGATCCAATCCAACCAATTTGCTCTGAAGTGCCGTCAAACTCTTCTTGAAAGACCACAAAGAAAATTGCAAATGTTTTGGTCATTCCCATCACAAACACATTTACCTAAACCAAAGCATACCAGAGTCCTTGTTAGGTGGGAAGTCGGGCTATTTCGGTTTGATGCCACCATTCCTCAACTACATGTAAAGAATCATGGCAACCACCCACCCACCTTTAATCAGCATTTCTAGTCTTATTTCAGAATAGTAGTATTTCTTATCTAGGCCACAGACCAAAAATTGGCAACTGCATAGGAGGCTTCCAAAGTTCAGGAGAGGTCCCAAACATTTTTGTCATTCTGTCTTGAAGGAAAGTACAAAACTAAGTTTGGGGCTTAGAAGATGGCTTAGCAGTTAAAACAATTTCCAGAAAGCGCAGTTTCAGTTTCCAGCACCCATAATCTGGCAATGTGTTAAAATTTTCCTCTAAAAAAGTCACACTAGCAAATTACGGAAATATCAAATGCATTAGACTTGTTTCAGTTCAAAATACAGTGTACCTTGTTATGAGCAAAAGTCTTTAACCTGTGTGTGTGAACTATGTTGGCGATGGCCACAGACTGCTTACCTCTAGGGTTTTTAGTTTTGATATTGGGTTTGTGTTGGTTTGGTTTGGTTTGGCTTGTTGCTGTTTATTTGAGTCTGTAGTCTTGGCTACTCTGGAACTCACAGTGTTGACCAGGCTGGCTCTTAACTCACAGAGATTCCCCCCTGTCTCTGCTTCCCAAGTACTGGGAAGCATCACTCCTGGCTTCCTTCTCTGTGCTCTTAATCCTTTGAATTTGACTAGCCATTGGTCTCCAGTCAGAACTTTTATTTTCTTCTTGATGTCTGGCTATGACAGCTGTGAAATGGGTCTGACCTGCTCAATAACAGGCTGAGTTTTGTATTCACAGAGTATCAGGAAAACAAGTGCAGAGCTTTCAAATCTACCTAGCTAGTTCTCATTAATTTTTAACTTCCTAGTTCATTTTTACTTAGACTTTAAAAAGATAGTAAAGACTTCTCCCAATGTCTGTGTTTTCTCTTAAGTAGCCAAGCAGACTGCTATGTAAGCCTTGATACCATGCCTTGGATCAAACTTGGTATGATTCAGTTCTGCTTCAGAGTCTTCATCAGACATTTGTAATTGCCTCAGCTCCAAATGAGGCAAAAAATGGAATAGTCCAATCTTTAATTTCCAACTTAAAAGTGGTTAGATTTTTGTTGCTTTGCTTTGGTTTCGTTTTTTTTTTTGGTTTTGTTTTGTTTTTTTTGAGACAGAGTTTCCCTGTGTAGCCCTGGCCATCTTTTTTTTAAATAATTTATTTTTTTATTAATTATAGTTTATTTACCTTTTATCCCACCTGTACTCCCTCCCTTATCCTCTCCCAACCCCACCTACCCTCCATTTTCTCCACCCATGCCCCTCCCCCAGTCCACTGACAGGGGAAGATCTCCTCCCCTTCCGTCTGATCCTAGTCTATCAGGTCTCATCAGGACTGGCTGCATTGTCTTCCTCTGTGGCCTGGTAAGGATGCATCCCCTTCAGGGGGAGGTGATCAAAGAGCAGGCCATCTTTGAACTCAGAGGGAGATCGGCCTCTGCTTCACAAGTGCTGGGATTAAAGGCATGTACCACAACCATGGCAAAAGCAGTTGTGTTGGGTCCCCCTCCCCCATGTGTGGTGTGTGTATGATCTAGGTCAGCTTCATTTTAAAATCAGAGTGCCAGTTGTTAGGATTAATTTTATTTAATGACAGCTTCTTTCTATCCCAGATCTTTCCTGTAATATTATCATAGCTTATCCTGCCTTCATAAATACATTTCTTCAAACTCTACTGTGTCTGCTTCCTCTTATTTCAGCATTCCATTGAAAATAGAAGTTCACTAGCTTAGTGTCCATCTTCTGACCAAGGTTACCAGAGATTTCCTTGTTGCTAAGCTAGGAGATTGTTGCCATTTCTATTCTGTGACCTCGCCAGTGTCCACACATCATTTTTCCTGATATTTTCTAGATATCTGTCTATTTCTCTGCTTTTGTTTCCTCTGTGGATGATGTCATTCATCCCTGCATTGATCCCTCCCAAGATTTTGTTCTATTCCCTTTTTCTCTGGTGATTTTACCCACTTTTCCTTAAAATTCAAACAGTATATACTGGAGACACAGGTTGCTTTACTTTAGATGCACATAGATTATATCAAGCATGTTCTTAGTTATAAATCCCTTGGAAACTGACCAAGATTAAGCCATTCCAACTATTCAGAGGTTTTCTTTTTCCATCTAGCCCTAGTGAAAGGCATTCATCACTTACAATATATTTTTGTGCTTAAACTAACAACTCTGGACTCCCATATTCCCTGTCAGATTCCTCTCCACATCTTAGAGGTGAGGTCTGTCCTCTCAATATGCTCAGCTCTATTTTCAGTGATTCCTCATTACTGCCTTAAATTTAGGGCCTGTATGTATGTGTGTATATGTATGTGTTGCAGCTTGTCCAATGAATACCCTGTGTCTAGATACCATCCTTGCTAATCCATTAGTGCTCCAGCATCCACAGATGCATTTCTGGAATACTTCCCTGATTAATTTGCCTCATTAAAACTTTATAACTTCAGAATAACCAATATTCTTAGTCTATGTGTTATTTTTCTGAGATTATTTCACTGTGCAGCCCAGGCTGGCTTTGAACTCATTCCTGCCACTGCCTCCCAAAGTGCCGTGATTACAGTTGAACAACACCATACTTGCCTCAACAAGATTTCAGTAGCCTCTCTCTGATTTCATCTGTCCTCTTGGCTACTTTTAAATGTATCTTGGTTTAGTCATCCCTTACCAGCAGGTATTTAATGAATGACTATTGGGTTTCAGGCTGTATATTCAGAGTAGGCATACAGTAGTGAGCATACACTGATGAACAGTGTAAATGTGGTTTCCTACCCTTATTGAATGTTAGTCTGGTAAGACATACTAAACACAGAAACAGTTATGTATAAAGTATGATAAGTTATACTGTAACCTCTTTCTGCCTTTGTGGAGGGAGTTCACAAAGCATACTGAGATTTTTTTTTTTTTCAGGAGTTCTTATACAAAAGCACTCTTGTAATTCACATGGAAATAAATGCAGTCCTATGGTGGCATTCGAGGCCAGCCTGGTCTACAGAGTGAGTTCCAAGACAGCCAGGGGTACACACAGAGAAACCCTGTCTCACCAAACAAACAAACAAACCAGGGCTGCATATACAGAAACCCTGTCTCAATAAATAAATAAGTATTGCCCTGTAAGGGTGACCTGTAAGGATATCTCATTATTACTGTGAACTATGGGTTAGCCTGAGTTCATTGCAAATATTTTGGTATATTTTTGTGTGTCAATAAGCATCATATTACCCAAATGACATTATTAAGCTGATTGTTCGGTACTTTTAGTTAGCAGTAACAAACAACTTAACATCTATTTATAATAATGTAGAAAAGAGTGGGAGAACCGGACTTCAACAACACCAACACCATGCACCATTTGAGAGGAGACCCAAGCAGGCTCTCAGGCTTAAGGTGTTTTTAGTTTCCCTGTTATTAAAGCTTCTATGGGCAGGGAGAAGACATTCTTTTCTTTGGTATTGAACACATTGTGTTTTGTTAAGTTTTATAGTGCATACATCTTAGCTGAGAACCTCTGCCCTCTCTTCCCTTTTATCATTAGGGAGGAGTAATGCATTATGTTTTCCCACCTTCAATTTCATGCTGATATCTGTTACCCACCAGGACTTGTCCTTGTATTGTGTGGGCTGCTTACTGTAAATCCAAGCAGGGAGGAACGTCAAGAAGAAAGAGGTGTTTTTGTGAGTGTTAATAGATTGATCCAGGGATGCTTAAGAATTATAGGGTAGGCACCACTATACACAGGATTATTTGAGGCACAGCTGTGATGGGGTCTATCTGTCACAATGTTCTACAGTGGATATGTTGATAATGCACATCACTCTTTTAAAATATTAATTACAGTTTATTCACTTTGTATCATAGCTGTAGTCCCTCCCTCCTTCCCTCCCAATCCCACTTTCCCTCCCTTATCTTCTCCTACGCCCCTCATATCACCACTTTTTTACATAGCATCCTCAACAGTGTCTTGGAGGTGAGGGCAAGAAGTCTTTACTGCACATGTCAGATATACAGAGTTAAATTATGTGGGAAGTGTGGGCAGCAGGCTGAAATGTTCCCAATTCCTATCAGTAAACGGGATTGTTTCAGTTGGCTTTCTATTGCTCTGATGAAATGCTTGGGGAGGAAAGGGTTCATTTCAGCTCACAGTTCATAGACCATCTTGAAGTCAGGGCAGAAATGGAAGCAGAAACTATAGAGGAATCGTGCTTAATGGCTTGTTTCCTCAGTTTGCTTAGTTTGCTTTCCTAAACAACATAGGACCACCTGTCCAGGGGTGACAGTGAACTGGGCCCTCCCACATCGATCATTAATCAAGAAAATGTCCTCACAGACTTGGCCTACAAGCCAGTCTGATAAAAGCAATTCCTCATTGATGTTTCTTCTGATATGTCTAGGCTTGTGTCAAGTAGACAAAAGCTGGCACAGAGACTACGAAGTATTGTGTATATGTTAGGCTGAATGGGCACTTAGTTTTGAGATGCGGTCTTGCCATGCATGGCTGGCTGGCCTTCAACTCTTAGCAACCATCTTGCCTCAGCCTCCTGAGTACTGGAATTACAAGTACAGTCTCACACCTTTCAGGGCTGAGTACTTTCTAGAATGTCCAGTGCTAGTTTCAGCAATGTAAAAACATAATGTCCTCAAATCCCAATTGCCATGCTGCCATGGTGGAACTGCCAGTCATGCCTGGAACATTCTCTGATTAAGAGATCAGAGTGGCAGAGGAAAAGGGGCTGACTGGATGACAATGCTTCTATTTTCTCTCAAGGGGGCGGCTCAGTTTCTGGGTTCACCCAAACTGCTCTCTGATCTTAGCAGTTTGGGGGAAGTTTTTGGTTCCCTGTCTACTTGAATCTCATGATTTCTTAAGTGATCTTAATAGGATGTTTCAGGTCAGCAGTTGGAAAGGGGAAAGAAACACTTACCAGGAAAAAATGAAACACAATCATCCATCCCCATCCTCCATCCAGGGGTTTAGTGTAAGGGAGGGCCTTTTCTTCCTTCTTCATCATGATGCTTCCTTTATGTTACCTACAGAGATAACTGTGACAGATCCAAAACATAGTTGATTCAGCAGTCAAGAGAGTGACCTAAACTTTTGTGGGTTTTGTGTTTGTTTCTTTAGTTGGTTTTAAGACCTGGTCTTGCTATGTAGCGCTGGCTTCTCCAAAACTCATAGCAGTCCTGCCTTCACCTCCTGAAAGCTGGGATTATAGATGTGCATTGCTAAACTTTTACGTTTTGTTTTTCTCCATGGTGTGAAACCAATTATTCTATGGTTTTACCTTTTTCTTCCCCTTAGTTACATGAGAAGTCTGCTTGGTGTAAATAAGGGCTCAACCTCATTTCCCTGACAGTAATGGCCACTTCACTTGTGTTCGGGATCACCACCAGCTCTAAGCCAATTCTAGAGGAAGCCGGATAGAAAGATGCCAGTTTTTCCAGGCCCCAGAGAAGACCAACCCAAAGCCCAATTCCATTTTCACCTTACCTTTAAGGATGTGTTCAGCAAACGAATCCTCTACAGATAAGGAAATTTTGGAGGAAAAATTAGTTACTTTTCCTAAAATGTAACTCTTTTTTTAAAAGACTTTTTATTCCACTGCTCGGTGAAAACAACCAGGCATTGTAGTCAGCAGGGCTGAGTGGTTGAGACACTCCTGCCAATGGACTTTACTTCCTGAGGGTGGAGGAAAGACTGTAACCTGAGAGCAACTGGGGCCAGCCTTCCCACAGGCACACAAGGTAAACTTTTTTTTTCCACCACCAGCCAAAAGCTGTTGGAGTAAACCAAGGAGAAAGTCCTCCCAGTGACACCTCAAGCCTGGGGGGAGGAGAGGATGGAATTCCAGAGTTTTGAAATACTTGTTCAAAGTTCCTCAGGGATTCTCGAGACTGGTTTATAAGAAACAAAACTCTTCCAGAGCTGGAGAGCTTTTTCTTGGACCACAGATGACGGTGCTGGAGCTGCAGATATTGCTCCATGATAGCGTACCTGCTTAACTTGGGTACCTGGATCTAGTCCTTAGTAGCAAACACAGTAGCAGTCCACAGTAAATTCAGCCTGCTCTGCTCTTTTGTGCTCGCTGACTAAATAGTACAATTACTAATTTGGGGTTTCAGGTCCCATTTTAATTGCTTTTTGGAACCCGATTACTTTAAATTCGAATGTTTCCCATGAAAGACATATACTTAGATTAATTTTAATGAAACTTTTTTTAAAAAAAACTTAAGTTTGGAAGTGATTAAGCCTGAGTCCTAGTAAATTACCTAAATAATTCAACATTCCAGTCCTATTTCCTTCCTTTGCTCCACCTTCCACATTTAAAAAGAAAAAGTCAACAAGAAAATGCCTTTGATCTCCCTACACCAACATTCCAGATTTTAAACCAGAGTTTATTTTAAGCCAAAGTATGATTTTTTTGATTTGGAAATCTGCACTTTTTTTTTGTAGTTGTTTTTAGACAAGGGGGCTTCTCATCCTCTTAAAGCCCAACACTAATATGTTTTGATTAGAATGCTTGCAGGAGGACACTCAGTGAATGCAACCATGAAAAGATGATGCAGTTAGTTATGTGGTGTTTGTGGACAAGATCAAGGCAAAACTTAGAGGGAGAGGCATACTTTTCAGAGAGCTTTGTGATAATTATGTACCCCAGAAGATGTTTTTAGCGACCATTCACAGAACTGTTTTCAAGGTCTTTGGTGGCATGCTTGCTACTCTTTTAAAGCAAACCTGTGATTTAGTCACAGGAGATGCAGTTGAGCTTGACATTGATAGCTCTGCCTGAAGCCCTGAGACCAGCTTTGAGACAGAGTGGAACAGGGTCATCTATGGGCTAAGAGGATTTTGACGTCCTCAGAGATGAGCCCCTTCAGCTACACCTTCTATATAGAAACCCCCAGGGATAGTGGGATAGTGAGTAATGCTGCTTTGGTTAGAATCTCAACTTTGCATTTTCAATCCTGAAATTCTGAGCAAGTTAACCTCTTTAAATTTGTTTCCTAAGCTATAAAATGTGGCTAATGCTATTCTGCAAGACTGTTTAAGATTAAGATTACTGCTTCCTGCGGAAGCTCACACTTACAATCTCAGCACACCAGATGCTGGAGCAAGGAGGATTGCTGTGAGTCTGTGCAAATCTGGGTTAAGTCAGACCTTTCTTATACCTCTACCTCCCCCACCCCACAAAAAATAAAACCCCATGAATCATTCTTGTTAATCAGAAGGAATAACTGTTAAGCTATATTGGATATTAGTTAATATTTTGGCACCCATGCCCACTGACTTAATGAAGTTTCAGAGTCCTTAAATACATGCTTAATTTCCCAGCTAAGAATTTACCGTCATTACCTATTACCGTTGTTCTACTGTCTGATGACTACTAAATAATTTTTAGCCCTTGGAACTCAGAATTTAGTACGACCTAGGTTAGGAAAGTTATCCAGCTGAACCTTTCCTTGTCCTTGTTCAGTCCTTACCTTTAAAATGTCGGCTCACTGTTGGGTGGTGGTAGTACATGCCTTTAATCCCAGCACTCTGGAGGCAGGGGCAAGCGGCAGCCAAGGTGACACAGAGACAAAAAGTTTGCTCACAAAGCTGGGCATAGTAGCACATACCATTGATCCCAGCACTCAGGAGGCAGAGGCACGCGGATACATGAGTGTGAGGCCAGCCTGGTCTACATAGTGAGTTCCAGGACAGCCAGGGCTGTGCAGAGAAACCCTGCCTCAAATAAACAAAAAGCCAAAATAAATAGAATAAAAAATAAAGTTGGCTTACAGAGTTGGCCTCTAGCTGGTATTTGGAAACTTAGTCTTCAGGAGAATACCTACCACCATTGTTCTATAGGGAGGAAACAATCTGACTTATGCCAAACACTCTTCTGGGAACCTGGAAGTTTGCCATTTGTTTGTAGACAATGCTCATGTGATCATCCTAGTCTGGGTACTGAGAGTGTAGTGAACTTCTCTAGCTGAAGATATTTCATAGATGTTTTCACAACTCAGTGCTGGAGTACATTCTATGTGACTTGACTGAAGGATAATTGTTGGAACTTTGTGCTTGTTTCTTTCTCGTTTTGTCCCAAGTACCATTTTCTTTTGTTAATTCACCTTTTATTATATGATTACAAGGAAATGTTGAATCCTAGTGAATCATCAGACCTAAGTGTCTTAGTTAAGGTTTCTATGGCTTCAATGAAACACTATGACCAGAAAAAAAGCAAGTTGGGGAAAAAGGGTCTATTTGACTTATACTTTCATATCATTGTTTATCATCAAATGAAGTCAGGACAGGAATTCAGGCAGGTCAGGAATCTGGACGCAGGAGCTGATGCAGAAGCTATAAAGGAATGCTGCTTATTGACTTGCTCAGCTTGATTCTTATAGAACCCAGGACCACCTCAGGGTCCTACAATAAGCTGGGCCTTCCCCCATCAATCACTAATCAAGAAAATGGCCTAACGGCCTGCCTATAGCCCAGTCTTAAGGGAGACATTATTTTTATAAAGATTTATTTATTTTATGTATCTGAGTGCTCTGTCTGCATGCCAAAAGGGGGCATCAGATTACATTAAAGATGGCTGTGAAGCACCCTGTGGTGACAGGGAATTGAACTCAGCCAGTGCTCTTAACCTCTTGAGTTATCTCTCCAGCCCTAAAGTGTCACATACAAACTTTCAGTAGGTTTTGGGTTTTTTGAGGCAGGGTTTCTTTGTGTAGCCTTGACTGCCTTGGACTCACTTTGTAGACCAGACTGTTCTTGAACTCAGAGATCTGCCTGCCTTTGCTTCCCAGGTGTTGGGATTACAGGCGTGTACCACCACACCTGGGCTTTTGGAAACATTCTCTTTTTTTTTTTTTTTTTAGAGACAGGGTTTTTTTTTTTGTGTAGCCCTATCCTGGACTCCCTTTTTAGACCAGGCTGGACTCAACCTCATAGGAATCTGCCTGCCTCTGCCTCCTGAGTACTGGGATTAAAGGCATAAGCCACCATGCCTGGCTGGAAACGTTTTCTTAATTAAGGTTCCTTCTGCTCAGATGACCTCAGCTTGTGTCAAGTTGACATAAAACTATCCAGCACACTGAAGAATTTGTCTGGCTTTTCTCAAGAAAAAAATGTTCTCCAGAGCAAGAAACAGTTGGCAGTGGAAGTGGGGACAGTAAGGCTTACTATAAGTAATTGGTTCACATAATTATGGGGACTGAGAAGGCCAACCTCTGCAATCAAAAAACTGCAGACCTGGAAGACAATGGTAGAGTTCCATTCCAAATGAGGTCAGCAAAGCTGAGGTATAAGTTTCAGTGTCCCTGGCCAAAGAAACAAACAAATAGGGAGAAAGATTGGAAGTCTATTCAAAGGTTCACTGGGTTACAAGAGGCTCACAAACATACTGATTCAAATGGTCTTATCCAGACACAGTGAGAAATGACTTAACTTCAATTATCTTGGCATCTCATGGTGCAGTCAAGTTAATACACAAAATTAACCATCATAGGGACAGGCTTGGGAAACCCCATGCAACCGTATTTCAGCTTTAGTTCTGTGCAGACTAGAAAATTACCTATCTCCAATGTGGTGTTTTGAATGAGAATGGCCATTTGAATACTTGGCCCCAGTCAGAGCTGACTGCAAAGGATGAGGAGGTGTAACACTGCTTGAAGAGACTTGCACTGGGTGCAGGCTTTGAGGTTTCAAAAGATTCTTGGCATTCCCAGTGTGCCTTTCTCTCAGTGTGCCTCCTGC
This sequence comes from Pachyuromys duprasi, assembly GCA_028658305.1. Lineage (NCBI taxonomy): Eukaryota > Metazoa > Chordata > Mammalia > Rodentia > Muridae > Pachyuromys > Pachyuromys duprasi. Next base: position 87,440,644 of record CM053744.1, read on the forward strand.
TTTTGGAACAAGATGTGATCTCTTAGCTGTTCCCACCACCATGGTCTCTGCTACACCATAATAGAGTCTAATCAGCACTGTGATTAGAATCAGAAACTGTGAGTCCAATGAAAGGCCTTTTCTAAGCTGTCATGCCATGTGTTTTACCACAGCAGGAGAAAAGGAACAAGACATCCGGCCATCAGGACTTCCCAGCAAGAGTCTTGTTTTATTAATAAATTGGATATACTTTTTTCTACCTCAAATGGTTACTGTGAGTAAATGAGAAAATGTTTGCTTCACAGACACTGCTAAAGAAAGGGGTTAAGAGATAAGCAGATATAGCATGACATGTGGCACAAGCAATGGGCAGGAGCTGGGTCTGGCAGGTCATGACAGGAACTTTGGATTCTGTTCAAAATGCAACAGATGGGAGGTATGTGGTGTGCAGTGAGCACTTACATTTTGTTACTGAGCATTACCATCACCAGGATGCCCTGTCAAATTCAACGTAGCTGAAATCCATCACCTCTCTTCTGTCCTAGGACATAGGCTAGGAAATTCCACCCTTGTTCCTATTCTTCTTTGCCCTGTTGCCTTTTTCTGTATTTAGTATCAAGCTGATTACTTTATGGAACCCATTCTTTCCTAAACTAGGTGATACAGAAGATTAAGTGAACTAAATGCATATAAGTTCCTCAGTGTAAGCCCAGCATACAAAAACCTCACTGAAGACTGACTTGTAAAAGCCAGGCATAGCGTCTTGCGGGAGGGGACTGGCCCCACCCCTTGCTACCATTGCTTGGCTCTGCTCAGTGCATGGCTTGTGACATGGGTGCAGGTGGAGAAAGACTCCTCCAGGGCAGATTGCCACTAGGAATTCAACCATGGACACCACACAATGGACTTGCTTTTTTCCTTTTTTGGCAGGGAGTAGAGCGTCACAGGGAGGGAATCACATGGAAAGATTGGGAGATGAGGAAGATGGGATTGGGGTACATGATATGCAATTCCCAAATAATTAAAAAAAAAAAACAGCATAGTGGCACACACCTATAATCCTAGCACTTTTGAAATGAGGCAGGAGGATCAGAAATTCAGGGACATTTTTGAGTGAATAGTGTGTTTAAGGCCAGCCTGGGATACAGGACCCTGATGTATGTTTTAATGTCTTAGTACGTTTGGGCTAGAAATTGGAGAATGATGAACAAAAGTTTTTCTTATTGGAAAAAGAAATGAACTTGGCCCCTAGGCTTTCTTTCCAAGACAGGCTGGATCAGAAATGTGTAGCTCAGACCAGCCTTGAACTCACAGCAATCTTGTTTTAGCCTCTCATGAGCGAGGATTAAATTAGGCAAGGGCCACCTTGTCTGGCTAGGTCTAGCATTTTCTTTTGGGGGCTAGTCCTGGCTGTCCTGGAACTCACTCTGTAAAACAGGCTGAGTTCCCAGAGATTCACCTGCCTCTGCTGGTGTTAAAGGCCTGCACCACCACTACCCAGCTAGGTCTAGGATTCTTAAGAAGCCATTTCTTTGTGTTAGCTGCCTTCCAGCTATTTCACCTCCTGGCCTAACAGACTAAAGCATTTGTGTTAAAAAGTATTCCTGGTTTGCCCTGACATTGCTTTCTTCTTGTTAGAAATCCTTACTCTTTGCATTCATTCCCAGTTTGTACCACAGACCCTTACACTAGCGTATTCAGCAAGTGTGTATTTAGTGCCTTCTGTGTACCACCAACTCTTCTTGGTGCTTGGAAGAAAAGACAAAGGTCATGCTCTCATAACAGGGTTGTCGGTGGTGCTGATAAACATTTATATTGCATGCTTAAAGTAGGATATATTCATATCCTTGCAAGTGTCCTACTCAAAATCCTTATTCTGTAAATAGCATCTTACACTAATATTCTAGATTTTTTTATATTGGGAAATATTAAATTGCCAAAGAACAGTAGGAATTATCTAAACAAACAAACTAGGGGCTGGGAAGACGGCTCAGTGCGTAAAAGTACTGCAACCTAAGTTTGATCCCCAGAACCCATGGTATGAGAGAATAAACTCTCCAAAGTTCTCCTCTGACCTCAACACTCATACAAAAATCTGAATTCACACATATCATACACAGAGTAACAGAATACACACACATACACAGAAAACTAACCTTTTTGCCTGCCTGTGCAGTACTCTGTTGAGAATCACTGAAGGTTGAAGATTACCTTTACTCTCAAATGGTAACAAAACATTTTTGGTCCAACATTCAATTATTTGACAGTCTGGGCGATGTTAAAAATGTAGGCCCTCAGAGTGACTATGCTAATTCCTCTGTTTTAGTGATACAAACAAAACAGGGTGACTTACGTGTAGGACAATGTTATCAAGAATGTACTGTATTAAATAGTGAGAAATAGTTTCTTGTCTCAGTAAGGACTTAAGGATATTACCTATTTTCACTTAGGCTGACGGAAATGTTTGCTGGTACATAAGAACACAGATATTTTAAGGAACTTATATCACAATCTGAAAACCAAAGAAGAAAATGGGCATTAAGTAACAGCTTAATGAACCAGAAATGAGCCAACTTTCCTCTAAACAGATTTATTGACCACAACAAAGTTCTATATACAAAGTGACCTGGACCTTGGTGACAAATGCCTATAATCCCAGGATACAGGAGTTTGAAGCAGGAGGTCAGCCTGGGATACGCAGTTCTAGGCAATGATGAGCTGCAATATTGGACTGCAGTGACTGTCACCAAAGAGCAAAATGACAAAAGACCCCCCAAACAAAACAAAACACAATTACAGTCCTTCCTAACTGGTATCTTGTCATATAAATAAAGTCCACACTGCACATTAAGTGAACAGCCTAACTTCTGGAACTTTAATAGTTTTACAAGTTAACTGACACAGCCTGATTCCCTGTGTCAGGCAGCTGGAGAAGTGACATGAGATGTCAAGAGGCCATTTTGTGCACTGCCACTGTGATGCCATCGTGTTTCTGGATCATGATGTTCCTGAAAATCAAAATAGAAAACATTCAGCACACTAAACAGACAGGACTTAAGTGTAACATTGAAAGAGATTTGGTTTAAGACCGGTGCAGCGGTGCACGCCTGTGACCCCAGCACTCTGGGAGGCGGAGGCAGGCGGATCTCTTGTGAGTTTAAGGGCAGCCTGGTCTACAAAGTGAGTTCAGGACAGCCAAGGCTACACAGAGAAACCCTGTCTCAAAACAAACAAAGATTTGGTTTAAGATACAAAGCAATACATTTCTCTGTATCCACAGTCCCTGTTGAGAAGTCAGTCACAACTCCTACTGCCATAACCTCTGCCATGCATTCCCATCCATAAAGGGGACTCTACCGTCACGCTACGAGACAGACCTTCCCGTAAGAAAAGTAAGGAGATAAATAGAAAGCATATATAGGCTTGAAAGAGTTGAGAATTATGGGTAAGTATAATTATCAACAGAAACATGAAATTAATCCTTTTTAAAATTTTTACTTTTTTTAAAATTAATACTGAACTCTACTGTTCAATGAATTTTTTTTTTCTGGAGGTGTTTGATGGCATTGCTGGGAGTTAGAAATACAGGGCCAGGCTGGAGAGATGTCTCTGCGGTTAAGAGTATCAGCTGCTCTTCCAGAGGACCCAGGTTCAATTCCTAGCACCCACATGGCAGATCACAACTGTCTGTAACCCCCTTTCCAGGGGATCTGACATCCTCACACAAACATACAGTCAAAACACCAATGTATTAAAATAAAAATAAATAAATCTTTAAAAAAAAAAAAAAAAAGAAAGAAATACAGGCCCTTGCACATGCTATCACTAGCCTAGCCTCGTGGTATTTCTGTGTGTGTGCCATACGTGCATGGCTGCCTGAGAAGGCCAGAAGGTGTTGGAGCTTCTGGAGTCAGAGCCGTTGTGAGCTGCCAAATGTGGGTGCTAAGAACTGGCGCGGGTCCTCTGGAAGAATGATATACACTTTTAACCACTGAGCCACCTCCCGAGCCACTAATTTTCATTACACGTCACTTATTGTTTGGTGTGTGGATGCGTGCCTCTGCTTATATGCTGACACCAGAGGACAACTTGACGGAGTTTGTTCTCTTCTGACCATGTGGGTTCAGGTCAGAACCTGGTATGGAGTTCAAGTCATCAGGCTTGCTCCTCTATTTGCTGAGTCATCTTGCTGGATCCTGGTTCTACCTTTAATCTGGATATAGATTATACTTAAATTAATGTTCTCTTTTTCTCCATTCCCCCAACTGATCATAGTATACATTTTTTTTAAGGTTCATTTTATCTATGTCTGTCTGAGTGTGCATATACAAGTATGTGCAGATAAACACACCTATTTACATGCCTGGATATCAAAAGAAGGTGCTGGGTGCCCTCTATGACCATGCACCTCTTCCACTGATACAAGTTCTTATCCTTGAACCCCAGACTACTTTTCTCCTGTAGACTGGATGACAGCAAGCCCAAAGATCTGCCTGTCTCTGCTCTATCCCAGACTTGGAGCTGAGGTTACCGGTGTTTGTGGGATGCCCAGCTTGTTATATGGGTGTGGAGTGCTAGGATCTAAACTCCAGTCCTCAGGACTGTGGCTCAAGCACTCATCTTAAATGCAGACATCTCTCTTTGCCCCATAATTTTGTATTCTTTCTTCATTTAGCATATTTATGAAGACCTTTATCTTGGAATATCTTTAACATTTATATTATTTTAGAGAATTATATTCAACTAATCGTTTTTTTGTGCTTTTATTGTTTTCTTCTTTTTTGGGAGGAGGGGGCAAACTGGCAGTTGATGACAGTTCTTATCCCTCATATTAATGAAGAGCTGTCATGCCCACTGGCCCTGTGGTACACCAACTAAGGAACTACTACTTGATTGGAAAGCCCAATCAAGTTTTTCTGAACAAGAAAGGGATGTGCTGATAGGTACTCACCCATTGTCTGATTCTAAACATACCACAGGGATGTCAGTGGGGTCAGAGGTTAACTTAGCTGCCTGCTGGGCTAGAACAGATATCACTCCAGCATGCTCATCTGAGAGGGTACCACGGCCTAGAAAATAGTGATGAAATTGTTACCTAAGGGTCTAAAAATGAATATAATCCTGTAGTTTAGTATCTCCTACTGGATTATTCATGGAAAATTAACTCAGCTTACAGCCTTTTGCCTTTAGGTTAGATACTGACATGAAATGATTTCCCCCATCTGGTACTCAGCTGATTACAATCAGTAAGAAAGTCTGGCAATTGTTCTTAAATCAGCAAAATCATGAATGACATACAATTTTCAAAGTTATTGCCATCATTATACTATCTCTAAACACCTTCTCAAGCATATAAAGAAGCCGTAACTCAAGTCATCTGATGGTCATAAACGTATTTTATAGGAACCTTACTGAAACCAAGAAATTCAAACGTGAGAATGACAAGAAGCACTCAATATGGATGAGAGGCTTGTTGAAACTAATTAATTCCTTATGGAAACCTGATTTTGTCTAAGCTCAGCCTCTAAGAACAAGGAGAGGTTCAGCTGTCAGTTCACCTTGCCAGCATATGTGAACACTGGTAAGCAATGACTTCTGCTAGCATAAGCTACTACTTTCAATGTCCCAGGATTCTTCCCCATTGTTTTATCTTTTATTATTAACTATATCAGGTTCTAGGTACAAAAGCAACTACAGAGCTTACAATAGATCCCTGAAATAAAGGCAACAGGGGCTTGCTTTACATCTGAAGCTAAGGGAGTAAATAGACTACACCACTCCGCAGAAATCCTGGATTCACTATTACTACATAAAAAACCCACAGGCCAAAGTGCAGCCTGAAGGGCTACTGCAAATAGTAGCTTCATAAAAACTTGAAGGTTTTACTTACTCAATTTTAGATTTTCACACACAAATTTAAGATTTTCCATTAGTGATTTGGGAAATGCTTAAAAATTTTACCTTTGTTCCAAATGACTGCTTTTTGTATAAGATATAACTGCGTTACCTCTGTCTGTTACCATAACAGCGAAAGGTCAGGGCTCTTAAGAAGACCTGCATTAGTTATAAGAATTCCTGGGTTTACTAGTTTCTGACATTAATAAACCTTAGCTATTTACCATTCTGGACTTAGTTCCTTCTATATAATTGCTACAATTTATTGAACATCACATCTTGGTTCTGTAGTGAGTGTTTCAAGCTTTGGAACTAGCTAAAATATCCTATCTGAATCATTCATTAGTTGTATGACCTCAGACAAGGTTTTAATTTCTCTACCACAAAGGGCCTTTAGGGGGACTATTTAAGTTTTACAATGTAAAACACAAAGAATGGTGTCTGGCTGGGTATGGTGGTGCACACACCTTTATTCCCAGCATTCAGGAGGCAGAGGCAGGCAATCTCTGTGAATTACAGGCCAGCCTGGTCTACAAAGTGAGTTCTAGGACAGTCAGGACACATAGAGTAAGTTGTTTTGTTTTTTTTTTTTAAAGTGGGGAGGGGGGGGAGTGAAGGTGGGGATGGGAATAGTCTCTGATACTTAAGAGGCCAACAAATGCAACTCTTAATTATATTATTTACATATTTACATATATATATATATATCATAGCATTATTGAATCATCCAATGAAGAAACTAGAGACTCCTTCTGTTCTGGGCTCATGTTAAGATAGACTAGGAGAATGGGGTTGAAGTCAGATCCATCCAACTGTGAAATTCCTATTTTACTGACACAACACTGTTAAGAGTGGCTGTACTAACAGCTAGCCTCATCCATCTTTCAGAGTTATTGAAGCAATTAAGGAAATAATACAGCTCGACAGTCCTTGCACATAGAATGACGATTGTCCTTATCTAAAGCCCTTTCCTAGACCACTTGAAAATTGTTCAAAACTATCTTAGTAGGGACAATTGTAAAACTTCGTGGAACATTTCTTCTTCTAAAAAAACAATTGAAAGGCTCCAATTATTTAGTCTTTCTTGGAGACGATCTCTGTGCTAAAGGGTTAAAGGGAATAAAAGCTAGAGAGCACAGCAGCAAGGTAAGACTCCCAGTGAGCCTCAAAGGGAGATTTAGACACTTACAGCCCAGATTAAGTCCTTGTGAGTCTGTGCACAGGACTCCAACAATGGATGGATTCTTCATTCTAGTTTTAGGAGTACAAGAAAGACAACCAGACGATGTGAAGAAATATTTAAATTATTGTAGTACAAATAGGTTTTTCTATGCACCAAGTATTAAGCACTTCAAATCAACCTTTAAAAAAATTTCTTCCCCTTCTAAAAAAAAACAAAAACAACAATTGTGAGTTGTATAAATAAAAAAATCGTTTTCTCACAATAGACTGAGCCAGGTACCTCTGGGCTTCATAGGGCCACAAACACTGCAGTTATCTAGGGTTTTGTTCTTGGTACAGAAACATGCTCTAGAATAGCAACTCATTAAGACAACTATTTAAAATCTAGGCAACAAGAATTGCTCTAGGAGGGAATTAAGAAGCTGAAGAGGAAGGGTGTCTCCTTGTATAAACACTTTACATTTCCCAATTTTAAATTTTACGGAGACAGCCGAAAAACTTAACGGATGCCTTTACTTCACAAGCGCGGAGTAATTGACGAGTTACACACGCGTGCATTTGCACTGCGGAGGCTCAATCTAGCCTATCTGGTGCATCCTTTCCCAAACTTACTCCGTTTCCCAAACTTCTGAAGAGCTATTCGGACCCTACGGAAAACTTCTATGTGACAGGTGATTTGGGCCTCTCTGGCTGGGGCCCACAAGACTCTTTCTCCATAGGGGAGCGTAGAGTCTGGTGAAACTTTAATTTCGAGTCACGCGCGGCCCGGCGTCGGCAGAAGTCACTCGGTCGCCGCCGCCCCGAGTGCCCCGTACGCTTCCGCGGACACTCGCCGTCCGGGCCGCCTGCCCCGCTCCAGCTCTGTCTCCCGCGCGCAGGACCGAACGCACGCACTACTCACGTGTCCTCCAAATGCTGCTCCAAAGTCGCCTCCATCCCGCCCGCTGTCCGCCCCAGCCCAGGACCCCGCAGGAAAACGCTTCCTCCTTCACGGAAAGCCTCGGTCACGTGACTTGAGCGAGGCAGGAGCCCGGACGGCGCCTCCAGAGGGACCAAATTCAGCGCTGCGCTGCGTCCGCGTTCTTTACGAAAAGACATAGCTGTTTAAACCGGACCGGTCCTGCTTGGCGTTCGGCTAGGGGTCCTCGCTTTCTAGTTACTCCTCATCCGCAGGGAGGTCTGCAGTTCCCGAGAGCCTCAGCTTCTGGCCTAGCAGCTGGTCTTTGTGATTTTTAACCTTTGGATTTCGGTTCAAACGACTCCCAGCCCAAGCCAGAGGTGGACCTTGTTTAAGTTTTAAAGTAACCAGGCAGATCGGGCAGGGTCTCCTCTAGGCAGTAAAGCAATCACCAAGAAGACCCAGGTCCGTTGGGAAGGGGTGTACACGCGGGACTAAAGGAAGAGATAGCACAGGTAGAACCCCCAAACTGGGTGCTAGGAAAGTGTCAGAGTCTTAACATATTAAGACATTGGTGCCTTCTTTGTTCGCCCAGGCTGGCCTCGAATTCTCCGTCCTGGGTCCTGGGATTCGTATATTTATGAATTGTTCCCCAGAAAAGCAGTACAGACTTACACTCAGAAGCTTTGATGAAAATGACCGTGTATCCATGGTTCTCCACTCTTCATTCATCTCTACTCCTCCTGTGTAGCATGCCTTGCTCCAAGTTTTCTCCAGCAATCTCACCTCTGGTATTTACTCAGTCTGTTTTCTGATCTGCTGCCCATAATAGAAGGGGGTCGAAATAGTTCTTGAATTTAGAGTCTGTCCAAAACCATATTGTTAAAATGAAACTTACAGAATTTTTAAAAAATAACTTTATGACTCAGGTTTACCACTAACGTGTTTCTCTTACCTCGGCCTTCCTAAAGCTGCAGTTGCAGGTGTGAGTCACCATGCTTGCCTATGCTTCCAGAATTATGTTGTTTGTATGTTTGTTCATGTGTGTCCTGATGAATGTGTTTTCTTGGGTTCAGTGTTTGCAGGTGTACAAGCATGTATGTGCATGTGCAGGTGGAGGTCAGAGATCAGCCTCATCTTGTTCCTCAGGTGCCACTAACCTTGTTTTTTTGAGACAGAGTCTATCACTAACCCGGGGCTTTGATTAGGCTGGCCTGGCTGGCCAGCTAGGCCCAGGGATTTTCTTGTCTCTACCCATCTCAGCTTCTCCAGTGTTGGGATTACAAGACCATACTTGTAATCTGTGACACCATGCCCATGCCATTATCCATGGGCTCTGGAAACTAAACCCAGGTCTTCATATTTTCAAGGTAAGAATGCTGACTGAGCCAGCTCCCCAGCTCCTGGTTCTAGAATTTTAGCTTTCTTAGGATTCCAATATATGTGGTGCAATTCGGGCTTTGGGGGCACAAGCTTTGGAGAAATTGCCTGAGTTGTAGGGTACCACAGCGTGGGGTATCCAGATGTTAGAACAACAGTTGAAAGATACCCTTAGACACCCTTGCACACCATAAGGCATGCCGGTAATAGCAGCACTTGGGAGGCTGAGGTTGGAAAGTTCTGAGTCCCAGGCTAGCCTGGGATTCATACTAAGATCTTCTGTTTGAGTATATACTATTCAAGGCAAAGTTTGCCCCAGTTGTCCAGTAGAGAGCCTGCTCCTTGCCAATGCTATCCCTGAGGAAAGAGTATCAGTTCTGCGTGCCTTCGGTTCCAAGTGGTAAAAATGTTACTGAGGGGCTGGAGGGATGGCTCAGTGCTTAAGAGCACTGTTTACCCTTCCAGAGGCCCTGAGTTCAATTCCCGGCAATCACATGGTGGCTCAGAGCCATCCACACTGGGATCTGATCCCCTCTTCTGGCATCAGGTGTACATGCAGATAGAGCACTCATATACATAAAAATAAACAAATAAATCTTTAAATTTTTTAAAAAGTTACTGAGACTCCTCAGCTTGGCCTTTCTGTTTTCTTGTGCTGAGGAGCATATCTAGGACCTTGCTCATGCTAGGCAGGTGTGCTCTACTGCTCAGCTCTACCTTCCGCCCAGTTCTGGCTTTCTAATCCTCCACATCATTGTCCAGGCAGATACAATGCGAGCCACTCTTGTAGTTTTAAATAGCCTGGAGCCACATAAATGAAACAGAAGACATTAACTTTAACACCATTTTGTGTAACTAAAATGTCATTTCATATGTAATTGATTTTTTAAAGTATTATTTTCTGTCCTGTCTTAAGTGTTTAAAATATAAAGTATATTTTGCAGTTTGGCACACTGCAGTTCAGACTAACCACATTTCAAGTACTCAATAGCCTTGACTGAATTCAAGTTCAACTCAAGTGAACTCAGTACTTGAGTAGCTTCAGTTTTGGCAAATATGTTTTCAGGGTATCTTTGAGACCAGGAGCTGTTCTCAAAGCCAGATAAATGATTAAAGGATTTTCAGAAAGGCTACAGATTAAGAAGATTCTTAAGGTGGAAGGCAGGCCATTCAGGAGAAAAGAAAACAGGAAAAGGAGGAGATTTGGCATGTGGGAAGTGACAGGGGTTAGGTTGTTGTCTTTTTTTTTTTTTTTTTTTTCCTATTTTGCCTCCTTTTGCCCTGCACAGGTGGGTGGAGTGAAGGAAAGCTATAGAAGTAAGGGTAGTGCTAGGAGCTGGGCTTTGGCTCATAGAGGGTGTCTGACTTTGCATTGCTTTCTGCTTTCTTTGGCATTCAGGGTACTTGATGACTCTATATTCCCAGTTTTGAATGCTAGAAGTCATTTCTGGAATGATTGGGGGGTGGGGAGGAATCCCAAACACCCATATCAGATCATCGGCCTCATTGGGTTGGAGTTTTTCTTGTGTTTACTTTGCAGGAATGGATAGAATGCCTTCTCCATCTCTGTCCGGGAGGCCCACGGAGAAACAGAAGCTGGGTGAGCACTTCCTGGAGACACTTTTTCTTTCTAATGCCCGTGTTTGCACACAGAGCAGGAAGTTCCCTGTGCCATTGCCACAATACTTTGTATTGGTTGATCTCCCTTCCCAACTTCTCTCCTCTGTGTCTCTCCTGCTCTCTGTACCCTTCCACCCTCAATATCCCAATGTCTACTTTTATGCTGCATATTTTTTTCACCTTCCCTATAGCCCTCCTTTCAAATCTATTTCCCCCCACCTCCCACCCCTGTGATCTCCTCTCTAGAGGGGAGTTTAGATGGCGTCCTTTTCTGATTGAAAATAAAGATATAAAAACTATCAAGTTAGTAACTTCAATTTTTTTTTTAAATCTCTCCCCTCCCTGCAAACAAGCTCTAAGAAACAAAAGTCCCTGGTGGGCACAGCAGAGAATGCCAAAGCCCACATACCCCAACCGGGAATGGGAAGGAGGTAGTGGGTCAGAACCCCAGATCTTGCATGCTGTCCTGGTGCTGTTTCCTCTGCTTTGACTCCCCTTTCTGAGTCTTTCTGAGGTTCAAGTACAGTATTGGTGGACCACTAATCCCAGCACGCAGGGTTTCTATGATTTTAAACCTACCTAGACTACCTAGTAAGTTTGAAGACAGCCTGAAATACAGAGAAAAACCTGTTAAAAAAGAAAGAAAGATCTTTAATGGTGGACCCAGCTGTCCTCTGGGTGCAGAGAGATGTCCTATCCCAGGGCCACCCACACTGTCCAGTGGATCACTCAAATGCTTTGTCACAGGCCTTCTGTGTAAAGAACTCTAATGAGCCACTAGAGGGCACCAAGGCCACAGAAAACTGCGCAATGAAGGGCCTAAAAGAGTGTGTGTGTGTGTGTGTGTGTGTGTAGGTAGGTAGGGGTGTGTTGGAGGATGAGGGGTGCAAGGAGGATCTATAAGCCTCCAGAGTTGGTAGAAAGTGGTAAAGAGAGTGTCAAGTATTAAATGTGGTAGGTAGCCTTTGAGTCAAAGGGATACATTTGAATCCTGGCCAGGGCCCTGGCCACCCGTGGGATCTCTGAGTCTCTGGGGGTCGTTTGGCATGGGAAGCAATGTCTTCTGCCTCACCAATGTGTAAGGAGGATTCCATGGGTTACTTTATGTAAGAGAGGCTGGTGCATTATCAGAGTCCATTTGAATAAGAAAATCTGTTATTTTCCTCAGGTTGATTATATCCTCAGATGATGATACATGTGAGAAAAAAGCACAAATTATCAGTGTCATATCCATGGGAGCAGCTGAACCTACACAGCTTCATTATAAAGCTGTGCCAAATGATGGAGTTACGTCAATTTTATTATTATTAGTTTTTTTTCTATAAAAAGCTATACATTTTCTATAAAATTATAATACAGCAAGAAAGAAAAAAGCCAGCTGAAGTTCCAGACCTAACTCTAATACTTCTAAGAAGAAGTGAAGTAGAACAAGGGGAGGTAGTGGAAATGGGGAAGGCATGAGACAGGATCCCAAAGTCTTGGTAGGTCAAGCATCTCTAAGCTGCAGCACAGAGCTCTTGTGAGGACCAGGGGCTGGGATCAGGGGTGTTCTTCCAGTTAGCATGGATACCACTGAGACCTGAGACTAGATATGAACTTGGCTCCTGCCTGTGCATTAATGCCATTCGTGGTTTGTGTGTAAGAGCTGTCAGCTGTATGACAAGTGACTCACCTTCATCACCACACTTCTCAGAAGACACTGCAGTGTGTGAGCTGGGTATGGTGTCATACAGCTGTAGTTCCAGAATTCTGAAGGCAGAGGCCCCACACATTTGAGGCTAGTCAGTTCTACATAGAGAGTTCCAAGCCAGCCAGGGCTACACAGAGAAACTTGTCAAAACTGAAACAAAACTTTGGCCAGATCCTCCTGGTTGAGAGTGATAAACTCACCCTCCTTCCTGTACTCCCCACTCTGCCTGGAACACAGTCCTAGGACTCAGGGCCAGAGGTGGTGGAAGCCCAGTCCACAGCTCTTACTCTATACAAGAAGTGTGAGGTTCATAGAGAAGTGATGTTTAATTTATAATTTTTCACTCTAGTATTCCACCGTATCATGCTGCCAGATGCTATTGAGCTGTAGTTTCAACCTGCTTCAGAGAGATTCACTGAGTTGAATTATGAGTTGAATTTTTACCTCCTCCAAATTCACATGTGGGGATTCTAACCTCCAAGTGCCTTGTGGAATGTGTAAAGGTCTACTTTGGGGATAGGGCCTTTATAGAGGGCAGTCAAAATGAAGACATTAGGGTGGGTCTTAACCCTATGTGACGATTGGCATCATCATATAGAAAGATGTATCTAAAGGAGACAGGCTCTGGCTGTAAACACCTGACTATCAGCCAAGGAGAAAAGTCTAGAGGAAACTACTCTGCCAAAACCTTGATTTGGGGCTTCTGTCCTCCAGACTCGTGGGTAAACCACCCAGCTTGTGGTTCATTATTATGGCATCCCTGGAGATGTATCCAGAAAGCCCACAAGTCAAAGCAGAATCAGAAAGACACTTAGTGACTTTTTGTTAACAGAAGGACTAGTTGGTACAATCACCCTCCCAGAGGCAAAGAGAAGACAGATGAGTGTTCCAGCTTGCTCACAGTATGGCGGTTTTTTGTTTTGTTTTGTTTTGTTTTTTGGCTAAGATAGTTTTCTTCCATTGGACTTTGGCCCACAGTGGCAACATGACCTAATTAACTTGGGCTTTGAATCTTTAAAAAATTTTTATAGACATGTGTGCCATGTGCTTGTTATAGTTGTATGTGTGTGGGGGGTGGGGTATCATGCTCCAGAACCTTCTCTACCTCCTTTGAGGCCTCTTCTTGTTGGCTTGGAACTCACCAACTAGGCTAGACTGGCTGGCCACCGAGTTCCGGGAATCCCTCCTGTCTCGGTCTCTTAGGACAGCCATATACCGCCATGCCCAGTATTTTCACATGGATCTGGGGATTGGACTCAGGTCCTCATGCTTTCAAAGCTTCACCAATGAGCCGTTTCCCCATCTCATTGAGCCTATTTTATATCTGAGCCTCTGCTATACAAGGTACCCAATAAATGTGTATTGAAGAAATAAGGTGGGAAAATAGGCTGATGGTCACTCTTATCCAGCCATTGAGTGGGCAGGGGAATAGAGTATGTGCCTTCACTTGAAGATTAAGGTTTGATACTGTATCCTATAGCTGAGCTGAATCCTGATTCTAGAAAACACAGCGAAACATATTTTCAATGAGTCAAGGTATGCTAAAAACGTTTCAGAACAGGAAGCTATTTCCCCTTTGCTTTATTAATTTTGCTACCAAGGATAAATGAGACACAGACTTCTATATCCAAGCCTTCATTAGATGCCCGGTTAATGCAACCATGACAAATGGGAATGAAGCCCTTATGAATAAAAAGATGATCAACACCAGCATAAAAAAATTGCAGACCAGAGAAACGACAGCTTAGAGGAGTTGATAAAATACCCTGGCCTTAATTAGATGTCTGCATCACACATCAAATTAGACTTAATGTTAAGATTTATTGGCTTGGAATTGGGTAAGTGAAATGAGTTCTTGAAAATAAATGGAAAAGAAATTACCAGTATTAAATTTATTTTCAGGGCAGGCCTGTGCAGTGAGGCTTTTATCCAAAAGCAGGCCTTTGTTTGTATTGGCTGTGTGTCATTCTACCTAGCCTCTTCTGAGCCCAAGGTGGGTTCCAGAGACCCTGTCTGTGGGGAACAATAGTAATAGTAATTGCCATCTAGCCCTGCTATTACCCTATCAGAGTCCCTATTGGGCAGGGAAATACCCCCATATCTTTATTTCACTGCCTGCACCCTCAGGAGAGGATGGGCTAGAACAATGGTTCCAACCATTGGGTCACAACCTGTTTGGCAAACTTCTATGTCCAAAAACTTTACATTACCATTCACAACAGCAGTAAACCTACAGCTATGAAGTAGCAAAGAAGATTCATATCGGGGGTCATAGCATTAGGCAGGTTGAGAGCCAGTGCTGTAGAGACAGATGAACCACTCACTCTGCCCACTCCACCATGGAGCAGAGTACATTTTCTTCCTGGCTGCCACAGCCTACCCTGCAGTTCGCCTTTTGCGTCAAGGGGTTATCTATGATCACAGCATCTCATTATCCTCTTGGGAGACCTTGGGCAAGTTCTGCAGAGCCTTGATGGCTCCGATGTGTTTCTACTCTAGTGAGAGAACGAATGGTGCTAAATTGTGGTACCCTAGAATCCAGGAGAGAGTACGTACAGAAGCACAGTTTCGGGAACTTTACAACTTCAGAGTAGGTGAAAGCTGTTTTTTGTTGTTAGGATCTCAAGAAATCCTAGCAGAGGAAAACTGAATCAGGCTAAGTTGCAAGCAGTTAAGAGCCCTGACTTACAGAGTAGGATTACTAAAATGACGTGGGTACCCAGGCAATATCGGAAGTGCTAAAGAGCTCAGTCAGAGCTCCTACCCACAAAACTCCAAACCATACATGAAGAACATACCCTGTCCACAGGCACGGCAGTGCTTACATCTGCCCACAGAACTGGAAATACCTCTGCAGCCAGGACATAACCCACCCTATGCCCACTGTTGCTGCCCCTGCCAGCAAAGCAGAAGGCTCTCAGAACCTCTGAGCTGAGGTCCTGTGTAAGTAAACTTGAGCTTTAGTTGTAAAGGAAGTGGTGAAGGAGGTGTCCTTCTTTCTGTTAATGTCTTAAAAGGGCCCTGGATATAGACTAGGCCATTTACATGGTCCTGGTCAGTACGTGTGGTGATTTGAATGTGAATGCCCTCCACCTAAGGCTCATATTTTTAAATGGTCATCAGAGGGTGGAGCTATTTGGGAAGGGTTGGGAGGTGTGTCCTTGTTGGGGTAGTGTGTCACTAGGAGTGGGCTCTGAGGTTTCAAAAGCTCATGACAGGCTCGGTGTCTCTCTCTCTGCCTGCTGGCTGGGGATCAGGATGCAAAGCTCATCCACTGTTCCAGCACCATGTCTGTCTTGCTTCCCACCATCTGAAACTGGAAGCAAGCCCCCAGTTAAATGATTTCCTTTATAAG
This sequence comes from Pachyuromys duprasi, assembly GCA_028658305.1. Classification (NCBI taxonomy): domain Eukaryota; kingdom Metazoa; phylum Chordata; class Mammalia; order Rodentia; family Muridae; genus Pachyuromys; species Pachyuromys duprasi. The sequence goes on from CM053744.1 coordinate 87,456,643, forward strand.
AGTTGTGTTGGTCATCGTGTCTTTTCACAGCAACAGAACGGTGACTAAAACAGCGAGAAAGCTTCAAGGGTCACCTCCAGTGGGATCTTTGAGTTGATAAGGGGAGAACTAAGTTTGGATGTCCATCGCCTGTCCACTACTTGGGGAGCAACTTTATTGAGGGCAGCATTGCACAGCTGGCAAAAGGGAGAGTACTGCCATGCCTCTCTGCTGGGTAAAGCCAGCTGTACAGGAAGGCCAACGTACCTGGTCATTTTTAAATAAAGATTTATTTATTTATTATGTATACAATGGTCTGTCTGCATGTGCACCTGCATGCCAGAATAGGGCACCAGATCTCATTATGGATGGTTGTTAGCCACCACGTGGTTGCTGGGAATTAAACTCGGGACCTCTGGAAGAGCAGCCAGTGCTCTTAACCTCCGAGCCGTCTCTCCAGCCCTGAGCTGGTCATTTTGAGCCAGCTTCATGCTGTGGCCTCACTGCAGATTCAATGACTTTATGGATCTTTCGCCTCTTCTTTGCCAAGATCTGTACTGGGTAATAGAAAAGCAGGTGAGACCTTCTTCCCGGAGGAGCTAGTGTTCTATATAGTAATTATGTTAGAGATGGGGTTGGGAGATGGCTCAGTCACCCAGGTGCTTAGCAAGAGGACCTGAATTCAGCCCTCAGAACCTACATATAGCCGGAAGTGGGGGTACACACACACACTGCTGAGGAGGCCAGAGACAAGCTGGCCCTGAGGGCTCAATGTCCAGTCAGCCTAGCCTGCTTGTTGAGCTCCAGATCTTGTGTCAGGAAACAAGAGGCACAGCTCCCGAGGGACATCACCAAGGTTGTGGCTGGCCTCTATGTGTGTGTGCATGCATGAACACGCATACTTGCACACACACACACTCACATGAGAATGAAAGCAAATCTCACACTGAGTGTCGAGTAAGCAACTTTTGCAGAAGCCATATGTCTGTTCCTGTCCAAAGCCTGGGTCCCCCTTTGCTATTTCCAGGTATTAGATTCTAAGGAGAAGGCTTGATGGGCAACTCCTTTCTCTGGCTTTCAAAAATGAAGCTGCTTTCTCTGAGGGAGACGGGAGGGGTAGGAAGGAGGAAGAAAAGGGATCCCTTGGCTGAGACCTTTTCTGAACAGAAGTGTCTCATCTATTGTCTGTGATGGTTAATCGTCACTGTCAACTTGACAGGATTTAAAGTCAGCCTGGGAGACAAACCTCCGGACATGCTTTTGGAGGGCAAGATTTGACTGAGATGGGAGGGGCCCGCACTGAGTGTGGTGGAATCATCCCGTGAGCTGAGCGGAGGTTCTTAACCTTCCCAATGCTGTGACCCATTGCTGCAGCTCCTCATGATAATATGGTTCCACGGAATTGTCTCGTTTGTACTTCATTACTGTAATTTCACTCATTTTATTATGATTCACAGTGTAAGTATCTGACATGGAGGATATATGATATGTGACTCCCAATGGGGTTGCGACTCACAGGTTGAGAACCACTGAGCTAAGGTCTCAGACTGCAGAGAAAGGGGGAAGGTCCAAGCACCCACATTAGTCTCTCTCCATCCCTACTGAAGATGCAGTGTGAGCTGGTGCTTCATGCTTCTGCTGTCATGCCTTCTCTGTCACAGACTGTATCTTTAAACTCTGAGCCCAAACAAGCCTTTCCTTGCTTTTTAAAAAAATTTCTCTCGGGCGCTGGAGAGATGGCTCAGAGGTTAAGAACACTTGCTGTTCTTCCAAAGGTCCTGAGTTCAATTCCCAGCAACCACATGGTGGCCCACAACCATCTATAGTAAGATCTGGTGTGCAGGCAGAATGTTACTGTATGAATAATAAAATATTAAATATTTTAAATATTAAATATTAATATTATTTAATATTATTTAATATTATTTAATATTAATTTATTAATATTAAATATTAATAAAATATTAAAATTTTTTCTCTCATACGTTACATGCTGACTCCAGTTCCCCTCCCCCAGACACTTTCCCTACCTTCCCTCTCCCTCAGACCCACCCTCCTTCTTTGCTTTTTTTTTTTAATAATATTTATTTTATGATTCATTCAGTAACATTCTGCCTGCACACCAGATCTTACTATAGATGGTTGTGAGCCACCATGTGGTTGCTGGGAATTGAACTCAGGATCTTTGGAAGAACAGCAAGTGTTCTTAACCTCTGAGCCATCTCTCCAGCCCCCACCTTCTTTGCTTTTTTAAGTCATCTTTCTCTGAGGTTTTGTCCCAGCAATGATAAAAATAGCTAGTATGCCCTGCATGCTGCTTAGACAAACTCCTACTTCATACAAGGAACTTAGGACATTCCTGGTCTAATCTCTAAGCTTTCAGGGACTGGAAGAAACAGGGCAGCCACCAGCAGGGTCGAGAGCAGAGAAGGCAGCAAATGTTCTTTCCTTTGTTTCACTGTTTTATTTTTAAGGCAGGGTCTTACTCATGTAGCCCCACCTGACCTGGTTGAACTCAGACTTTTGGCAATCCTCCTACTTCGTGTCCCGAGTGTTGGGATTACAAGCCAGTGCCAACATGGCCAGCAAGGCAGATGCTCTTTCTAAAATACTTAGTGCCTCCGATTTCCTCTATTAGATTTCAATCTTACTATCTGTGAACTTGGTGTTCACTCTTGTATTTAAAGAGAAAAGTCAACTCTTGCACAGCATATTTGTTCGGACCTCTTATCTCATTTTAAGCCCATGGTCATCTCCATAGAAATCCACTTTCATGTTGTGGATAAAGTTCACTGAGGTGTGGAAAGTTTAACTGGCGCCTCAAGGGTGTAGAATGTGAGAGTGCCCTTGGCCTTGGCACTCCCAGGCTGGGGCATCTACTGTGTAGGATGTTGAACCCAGGTGAGTCAGCCTCTTTGCAACTCTCTGCACAGCCAGCTTAGATATTACAGGCCAGTGAGTCAATCCCAGAAAGCGGTCAAGAGTTGCCTTCTCATTTCCCTTCCCAGGAACCCGAGGATGTGAGCAGGTGCCTTTAGACTCCACACAGTAAATCAACTGCCACATTACTTCTGAGCCATTAGCATTTTATTTGAGGAGAAAGTCAGAAGTGAGGAGATGGATCTTTGGTGTTTCAGTTATCAGAGAAGAAGTAAGATGAGCATAATCCCATCTGTCCAGGTGGAGAGGGCTGATCCGAAACAGTGCAGATCACTTTGAGGGAAGGTTTCCATTCTCTGGACAAGAACATATGGAATAAAGAAGTCCTTTCAGGGTTATGCTTAACACGGTTTGTATGCTCACACTGCAAGCACACCTTTGTTATACACACACGCCTGACTGTTCCAACAGCAAGGCAGGACCTCTTTTATGAGTCCGGTCAGAGGAAACAGCAAATTCTCTGGCCCTTTCTCCACTGGCTTGTCTCAAGATGGACTTATGCTACTTTTTCTTTCTTCCTTTCCTTCAGTCCCTCCCTTACTCCTATCCTCCTTCCTTCCAGCCTTTTGTCTCTCTGTGTGTGTCTGTCTCTTTGCCTCTGTCTCTCTCCATCTCTCTCTTTGTCTCTCTGTGTGTATTTTGTCTCAATCTTCTGAGTGTTGGGATTACAGGCAGGAGCCACCATGCCTTCCTGACATTGCTTTGTATGTATGTGTATATGCAGAGAGAAGAAAACTATTCTGTGGCACTACAAGAATATCTAACAATTTCAAGCATTGATTATTGTTCAGCACTGTTCACGCACACACATGCATATACACACAAGATGCGATTGCACATGTGTAGAGGTCAGAAGACAACTTGCAAAAATAAGTTTACTCCTTCCATCATGTGGGGCTCAGGGACTCATAGACTGTCAATCTTGGTGGCAAAGGTCTTTACCCATTGATCCATCTTGCCAGCACTGATAATGGGCCCTTCTTAAGTTGTGTTTGTGTTATTGTTCAGTGAAACAGGCTCCTCCCAGCTTGTGGTGCTCTCTTGTTCTTCAGGGTCATAGCTAAGGTGCTCTGGTGAATAATTTCAATTGACCTTTTCATTTTTGTAGTCCTAAGTCAGTTTTAATTTTGTCATAACATGACCTCTTGCTGGCCACATTCATAGTGTCCTTTGCATATTTAGTGGCATGATGAACAAAACAAGGTGGGATTAAATCAAGGAAGAGAGAAAGTGATCTGACCAAAGGTGAGTTGAAGACCAGGTGCATGAAGCTGCACAGGCAGAAAAGGAGAGACACCCTCTAATTACATAACTTTACAAGTCAAGTAAATAAGGGAAAGTGTAGTACAGTATTACATAAGTTAACAACACACTTCTTTATCACTTTCATCAAATAGAGAGTGCTATATAAGCTATAGATGTTTTTCTATGAATGGCAATACAGTAGGCTGTTTTCACCAGCATTACCACAAGGATGTAGTATGTTGTACTTAAATATTGAGATGACTATGATGTTACTAGGAGACAGGAAACTTTCAGCTCTGTTATAGTATTGCAGCACTACTTAAAAATACTCCACCTGTCACAACAAGCATGTGAGTGATATTCTGTGATGATGTCAAGATGGCCATGATGGCACTAGGTAACAGGAAATCTTCAGCTCCATTATTGTAGGACCACTTTATAGTTCACCTGTCAAGTGGCATAGGACAGGATTTATTTCAGAAGCCTTGTGTATTGTGTTATTTGCACCATTTTAAGACATGAGAAACAGATTTTAAAAGGCTGCCTTGCCCAAGGTTACTTAGCTAGTAAACAGTAAAATCAGATATAGATGGCAAACAGCCAACCTGCCACTCCCCACACCCAGGACATGCAAATGATGCATCTCCCAAAGTGGAAAGCCTTTTGCCTTCTTTCCACCCCACTCATTTGTCCTTGGCCAGGTGCAGCCAGCCTCAGTGAACTCAAGGAGGAGGTGCCCTTTCTTAGCTGTCACGGCTGAGCCACAGCTAAGGCTGAAGCTCCAGTAGGGGTCGATACGCCACAGACCACGGGTTTCAGCGGCTTTTAGGGCTCGCTGAGTTGAACGTCTTCCTGCTTGCCTCTGTAATATGTTTCTAGGGGAATAAAAGAACCATGGGCAGTGGGAAGCTGTACCTCCAACATGTGCAGCCATGTTGGAGCATCTGACCACGGTGGCCTCCGAGGACCTCAGGCGATGCTGCGGCTCTGGGATTGAAAAGTTTAAGGGACTACAACATTGTGGATCCAAAACACCAAGCGATACCTGAGATTTCATACCAACTATGTGGAGAAACATCCTCCAGGGGAAAGAGCCTGGCTGGGGCCAAAGCCAAGGTCACTCCAGGACTGCAGGTCTCATCCTGTTTTCCTAATTAATACCGCTTTGGATCTGACAGAGATAGCTGCTCTGTCTCATGCTTGTTTGCTGCTTATCCTGTGATTGATGCTCATAACATTTAGAGTCTGTCAGGAAATATTTCACCGATGCTCTCTGTGGTGGGTAGGAACAGCCAGGAAATGTTATTCCCTTCTTAAAGATGAATTGGAGTTGGAGGGAGTTGTAATGGTAAGGCCTGAGCCCTCTTTAAGCTTGTGGGGGACGGGGAATGCACCATGGGAGCTTGGGAAATGTCTAGCAAGCCCATTTTACAGAATCTGTGTTGGCTGTTAGCTTCCGTTGGGAATAGTCATGGAAGGAATAGGATGGAAAATTAGTTTCCTGCCATTCCCAGCATCTGAAATATTTGCCAAAGCCCATTTCTCCTCACCAGAGTATATGCATTCACAAGCCTGACCTCAAAAGAGAAAGCTTTGCAAATTGCCAATAAGAAGGGGTCTTCACCCTGACTCCCACAACACTGTGTACATTACTGCTAAAGCACAGGATTGGAGAATTTAAAACACCATTCTCCTACAAATATAAAAAGGATACATGCCAAGGACTTAGGAACAGCAAGGAAGGCAACAGCAAGATAGCAAAGATGGTTCAAAGTGCATTTGGGGAAGCTGGGTTTTTATGGGCATTTATAGAAACTAATTCCCAGCTTAAAAACAAAAATCGGTTGCCCTCGCATATATAACAGATTATTTTTGACAGGAATGTCAAGATGATTCAGTGGAAAAGACAGTCTTTTCTCCATAGTGTTGGGAAATTGGATATCACATGCAAAGAATCAAGTTGTACCCATTTACCATGTATAAAACCAAATTAAAAAACGAATCTAATATTAGCATATGTGTTAAAACTATGAAACTTACAAAACACCATAAAATGAAAACTTCATGACATTGTATCTCACAGATCCAACATGTGAGACCCAATGTGTAAACAACAAAAGGAAAAACGAGTTAGCTGAACCAAATCAAAATTAAGAACTTTAGAGCATCTAAGGACACTGTCAATAGAGTGAAAAGGCAGCCCAATAATAGGGGAAAGTTATTTGCAAGTCATATGTCTAATAACAGGTTAATGTCCAGAATATATAAAACTTCTACAATCCAACAATGAAGTACTCAATTTGAAAAATGCACAGAGAACTTAATAGGCATTTCTCCCAAGAAGCTATACAGATAGCCAACAAACATGGGCAGATATTCAACATCATTAATCATTAGGGAATTGTAGCTCAAGACCACAATCATCAGAATCATTACAGTACTATTAAACAATCAGAAATAATTAAGTGTTGGCAAAGAGGTGAAAAAATTGTTGGTGAGGATGTAAAATGACAAACCACCATGGAGGATAATGTTATGCTTCTTTAAAAAAATCTAACATAGATTACTTAATGACTCTGTAATTCCATTCTGGGCATATATGCAAAGGATTTAAAAGTAGCCTCGCACAAATATTTGTGTATACCCATGTACATAAAGCCATTATTCATAATAGCTGTCCTGGTTTGCCTTCTGTTGCTATGATAAGCATCATGACCAGATGGGGAAGAGAGGGTTTATTTCAATTTACAGGTAGTCCATCATTCAAGGAAGTCAGGGCAAGAACTCAAGGCAGGAACCTGAAGGCAGGAACTGAAGTAGAGGTCATGGAGGAACTCTGCTTGCTAGCTTGCTCCGCTTCACCCCCACTGGCTTGCTCATCCTGCTTTCTTATACACTCAGGACCATCTGCCCAGGGATCACATGGATTCAGTGGGATGAGTGTTCCCACATCAATTATGAGTTTAAGATATTGCTGCATAGACTTGCCTATTGCTAGCATTATGGAGCCATTTTCTTAACCAAGGTCTCCTCTTCCAGGATGACCCTAATTATGTCAAGTTAACAAAACAAAACAAACTAAAAAAACTAATCAGAAGAACAGCTAAAAGAAGTACCCCATGTGTCTATCAGTGGATGAATGAAAAAGCAGAATTATCACATAACCTACAGTGGGATGTATTTTAGTCTATAAAATGGAAGAAAATTCTCTCATATACTACAACATGGTAGAACTTTGGGCTACAAGGAATAAACCAGTAATACAGAACAAATACTGCCTAGCTTCCTTTAATATGACGTGCCTAGAATAGTCAGTAAACAAATTGATAGAGACAGAATGCCAAAGGATGTTTCCAAAGGCTGGTTGTGGGAGGGAGGAATGGAATGGAGACTTATTAAGTGGATCGAGTCTCAGTGCTGCAAGCTGAAGAAGCTCCATGAGGATTGCCGGTGCTGGTTGCACAATGTATACTTCATGCCACTGAGCTGCACACCAAAACGTACAGTACAATGGGAACTTTTATGTTGTGTGCATTTTTAGCACAATTAAACACTTAAAAATGAAGCAAAAATGAAGAACTAAAAAAAGTATAGCCTTTGGTGTTATCAGCTCCATAATTCTAGTTCAGAATAAACTATATTTTTACCAGAGAGGATCTACAAGGTAACATCCAGCTTCATAAAGAAGAGGCTTTATAGCCTCACAGGGAGACACATTCCCCAAGGTTATTAAACAGTTCTTGGGTAAGCTTGTGAAACAATGCCTTCAGATGAGGTTGGCAGCACATTCAGTTCTCTCACGGCCTCATTGCCAGGGCTTGGATTCTTAGTATTATTTTTTTTACATCATGGTCACTTATGTTCCATTTCCCCCACTAGTCTCTTGGGGCTGGGGACTTGGTCTTATGTTCATCTTTGTCTCTTAACTGCTCTGTTAAATAGGAGGAGGATCAAGAAGGCACGGTCAGTCAGAAGCAGCAGGCCTGTGTCCTCACTGTTTGCATGACTTTGACCAGTCCTTCGAGCCCCTAGTGCAACACTTTTCTCAGCTTCACTTTTCTCAGTGACAAGTTTGCACCTAAGTCCTGTGTGCCCTGCTATGCCCTGGGGTCTGGGGTCCAAGCTCTGTGTTTCCTTCTAGATGTACAGTGCTTAGATCCTGGTTTGGTTTAGCCACCTGCACAAAAGGGGCATTACTCAACGCAAACATGTAAACCAAACATAATCAATAAATGTTTCAGACTCACACAACACCGAGAGGCATTTTTTTTTAGCTTTTCTTGAAAGAGACACCCTGGATACCACTTGAAGCCTGGTACCTCGGCTCCTGAGCTGGGGAAGGGGTGTGGTAGAGGTGAGGGTGTGCATTTCTGTTGCTTTGCTAGCCAGAGAACAGCTGTGTGTTGGTGGCAGGAAGGCTCTTCCCAGAAGCCTGGGGGCCCTGGGTACAGCAGGCCCCAGATGGGAAGAAGCAAGCCTTCAAGTCTGCCCTTGAGAAAGCAAATTACCGTCTTATTACAAATTCATGAGCCTCTCATTGCTGTTTTCAATTAATTTCTTGACAAATTCTGCCTGTTCCTTTTCTTGTTTTTCTTCAGGACAGGAGGAGTCTCGGTGACACAGTTGGGAGCTCTAGGGAGCTCTTACTGAAATTAATTTGAGTGCTTTGGAGTGAGATTTACACTGCAGAGTGGAGCCGGCTGAACCATTCCCCCTGGCAGGCGCCTCTGGGGTGCTGTTGATGTTGCCATCTCTTTTCCTATGCTGCTCAATGTCCTTAAAGGCCTTTGGAGCCACACGCTACTGCATATCCCCTGTCCCCTTTTATCCTGGTGCCTTGGAAGTCTAGCTACTTTACTTGGCCACGGGTCTCACTGGTCTGCAGGCATACCCATTACTCCCAGCACAGCTTGGTCCCCCCACTCACAAGTACTCATGGAGACCTCAGAACAGTCTGCTGTCTGCATGGGGAGACAAGTTCCAGATTCCTGTGTGTCAGGTTACCTTAGTTACAGCCACAGAAGGAGCTGCTGTCCCTCTGCTGGACTCCGGGACCACTAGCTTTTGTCTTCTGTCCTACCTGGCCATCCTGATGGTGAGGGAGTGACACCTCAATTCAGTCACTGCTTCCTTGGGAATAGCTTCATTCTTTTCTAGACCTTTAGTCTCCACAAAGCGGACCAAGAATCTCCTCTTAGCACCAACCATCTTTTGTTCGCTGCTAAGTGCTTCTGCCCTGGCCTTTTGTTTTAAGCGCACATTACTTAAAGTGATTTCAGGGAAGACTAAAACAAAGGCTTGGAAGAGTTAAATAACTTGTCTATGGACATCAGCTAACCAAGACACAAAAGATGAGAATCTGAGCTCGACTCTGCATGAATTGAATATTCGCATTCTGGTTTAGGTCTCATTCTCCCTTCCTTTTATAATTATTTGAAAAGTAAGACTTAATTAGTTTTAATGTGCTCCAACAGAAAACTGAGAAAATCAAAACAACCCAGCATGGGCAACCTCACCACATCAACATAAAAGACCAGCATTTTCTTTTCCTTTTTCTCTCCCTCTGTGTCCAGACCTGTGCAGGTGTGCATGCACACCTAGGCAGAAGTGGAACTATACCTGGTTTCTGGGCTGGGTTCCCACAGACACCGATATTCTTTCAGCGGCTCTTACCTTCCATGATCCTTCAAAGTTTACTTAGCATGGGTTTGTTATGTTGTACAAAGTCTATCAGAGAGAGAAAGAGGAGAATGGATCCCCACTGTGAGTGGTCTTCCCGGAAGGATGCTTCACAGTCAGGGTGTCCCTTCCAGTCATGTCCACAGCTGACATAGGACCAGATGAGAGGTGTGCAGGAGAGCTGACTCCTTGCAATTCTAGTTTTGTTCCTGAAAGGAAACTGTTAGTGACCCATGAGAAACAATTCTCAAAAGTGAACTTCTATGGGCATGATGGGAACCATTGACCTTGACCTGAAGCCACTAGATCATATTTTGCTCAGAGATGAAATGAACCACATTGAGAGAATAATCATTGACTCAGGAAAGAACGAAGACTATTTCAACATTGGGAAAAATCCTCTGATCCTATAGGAGTCATGTTGGCCCATGCATCTGGGTCATATCACCTCTGTCCAAGATGGCTGGAGTATGGTGATGTTTCGAGGTGGGACCAGTCTTCCCAAAGATGGAGTCACTAGGCAGTCTTTAAAAAAATTCTCCGCATCTCCATCTCTTATATGTCATGATGTGTGACTGCCAGCATGTATGAGCCATGTACTTGTGTGGAGGTCAGAGAATTTGGAAATCCACTTTGTGAGACAAGGTGTCTCTTGTTGTTTGTTCCACTGCACTGTGTACACCAGGCTAGCTGGCCATTTACCTCTTCGTCAGTTCTCATGCTCCTGTCTCCCATTTCACTACCGGAGTGCTGGGATCCCAGATGCATGCCAAAGCATCTGTGTTTTATTTTGTTTTGTTTACAAAGGGATTCCTGGCTCAGATTCACCTTATCAGGATTGTACAGCAAGCATTTTTACTCTCTGAATTGTCTTGATGTTCCCTAAGCATCTTTTTTTTCCTGGGCTAACCTTGGCTGTTTTCCAATAGACTTTTGTTGTTGTTAAACAGTTGATTTTGTTGTTCCTGTTTGTTTTGAGACAGGGTTCCACTATGTTTGTATTTTGATACAGGGTCTCACCGTGTAACTCTGGCTGCCCTGGAACTCACAGTGATCTGTCTGTGCCTGCTTCCTGAGTGCTTGTATTTAAAGGTACCCAGAGTAGGGCTCTGCTATGTAGCCTAGGTTGAATTCAAACTCTCTACTTGCCTCAGAGCTCCAGCTGTTCGGATTACAAGTATGTACCACCACACTCAGGCAGAAGTTAGTTTATTCTGTGAACCATTCAGGATGAGGAGGAAAGCATTGACAATCAAGTCTTTACGCCATCAGTCCACAGGCAGCTCCCAAAGGAAGAAGAATGATTTCAATGGGGAAACCTGAACTTGGGGGCTAATTGTTTCACTTGAATTGATTTCTATGATCATAGGAAAAGTATATATAACCTTGGGGGTCCTGCTAGGAGTTGTAATTCCTTTGATTCTGGACCTACCTATAGCTTTTTTTTTCAGCATAAATAAATAGTTTCTTTGTAGAGTTCTTTGGTTAGAACATATACTCACATATGCCAACATTTCCCCACTCTCCCTCAGGCAGACATCAACAGTTAACACTGGCATCCTTCCCACTGAGCCTAGAGATGGCTTCAGACTCAGTCTCCAGGCATTTCTCTAGCGGCTGTTGTGAATCAACCAGCACTGCCCTCAGGACTGAAACTCTTTGCTATTTCTGAATTAACTACAATTGTAGGATAGACTGTACATTATGTTCCTGTTGAATAAAATACCCAGAAGGTTTTAAGTTTGTTGTTCACTTGTTTTCTTATAGAATGGAAGGGATGGGGACAGATGGAGAAAGCTGTGGTAAAGAAAGGCAAAGATTTTTTTTTCTGATTTAAGACACAGTGCAGATCTGCAAGATTGCCACAGCCATCCTCCCCTTCTCCCCATTCCCAGTCCTTCTTTTTCTTGAGATTCTTTCCTCCTCTACAGGGCAGCCCAACACGAGCTGAGCACCCTCTCCTTCACAGACAGCAAGTGACAGAGACCTGTCCCAGGTTCCATGTGTGTGGCTCAGGTCTTCAGGCCACACAGTGAATGCAGGCTGTATGGAAAGACTGCCTTGTTGCAGAAAATAAATGGTATTGGGTTCATAATGTTTATTGTTTGTCCGATAATTATTATGGCAGTATTACCTAATCTGCTATCACAACCAATAAAAAAACACAGATACCTAATAGAGTTTAGAATAGCCTTATTTCACCTGGGGCAGGGCAGATATTAACCCTCTAAACTACCTTTACCTTCCAGCCCGATCCCAGGCTATCTGCTTTAATCATTTCTATCTGGGCTACCTCCCATCCATGATCCCAAAATACTTGTTAATATTCATTTGGACCATTTTCCTCCATCCATGCTGATCAGCCATGCTAACCCCTGGCCTCCTTTCTTCCTTTCTTCTGGTACCTGTCCTTCCCAAGATCCTTCTGAACTTTAGCCATACCTACCACCTTCTTCCCTGCCAAGCGTAGGCCTTTTAATCAGCCAATCAGGGAAAATTGGGAAACATTCCTTCTCATTACGTGAGTACAGGAGCTAGCTCAACCTTAATAACAATGTCCATGGCAGGGCAGTAGCCAGATCTCAAGGCGCTGAAATCAGCATTTGAATACATAGCACCAGACCAACCCCCGACACTCCCCAATCTCACTCATTAAAAAGAAATGCACATTCAGTTGCAAAATTTTGTTGGGGAAGAAAAAGAAGGAAAGTAGCAAATGCGCTGAGGAGGGTTTCTGATCTGCCACCAAGGGAATTGTTTTTAATTGCTTTTATTTATTTTGGTGAAACATTTCAAATATATGAAAGCCCATATAAGGTTGTATTATATAACAATGTCATTAACAATAACCCATGTACTCTCTATGCAGTTTGTGAAACTGAAGGATTATTCTTTAACGAGAAGTGCTAAAGCTCCCGAACTGGGCCAGCTCCCCCCTCCCCAGGGTACTCTGCAGGGGCGTGAGGCTGACTAATTGTAGTGGGATATTGGCTAGCACAGATTTATCATCAGTCTAAAGCACTGAACTTCAGCAGTCCCTGGGCAGCTTTGTTTATTGCTGCATTCAATCAAACTGGATGGAAGTAATGTCCTCTCCAGGGTAAGACCCTAGTGTGAGTTCTGATGGGCTGTGAATGGGCTCTGCCTGTGAGGATACTCCATCTGCATCATACTGAGATCATCTTGGGTTTTAATGCCCCCCCCCAGTGTTCCTGTGGCTCAGCCAGGGTCATTATGAAGTTCTGACGCTCTGGGGCACTTTCCCAGGGTCTAGCAAGTGACCATTTGCTCCCACGTGGCAGCTCTCATCCCGCAATCCCCACGTGATCGTTTGGATTTGTTGCTGCTGAGCACGGGAACTGGCTGTGTCAGGCCTCTGTGTGCCTCTTAGCTTTCTTACATTCACAGGTCTATGAGGAGGAGGTAAGGCTGCTGTCTGCTGCCTTATAGGAGCTAAGGGGCTGGGTTACCTAATCTTCAGGGGCTTTGCTTGTCAAGGAAAGGCTCATGCCCTCATGGGAACCTGGGCTATGACTTTGCTTAGTGGTTTGGAACCCTGGAAGAAATTTTGTCACAATTGTTATAACAACACCACCCAAGTGCCACATAAAGAATAGGCCTCACCAGTGTTTACCTCACGAGTTACTTCACCATGCTCTTCCCAAATGATCCCTCAGGAACCTGTGCCCAGCAGCCAAAAGTTCAGACACAGAGACCTGCTCAAGCTCCTGTCTCCTTACGTGTAACTTTGTCTCACTGTTCCCTGTAATGAAAGTTTGGTTTAAACACTGCGTTTACCAATGTGCTCCTCCTCCCCTCACTGCTAAGCAAGTCTTTGCAAACTGCCAGGACAACCTCCGACATGCCAGAGCGTGTCACACTTACAGAGGGTGTTCTTAGATAGGCTCCTGGGCAGCTCTATTGAGGAGGGACCCTGCGCTTCTGTTAGGTCCTTGTGTAGGAAGGTTGAGCCTTAGCCCACTCTCTGGCTGCTAGTCCGGAGGACAGCCTCTCACATGGTGACCGCTACTGAATGGCCAGCAACTCGACTTAGAGTCTTCAAGCTGCCTCTCAATTCTGTATTGCATCTCTTCCGGACCCTCCTCCTGCAGGTTGTCTTCTGCCTTCTGTCACCTGTTAGTGGCTGTCCTGGTTCTTAGAGGCAGAGTCTCAGTGCCATTGATTCATTTTCTCCACCAGCAGGGGCAGAAGCACATCAGCCCACAGAGACTAGTACACAAAGGTGCTTGCATTTTCACGTGAGGAACATGGGAAACAAGACTGATAAGATGCTTAAAGCTGAGTGAGGTGGTATACGCATAACCCCAACGCTGGGGAGATGAGGCAGGAGGATCAGTGATTCAAGGCCAGCCTCCATTACATAGTGAGTTTGAGGCCAACCTGGGCTACATGAGCCTTCTCTCTCTCAACAGAGAGATGGGTGTAGCGGAGAGGAAAGAGAGTCTCAACAGACAGAAGTTGAAGGGGAAATGCTTTAGTTCCAGAGGAAGAAGGCTGCAGCTGCTCGTGACGCCTTTGTCTCAGCCCATCACCAGCCCTCTCTTCTCAGCCTCCCCCAGGCTTCCCTCTGCTCTGTGATACCCTCTGTAGGAAATTGCAGCCACACCTGGGCAGGACATCTGCTTCTACTAGTGAGTCTTGACTATTCAGTTCCCAACATCCCTCATAAGTTGACCAAGGTCACACAACTAGGAGTGAGACAGACAGTCCTCCTGAAAGTATTTAAATAGGAGGTAAGCACTGTCAGTACTGTTACCCAAGTCAGTGTCATGGTCTCTTTTGTAAACACCCATCACCCTTTTTTCCTTCATAGGCTAAGCTGCTTGATTCTCGGCTGACTGTCAGGCCATCCTCTTGTGCCTGGCTGCCCTGGGACTGTCAATCAGGTAGTTTTTCTTTGGTCAGCAGCTCAACTGCTGCTTCAGACACTTAACAAGGACTCTCTGCTCCAGATGTGAAGACCACTGTGATCAAGGCTTCTACCGCAGTCACAACTTCTGTTTTGGGAGGGCCTTGCTCCACCAGTTCCTGGAAATTCCATTTAGGTCATGAGGAACCTCAGTGACCTCCAGGTGATCTCGCCGATGCTTGGTTCCTTCCTCACTCATGCTGAGATTCAACAAAATGTCCAGGAATGGTGGGCTGAAGGCTACATACACATGGAGCCTGTGGTTGGTGACATTGGAAGCTGGCATAAGTGTATCGTGTCCCCTTTCTAAGGAAGCTGCCTGATTCCTTAGTTTCCCCTGATGAGCTGGAGAGACTTTCTTCCTAGGCGTTATTCCTGGAGCTAATGTTGGATTGCAACATTAGGCCCCAATACAAGCCTCTCCTGAATGGACCTTTGTCTCTATCATGGGTTGATTGTGCTGAGCTGGTTGTAAGAACTACAGGTAAAATCCTATTTTTTCTGGGTTTCCCTCCCTAGACACTTAGAAGCAGCAGCAGTTAGAGGAGCAAATGGAAATGATTCCTGTAAGGATGGCCAGGGCGCCCATGGCTTTAAAGTAAGCCTTTAACACCCTTAGCAATGGAACGTGGCTGAAGAGTTCCAGAGAAACTGCTAAGGGCAGAGATTACAAAAGATGGGGCAAAGTGCAGAGTATATGCAACTTTGTGGAGACCTGAGATGACACCAGACAAGAGGCTGTGACAAGCTGAGTCAGCAGAAAGCAAGAGATTGCAAAAGCCAAGGGGAAGAACTAGACTGCAGAACTGGAAGAGTTCTGGAGAGTCACTGGGTCCAAAAGCTGAGGACCCTAATACCCGAAGCTTGGATTTGTAATGTTAGTTTCTGGGTACAGGGCATTAGAGCTGTAAGTATCTGTCTCTGCCTTTAGAAGTCTAGAGTCACAGGTCTGATTCTCAGGGCCTAGAGCTACAAGCCTCTGGGTTTGGAAATCCGGCCATGGCCCTCTGGTGTTCTGGGCCACCTACTGCTTCTAGCCTGTTCATGATGTCATCCAAACAGAGCCCAAAAGAATGCTCAGCTGCTGCAACGCCAGCAGAGACTGACAGGGCCACAGTACTTCCACTCCTCGAAGTCTTCTCTTACCTGACTTTGGAGCTCAGCAGCATTGGTTCCAGTGTGGCCTTTTCACTGGACTCCTCACGGGAGGGCCACGTGGCAAAAGTACAGCTGCCTTGCTCCTTTGTGAGATCCCTGATTTGGTCGGTGGCGGCGAAGGGTTACAGATTTGCTCAAGGAGCATTTTATGTAAGACTTTCCCTCTTCGGTTCCAGGTTGCTTTCTCATGAGTGACGGCAGTAGCTCTTCCGCTCTGCTGTTCCCTAGCTCCAGGATCCTGTATGATGACTTGTATTTAGCCTGTGCAACACCTACACCTTCACAGACAACCCTCATTTGATGTGTATAATGGTTAATTTTATCGTCAAGGTTTGACTGGATTTAGATTCATCTAGGAGACAGGGTGTGTATGTCTGTGAGGGCATTTCCGGGGAGATTTGAGGAAAGGGGAAAGACCTACCGTGGATGTGGGCCGCAGCTTCTCACGGATGGGGGCTGTGGGTGGAATAGGAAAGGTGGGGAGGGAAGGAGAAAGCCATGGACAGCCGTGTTTTTTTCTCTGCTTTTTCATTGTAGATTCGACGTAAGCAGCTCCTGCTGTCACTCCACGGACTGTGTCCTCAAAACGGGAGCCAAAAATAAAGCCTTCCTTAGATTGGTTTCCAAGGCATTTTGTCATGGCATTAAGGAGAGTAACTAACTCAGCTGGGCTCTCTGTTTCCTGCTGGGACTGAGTGATGCATTTTCTTTTCCTGTGTGTGTCATGTTGGCAAATAACATCTGCACCTACTTTAATCACCCTCTTTTCTTTTTCACCTAGTCTAGGACCCAGATGCCATCAACACCCATCCATTGCTGTGTCATTCCGCTCTCACCATTTCCACCCCAGTTGTTGAAAGAGCTGCTAGCTGTCCCGGAATCTCCAGGCTCGACCCTATCCATCTATCTTCTGATGGATGAAAGCCTCTTGATGTATTTTTTTAATTAAATTTTTCTGCAGTCGTTTATCTCTGTGTGTACACATGCAGCTGCAAGGGTGAACATGTGGGGGTTAGGGGACAACTTGTGGAAATCGTTTCCCTCTTTCTGTCTTTTGGGTTCCTGGGATCCAAGTTATCAGGTCTGGCAGCAAGCACTTTGACCTGCTGGGCCATCTTGCCACACACGGTATCTTAATATGCCAATTGCTCCAAGTGTTTCTTCATCCCCCACATAAGATCAGCATGGTGAACAGGCTTCGAGCTTTATTTGCACATTCTTTGCTTCCAATCTACTGCCTCCCTGCCCCCAACACGCAGTGAGCTCTGCTTGTGCCCCCTACAATTATAAACACCTTTATTCGGGCTGGGACACCTGCTCCTGGGCGTGCTGAGTCATTTCCACTAATGCTTTCATTCGAGTCGCCTTCTTCCATGAAATTTTTCTTTCCTTAACCATGAGGTTTGATGCTTCTGCAATAAACACATTAACCAGACAGGAATCTGGTGGCCCATGTACCATGTACCTCTGGTGTAGAGTGAGCAGACCAGGAGTTGTATCCAAATGCTGATTTCAAAGCCGGTGTTCTTTCCGTCACGCTGAACCCTGTTACCTATTTGATGGAGGTTGTTGAGAAGTTTATATGAGACAATACAAGGTAGGTGCTCGGTTTTTTTGTTTTGTTTTGTTTTTTGGTTTTTTTTGTTGTTGTTTAGTTGGATTTCTTTTGTTGTTGTTGTTTTGTTTTTCTAGGCAGGGTTTCTCTGTGTAGCCTTGAATTTTCTTTGTAGACCAGGCTGGTCTCAAACTCATAGAGATCCACCTGCTTCTGCTTCTCTGAGTGCTGGGATTACAGATGTGCACTACCTCACCCGGCTGGTAGGTGCTCCATGAATATAGGTATGAATAATTTCAACTCTTGTCTCCAAAGTGTCTCCTGGTCCTCTGGCTTCCCGAAGTCAACCTGGAGCATTTTCTGGGCATCATGATTGTCAAGGCTCCAGCTGAGATGAAGCTCTCGTCAACAGCGATTGGAAATTGGGCCAGCTGTCAGAAAGCTGAGCCTGCCAGGTCAAAAGATGAAACATCCCTGATGAGCAGCACTGCAGCACTGTGTGTGTGTGTGTGTGTGTGTGTTGTGAATGCTCTGTGGTGAGAAAGTACTAGCTACTAGGAGCAGGAAGTTAGGTTTTTGTCTCTGCAGTTTGTCCAGGTGCTTGCCTCCTGTTGGCCATATCTCTAAACTTCTTTAAATATTTATTTTATGTCCATTTATTTTCCACATTCCTGGTAACTTTTATTTTAATAGAAGGCCCACTTTCCTATGAGATTTTGAGATGTTGTGGTGGAATTTTACTTACAGGTCAGCCAGCAGAAACCGAAGGGAAGGGTAGATGTCTCATCACTTGGATGTATGGGGCTTTCTCTTCTGGCCCAGTGGAGTGTACTTGATAAGAAGACAGCTTCTGTGCCCCTCATCTCTGCTGTCTGCACTGAGACACCAAGGACAGGAAGATTTTCCTAAGCCCAGCCAGCCACATACTTGCTGTTCCCACACCAGGAAGCACACCTGCTTAGAGAGCTCTTCCCTCCTTTACTCCACTCTGTTAGTGGTCTCCAGGTTGGGCTGAGTGAAGTGATAGGAGACAATGCCTTCTGACTTCTTTCTTACTGTCCTCATTATCCTTAGTTCCAGTTGACGCTCAATAGCCCAATCCCTGGTGCCTGGAGATCTAGGCATCATCATTGCTCTCCGGTGCCTCCTAGCTTTCGCTTGCGGCCCACAGGTGTAGTTAGAACCAAGTTGAAGGTCCTTAGAAAACTTGTCAGCTTTTGTCTTTAAGTTATTTTTGTTCCCCCGCCACTTAACGGACCCATCATGTTGGGGATGGGTTCTTTCTGGATCCTCAGGAGAAGAGGTCAGAAACTTTGCAAGTTGCTGCATTTTTTTTTCTCTGTGGTGGTTCTCTCCAGTGAGGAGGGATTCACTTTCTGAACTTGTAGGCTGGGCCAGTGACAGGCTGCTCTCCTACAGCACAGAGATGCCTGGGGCATCAAGTGGGCAGAAGTGGTGTGTGGGCATGCACACATGTGTGCATGTGTATATGTGTGTTTGTATGTGTGTGCACACGTGTAAATGCATGCACACGTGTGTGTGTTACAGAACTGCTCCAAGAGAGTATTAAAAGACCACAGAGCTCAAAGAGGCCTTATTGGATGCAGCGGTGGAGAGCCGATACAGATACCCAGGGACAGATTAAGGGTAGTTAGCAAGGTAGCTAAGACCTTAATGTACCCAGTCGTAGAGCTGCTGGAGGTGCAGAGGACAGACAGACAGACGGGATTCTGACATAAGATAGCTCTGGATTAACAGAAAGAATCCTAAATCCAATGACAAGTGCCCTTACGGTAAAGAAAAGAACAATGGCCTATGGGAAAGACAGAACTGAGGGGACAGAGATGCTGCTGCAAGTTTCAGGAGCTACAGGAGCTGCTATAGGCAAGGAGACTTCCTCCCTGGGAGGCTGAGGAGGGCCCTGCAGGCTGCCTTCATTTCAGACCTCTTGGCTTATATAAAAGTAAGTTTCTGGCCTGGTGGTGGTGACCCAAACTTTAATCCCAGCAGAGGCAGGCAGATCTTTTTGAGTTTGAGGCCAGTCTGGTCTATAGGTTGAGTTCCAGGAAGGCCAAGGCCACACAGAGAAATCTTGTCTCAAAAAAAGTGAATTTTTGCTATTTACGCCACTAAAGTATTATGACAAGCAGAGGAAACCAACACAGTCACTCAAGGGTGTCTGTCTTCACCTTCCCTTCCATTTAGGATGCTGTTAAACAAAGAACCAAGGAAACTAGGCCCTGTCCAGTGCTGGTTTTCACGATGTACCCCGGTGAGTAAACCCAGTGAGCCTCCAAAAATTAGCTATGGTTTCTGCCCCACCCCCTCCCCCAGTTTCCCTACTTAAAGCCAGAATAGAGGGATTAGTAACTTGATCATTTAACCAAGTGGCTAGAAGACACACAGGAATTCTCTATGTCTGTCTGCCTGTCTGTCGGTTTTGCTTGTGACCTGTCCTGGGTGAACAGGACAAGCTGGATCAGCCCTGGTTTGATGCAAGAGGCTCCCCACTAGGAGAGAGGGGTGACCCCCATGGGACTCAACATCCTGATTCCTGCTATGGTGGCCACTATGCAGCCAAGAGAGCCTTCTGCCTCCTTCAAGCTGAGGACACTCTACAGGTGATCTTGAAGCTTCTTCTGGCTGCAGCCTTCTGGGATTTATAGATGAGAGCTCACCCTGCTGTGATGGAAAACCAAAGGTCAGAAGGGTCTCACCGCACACAGCACAGATCAAGGGACAGGGATAGTGGCTCAGGCCGCTCAGGGACATTCTGGCCACTCTCCTCCTTACACTTGTTTTCTTCTGTTCAGGTTTCAGCTGTACGTAGAGAGAAGCAGGACCGGTGAGACTGCCTAGGAGTGCTGATATCTGGCCTCTCTCAGATGGCACTAAAGGGGGGAAATCTTTCCCAACTGCTTCAGAAAAGGATGTCTTCTTGCCCACCACACTTCCTGAATTTTAGCACTTTTCCTCTTTGACCTCTAGTGTTCAGTATCTTCCCACCTGGCTGGGAGTCATTGGAGTACAAGGAGGCCAAAGTTCTCTTATGGTCAACAAGAATTCTTAGCCACTAGTGAGATGTGTGTGTGTGTGTGTGCATATATGTGAGCCTATACATGTGCATTAGTACTAATGCACATGTGGGTATGTACACATGCATGGGGAGGCCACAGGTCAATTACTCTGTACTATATTTTGGGGACAGAGTTTCTCATTGACCCTGGAGCCTGCCAGTTCGGCTAGGCTGGCCAGCCAGGAAGCCCCAGGGATCCCCCTGTTTGTGCCTCCCAGTTTGGGGGTTACAGCTATACTCTGAGCCCTCCAACACTGCCTTAGAATTATTTGTATTTATTTTTAGTGTCTCTGTGTGCGCACATGCGCTGCCCACACATGCAGAAGTCAGAAGACAACTTTTGAGAAGTTGGCTCTTCTGTAACTGTGAATTCCAGAGTGAACTCAGACCATTAGGCAGCGTGGCAAGCGCCTTTACTCACCGAGCGGCCTCTCAGCATCTTCAACACTACTTTCAAATAAGATCAAATTTATCAGTTGGGGTGTGTGTAGAGAAATAGAGATAGCTCAGTGGTTAAGAGCACTTGCAGCTCTTGCAGAGAATCTGGGTTCGATTCTTAGCATCTACATGGCAGTAAACAATGGCCTGTAACTCCAGATGGACAGGACCTAGGGGATCTAGCACCTTCTTATGGTCTCCATGAATACTCCATACCTGTGACACATAGCTATTTATGTAGGCAAAACACCTACACACATAAAATTAAAATTAAGTCAGGCTTGGTGTTGCATGCCTTTAATCTCAGCACTTGGGAGGCAGAGGCAGACAGATCTCTGTGAGTCTAAGGACAGACTGATCTACATAGTAAGTTCCATGACAGCCAGGGCTACACAGAGAGACATTGTCTTTAAAAAAAGAATTAAGTTAATTAAAAAATATTCACAGTTCAGAATGGGATAAAGACATTTAAAACATACGCACACACATACACACACATACAGCTACCTGCAGTCACCACAGGGTCCAAACACTTCGGGGAGTGATGACTAAAGTTTAGAGAGAAAAGCTGGCCTGTTTACATTCACACCACCAGTAAGTGGCTGGACAAAGACAGAAACTTAGTGTTTGGACCCTAGCCAGGATAGGGGTGAGGAACGGGATTCAGAAAGATCATGTGTGTTAGGAACAGTCCAGTGAGCAGCTGGAGCAGTTTCATCTTGTTGAAAGGTGAATATTATGGCGAAAAGACAGAGATAAAGCTGAAAGAGAGTCCAGTCAGGTAGTACAAAACCTGGGGCTGGGTTTTGGGACAAAATCTGCTCTGGATCTGGGCTTGATATTGAGGTCAGCAGGGAGTCCTTGAGATGGCTGCTCTCAGGGAGGTAAGTGCAGCTCTCTGGGTTTCCAGAAGGATGGGTGGTAGAGGGGTTAGACCAAAGGGGTGGTCCTGTTGGGGAAATTGAAGAGACAGCAGCAGTGAAGCTGGAAAGAGAAGAGGCTGTGGAGTTCATTTGATGGGATCAATGACTAAGGAATGCAGGGAACTTCAGAAATCTAGGAAATTCACAGGTTCAGCTACCAGTGTTTGCCTCTAATTGTGCAGAGCGGACATGGCACCAGGCAAACATAGTTTGCGCTTACCTGAGAGCTTTGAACACTCTCTGTGAGCAGCTGGGAGTCAGGACGCAAGGCTGAGAACTAGGAGCCACAGGTACGGGTATACTTGAGAGCTTTCCACAGGAATGGAGCACCGTGCAGGGAGAGGCTTCTGGCCTGGGTGTCTGAGAAGGTGTGGTTCTCATTGGGCAACTCTGTGCTGTGGCCCTGGGCTTTGTTCTTGGACACAGAGCTCCATCCTGTTTCTCAAGACACCCAGCAATTCAATGAGCTTCTTTATGGCCTCATTAAATTTCTTTTCCACTTAAACCAGCCAGGCTGTATTCTGTTCTTTACAATTGTGAGCCATGACAATGTGCTTCAGAGGGTGGATGAAAAGAGGTGCCAGGGGGACAGAGGTTTGTTAGGGGTGTTAGAGAGGTACCAACATAGGGTGATGTCTAAGAGGCTGCTGGCCAAGTGTCTGGGAACACAGGCTTGAGATACTGGCACTTTGGCGGCGGTGAACTGTGTTGGGATGAGTTTACAACCTCAGGAAAGTCATTTCAGGGGTGGGAAGAAGCAGAGATGTCAGGGGAAAACAAGAGAACTGACAGGAAGTGCTAACACGAGAGGCAGGCGTCGGTACCTGTGCTGAGAGACACAAAAGAACACAGTACGGGAGGAGTCATTAAAGACGGCACTTCAGGCTTTACCAAGGTGATGGAAGCAGCTGCCTCCAGTGATGGGAACAAGAGAGGGACTGGTCCAGGGGAGAAAGGGAAGCAGAAGGGAAGCCTGATCTTTCTAGAAGCCCACTGAGCAGAGATAACAGGAAGACGTCCCAGGGGCAGGAGAGAAGCCTGGCTGCACCCACGGCCTCAGAGCAGGAGCGATATGGTCTGGTTGTGAGGTATGGGTTGGGCGAGGATACCCAGGAGGCAGTCCAGGTTGCCATTTGCAGGTAATTGATGTACTCGGATACTACTGTGATTCTGTCTCCTCACTACATACTTCCAGTTGTAGAGTAGAAAAGGCTTGCAGTTGTTTGAAATTCAGGTAGGTTATGGGCTGAAAGTTACATGGGTCATGGAGAATTCAAGCTCTAAACACTAAATGGCACTTAGCCCTTCGTTTTTAAAATCTAAGGAATGCTAATGACAAGGTGGTATGGGACCACGGTTGTACGAAGGCTGGGGAGCTCAGGGACTAGGGTGGAATCTACCTGACCCAGATCAGAAGCCATATTTTCCATGACCTCTCCATGTGGATAGAGCTCCTGCCGTAGTCTGAATGTTTGTATTTCCTCAAAATCTTACATAGAAACCAAATCCTCAATGGGCTAGGGTAGAGACGTGGATCAGGTAGTGATTTAGTTAGGACGGAGCCTTCAGAAATAGGCTTAGCGTCCTTCCAGAGATGCTAGAGAGCTTGCAGCAAGTAAGGAAGGGCTATCTGTGATGAAGCACGGGCCTTTAACTAGACGCTGAATTAGCCAGGGTCCTGATTTTGAACTCCCTAGACTCCATGCCTGCAAACAGTATGCTTTTGTTGTCTATAAATTAACAGTCTGAGGTGTTTTGTTATAGCTGTCGAACATATTAAGACACCTACCAACTCTCAGTCCCTATCCTGTCTGGTCCCTAGAGACGGCTTTTCTTCTTGTTCTAACTGGTTTCTCCTACTCTTCTGTCACTTCTTTCCTTCTTGACAGTTTCTTCCTGGCTGTGTGTAGTTCCAGGTTCCCTCTGATGGCTAGCCTGAGCTCATGACCCCACATACAGCAAGCCAACCCCCTTTTCCTTCTCTTTAAGTTCACACTGTTTACCTCAGAAGCTCTTGCTATTTTGTACCATGCATCAACACTTATGGCCTGCTCTGGTTTAACGTTTTTAGACACATAAAGTAATATTACAAAGGAATTCAATATATTGAAATTCAGCTATCAGAAATATCTGTTAAAATATTTATAACGTGGCAGTGCATAAACTTCTTTATTAATATGTCAAGAGCCCAACTTAGAAATGATTTGACAGGCACCACAATTTCCATGTACTGATGAACAGAAGGGATATTTTGAGCTGTTTGTAGCAATAATAATGATATTAAAATAATTGATTTTCTTGGTGATGAAATCATGAGTTCTATGAATGATTTTGTAATTTTTAGCCTGCAGTTAAAATGAAAAAAAAAACACATTAGATTTCAGTTAGAAGTTAGTGAAAATAAAGACAATTTTTTTTTTCTCTTTGCCTAAGTTCACAGATGGTTCTGCATTTCTTAGGGGACAGTAGCCCCAGGTTAGGAACTCCTGGTCTGAAAGCACAAGTTCCCTTTTTTCTATTGTTAATTTCTTAAATTTTTTTTAAATGTATCACTGTCATGTCACTATAAGGAACCAATAACAGAGGCGATACATTGTAAGATGTGTTATGCAAGACAGGGCATAGTTCAGTCTGAAGAAGCAAGCTCCCTAAATGGGGACTCCTTGTGTTTGTAAACTGGTGACCATGACCTCAAGACCATTTCAGGAGCATAAACCAGATCAGCATTTACACTTGCCAATCCTGCCTTTAGACACACACCAGATGCACCACACACACACATCCTTCATCCCTCCCTCTTCCTTGTCTCCCTTCTTCACTTCCTTCCTTCCTCCCCCTCTCTCTGTGAGCTGCACATAGACATATGACTTTTTGATGCAAATCCTCCACTCCATTTTGTCTGCTGCCCACAAGCCCCTACCTCTGCAGATGTGCAGAAACTTGTTGACTGTCCAACATACCTTCTCCGCCAGCTTTCTTCTCTCATAAAGAAACCCTTATTTTTTAGCACTTTTTCTATCATCTCCCCCCCCAACTTGCCTCTCAATTCACTTCACTTCCATCATCATCCTCTTGCCTTTGAACCCTAGAGGTGCCGAAGTTCCCTCTCTCAACTTTTCACTCTGCATATGTCAGTCACAAAGCAACCCCGGCTGTGCCGAGAGGGTTACTCTTGGCACATTTGATCTCATGCCTAGCAGTGCCAGGTCTTGACACAGGGGCTAGCCACAGTGAGTGCTTGCTTAATTGAGTTTCTGAAGAAAGAAGCAATGTCACGCCTTCCTAAAGCTCCCAGGGTCTCTTCTGCAAGTCCTACCAAGACACCAACTGTCTCTCACGCCCCACTCATTAAGCTGGTTCTTCTTTAAGTACTACGTCTAAGAAGAAGAAAGCGCTTCCAGTCAATGACACTGCTTTATAAGATTTCCTTGTTACAATTTCCTCATGGTAATTGTGTGTTCTGGGAAGAAACTAGGGGAGGTGGTGAGAACAGGAGGCCCCCAGAAAACTGGGGCTCTGAGGCTTAGTAATATTCCCTAGGTCATGACGTCAGCGAGCAATCCGGTTCAAGAGTCAGCATGTCTGCCTGAGGGCTTCCAGCCGTGTCCAGTCCAGTGGGATCTTTCTCTCACTATTCATGGATGCCTGCCGATGTTTATGCGAGAGAACCCTATTTCCACAAGATGTTTTGAGAAAATGTCATTGTGGATGAATCTGAGAGACAGCATACATTGTGTTTTCCACTTGATCTTTCCTATGCCAACGTGAAAGATCCTGGAAAATTGTGCAGGGGAAAAAAAAACTCATTAGGTAGGTATCCTCAGTGTTCCCAAAATCTCTGAGTGTGGAAGACAATTGTCTGTGTAGTACCCACAGACTGAGTACATCTCTGAAATTCTTGAGACTGGAGTGTCCCAGGTTTGAGGGTTTCCTCCACACATTTGAATATTTGCCTACACACGATGAACGGGGCATAAGTCTAAACTTGAATTCTCTCTGTTTAATGAACACCTTACACAGAGCCTAAAGACAATTTCATAGTATTTTAAGTAATTTTGTGCATGCAGCAAGGTACCACTGTATAGAATTTTGTACACGTCACATCATGTCAGAAAGTTTTCTATTTTAAAGATCTGGATTTTAGAAGTTTGGGTTAGAGGTGTTCATTCTGTGCTAACATACTAGAAAACACACCTTGAAAAAACATTAGCTTATATTGTTGTGGCTCGATGATGGATGGTCCAATAAGGCATCCATCAGCATGTTTCTCTGGAATAGAGAAGGCAGGGGCTTCCCTCCAGCAAGAAGGGCTACACTCAGAGTCACTCTCCCATCAGGCTCCCATTTGAGCCCACTGTGTGTGTTTGCCTACAGATAAAGCCGCTCTCATGCTCACCCTCTCCCACCCTCCACTACAGGAGGACCACCGGCATAGCTTCTTTCAGCAGCAGCCCAACCCAAGGTCACTTCCCTACGCATACTACCTGGGTGCTTTCTTATCTTCTGGTCCTGGTCCTGGTAAATGGGCCAGGGACATTAACTGCTTGTATTAATTAGCGGTTCCATTGCCGACAAAGGTTTTAGTTTGCCTCACAGTCTGAGCATAGAGCCCACCATGAGAGGATGATCAAGGCGGTAGGAACTCGGTGGCTTGTAGCATCGCACCTTTAGTCAGGAAGTATAGGGAGGCAAATGCTGGTGCTCAGCTCACTTTTTCATTAGTCGTGGAAAGGCGCTCACAGCCATGGTGGATCTTTCCTCTTCAATTTCCCTTTTCTGGAACTACCCTGATAGACGTACCTAGTGTGTATTTCCATAGAGATTCTGAAGGCAGTCAATCAGACATCGAAGACTAACCAGCACACAGGTGTTTCTCCAGGGCCTGTTAGAGAGCAGTCCCACCTTGCGCGTCTGTGAGAGGCATCACAGATGCACATTCTCACAGTCTCCATATTGGGAACTGTAACCTTTCAGAGTTCAGCAACAGACACCGCCTCACCCTCTGCCTTCTCAACTACCTCTGTGCTGAATCTGGCGTACATGCCCACATAATACTTGATGGCTTGGGAGCGAGAGAACAAACATTCCTGTACGCTGCAAAGTTTAGCGTGGGCAAGCAAAGAAAAATCAATGTTGTAAATCTCTTGATTCGTTACTAAAGCCACCCCCAAGCATGGAAGGGTGATGCAGAGACAGAAATGGATATCAAGTGAATTGCACGCAACTGTTTGAAGTGTGGTGCTCTTGGAAGACTTACAGCAACTGTCAGAGTCCAGGATGTGTCCATTTGTATCAGTTCTGACTGGGGTGTGATGCTGTTAGAAATTCAGGTCTCATCTTCGCCTCTGAGCTCATCTGAATAACGCTGGTGATGGGAGGGAAGAGAGAGAGAGAAAGAGAGAGAGAGAGATGAGGCATCCAGAGGCCGCCCTGGATCCGACTGTATAAATGTGAAGGAGGCAGGGGCAGGAAAGCCTGGCTGTCCCCGCTTGTCCAGTGCAGGGCAGTGCAGAAGGAAGTGAGGGGCACCTGAGTGGACAGTGTCTGTCTTCACCCCAAGAGATCATGAGAGGTGCAGTGCAAGTCTTCCTTCTGCTCCTCCTCGCAACTGTGTCTGACTGTGCGGTGATCACAGGGGTAAGTTTGGAGCATTCTCCATAGGCTTGGGTTGGGGGGTGGCAAGATCAGGGTTCTGCACAGGGTGTGAACTGAGAACCATGAAGGCTCTGTTGATCCAATTCACCTAAACCAAAGGGATTTGGGAGGCAGCCATTTCCTGGGAACAGAGCCGCATGTGATCTTCATGTGGGTTAGACCTCACTCTGATAGACATGGGAGATAGTCACTGCCTCAGAGTGAGCTTGCCTTCGACTTTCAGATGGGTTAGCCATCACTTTGATAGACGGAGTTGTCTTTTAAGAAGTTACGTGTAATATAATATTGCTTTGAATACATTAGGAGGGCACTGGGATTTTGACATTGAGCCTTTAGTAAAACAGAGATTCTTTGGTGTGTGCCGTAGGAAGTTCATCTACAGCAGATTAGCGCCCGCCTCCAGCCTCATTTGTCCTGTGCACACCTCTGGTCCTACTTGTTTGTGTTAACTCACACATCATGCTGGTGTGGATCAGGGAAGCAAGCACACAGAGTTCCGCCTCAGCGCAACTCTTATCTTTAGGAAGAATGGCTCCCCACACCCCCTTTCACTCTTCAGTGGGTTTCCGGGGGAAGATGGGTGGCACGAACATTGGTAGAATGCACCCCAAACACAGTAGCCTTGAAGCAGAGGCTCAGCCCAGGGGCGCTGAGCACGCCACTCAGAGCAGGGTGTCCTCAAGCATGTCCCACGGTACCTTGTGCTCTATCATGCAGGCACACGCTTCGTCATGTCACAAACCAAGACACAGCGCTTCTCCTGAGGGCTTTCTAGGTTTAAAAAAAATGTCAGGAGGAAAAAGAATTAACATTGATTTCAGCACACTCCAAGCTTTAACATGGGAAGTGGGTGGTCAGTTCCTGGAGTTGCAGTGTTTCCAGAGAAGCCTCACTGTCATTTTCGAAGGAAAGAGACTCCACTCAAAATCACACCCAGGGCAATCAAATGCTTTGAGGGAAGAGTTGCCTCTAGCCAGTGTGATTGCTGAGAGCCGTCTAGTTGTTTGTCCTGAAGACCGGGTTGCCAGACCCAGGAGAGAAGATAGGATCGCCCCGTACAGTGAGGGATGGGGGAACGAGGAGGACCCAATGAGCTGCTCAGTGACAGTGTCACCAAGCCAGCTCCAATATCTATCTCAGAGTGGCAACAGGGGGATAGGACACCCCTAATGAAGAGCACAGTGACAGCAGAAAGTCGGCTGGGAGGGAGTGACTGAATGGCAAGGTGAGCAGTGGGAACACAGCGTTGAGGGCCAGGCATGCCCAGCTGCCCTGCATTTCCATGTCCCCTGTGACGTCCCTCTTCTGACTCTCAGAATGACGTCAGGTCCTGACTTCTCCACGTTCCATGGCTCCTTAGAAAGTGACAGTCCATGTTATAGGACCCAACGCCCCAGAGTGCTATACCTGCCACTGTCAGGGGACACGAGTCCAAGTGGTGCCTGCTTCCCTCACCCTCGGGTCTCAGGGGCCTGGCTTGGGTGTGAGAAACGCCCCTGATGGGCTAGAGACTAGCTGTTGGTGACTGCCACCTGTACCTTGTCTGGTTGGATGAGAAGATTAAGGTATGCCCTCCTCATCTGGAAAAGTTTGGAGCTTCCGGGTTCTGCCATGTTCCATGCTGGCAGCCTGGAGGTATTCCATGGCCTGCTACTAGAGAGAAATGAATCAAAAGTCAGCTTCAAACTTCAGGTCTGAAGCCACTTGGCCTCCATGTGGTGGCTAGGTTGACTGTTTATCATTAGGCCCTACCTGCTTTCTTGACTCTGGCTTTGGCGTAAAGTGGGCTTTGTTTGACCTTTCTTTCATTTCCTGGTATCCCAGCAGGTCCAATCAGCCCAACCTAGAAGGTTCCATCCATGCCAGGGATCCAGGGCAGCCAGCAGAGAAGCACCGGGGGAGATAACTGTCTACCAGGCCCCTGTGGGTTATAGGTGGGGGACATGCAGAAAGGCAGCTGTCAAAAGACAAAGAAAGCTCAGCAGTGAACATGCAGGGCCTTGGACCATCAATGACCCTCCCTTCCTCACCAGAGAGCTCTAAGGTGTTCAACTATGTCAGTGTGGACTGGTATTAGAAATGCTATGCCTTCTAACATGGGGCATCTCAGGGAACAGGGTCTACTTTCTGCTGAGCTGGCTTGGCCCCCCAGATTGAGGTCTGGTACTCTGCTGAGCCCCAAGCGTCCTGCCAAAGAGACAAGCAGTGCTATTAGAACCAGGCTGAAGTGTCCTGTTACTCTGAGGCACTTAGTCACTTAGAGCTTCCTTTCCTTTGTTCTTTTGGGTGGCACTAATGGGCTGGCCCCTTCTCCCCGCTGTAGGCCTGTGAGCGAGATGTTCAGTGTGGAGCAGGCACCTGCTGTGCTATCAGCCTGTGGCTGCGGGGGCTGCGGTTGTGCACGCCCCTGGGACGGGAAGGAGAGGAATGCCACCCAGGAAGTCACAAGGTACGTGTGCCAGCACTTCATGGGCACGTGTGTGAATGGGCGTGGGCTCAGCAGACAGGGAGCCTAGAGCCTGGGTCCAGCTTAAACCAGAGAGTCTGGCTTCTGAGGACGGTATGGGGGAGGTTAATTCTGCTTCCGCCACGGTGGAGCCAGCCTCTGACTGAAGGAAGGCAAGCAGGCAGCAGCCTTACGGAGGTCTGTAGATACTGTTTGGACACTGGTTCGGGTGCTGGCATTATCTGCCTACACTCTTCTAGATAGGCTAGAGGAACACAGTCATAATTCCATCTTTAAAGCATCCCTGGGTTTTTGCTAGCAAACTGAGGAACAACAGGTCATGTGACTTGCTCAAGGTCCAGTCCACAAGATAGCTGGGACTAGAACTGAGCTTTCTGAGGTCAACCATAGTTGTAGCTCACTGGTGTGGGATACTTCGTCCTTGGTTTGGGTGGAATGGTGATACCCATCATATAAGATGCTAGTCCTTCAGGCTGGCCACTCTCAGCTCTTTATCTGTTGTGTTTGATGGGTCTGCACAGACTCACTGAAGGGAGTAGGTTAATTATCCTTGAAGCGACAGATTCAGCTTTCGAAAGGTTCCCAAACAGTCTTTGTTCTTAGGAACGGACTCCATGAAGCACCCCAAATGGCTTCCCACACAGGACTGTGGTTAGAGCAAAATACACCCTCTAAGAGGGACTTCCTCTTCTGTGTTATAAGAAGCTAGCTCTGGGCCTCTTTCTAGCCCCTGAGGGTACAGAACAGCCAAGAGGGCCTTGGCTTTGGTAGGGTCCGGTGATATAACTGCAACCTTAGGGGCCACTAAGGGGCTGGGACCTTATTGAACAGGGCCACATCCACTTCCTCCTTAGCTCTCTTTCAAGCTCTTGGTGGCTTGTCTTTACAAGCTTAGTTGGGGTCAGAGACTCTCCCAGCAGCCTCTCTCCCAATACTCCTCAAGGACATTGATTTGTTCTTAACCATCTTGGGCAGAGGAAGCTGAAAGCTGAAATACTCTCTGTCCTCATTGCCTTGGGCTATGGGAGATGGATCAGGATGATTCACTCTCCCAAAAGGGACATCAGCATTAATAAAACACAAATGCTGAGCACTTCTTCCATGCCCTTTGTCCACAATAAGTTTTCAATAGCTATATAGTCCCAGTCTCTTTACAGCCATTTGTGGTAGGTGCTATTGACCCATTTTACAAGTGAGGGAGTCAAAGCACAGAAAAGGTAAATAGGGTATCAGTTGCCACAAATCTGGTAAACAGCAGATTGTAGCCTGGGATTTGAACCCAGGTAGTCTGGGGCTGGACCTGTTCAATTCCTAGCTCCTCCATGCATTAGCTGTTCAATGTGGGCGTTGCCATTCAGCTGCTCTGTGCCTTGGAGTGGTTGCCTATGGTCACCATTTTTGTTGGTTGGGAGGGGACATTTGCAGGCCTTCCCTGTGGCTGATGAACTACCTTCCTCTCTCTCTAGATCCCCTTCTCTAAGAAACGCCAGTACCACACCTGCCCCTGCTCAGCTAGCCTGCTGTGCTCCAGGTTCCTGGACGGCAGGTACCGCTGCTCTCGGTACTTGAAGAACGTCAACCTTTAGTTTGTTTGGACGCAGGACCCCGGCTGAGTGACTTCTCCTGCACCGCATCTGTGTGATTTAGTCCCCTGCATCCTCTCCATTCCCCATGCTGTCCATGGATGCGCAGAGGGGCATGCCTTCCGCTGCGGTGCGCAGACGAGGCGGTGGCCTTGAGAAGTAGGCCAGCCTGACCTTCCTGACTGCTGGGACTGCCTGAGTTGGTGACACTGTGGTGTCCCCAGTGGTCTGCCCCTTCCTGCATGTGCCCTTCCTGAGCACTGGTTCTGTGTGCATCACTAAGTTACAGGTCCTGTCAGGTGGAGGATCAACTTTCTTTTCATTGTTCTCTTGTTGACCAGCTCCTTATTTTAGAGGCATAGGTCCAAAGTCAGCTCTCATCAGGGCACCGTTCTAAAGCGGGGGTGAGGAGGGTTGGGGGGCGGGTTTCAGGGTCTCTTTCGAGTTGAGGGTGAGAGGCAGCTCAGAGAGCATGTGTGTGTGTGTGTGTGTGTGTGTGTGTGGTGTGCAGAAACGCAGTGGAGGAGATTTAGCATGGGCCCACTGCAACTCTCGAGGTTGAAATTCAGTCCCTTTGGGTTTATGTCAAATCTTTGACCCAGCAAGGCAGTGTGTACCGAATGATAGGTAACTTGTGTCAGTGAGGGATCTGGCAAGGCTCAGAGCCTTGATCCTGACCCCAGGCCTGGAAACTTTATCTACAGGCAGGTTGCTGGTTCGGCTGACTCTTCCCACTTCAATTCTTATTCTAGAGGCAGGGGTGTCCAACAGCACTGTGACAAAATGTTGCCTACAAAGTTCAGAACAATCAAGTGGTAACAACAACATCTCCTTTGAAGCACAGCTTTGTCTTGGGCCACATTCATAAAACAAGCAATTAAAAGACTGCAGAATGTCCTGCCCACTCTAGTTCTCAGGAGCCTCAAGGACAGTTCGCTGAAGTTTTCAAGGCCCCGGATTCCTGTCCTCTACCGCTCCAGAACCCTCTTTTCTGCCCTTAATCCAGGACCCACCAGCCTGGGCCTTGGCCAGCACAGGGACCTTTCTGTGCTTTTGTCCCTTTACACAGACACTGTCACCTGCTCTGCTGGCCTGCACAGCCCTTCCCTGCACGCAGACCACAAGCTTTTTCCTTTCAGGCTCCAGGTCCGGGCCTTAGATGTAAAGTCCTTTCCATGTCCATGGGCCCATGAGCCTCCTTGTCTCACGCATCTCCAGGTTCCACTGACTGCCCTTGGGTCCTGACTTCCTGATTGTGTCCCTCTCAGTTCACAAAACAACACTGAGTGCCGTGGGCTCAATGCCCCAGAGACAAGACACTAGGGTGCCCAATGGTGCTCTCCAGCACACTGTCATGTTGCTTGCCCACCCTAGCCTCAAGACAGGCCACCTGCAGATCCATAGGGTGAGCCAACAATTTAACGTGACTACACCCATTTTTATTTTTAATGTCATAATTTTGAGGAATGGGTAATGAATCTTTGCCTCAGACTCTGCTGCTGCGAAAGACCGAAAGACAAACAGTGGAGAGGTCAGGAGGCTTAAAAAAAAATGAATTCATGAGTAATCTTTATATTCAGGAATATGCTCTTCAGAAAAATGGTTATAAAAAATTACCTATACAAGAAAAATATATTCTACAAGAATATGTTCTGGAAGTCTAAGTTCAGGTGAAACTGACACACACCCTTTCAAGAACCATCCACAGGGGAGGAGATCCTCCCCCGTTGGTGGACTTGGAGGGGGCGGGGAGGAGATGAGGGAGGGTTGGGGAGGGTGGGAGGGAATGAGGGAGGGGGCTATGCATGGGATGCAAAAAACCTAATCTGTGATTGATATAAAAATAAATAAATTTATTTAAAAAAAAAAAACGAACCATCCACAGCTTTAGTGAAGGTTCTTAGGCTCCCCCCAAAATTTTGTCCTCAACTATTGGTTTCTGGCGCCCTCTCGTGGAAAAAGTGGAAGTAGCAAGAAACGTGAAGGTGAAAAGAAGACTGTGTGCTTCTAGAAGTGGGAGTTCTTTAGACAAATCCTGGTTTGGACTCCATTGGAGATGCCGTGCTTGTAAAGAAGCCTGCCTCAGGAAGGACAACAAGAACAACGCTTTATTAACACTCGGACCCTGCCCCACATTAGAAGCAGCCTTGGGAGCCGCTGTCCCCTTCCTGCTGAGTTTGGGCCAGGTGCTGTAATTTCCCTGCTCACAGGTTCTCTAAGAATGAGATGCTGCCGGTAAGTTCACTCTCACCCCGACTGTGAATGCCCAGGATGTAGCAGGTCCTGCAGAGCCGCTTTTGACGCTTCATCACTTGTACTCCTCAGCTCTGTTGCTTATTTGAGCGACTGTCCCCATCATCTCCATAAGTCTCTAGGTA
The DNA here is from genome assembly GCA_028658305.1 of Pachyuromys duprasi. NCBI lineage: Eukaryota > Metazoa > Chordata > Mammalia > Rodentia > Muridae > Pachyuromys > Pachyuromys duprasi. The sequence goes on from CM053744.1 coordinate 87,490,649, forward strand.
GCCAGGGCCTAGAGATTCCCCCACGCTTCCAGACACAGAATGGCAGAAGCCAGATCAGAGACTGTGCTGCCAGAGCTTCTGCTGTTGTTCAGTTTCGAATTCCCCTCAGTGGGGCATCCTGAGTAAGGTCCAGGTAAACACGAGTTCGCTACTGTTCTATCCGGTTATCACCCGGTGATGAAAGGGTTTCCTGAAGGTAAAGATCAGAGGTGAGACCCAAGGAGGAGCAAGAGGCTCTTAAAACTGAAGAGAAAGACCACAGAGGGAAGAAAGGCTGCAGGGCTGGACACTGGCTCAGAGCTAAGCCCGCAGAGTGAACCATATCATTGACCCAAGTCAGCTCTCAGACCAGCGGAACCGTCAACAGGCTTTGTTTGGAATCTATTTCTATATAATCAGCCAGGCAGGGTGACACACGCCATTAATCCCGGCACCGAGGAGGCAGAGGCAGGGGAACCTATGAATTTGGTCTACAAAGTGAGTTTCAGGACAGCCAGGGACCACACAGAGAAACCCTGTCTCAATAACATCCCCCCCTTTCATGTAGGTAGACATTTACACTTTGAGTGTCTTCAGGTACAGTTTCCCTGACCAGGGATTGGCAATGAAAGCCAAGAACTGCCTGGTCCAAATAGTTCTTTTCCATTCCAGGTGAGTACAATATGCTACCCAAACACGGGATATTACTCATCTCTAAAAAGAAACAAGGTTCAGATATGCTTCATAGCATGAATGGCCCTCGAAATCATTAGACAATGGAAACTAGTCATAAAAGGCAACATTTTAACAATTCCTTTTATGTGTCCACAACAGGAAAACCCACAGAGACAGAAAGCAGGTCACAATTGGCTAGGATTCAGGTGGGGTGAAGACAGAAAAATGGGGAGCCATTGAGTTAATTTAATTGTGGAGATTGCTGTATAATATGTCAGTAGCTTCAACATGATGGAAGTGTACAGTTTATGAGGTTAAAAGGTACGTTATATGAATTTACCACAATAAAGCTATTTTTAAAAACTTTAAAACACACAAACTTGAAAAGAGAAAGGAGGTTAGGAAAAGTGTCCTCTAACTTTAGAATCCAGAAGGAAGGAGCAGGTGTGGTGTGATGAGAAGGCTCTTTGTGTCTCATGTGGGGAAGGTGGGCATTGTATGTTGCAGAATGGCTTGACTTCCCTGCAAACGGGAACAGTCATTTTCTAATGGCTATTTGACATTCATTTTGTGGTGGAGAGGAGAGTGAGCACCTCATTAACTAGAACTGCATGTAGTATCATGGAACCCCAACTACACAGAGTTACCCCTCCGAACCTTGGGACTTCTTCATGGGAATTGCGCCAACTGAGGGTCAAACATATTAAAAAGTCATCTGCACTGAACATACACTGAGCTTTTCCTTGCTGTTCTCTGAACAATACATACAACTGTGTGGCACTGCGCTGTGTTGGTAACTGGGGGAGGGGTTAAGAGTGTGGGAGGGTGTGCAGAGGTACATGCCATTTTCTGTAAGGGTCTTGAACATTCTCAGATTTTGGTATCCATTGGGGGCCCCCCGTGGATTCCAAGGGATGTTGTTACTTCTCCTATATATTTGGTATATGTGGTTTTCTACCTCAGACAAGTACTTCTTGAACAAATGTTTTGATGATGCAATAGGCTGTGTGGGGTCAGAAGTCCATGCATGGCAGGCCAGGGTAGTATGCCAGTCTGTTGTGGCTGCGGTGTCTCTAAATGAACACAGGGACAGTTTTTCCCTACCCTGGAGCACACCATCCTGCTCACCTTGGTGGGAACAGAAAATCTGCTATACAGTTAACGGGAGCCAAGTCCTCGCTGTATTTCTGGGATGTTTGTACCCCAGCTAGAATCACACCATGCATGGTGAGCCCTGGGCAGGATCAAGGCTGTGATAGATGAAGCTGTGATATGCCCTCACACTGCTCCCCAGTTGGGGCTGTTTAGCCCCTGAGCCTGCAGCCACCAGACCATGGAAGCAAACACATTTCAGATGGATAAGACTGAGGTGCGCTCCTCTGCATGACTTTCCATTTAACATCTGTAAAGAAAGAGCCGTGCGTCCCCACTCCACACAGTGAGCACTGCTCCAACCTTCCCTATCTCTCCTCCTTGTCTACGGAGCATAAGCCTCGTGCTTAGGTCTTAGGAAGATCATGTGGCCCAGGTCACATGAGGCATGTGACTCAATATCCATCTCCCTGAAAGTTCTCTCTCTCTCCTCTCTCTCCTCATCTCATCTGGTAGCCCCAGCTATCCTGGAACTCATTATGTAGTCCAGATGGGCCTCAGACTTATGGCGTTCCTCCTGCCCCTACCTTTCAAATGCTGGGATTATGGGTGTGACCACTCTAGCTGGCTGCCTGCGCAGCAAGAGACGCTGATGCCTTTGGAGCTGTGAGCATGTGTGCAGAACCCCTGGCGTTCTGTCACAGAAGCAAAGTCCAGGGGCTAAACAGACAGACACTCCTGCTCTTGCCATCTCCCTCGCTCACTGCGCCGATTGGTGTCGTTCGGCAGGCCGCGGCAGTCTGCGTGTCCGACTCCTGAAAAGGGGCAGGCAGCCCAGTGCTTAGCTCGACGCCCTGCACAAGCTACCTCCCAGCTTGAGACTTTGGTCAGTTTACCGAACTTTCTGCGCCTCGGTTTCCCCCTTAATTAATGGTACCAGCAGCTGCAGCTGCAGCAACAGCGGCAGCTCTTGCCTCTTGGGTTGCAGTCTAAATTAGGTGTTAGTGTATGGGAAATGTTCAGGCTATCACCCGCCATGTGGAGGCAACATGGGGGTGGTCAGATCCTTAGTTTTCTTCTTTATGAAGACAACATGAAGAGTCAGCCTTAAGTGGCTTTTGGGCCACACCCCTCACTAAACCACCAGAGCTTGGAGGTCTTTTCTTAGTGGGGGAAACCAAACATCTGGGAAGGACAGAAAAGCTTTTTGGATGCATTTCAAAGGCCCCACATCTAAACATAGCAGCAAGAAGCCTCTGCGTGTTGGGACGGTGTTCATTCCCTGCCAAGCTCAAGTTCGTGCACAGGTTCCTAGGGGCAGACCCTGATAACAGCTGAAGTTAGAAAGAGAGATATACTCGCCATATCTCCCGGTGCCGGGAGACCCTGATAAACTGAGAGGTAGTGCTTGTAAGTGAAGCACAATGTTTGCTGTCTGGGACCTTAGTGCAGAGCTGTCCATGGAGCAGGCTCAGATCCCGCCCTTGCTTTTCCCAGACTGTGGGCTGAGCCACTCTATCATTGAGCACACATTCCTTGGAACAGCAGTTTCCAGCTAGGGCATGTTCCCAGCTAGGGCAAGAGGTACAGGGTGGATTCTGGGGTTTCCAGCAGGGTTTAATTGCATTAACCAGGCCCCTCCCAAGCTCTCCAGCTGTGATTCCCATATGGTAGCTCTGTGCCTTTTACCTTCTTAGATGCCATACCTCAGCATGTCAGTCAACCCAAGCAGTGGAGGAAATTAATTCAACAAATACCAAAAAACCCGGCACTGCTTTGCAGAGAGGCAAGGCAGCTCCCATTAGCTAAAGCCTCAGCTCACGAAGAGTGTGGACTTTATATTAGAATGAGGATCAGCAAAGCTGGCAGCCTAGCTCAGTTAGTAATACCTGTGCAAGCAGAAGGACAGGGTTTTGATTTCCTTGTTTAAAACAACAACAACAGAGTAACTGGCTGTGATAGTGACTGCTTACGGCCTCAGTGCTGGGGAAGCCGAGGGAGGCTGACTATTGGGGCTAGCTAGCTAGCTGGTCAGCCAGCCTAGCTGAATCAGTGAGCTCCAGGGAATAGTGAGAAACCCTGTTTCAGAAAACAAGTGGAAGGCTGGCAAGATGGATCAGCGAGTAAAGGCGTTTGTGTACATGCCTGACAGCTTGAGTTTACACCTCGGATCCCACAAGGTGCAGAAGAGAATCAAATCCTAAGAGTTATCCTTGGACTTCTATAAGCACCATAGTGCACTTACACAGTCACACACACACACACACACACACACACACACACACACAAGCAGAGAGAGAGAGAGAGAGAGAGAGAGAGAGAGAGAGAGAGATTTAAAAATAAGCAAGGCAGAAAGGAACTGAGAAACATACCAAAAGTTTGACCCTGGTCTCTACATGTATACACACATGGGCACACACATGCACACACACCAAAAAGTACCAGGAGAGTAAATAGGCAGAAAGAATGGAGTGTGTTCCTTCGTCCTCCTTGATGTTTGAGACAGAATGCTTGAACTCATGTAGCCCAGGCTGAGTGAGAGGCTGGGGAGGACATGCCCTGCCTGAAATGCAGCTCTACAGAGATGGCTGGGCCATCGAACACCAGAGAATCAGACTACATCTATTGCCCTCTGTTAGACCCTTACTCAAAGATGTTCAGTAGCCCCATGTCAGTGAAAAAACTGCTCACCACCCAGCTACACTAATTAAGGAAGTTTTCTTTTCCTGAGATGTGTTTAAAAATATCAAATATTAATCACCAGCAGCATTCTAGTAATGCTTGTTTCCCTCTCAATGTCCTAGCTGATGACGGGCATAAGTGCTTTGAAGCTAATGCTTGCTGCACTGTGGGAATTAGAAATAGCCTGTCTGAGAGTCTTCACCCTGAGCTGAACTTTAATTCTTGTTGCAGCCTGCCTCTCACCCATCCTTTCTTCTCCTGGAGAAACCCTAGTTTATTCCTTCCTGCCATCGGAGGTCCAAAAGCACGTCTTCAGTCTAGGTTTTTCTAAGGCAAGGGGCCCATCACTAGGTTGTTACTAGGACGAGGGCTTGTCCTAACCTTTCTTATTTTTGTCTGTTGTCTTATTTCAAAGATAGATGCTTACTCCCAAAATCCACATTTCTGGTGTTTCTTGGGAAAAGGCAAGCCATGGGTAACTGTTTTAAGCTGCCCTCGTGGAGCTGACTGGTGATCCAGCTTTATGCCTCCATGTAGCTGAATCCACCGTTACCTGGTGTCTGCCATCCAATGGCTGAGCCGGTGTTAGAATTTCACCTGCAGATATTTTTGTCTGCATGATGTTTACTTGTGTTGCACTTTAAAAATGAATCTAATTTTAAAAAGAAGGAGATTGAACTCATTAGATTTTTTTTTGATATTTATTTTTAACTTGGAGTACAAAATCTTATGGGTTAATACAATGGTATCTCCTTATTCAGTATTATTGTAGTAAGAACAGAAGGAAGAAATCTGGCAGATTTTTCTCGAATCAGTCACCATTCACTTTCACATCACCCACCTGGTCCCAGTGAGCGTCTGAGCCATGTCCCTATGCCACCTAGTGTCACAAGGCCAGGCTTTCTCATGTGCTGTACTACATTCATTACATATGTTGAACCAATCTTGCATCCCTGGATGAAACCAGCTTGATCATAGTGAATGTCCTTCTGTATGTGCTCTTGAGTACAAATTGCAAGTGTTTTGTTGAGAACTTTTGTTTGTTAGCACTTATATCTTTGTCTTTGAATCTCACATGACCCTATCAGCATCATTGTCTATCTTCAGAAGAAAGAGGCATGGAGGAGTAAGGAAATTTGCCCAAAGTCATACCACCTGTAGCTGACCCTGGATTCAAGGCCATAATGGCCCCACATGCTTTTTTCCGGAAGCCACACGTTCCTGCCACTTTGCAATGTAGGGAGAGGAATTCCTTTGAGTTTCCTTCATTAGACCATTGGAGAGGGCTCACCTGACTGTGGACTCCCTCTGGGTTGAGATGACAGTGGCTCTGTCTGGTTGTGTCTAGTGAGGACACATAGGAGATGTTCAAGAAATTGAGCCAGTTGGCCTTGTCAGTGCCTGTATCTGAGTGGAGAACAAGACCTGCGCTGAGGAAGAGGTGCCCTTGGGTGCTGAGTAGTTTCAGCCAGTTTTGTGAGTCTCCAGACATGAGCCGTCTAGACCAAGGTCATTCGTCCTTGTGTGGTGCCAGGTAGTGAGTGCTCTACTCTTATCAGGGTCTCTCTTAAGAGCATTTTGTAGATTGTGGCTTGCACCTGCAGATAACCTCTCTTAGCACCATGTTCTGTGGGGGCAGCGTTCCAGCACGCACTTGAATGCTCTCAGATGGCTGCCAACTGTGTGAACAAATTAAAAAGCAAATAGCACTAAGGGATCTTTGCTTCTTGGCTTTGTGGTCGCCTTATAGCGGGAGAGGCAGTTGCACCTAACACCTGTGGTCATTGTCCTTGAGAGGTTTCCACTGGGTCAGCCGGGGCCACATGGAGCTGTAATCAACCCTCCCTCCCATCTTTTCTCAAGGTGCTAAACCATAGGGCCTTAGAGCTGGATATTGCAGATGAAGCCCACCATACAACTACCTCAAGGGGGTGGCTGGAGGCTGAGAAGGAAGAGCTAGAAGCAGAGTTGGTCTTGCAGTGGAGTGTGGAGGCGTTTGTCCAGGAAACCTGAGACAATGCTAAGCTCTTATTACAGGCCTCTCTGAGCTTCTGTCTCCTCATCTGCGGCATGTCACACAGGCATCAGTAGCTAGCTACACTCCGAAGCTCATCAGGGGGCAATGGCAAGGCCACTTGCCTGCTTACTCAAACATTCCATGAACACCTCTTGTCATCAGTGCTGGAGCATGGGGGGGAGGGGAATACAGCTCAGACGCATGGCCATCAACTGGTACTGGGCCTCTGGGCCCTGGCCCATCAGAGCGATACCCTAAGAGAAGAAAACAAGACATAAAATTCACCACTTAGTACTGACTTCCCCCCTTACTTCTCTGGCTTTGGACACAGAAGGTGCTGAACGCCAGCCGCACGTTCTTGCGGCCATCACCCAGGAGCGTGAGAAGCAGTAGCGTCCTGGCCTTCTGGGACATATCTGTTGGTTTTGTGAAGGGATGTGCATGAAGGAGGACATTGCTATGGTAGGGGTCAGGCCTGACTCCTGTCTGTACTTCTCTTCAGATACTCAGGCCCCCTTTGCCTGATCTCTTGGGGACTTCCAACAGCCCCCATAAGCCAAGTGTGTGACGCTTCAGCTGGCACCTCTTTCAGAAAGGCTGATGCATCCAGACCCACCACGCTGGCCTTTCCACTGTTGCATCCTGCCTTCTCCCCACTTTCCACCCTCTCCAGGCCTTTCTCTCCATGCAGATGTTTGTCCTGTTAATAGCAGGCAACGGTCACCACGTTCTCTTGTACATCATGGTCCTGAACCTCTTGCCTTCCAGCTTTCCTGCCTTATCCTAGCCTCATCTTGACTTCCCAGTAAATAGGCCTGGGATGTAATTGTCTCTACCAATGTTATGCGTATGGGCTTTAGCTTCTTTTCTGTCTTAAGTCTCTCTTAGGCCCAAAGGCATGAATACCTGGCTTCAGGGGCTTGGGCTCTAACAGGACACTCAGCACACCTGCGTGTGTTTGTTTGTCTCCTTGTACCCCTGAGGAGGCCTCCCACATGGGTCTCAGCCTTAAACTGTCACTTCTACATTTCCTGTATCTCTTCGTGTAGGGTGTGCCTCTGCCTTCCCTCTCTGTCCCCACCAGTTCTTCCAGTGAGCAGGTATTTGCCAATCCCTTTCTCAGCATCCTTTTCACCTGAACCCAGTGTCTCTAGGGAATGAATGAACCTTCTCTTCCAGGCATTGCTGTCTGTGGGAACTTGGAGTATGGTTGCTTTGGGCTTTAACATTGAGTTTTCTCTACTGGGATGACACATTGTACAAACATTCTTGGTCCCAGAATCCACTTTGAAATTAGACCAAGCCATTTCTGGGAAGTTGGCCTGAGAGACCAAAATCAGGAACACCTTGGACATCCAGTGAAGTCTGGCCTAGGGAGGGAGCAGAGGGAGGGGAGGTCTGTGGCCTGGTGGGAACATGCTGTTCAAAGAGCAGAGGGTGGAACATGAAACAGGTTCCTGGTAGCAGCCCCACCTGTATTAGCTCAGAGGCCCCTTCTAGAGGGGACTTTGGTGTAGAGGGGCATATGTTGACTTTTCCCAGCTTAAAGGCCTGCAATACCCTTTAACTTTGAAGTCTTTATAGTGATAGACTTTGTAGCTCTTATCAGTGTGGGTCTTAGGTAGTGTGGGTGCTATCTCACTATGTTTGTGAAGTAGCCTGAAGTTGGGGGGTGCCTCTGAAGTCTGGGCATCCAGCCAGAAGGAGCCCCACTCTATAAAAGCTGCAAGGATGGACACTGGCTAGAGCAGCTATTGCCTGTGCTCCAAAATGAGGTGCTTCGTGCTGCTTCTTGCTGTCTTTGCCATCTCTCAGAGCCACATGACCACCAGGTGAATGCTGGACCCTGGGGAGGGCCTCTCATGGGGCTTCCATGGGCTGGCGGGCTGCTGCTCTCCCAGATCTTGGGTTCCTTTGGGAGACTCTGGAAGCACTGCTCTCACTATTGTGTGATCCTGAGGGGAGGGAGCCTGACAGGAAGCCTGGGGATAGGAAAGCACGGTGTCTGGAAGAACAAAACAGAACAAGAAAACTACCCAGAATTTGGTTCCCAGTTCTATCACCCTTTGGTTTGTGCCTTATTTTCTTTATCCGCTATGAAATTAGAGTTATCCTAGTATCCATATTTTAGAGCTGCTATGAAACTGCATGGGTTAATACTTGTAAATGCTTCAAATAGTGCTGGACATACCTCGGGAGCTACATATGCACTCATTAAAATAGATATCTTGGTGTAGGAGCTACTTTAAGGAGGTCTGTAGATTCTCCTCCCAAAATAACTAGGACATCACCTAAGCTGCCATGGATTAGGTGATTTGCATTCTACAGATGAGACCTTGTTCAGGGACAGTCCCTGAACAAGACCATGTGGCTACCCAACACCATGTAGCCAGTAATGGGGGAGCCAGGGCTCAGCCTGAATGCTTGCTGCCCGCACACTCACACCAGGTGCTTATATGTGTGTTCTGTCAAGGCTTGAACACGAGAAGACTGAATATCTTCCTGGATTGGATCCTGGAAAGGAAGTTGAGTGTCCAGTGAGGGCCCTCTGGGAGAGTGCGTACCCTGACAATGAAGTCTTCCCAAGTCCAAGCTATGCTGGCAGCTCTATAAAGCTCTACAAGAGACAGAGCTAGAGCTTAGGACCCTGGGATGAAATCCACACAGGGTGCCATCCTGGCTCTGTGTGAGGTATTGGCTACCTTCTGGTTGTAGTGGGCTTCTGCCTGGAAGAAAAGGCTCCTGAAGCAGCTACACGGCACCTGTACTTCTGTAATCTCAAGATATCTTTCAACCAGCGGTTAGAGAGAACAACACGATTGTTAGACATTTTAGTGACTGTAGGATGCCAAAAGTTCTACTTGAATCTACAAGGGGAGAAAATGGTCAAAAACAGAATTTAAAAAAGTGTTGCAAAAGAATGATTAACCCTATTGTGTAAGAAAAAAAACCCTGAAAATAAAGACACTTGGACTCCCCCAAAGGGAAGATTAGAGGGCTCCGGAAGCCTCTCTGTGGAAGTGAAGAGGACTTGGGGAGTCTCCTGGTGGAAGCTCAGGGACTGTGACAGTTTTCAGGTTGCCAAGGAGCGTGACAGAGCCAGGTCTAGAACCCTTTCTTTTGCAGTTTCCTTTCTTGATCATTTTCTTCCAGTTGACTCGTTTTCAGTATCCCAAACCTAAGCTGGGCAAAGATGACTGATTTGGTGTCCTGCTCATGCTGAGGAAGTCATTGAAGAATTTCCAGCCACTTTCTCGTGAAAACACTGTTCAGAGAGAAGAGAAAGGGGGTTGGCACAGGGTGGCATCTGCTGGAAGCAGGTGCCACTGTGTGGGAGACACCATTGTCTCTGCACAGAGAGGTCCTTCTGTGTCCTTTTTACTGTGTGTCCTCTGTGCTTTGGACAGCGTTTGGCACATAGCAAGGCCACAGCGGGAATTTGGTGACTAAGTGATGGTGTGCTTAGTGTCTTTCAAACCACAAGTAACAAAGCATATTACTTAATAAGTCAAAAACAAACGTAGAGAGTCTCTACCACACTGAAAAAGAAAAGTAACAAGAAGTATCAGGGCATTGTATTTAATGAAGCTAGACAGTTACCTGTAAGTCAACATAGAATCTATTATTTCACTTTGGGTTCTAATTGTTAAAATTGGAAGATCACTGGTGTTACCTGTAAAATGTTGGCCAGAGGCTGGGCTGGGCGCAACAGCGTGGGGGTTGTTCATGGAGCCCAGTCTCCTTTATTGTGACTTCCCTCCACCTCCGCAGGATCCCTCTGCACAAGGGGAAGTCTCTGAGGAACAACCTGAAGGAGCGTGGACTGCTGGAGGACTTTCTGAGGAGATACCAGTATGAGTTCACTGCGAAGAACTCCAACATTGGAGTTGTGGCCAGTGAGCCCCTGACCAACTACCTAGATGTGAGTCTCTGCAGGCCTTCTCAGGGTGAAATCTCATGTCTCCAGGCTCCAGCCTTGCCAGAGAGTTCTTTATTTCAAGAATTGTGGGGCTGTGGGGCATGGAGGCCACCTCTCTGCCATTAGTAATTCTACCATAGGCCAGCAAAGCCAGCAAAGGCACCCTTTGGTCTTCAGGGTTCCAAAAGCCCTGCTGGATAGATCTGAGTTAAGGTGACCTTTGTCATACAGCCTGCTTTCTAGGATCAGGGAAGCATGTCTTAGAGTTGGAGACAGCAGGTGCCCAGTCTTTAGCTGATAAGGCATGGATACTATATTTCTCCTCTTCCCATGCAGACAAGAATAATGTTGTGCCCTTTTCCTTTCTGGAGCCCCTCACCCCCATCACTCTTGGCGGTGGTTTTGTGCCTATGCTTTTATTTCTATATCTAGGTCACAGTCCTACCCCAGACTGGGGGCAGGTGGGGCAGAAGCTTGCATGGGCTTCTGGGACTCTGCCCTCAGCAGATGGCCCACCTCTGAGGCTAGCTTCTTCCTGCCTTGGCAGGGTCAGCTGGGCTCTTTTCCTAGGCAGAACTTTAGTCCTGGCTCATTATGTGCTTCTGAGCTGATTTCAGTACTGTTGCAGGGATTGGGGGGGGGGAGGGGGAGTGCAGAAGGAGCCGAAGGTAAGAGTCCTCTCCAGTGTAGTGGGCACTGCCTTCTCTTTTCTCCATCTTGGTACTTCCCTTCCCCGGTCTCTGAGTAGAAAACACAGGATGGACAGGCATCTGTGCCTGGCATCACCTCCTTCCCAGTGTTCTCCATCTCTGACCACACCTCTCACCCAGAGCTCTCTGTCATTAGAGTGAATACTTTGGAACGATCTACATTGGGACCCCACCCCAGGAGTTCACGGTGGTGTTTGACACAGGCTCCTCGGAACTCTGGGTGCCCTCTGTCTACTGCAGCAGCAGAGTCTGCCGTGAGTGACTGTCCACCTTGCCCTACCTTCTTGTCTCTTCCTTTCCTGTCCTCCAGATGAGGAGATGAAGGTCCAGAGAAGAGAAGGTTCTTGGCTAAATTGACTCAGATAACAGAAAATTGGTTTGGAAACCACACACCTGAGATTTCTTCTTTTTCATGTTTGGAATTGCACAGACAGGGCCTCCAGGGAGTGGGGGGAGGGGGCTTTCTTGACTAAACCACGGGATCATGCTACAGAGAGATCAGACTGTTTAATCTCTGCAGAGAGAATGGCCTATCTGAAGAGGGCCTAGTGAGGTTTTCCACCCTGCCTGGGAGGGTTGAGGGCAAGAAGATACCAAGGATCCACTAACCTGAGTCTTTGTTGCAGAAACTCACCACCGCTTTGACCCATCCAAGTCCTTCACCTTCCAGAACCTGAGCAGGCCCTTGTTTGTCCAGTATGGCACCGGCAGAGTGGAGGGCTTCCTGGGCTACGACACTGTCACGGTAAGTGAGGTGGCAACAGCCTGGGCTCTCCCCTAGGATTCCCCAGTTCCAGTGAGTTGTGTATTTGGTGGGAATGAGGATCCCTTGGGGCCTGCCTACTGAAGACTCAGTAGGTGAGGACTCTGAGAGGGGGTTCCCATTGATAACCATCTGTGTGGTGTTTCCTTTCTTCCTCCCTTGCTTGCTGTGTTCGTCTCAGAGCCAGGCTTGAGTGCTTCCCCAAGCTCCTGCTGTTCATTTTCCCATCTTGGCCAGACTTCTGGCTTGTCACTCACAGTTTACTTCACTCTGCGCACCCACTATGTGTGGTCAGGTCATTGCCAGCAACCTTTCCCTTGGCATGTTTGCTTCTCTGCAGAGTGTTACTCTATCAATGAGGTCTCTCCTCCAGCCTAAGAAATCACACACTGCCTATGGCCTTACCCTGATTTATTTTTATTCTGAGGGCTCATTGTCACCTGATAAGTTCCATATCAGCTTTAAAAAAATTACTGTTGTTCTCTCCTGCTGGATAAAGGGTTACTAGGGCAGGGACTTTCTTTTATCCATTGCTACATCCTCAAAACCTTCCACACAGCACATTGGAGATCCCCAATAATAGTTTTTTGGGGGCTGAAAGAAAGAGAATTGAATTATTCCTTAGTACTTAGCCATTGTTCATTCACTTACACCATATGCTCACTCTAAGAAAGGTCCAGTGGGGGACAAGAAGAGAGCAGACCTGCTTGTCTCGTGCTTTCTAGCAAAAGGCACTCAGGCATGCCTGTGAGAGCATGGCCTGCACACAAAAGACAAGTCAGGTGGCTCTGAACAGCGCTGAGTAGGGGTATGAAGAAAGCAGTACTGGAAGGTAAGGAAGAGAATGACTGGGAACCAGAGGACGGAGATTTGGAGGACATGGTGGCCTGTGGCAAGCTGGAACCCAAGTGATGCCAGGATCTGGGGTCAGCACTGCAGAGGACCGAGTGTAAAAATCCTGGGATGGGGAGGAACGAGCATGGGTGGGCTAGGGGCAAAAGGTGAGCTAGGGCATGAGGTAAAATGTGAGAGGCAGGACTACAAGGGGTGACTCGCTTTTGCCTCTACCGAGATGCATGAAGCCATTGTAGCCGGTTGTGGCAGGCTTGACTTCAGATTTTAAAGCTCACACTTGCTGCTGTGTGTGGAGGCCGGTTAAGTTTATGGGACAAAGCAGAGGCAGGAGACCTGCTTCAGCCCTTTGTGTGGCCCAGAGCAGACTGGTGGCCACATCTACCCTGTGGGGAAATGGGCAAATGAAGAGCAGCCTTCTTTGGCATGGTACCAACAACGGTTCAATAAGCAGACGTCTAGTGTAGGCTCAGTGGGTGCTCAGTTACTTAGCTTAGGCACTGACTTGAGATTGGAGCATTACTATCCTGTCTATCAGATAAGGGACTGAGGCCTGGAGAGGAACTCGTTTAAGCTCAGGTGACAGAATGGGGACCCACACAGCACCTGCTTTGTGCATGGTAATTCCTTCCATGGGAGGACCAACAGGAGAGGACCACAGAGGGGAAGGTGCAGCTGTTTCTGCAGGCAGCATGGAAACAATTACTATCTCACTTCCTTTGGGCTTGTCCTCTACCTGAAACCTGTGTCTGCACCCAACACTTTTTCTTCTTCCCGTTCCCATTCTCATCAGAGCAATTCTTCAAAACCAAGCAGAAAACGTGGAGGGACCAGCCCACTCCAATTTTTTTTTCTCTCTCTCTCTGGTTTTTCATGACAGGGTTTCTCTGTGTGGTCTTGGCTGTCCTAGACTCCCTTTTTAGACCAGGCCATCCTTGAATTCACAGAGATCCGCTTGACTCTGCCTCCCTAAGTACACAGGCATGTGCCACCCTGCTTGGCCCACTCCAATCTCTTAAACTAAAAAATAACCCTGCATTATCTATAAAAGGGAAGACAGGCCAGTGAGGGCTGGAGTGCAGACATTGACCTGTGATCCCAGACTGTCTGTCCCTGTCCCTGGGCTTTTCTGTCTGTGGCTGCAGAAGCTCCCTGGTGAAAATCATCATGACAATTCTTTAAATTTACCTTTGCAGGTCTCCGATATTATAGTTTCCCACCAGACCGTGGGCCTGAGTACCCAGGAGCCAGGTGACATCTTCACCTACTCTCCATTCGATGGCATCCTGGGCCTTGCCTACCCTTCTCTTGCCTCCCAGTACTCAGTACCCATATTTGACAACATGATGAATAGGCATCTGGTTGCCCAAGACCTGTTCTCCGTTTACATGAGCAGGTAGGAGATGCACCCACCAACGGTCTGACTTTGATATCTGGTAAGGACTGCTGGCTCAGGTGAATGTCTGCTCTTTGGAGACATTACCTGTCAAGGTAGCCACTAACATCTAAACCGTCTCCATCCTGGTTCCCATGTACCTCTTACCTTCCGGTCTAAGACCCTACTGGAGTCATTTATGCAGCTAGGCTTTATTCGGCCAAAGATGAGAAGACTTCCATTCTGCCCCAGCCTCCCCCCAAAACAAAGCCTTGTGGGGGGGGTGTTAGAGGGCTTGCTTAGCATATGTTAGGCCCCAGGTTCAATCCCTGGTGCTGCAAATAATAACAATAAAAGCAAAGCTTGTCCCACCTCTAGATGCGGGCCTTTAACATGTTTTTGCAAAGAGACAGGATCTCAGGAATCGTTAATCGATGTCTTTGAGATCCTCAATCCCGTAGAGTCCAGGCTTCTCCTTCTACTAGGAAGAAAAAGAGAGGGGATGTTTGAACCAGGCCTAGAGCCCAGGGGACCTGCTGCAGTGTACTGCTTTACCTTTCTGCTCCTTGTGATGACTGATCTTCTGTTAGTCCAAGGTATAGGGGGTACGAGGGTGTGGGGAGTGTGGGGGTGTAGATGACTGCACAAGAAGAAAGAGACCACCCCTAAGAGAAGAGGCTGGACAGCTGAGGAGAGGGAACCCCAGGCAAAGAGTAAGGTGCTACATTTCATTCATGCATGCATTTATTTAGTTATTCATTCGTTGATTTACTCCACGCGTATTTACCAGTCCTTCTCTGTTGCAGAGGTTGGGCCAGGACTCAGGCATACACATAAGCAAAGAAGACAAGCTGGAAGATACGTTTTAGCGAAGGGAACAGACCGCACAGCTATTCACATTGTAATCAAGCAATTGTGAGAAGGGTGCTACAGCAAAGAGCGGGGCCACGGGCACCTTTAAACATGGGATGTCCACTCTGACATGTGTACATGTGCCTGTGTGTACATGTGTGAACTCGCATGCAGGACAAGGCAGGGCAAGCTTCACTGAAGATGAGTGGGGATTATCTAGGTGAGGGCCCAGAGAGCCAGCATGTTTTAGGCAGCAGGTAGCATGTTCTAGAACCTGGAGGTAGGAAGGACTCAAGTTCTAGGAGGTGGAACAGTGTGAGCAGATGAGCTAGTGTGTGAGTGTGTCCCACTGAGCGTGCAACCGTATCCCAGAGCAGAAAGGATCCGGCACCAGGAGGCAGTTTTAATTCAAAGTGCTGGGCCTTGTTGAAGACTCCTTTTCTTCCTGTCTTGAGTGGAAGCTCGAGGGAGTGCTGGGAAGACCCGAGGGTAGCAGATCAGAACCTGGTGGTCCCCTGACCTCTGTGGGGAGTCACTGTCTCCTCTCCCACGGCTGTGCTGAACGAGGGCAGCAGGAAACCGCAGCTGAGTCAGAGCGAAGCCCGGCAGGGGGAGAGGCTGCTGAGGCTGTGGGGCTCTGCTGGGAGGGAGGCAGGGTAAGACCTTTGGGTCTCCATCCATCTGTCTCCGGAAGGGGTTGGGCGCTCCTCCCCAGCAGGGTGGGTATCCGCTGCCACAGTGAGGCCTTTCTTGATTTCAGGGAGGACCAGGGGAGCATGCTCACGCTCGGGGCCATTGATCAGTCCTACTTCGTAGGCTCACTGCACTGGGTGCCCGTGACCGTGCAAGGATACTGGCAGTTCACAGTGGACAGGTAGGTGAGAGGAAGCTTGCGTGGACCGCTGCTAGAGGCGGTCTCTTGATGTGCGGATGCAGGGGCTCTTCAGACCACAGGGCTTAGGAGAACTGCACCCAGAACTGAGGTTGCTGATTGGTTCTGCTAGTTCGCTGTGAGGTCAGCGTCCTCTGCAAATGGTTATGCTGCACACCACTCTGCACTGACTGCCTCCTGCCTAGAGGCACCAGGCTGAGTGGTTCTATGGCTGCCCATTGGTTCCCTCTAAACCTGTAGGAGGTGAGTTCCAGTATTGTTCTCGTCGTGTAGGTTATAGACTTTTGATTGGAGCCTCGTGAACAGTCTCTTAGGAAGTTAATTCAGGGAGATACCCAGTTTTTTGGTTTTTATTTTTGTTTTTTGTTTGTTTGTTTGTTTTTTATGAGAAGCCCAAGTATACAAATGTTGGGGAACTTATCTGGGACATGTGTTGAGTAAATGGCAGAGAAAACTTGAAAGTGGATCTTTAGGCAACTGGTTAGCCCTCAGTGTACCCATGGATTGGCATCCAAATGGATTGACTGTTTTGTTGTTATTTGGATCCTTGCAATTTGAGCTGTTCTCAATTTAGTCATTAACTGAGGGGAAATAGTTTAGTCTTTTCTCTGTTCTTAGGAAGTCTTGGGGGTTCCAAGAGGAGGATCAAATGAAGGGTCTGGACCTCTCTCCTTCCCTGAGGATCCTGGCAGGGGTTGGAAGAACCCAGGGAGAGGGGGGTGGATACAGGTTGGTACCCTGAAGCCCTCTGTTTATAGGATCACAATCGACGGTGAAGTGGTGGCTTGTCAAGGTGGTTGCCCTGCCGTTCTGGACACAGGCACTGCCCTGCTGGCAGGGCCTGATAGAGACATCCTCCATATCCAGCGGGCCATTGGAGCTGTGCAGGGTCAGTACGGCCAGGTAAGGTCAGACCCTCCCCTAACTTTCAGAAATTCCCCGAATCAAGAGCGCCTTTCTACACAGAAGAAATGTCAAAGGGGAATGTTGGGTGAGCCCATCTTTTGAAAGTGGCCAGTGAGTCCCTTCTGGCTTTGGTCTGTCCTTGCTGTGGGAGCTTCATACTTTGTACAGTGGCTATCATCAGGTTACTTGATCTCTGAGAGGCTCACTGACCCTTGCTTCACCTTCTCATTCTACTCTGCCCACCACAGCCCCAGGTCTAACTCCTCTCCCTTTCCCCTGAGATACTTGATACTTAAGTGCTCTGGCTAGTCCTGTAAGGAAGACATGGAGGCAAGCCTCTTTTTGTTTCATGTGTTCTGGCGTCTGTCCCTGTGTTGCTGAAAGCTGATACCTCTAGGGGGAATGTGTTTTGAGACCCAGCCTCATCTGGAGAGCTTTCTTCCCTGTTTCCCTTTGAGAAGAGTCACACAGTCTGGACAAAGAAGTTCTCCACCATCACCATATCTCTTGATAAATGACATCCCTTTCTCTTCTCTTAGTTTGATATTGACTGCTGGAGGCTGGGCATCATGCCCACAATTGTCTTTGAGATCCACGGCAAGGCGTTCCCACTGCCACCCTCCGCCTATACCAACCAGGTATGAGCTTCCAGAGAGTGATGCTCTGGGTCTACCAAGCACCCCTTCCCCTGCGGCTTTGGCAAGCCAGTGAAGTTGGCGAAGATGAATGGCATGGGCTAGACAGTCTGCAAGGCCTTTTGAATGGGTCACAGTATTTATCACTGAGCCTATTTCTGTGGCTGCTATAGCTTCTTGATGAACAAAATGAGACACAGGAAGAACAGCACACCAAGGGTTTGGAGAAGGGATATAGATTGGACTCAAAAATACCCATAGGGACCCGTCTACTCTTCAAGCTTCCAAGCCCTGGTGGCTTAGAATTCTGTCTAGGGTTTCCTCAGCTCATTTTGGCTGTTGTGGGATTGCTGTTCTCAATGTGGCCTGATCTTGAATAACCCAAACTAGTGATGATTAGGGTAATGGATGTTGAGAGTATGACAGTAATTGTTTGGAAATGTGGGATACAGTACATGGGGACAGGACTCAGAGCCATGGGGTCTCACCAAATACCCTCAGATTAAGTCAAGTTAATCTTCTTTTGATTGATTGATTTTTTTTTTTTTTTACAAAAATTTGCTTTTAATCCCAGCACTTGGGAGGCAGAGGCAAAAGGATTTCTGTGAGTTTGAGGCCAGCCTGGTCTACATAGTGAGCTCCAGGACATCCAGGACTACGTAGAAAGACAGTGTCTCAAAACACAAAACAAATTTTTAATTTTTTTCTTTTCTTTTATATGCCTGAGTATTTTGCCAGCATGTGTGCAATGAGCCTTGTGCTCACGGAGGTCAAAGTAAGATGTCAGATCCCTTGGAACTGGAGTGACTAGTGGTTGTGAGCCACCATGTAGGTGCTGGACACTGAAACCGGGTCCTCTGAAAAAAGAAACAACTTCCTTTTAACTTCTGAGCCCTCTCTCCAGTTCATTATTTTTAAATTTAATTGTTTAGTGTGTGTGTGTGTGTGTGTGTGTGTGTGTGTGTATGTGTGTGTGTAGGAGGCAGAGTGCATACAGTTGCCTGTAAAAGCCAGAAGAAGGAAGAAGAACCCTTGGAGCTAAACTAATAAGCAGTTTTGAGCCACCTAATGTAGGTGCTGGGAACTCTGGTCCTCTGCAAGAAGCAAGTTCTGGTAATTGCTGAGCCATCTCTTTAGTCCCTACTTGCTCTGCTTCTCTAGGAAGGTGATTTCAAGGGTGAAATGATCCAATAACGAGTAAGTGAGTGATGAAGTAGGAAAACTCTTGCCATTGAATCCAACTTCATCTCAGCCTTTCCTTTTCTAGGTCACAGGCTCCTGTTCCAGTGGCTTCAAGTCTGGCTCCCAGAAGATGTGGATTGTGGGGGATGTTTTCATTCGGGAATTCTACAGTGTTTTTGACAGAGCTAACAATCGCATTGGGCTGGCCAAGGCTATTTGATTATGTAACTACACCAGACCATGTTCCCAGCCCCCCCCCCACTTTATCAAGGGGAACATTCCCAATAAACATTGCATTTCATCAAAGACTTCTTTCTTTCTTTCTTTCTTTCTTTCTTTCTTTCTTTCTTTCTTTCTTTCTTTCTTTCTTTTTTAATAACACTAGAGCTCTGCAATATGGGGTTGGGCTGTGCCTGCCATGTGGGCAGAGCTGTGGCCACATGAGTCGGGGAGGATTGAGGACATGGTTGGTAGGTAAAAACTTTCATGATGAAGCTGGCTATTTTGAGCTGAGAAAGAGGAGACTATGCATGTGTTGCCCACCTGCCTTCCTACTCTAGGGCTTTTTAGAAAGGGGTATCTGAGGATTAGAAGCAAGGGTTTGGTGTTAGGGCTGAGTAGAGGACACTCAGCCCATGGAGAGGATGTCTCCAGGTTGACAAAGAATAAGAGGGCTTCATTGTTGATGCAGACATGGATGGGAGGCGCAAAATATCTTGGAAGTGTCCAGGGTCATAAGTTGCTGTTTTTCTTGGGCAGTTGGACAGTATCCTTTCTTAGGACCACAACTGACCATCAGTGCTCAGGGCATATTCATGTTGGTCTTCTCTGAGGCTGGTTGTTGAGGCCAGAAATCAGCAGTCAAGTTCCCAAAGAGGGCTGGGGTGTTAAGAAGATGGACTGCCTCCACCCTCAGCTTTGCATATTCTCCCTGAAAGGACCGCTCCAGAAAACCAACATCTCAGAGGAGAACAAGGGATTGAAGGTAGAGTTGCTGGTTTTTTGTTTTGTTTGTTTGTTTGTTTGTTTTTGTTTTTCCCTTTCCAGGCAGACAAGCTTCAGGGGAGCTGTCCAGAGCCTGGAGTCAGTGTGGACTCCTTAGAAAGCATTCTTCTGGGGCCTGCACACAGGTGCTTCTAGCCCCTTTTCTCTTTTCCCGCACATACGTACGTATGTGTGTAGGAGTGCACATGGAAGTCCGAGCACAACCTTGAGCGTCATCCACAGGAACACTGTCCACTTCTTTTGAGACAGGATTTCTCATTGGCCTGGAGCTCACCAACCAGGTTAGCCTGGCTGAGCAAGGAGCCCCAGGGATTCTCCTGTCTTTGCCTCCAGTGCTGGGGTTACAAGTGTGCGTCATTATGCCCAGTATCTTTACATGGGTTCTGGGGCCCAGATTCAGGCCCTCATGTTTGCAAAGCAAGTGCTTTATTGACTGAGCCATCTCCTCAGCCCTGGTACTGCCTTCATTTCACTGGCTTTCCTCTAAGACAATGCGAGTGTCCAGACTCCTGTTATCTCGACTAGAGTCAGCCTTTTATGCTCATAGTGATGTCACGTAGTGATACTGAAGGATTAGACTTGGTCGCACTTGTGGACTCAACTCCCTCCCTCCGTCCTGTAAGACCCTGAAGGGGGGAGCCTTCATCCCACCTTGTCTTGACCACTGGATGGTCTTGCCAATGGGGGAGGTGCTGTAAGATAGGCAGTGTCTCAGGGCTGGAGGCTCCTGGTTTGGCAGCGGTACTTCAGAGATTAAACAGGGGAGTGGGGATGTTCTTGACTGTCATGTCTTGACAATGGGGGTGATGGTGGGATATTATTACTGACCGGCCCATCTAGAGGCATCTCTCGGGATCTTTCCCAGAAGTGACCAAATATGAAAAGGTGAGGAACCAGGGCAGTGGAGACTCAACTCATTCTCCCTTGATACCCAAGAGGGTCTGTCGAGGGGCAGGCCTGGCCTCTAACAGGAAAGGCACATAACTGGCCTATGGGGAGGAGGTGGAGGAATGATGTCAGCTACATTGCTGGGGAGCTGAGGGTCTGGGGTGGCATGCAGCAGAGGCCGTAAGAGACTACACAGGTTTTCAGGACGGGGTGGTGTCTGCAGTGGTCAGGCCCCGGTCTCTGGGCCTCAGGAGGCCAGGAAAGCAAGATCATTTCTAAGAAGAAGTAAGATCTGGCTTCTGTAATCCTCAGTTTTCATAGTCCAATACCGCCTATTTGTGAAGAGTAAGACAGAATTGGGTCACTTTCATTATTTTCAGTCTTTATATAGAATTTTTTTAAAAAAAGCAAAAGCATTATTGGATAAGCTTACCAAAATCCTGTTATGTGTTTTAAAGGTTTACATTTAACAATTACATTTTAAACACTCTTCATTTGGAGACCATGAAGAAAGTCTAAATGTGGTTGACTGTCATAAATGCAAGGCTTAGATCCAACAGCCTCACCCACAGTGCTGGCCCTGGTGGCATTTCCTGTCATGAGCTGTTGGAGAGCACACAGTAAGCCTGGTGTAGCATGGCCATCCTGCAGTTCTCCGGTTATGGCCTTGATTCTGCTGCTGACTCAGGCCAGTGCTTTACCTTGTCATCTCTCCACACCAGCACCCTTAGGTATATTTCAATCATCTGCCAGACCTCACATTAAACTTCCTGTCCTCAGGATGTTCCCAACAGGCTGGTGCTTAGTCTTGATCATGTTGCAAGGACAGTGGGTGAGGGGAAGACTAGCTGCCTTTAGAGAATTACTATTTATGAAGGGGTCTCCTGGGTGCTGGGCCTGGGCCCAACTTTTCAGGGGCTCTGCCAGGGATGAATGAAGGAACCACCAGCACATCTATCTGTGGTGCGGCTGGGCCTGCTGGGGAGGATGCTCTACGGGGCTGGACCAGCACGCAAACACTTGCCATCATCTGTGTCTGGTGGTGAACCAGGTGAAGGGGAAAGCAGCAGAGACCCCTGGGTGGCTGCTGTGATAGCCTCACCCAGCACCCAGCAGCGGGCCTTTGGGCTACCTTCTGTGCTTCTCCTTTTCCTTCACCTTCAGATCAACTTAAATTTTTATCCGTTCTAGAAGGATACCCAACTCCTCTGCTCCCCAATCTGTCACTCAGCAGTGACGCTTAAAACAGCAGGTCTGAGTCACTCATGCACCTGGAGAAGCTTCAGGACAGTGGCGAGTCTTTCTGTCCTCTGAATCCTCAGCTGTATGGTGGGGCAGAGTTCCTGGCACAACACACAGGCTCAGCCTGTCCCTGTGGGCGGCTGTACCTTTGTGATAGGAATGAGCACACCTCTGACAGAATGGCATAAATTCTGAGTGTGAGAAACATGAGTGTACTCACAGATACACAGACACACACATACAGACACACAAACACACACACTCACACATGCACACATACACCACACATATACAGACACACACAGACACACAAACACATAGATGCGCATAGACACATACACACACAGGCACACACACACAGACACATACACATGCAGACAGACAGTCAGACACACGCACACAGGCACCCCAAGCCCTGTCCTGAGTTGATAAGCAAAAACCTCAGGCCTATGCCCAATTCCAGCCCCTCTACCTTCCCATCACTCACCTCCTTGCCAGTTCTCATGCTAATAAGAGGAGGAGGAGCTGCTTGAAAAGGAAGTCTTTGAAATGGAAATGCTATGACAGAATGATGGATTGTTTTCCTGGAGCTCTGTGGTTTGTTTCTTCCTGTGGCAGAGGGGAGAATAGAACAAACAAGAATGGCAGAGACTGCCCCCTGGTAGCCCCAGAGTGGTGCAACGCAAAAAGTAAGGACTCAGGAAAGGTGAGGGCGGCTGAGGGACTAAGCCAGGCTGCTGCCAGGTAGCTCTGGTCATCCCAGAGGGCCACAGCATGCAGCAACTGTGGGGAGGCCAGTGCTGAGGCCGAGAGGGCATCCGGCTGTCCACCTGCCTGTGCTCCTCTGCTGTTCCCTAGACATGTTGTGTTCTTTGCGGGCTGAGCTGAGCTATCCATGTGAGACTGTGTCTCCCGTGTGTGTCTAAGGGAGTCAGGGGCAGCACTGGCCTCCCTTTTATCTACAGTAAACTTTCTCCTTCACCATACCCAGGAGTAGTCATGTCCTTTCCTTTTTTATTTCTTTTTTTCATTCATGGGTAAACACGAATAAGCTATTTTTTTTTTGCTTATGTTGTTTAGCTTTCTAATGAAAGATGAGTCATTTATAACTCTTTATAGCGTTTAGTGTTGTCACAGAGTAATTGTTCGGTGGATGAATGCTGAGTGAACAGTCTTTAACTTTCCAGCCCGGGAGTAAGCCCTAGTCCTGGAGCGCCCTCTAGTGGCCATACCTCAAATGCCAGCCTAGAGCTGCCCACCTCAGGTAATTTCCCGAGCAGTGGTCAAAAAGGCAAAGACATTTCGGTTCTGTTGGTCTCCTATCTCCCCTTTCTTTCATAAGATTTCCTGCACTCTGCCCAAAGTTTGTTTATGAGTCTCAGCATCTGCTTTGATACACTGCTGGGTAGGGTCTTTCAGAGACCCTCTGTGGTTGGCTCTTGTCCTGTTTCCTTTATTCTCCTTCTTTCAGTGTCCATCCTGTTTGTATTTCTGAGTGAGGATTGATCATCTTACCCAGGGTCCTCCTTCTTGCTTAGCTTCTTTAGGTGTACAGATTTTTGTATGTTTCTCCTCTATTATAGGTCTAGTATCCACTTTTAAGGGGTATATACCATGTGTGTCTTTCTGCTTCTGGGATACCTCACTCAGGATGATCTTTTCTAGATACCACCAACAGTACTAAAGTATCTGGGCCCAGGGGTCTTTTCTGAGACTGATACTCCAACCAAGGACCATTCATGGATATTACCTAGAACCCCTGCACAGATGTAGCCCATGGCAGCTCAGTATCCAAGAGAGTTCCCTAGTAATGGGAACATGGACTGTCTCTGACATGAACTCAGTGTCTGTCTCTTTGACCACCTCCCCCTGAGGGGAGAGCAGCTTTGCCAGGCCACAGAGGAGGACAATGCAGCCAGTCCTGATGAGACCTGATAAGGTAGGGTCAGATGGAAGAGGAGGAAGACCTCCACTATCAGTGGACTTGGAGAGGGGCTTGGGAGGAGATGAGGGAAGAAAGGTGGGATTAGGAGGGAACGAGGGAAGGGGCTACAGCTGGGATACAAAGTAAATAAACTGTAATTAATATAAAAAAGAAAAGACAATAGACTCGACTGCTTTCCTCATACCAGCGGTTTCTTCAGAAGAAGCACAGGGAAGGAGCTCCTTGTCCTCCACCCCTAAGTCGGATATCTCTGGCTAGCCTTTCTTTCTGCTTTTGTTCTCTGGAGTTCTGCCTCTCAGGTCTTTCCGGATTGCTGTAATACCGGGATTGAGTGCCGAGCTGAGCTTATCCAGCGTGAATGTGTCTACCGTGTGTGTCTCAAAGGGTTCGGGGGCAGCACTGGTATTCCAGGTCAGCAGGGAAGCCTGTCCTGCTTTCCCATAGCAGTTACAGTGCTAGCATCCCACCCACTAGACCCTATGGGAATTTGGGGCTGGTGGCAGAGCTGGGCCTGAGTGAGATGGGCAAACTTGTTTCCCTATTTATTTATTTATTTATTTATTTATTTATTTATTTATTTATTTATTTATTTATTTATTTGTAGAGTTGTATTTCCATTTTGAGGACTATGGTGGTCTTGGCTGTCTCCTCTGCTATGGTAGATGTAGATTTCAATAGCCAAGGCGGAAGCTTCACTCCTGGAGTTCAAGCTCAGGCCATGACACCCGAGAACCTCCTTCTCTCCAAGGGCTCTGTTTAGCATGGAGACTAGAATAACTGTGACATTGGAGCTTTATTCTTAAGGCCCATGAGAGGGGACAAGGGATATCTTCAGATAATCCTGTATGTGCCTGGCAGAATCTTGGGTCAGCCATACATCCTGAAGCTTTGAACTAGTGCTTAGAAGCTCTGAAGGAGCCTGGAGCCCCCAACCCCAGACATAGTCTCCATACCAGATCACTGGGGCACAAGTCTGGGTGTATGTGTCCTATGTATGAGGAAGATAAGCAAAGACTAGAGGATCTCTTTCTTTAGTCCACAGGACTCCTGGGATGTCCTGGGCACAGTCAACAAAGAAAGGGGTGGGATGGGAATCTGGACTCTTCAGAAACTGTCTTGCTGAAGAGTCAGAGGAACTGGGGACAAGCCTCCATATGGACATGCCCACCACTCCATGGCAACCTGGCTGTTGATCTGGACAAGCCTTGGGAGATTCACTTGGCTCCAGGGGGGACAAGAAGAGCTTCTGCAGCCTGCAAGGCAATCCCTGCTGAGTCTAGTGGGTGTTTGCACATATGTCTTCAGGGCCTCATTTTTTTTTTTTTTGTCAACTCCTGCATCCAAGAAGAGATGATTGCCTGGAGTGGCATCCTACAAAAGATGTTCTTCCTCTTCCTCATGTTTATCAGCACCAACAGCCACCCACTAAGTCTAACCCATGAGAGCTTCTGAGAGCAGTCACTTGATGGGTGGGATCTCGGCCTGCCTGGGCTCAGAGGCAGAGGTTCTCAGGGAGGACATCCGCCAGCCAGAGGTCCCTGACCTAGCACAGTGAAAACACGAGCTAGAGAAGACTGTCATCTTCCTCACACAGCTGGGTTGGCCTGAGGTTTGGGGGTTGTATATCCTGTTGTTGAAGTACCTTTCTGCTTCATATTTTTCTTCCCAGGTGTGCCTAGCACCGGGTTCTAAAGCTCACATTGGCAAACGAAAAGTCATTCTTCATCCACACAGAGATTTATAGAGTGTGTCAGTCAGCATTCTGTCACTAGGACAAAGTAGAAAACTTATTTACAAAGGGGAAAGGCTTATTTGGGGTGTGTGTGGGGGGGGGGGAGCAGCTTCTGGCTCTGGTTGGCGAATGTGTTGTTCTGCAGGGAGAAAAGAAATATATACACATTATTACACTATTATATATACTATATTATATATAGTAGGGAATTTGTAGTAGAGCAAAGCCATTCATGTCATAGAAGTCAGAAAACAAAGACAGAATGACAGGAAGGAGTTAGTGTCCTAACATCTCCTTCATGGACCGCCCCCCCCCCCAAGACATAATCCCTCTCACTAAGTACCTTCTAAACACCCCACCAGCTCCTATTAGCCCCATAGGCACAGGAGAAGTCCTTAAACACATGTCCTTTGGCGGACGCGCCAGATCTCAACTATTGCGCTGAGAGCTATTGGAAGTTTTCTCCTGATGACGTTTATTGGGTAGACAATATTTTGGGTTTACATTTTTAATATTCTGTTCCATTGTCCCCTCAGTTGGTCGCAGTGTCCTAGAAAAGCTGGTGATTCTGAAATCAGATTCCATCTGCCAGACTGTTATTCATGCCAACAAGCAGCACAGAAGTCTCTGTCAGGCCCTGTGTCCTAGTTGTTGGTCTAGAAGCTGTGGTTTCTATCCACGTGTGCTTCAGAGCCTGGCTGAGGAACAGGGCTTTGGATGTCAAGAAGAGGAGGAGCTGCGGCCTGGGCTTTGAGAATTTCAAATGTGTGTGCTCTCTTCTCCCGGAATCCAGTTCACGCCCTGGCCAGGGTTGGGCCTGTCTGGCTTCCCTGTCTGCTGTTCCAGATGCCAAACCTGGACTTCTCTAGCCTCTGTGCAGCATGCAAAGACCCCAGGTGATATGATGTGACCTCTGTCTCCTCAACAGGGATAGCGGGAGGACCTAAGGGCTGTGATGTGATGGCAGCAGATAGGAAGGGGGCTGCTATGGGCTGCTTTCTATTCCTTAAACCAATATACTATGCTGGAGCCTCCAGTGTAACTGATTTGAAGGTGAGGCCCTTAAAGCTAAATGGGGTTATTTGGGAAGCAAAGGAAGAGACATTAGACATATGTGTGCCCAGGGGAAAGAGGACACAGCTGAAAGCCAGGGAGAGAGGCCTCATAGGGAACCGACCACATCCTTTGATCTTGAACTTGTAGCCTCCAGAAGTGTTGTCTGAACCTCCCAGTCGGTGATATTCCGTTATGGTGGCCAGAGCAGACCCAGCCAGGGCCTGCTGCAGGTGACTCCATTTAAGGGGTTATCAGAATGCCGTTCAACCCTGTCCAGAGGGCAAGGAGAGGGAATACCCCTGGGACATGTCCTTGAAGGTTTCAGCAGCTGAGATTGCCACTATAGGGTGACTTATGGTCATCCCCCTATGTGGGGCTGAGGCTCTGCTAGTCCTCTAGGCCATAGCCCAGAATGGCAGGTTGTGTGTGTGTGTGTCTGTGTGTGTGTAGACAGGCCACGATTGCTTTTCTAGATGAAATAAGACCTGACCTTCCAGGTACAAAACTTTCAGGGGTTCACCCCTTGGACATCAGAGGCTGGACTTCATAGGAAGGTCACCTTCTTGTGGGGAGTTTCTGTCTAGTGATTGTTGGTACCACACACGGTCCCTTGAACATTCCCACTCCATCATGAATGCATGGACTCATACCCCTTGGACCCATGCTTCTGTACTCGCATCTCCTGGCTGTGACTTCCTGCATCTTATAAGCACCATTGTGATAACGTGGAACCCATCGAGATGCTCTAGGCAGACCTCCCTATCTCCAGATCCTCCACGTTAATCACATCTGCCAAATGTCTTTTGTTATGTAAGATTACACATGTAGGGGTTTAGAGAAAATGGATTGTGGACATTTGTTAGGACCAAGGAAATGATGATGTGCATAGATTTTATATGAAAGAGGTTTATTGGATGCAGATGAAGAGAGAGAGAGAAGGAGAGAGCAAGACATGATAGGAGGAAGGGAGGGGTGCCCCGACAGAGAAAGGGAAGAGAGTAAGAGGGCCAGAGGGCAAGAGAGAGACAAAGGGGCAGGTTGATTCTTTTATGGAGCAAGTTAACCATGCCTGCCAGGTGTGGCTACCTGGTGGGCAACACATGATGACATCATAGGTTGCTAGGCAACCCAGAAGCAGGCCTCCTTAGGGGTGGTCTTTCTCAGTCTTGCTGCCTTTTGCCATGAAGCTCCCTTCTTGGGATCCAAACAATCCCAGGAGGAGGTTCTGGTAGAGACAGAGGCTCCCCATCCATCTGCCCGTGACCTCCTCCTTGGATTCGGTGACAGACCCACTTCCTTCAGAGCATTCTCTGGGCACAAGGGCATTCATACCTTCTCTATGGCTGCTAAAGGCCAAATTCATTGGAATTCTACCTGGAATCTCCAACATCAATCTCTCCCAAACTATGCAAATCCAGAGAGCAGGGCCTGAGACTAAACCACTGGACCCTCCTTCCCACAAATCCCACCTTGCCCACCCTGTTTCTCCATTCTTAGTGAGAGTTATGTCTACAAGGAAAAGGAGGAGCGTTGGATTTTAGAGCTAAAGATGTGGACCAGGCTCCATCATAAACAGGCAGCAGAAGGAAGGAACCACATCAAAGCCCTGGAAGCCACAGCATTCCCCTCATGTCACCTGAGCCCGGTGTGAGGCTGCTTTCTATGTGGGAAGAGAGCTGGCCACCAAAGCCAAAAGTCTCAGTGGGGGTACTACATGGACATTAAGCTTTAGACAAAAAAAAAAAATCTGGGCTCACTCTAGGTAGCCATCGGGTGGGATTTCTTTTTCGTAGAGGAGGTACTGTTTAGTTGTAGACATAAACAACATGAACGTTAAAGTTCAGATAAATTTGAGAATGTTAGACTGGGTTCAACTCATTAGCCTATTTGACCTTGACCTTTCTGGGCCTCCATTTCCTTGATTATAAAATTGAATCCCACAAGAACCGTAGCAATGGGAATCATCATGAGTCAGCGAGGCAGTGAACGTGAAAGTGTTTTGTATAAAGGAGCAACCATGTAGGAGCCTGCTTATTAATGTAGGAATATGAATAGGCCTGAAGCTCTCAACCCCTAGGAGGTTGGGAACCAGCAGGAAAGTTGGACTTCCTTATAGCCTGCACCTTGATGGTAGAAACCTGGGCTGGGTACCTAGAGGTTATTTCAGTGTGGTAGATTGAGTGTTTTCACACGATAGGAATCCTAGATTTTTTTGTTTTAGTCTCTCACAGACTCAGCACCACTTGGGCAAATAAGAATAGTCTATAGAATGCCTAACTCTGGGGAGGTGCTTAATTTTCATTCAGAAGGGCAAATAGAATAGACACTAGAAGAGGCTGAAGAGAAGGAACAGGATGGGAGCCTTCCATAGATGTCCTCTGAAAGACTCCACCCAGCAGCGGATTGAAGCAGATACTGAGACTCATAACCAAACTTTGGGTAGAGTGCAGGGAGTCTTATGGAAGAGTAGGAGGATAGAGGGACCTGGAGGGGACAGGAGTTCCACAAGAAGACCAACAGAGTCAACATATCTGGGCCCAGGGGGGCCTGCAGAGACTGGAGGACCAACCAAAGACCATGCATGGAGAGGACCTAGACGCCTGCTTAGATGTAGCCAATAGATAGCTTAGCCTCCACATGGGTTTCCTAGTAAGGGGAGCAGGGGCTGTCTCTGACAGGGACTCTGTTGCCTGTTCTTTGATCACTTCCCTCCAGCTCATTGGTCTTGACAGGCCACAGAGGAAGGGAATGCAGGCAGTTCTGATTAGACTTGATAGGTTAGGGTCAGATGATAGAGGAGGAGGCTCCCTATCTCTGTGGACTAGGGGGGGCAAGTAGAGGGAAGAGGAAGGGCGGGTGGGACCAGGAGGAAATAAGGGAGGGGTTTTATAATCGGGATATAAAGTGAGTAGATTATAAAAATAAAATAATAAAAAGAGGAAGCTCAACAGAGCATCATTTCTGAAGTAGGCTTGCAAAGACTCTGGGATCCCCTTCTGTCGTTTCTTGCTCACTCTAAGGAGGCAAGAGGTATGTTGGGAACTGTGGTGTGGCAGGGTCCCTGTGGCAAAGGATTGAGGCTTACCTCTGGCCACCAGCCAAGGAGGAACTGGCTTCCTCAGTCTGTGATCTTGGAAGTCCTCCGAGTCTGGCAAGCCTTAGGTGACAGAAACACAGGACAGCTGCCTGGAGTCCCAGGTAATATTTGAGAGATACAACTGTAGTTTTAAGGTGGTGGACATTGGAGTAATGTCTTACAACAAAGGACGAAGATGTTGCTTTTAAAGAAACGCACTCTTATTTTAGTACCTCTTTCCTTTGTTCTTGCATTTCATAAAGATATGTTGAGCATTTGTTATGCATCACGCTAGGATATGATGTGCTATGCTATACTACACTACTATTGATGTAGTAACATTAAAGGACACGGGTAAGTGACCCTGTGGTTTTGTCCTAGGCACATGTCCTAGGCTGATCTCCCCTTATCTGCTCTAGAATGATCATATCCCCCATCTACCTCTGCTCTGCTTTGAAAGCACCTTTTATGGTTTGCTAAAGACAATCAGGAACTCTACTGTTTAATTCTCGCTGCAGCCGCAGGAGCTTGGCTGTGTTTAATACAAGTGTTAGCAAACGGGCAAGCCGAGGCTCAGGGAGACTGCAGTTAGGCCCATGAAGCCTCTGGTGGCAAATGATACAAGACATTTTCCCACACTGTCAGCAGTTCACCTTTCCTATGGGTGAATTGCTGTGGAGGCCTAAGTTCCCCAGAGAGTGAGGTCCTGGTTGTGCCGCCTGCAACTCTGTGTCCAGCCAGGCTAACTGTTCCTTCTGGACTTTGAATTCAAAGCAGCCCAGGGATCAAAAGCAGGAGTAATCCATTTAAATTTTAAGCAAGGCACAGATGATCAAAAAGGGGATTTCTTCCATAGCGGGTGGCCGCCTCACTTTCTGGTTCCAGATAAGTCCTTTTTGAGATTTGTCAAATACATGTTCCCCTTGCCCTTCAGCCACAGGGGCGAAGGGAGGGTGCAGGCACTGGGGAGTGTGTATATGTGGGCGGGTGTGTGTGTCCAAGAGAGAAAGAGAGAGACAGAGTTAATCTTCTCTATTCCTCTTCCCTCTTTCTCCTACCTTTCCAAGCTTGTGCTTACGTGCTGTGTCTAGAAGTAGCCCAGGTAAGGATGAGCTTCCTGTCTTCTTCAAACTGGTTTCTTTCACACATTAATCTTATTTCACTAAAACAAGTTTTTGAGATTTATTTATTTGAGTATCTTGACTATGTATATGTTATGCACCGCATGAGGAGGCCAGTAATCTGGCCAGTTACTGATGGGTTGTGAGCTGCCACGTGGGTGCTGAGAACAGAACCTGGGTCCTCCGCAGAAGCAGCTGCTGCATGTAGCTGCTGAGCTGTTTCTCCAGCCTCTTCTATGTTAACCTTGTAGTTCCGAGGCCCTGTTCTCCTGACACACCTGCCTACGCTGTGTGTGCTGGGATTACAGGCCTGTGACACCACACCTGGCACCAGGGATCCCTTTCTGAGAGCGTGAGGTAGGAACTAGGAAATTAACGGATCAAGATGTGACTCAAACGGCTGAATGAAAGCAGTTTCATTTCTACAGATCACTAGTGAGAGCTGTTCTTAGAAACCAGCCAGTCTCCTAGAGCTGAGCAGAGAGCAAAGGCCCCTCCCCCTGGGAGACACTCCCAGTATCCCTCAGCCATTGTCCCTTCCCTTCCCCCCACCCAGCTCATCTGGCTCCTCTATGCTTATTCCTCAAGCTTGAGAAACATCAGGAACCCTAATCCCCAATACTTCAGCATTTGATCTTATTTGAGGTCAGCAGGGTGGGACCCGATTCAATATGACCTGTGTCCTTCTGCAAAGGGGGAGATTTGGAACCAGAGAGACATGGAGAGGGGATGTGAAGACACAGAGGGAAAAGACCGCTGTCCACAGCCCCAGGAACCAACTTTGCTGGTCCCTCAGCCCTGGACTTGGTACCTCAGAATTGTTAGACAAAAGCTTTTGTTATTAAGCCATCAAACTGTGGCCTTGCCAAAACAACCTTCGCATACTGATATAGAACCTCCTCAGAGGGTGCAGGCCACATATCCAGTCCCAGAAAACCCACATTTTTTTTTCCAGAGAGTGGAGGGCTCTTTCTCTGTTATCTCCCAGTTTCTCTAAGAGCAAATGCTAGCCTCTGGTAAAGTGCACTTGGCAAGACCTTCTCAGTGGTGGACTACAATGAGCTCAGAGAAGGCTGCCGGGAGACACAGATGATTCCCTGAACTCCTCAGAATTGGTTCCATCAGCACTAAGGCAGGTCAAGTACCCACACCTCCCTGAGCAGTGTGCAGAGGTGATGTGAGATCCACCTGGATAACAATGTCTGTGGGATCCATGTCTGGTGTCCACACTGTTGCTGACTGCTGTGCTAGGGGGGCATTCTGAGAAGACACTGAGCATCACAGGGGACATGGGAGGTGGCCACTCCTGCTTCAGGGAAAATCTGTAACTGTCCTAAGCCTCTCATGTGATGGGGACAAGTGGCCATGCTCAGACCTGCTGCTAGGACTGCCCGACCCTGAGTTCAAGTACATGGTTACCAAGTGACAGGAGGGAGCATGCTTGCATTTTTAACCCTTTCCTGAGAACTCACATAGGAAAAAACAGCCATTTATTTAGTGCTTGTTCTATGAAAGGACCTTTACGCCTGATATCTTTTTATCATTATTTTCTGTTACGATATGCTGCTGGCTAGTCTCATCTCGGCTCGACACACAGACCAGAGTTATCTACATGGATGGAGAACTTACTTGAGAAAATTCCTTTATAAGCTACAACTGCGAGGCATTTTCTTAATTAGCTATTGATGGGGGAGGGCCCATTGTGTTGTGGGGGGCGCCATCCCTGGGCTGGTTGTCCCGGGTATAAGAAAGAAAGGCTGAGCAAGCCATGGGGAGCAAGCCAGTAAGAGTCACTGTTAGGACTGTGCAGCAAAGTTACAGGGCAGGTTCACAAATCACGCGGACTGGTTCCACGTGGAAGGTTTATTAAGGGAAGGGGGAAGGGGTCACAGAGACCGCCCCTGGGTAGGGCAAGAGAGAGGGGGTGGTGGTGGGCGACTTCTCTTATAAGGTGACTCAGAGCATTTGCAGGTGGTTTCAGGCGGTTCATAGATGGCCTCACAGGTGCCTGACGTCCCTGTTTGTCAGGTCCCTAGGGGCTAGCGGTAGAGATGCCTGCTTACGGATCCCAACAGACACCGCTCCACGGTTCCTGCATCAGCTCCTGCCTCCAGGTTCCTGCCCTGTCTGAGTTCTTGTCCTGACCTCCTTCAGTGATGAGCGTTGATAAAGAAGTTGAAGGCAACTAAACCCTTTCCTTTCCAGCTTGGTCATGGTGTTTCACTGTAGCAATAGAAATCCTAACTTAGACACTATACCAGAATATCTATAAATTAGAAAAAGAAAATATTTATTTGGTGTCAAAGTTTTGGAATTTTCAGCCCGTTGCCCTTAGGCCCTTTTGTGGTACATCATGGAGGAAACTGGCAGAGGAAGCCCCTTCACCTCAGGGCCAGATGAAAGAGACTGGCATCTCATTGTCCCCTTTGAGGCTATATTCCCAAATGGCCTAAATTGGCCCCAAACATCTCAACTTCTAGAATTATGGCCACCTTCCAAAAGCCCCAAGCTAGGGCCCAAGCCATGAGAGACAGGCCTGATGCAAACTTAGCAACATCTCATTTAATTTCCTTAGAATGAATCAGAGCACAGCTGACATGATTATACCATGGAGTCTTTGAGTGCCTTGGTCATAGCCATGCACCAAAGCTGGGATTTTGAGACTTTAGATCCAGAATATAAAGCATCTAAAATGGGATTCCTTCACATAGTGGCTCATGAGAACTCGTGCGGTACTTCTTGCTTGGGTTTCTCTAGCAAATGTAATGTACCGATTTTTATTTAAAAAAAATCACCACCATTAAAATATTCCAACTTGAAGAGTTCCCATTTGGAGAAACTGCAGAGCAGATTAGAGCTGCACTCTGCAAGCCGTTGGAATGCCCCTTTCCTCCCTGAGAGACCATTTTACTTTCCTTTCCTTTGTCCTTTCCTCCACATCTCCAACTCCAAAGAGAAGGCTGCACGCTGTGTTCTTTCTACTTACTTAAACCTAGAAAAGGGATCTGCTCTCCTTACACATGCTTTCAGTTGCCTTAGCAAGAAATGTTTTCTTAGTCTACTTCCCAGGTCCTTGTCCCTTTCCACATCTGTCTCTGTCTTTCTCTATGCCTGAAAACAATGTCCCAGTGCAAAGTCAAGCCTCTTGACTTTTGTTCTCAGGACATCAAGGACTATCTTTTTGCTTTTCTTGCTCCATCTGGAACTTCCTTGACTTGCATTTTTGTTTATCATTGAACCAACTTTCCTCCCAGGATTCAGAGTCTTTTCCAGTTGGTTGCAGCTATGTGTCATTCAGTGAGCAGAAAAGAACTTCTGCAGTTACACTCCTCATGTCTAGGGATGACTCACAAAAGGTCAGTGTTGCTGTTTGATGGTCAGGAGGTAAGGTGGGGGAAGGGTGGGGTGGGGTGGACTGGCTTCCTATGAACTCCCAGGGGATTAGAAGGGTAAACTTCATGGGGAGCCTCTTGTAGGGAGTTCCTGGATCTTCTGTAACTAATAATCTACTTTTGCAAGGGCAGAGATGACCCTTTTTGGCTGGCTCTGTAAGCCTAGAGACAGACTGAGCATCTGGCTATAGCAGGAACCTGAAGAATGTTTGAGTGAAACAGCAGACTCATGTCTAGACCCTAACAAAGCTAGTCACTGGCATCCTGTGGAGAATCAGTTATCTTCTGCTTGGATTTAGAGAAAAAGTTGGAGAATTCAGGACCTTACTACAATCGCTCTAACTTTTGGGTTTTGAGCTCTGAATGTTGATTCTTGGAGACTTTCTGTACTATGATTCATTTTATGTCTTTTCCTGAGAAAAGTATGTCTGAGTCTTTTTAGGAAAAATCCTAAAGTTAACTTTATGTGGCCACTATTTGGAAGTCCTCTGTAGGCCCTGGAGATTATTAAGGAAAGATAAGCACATAGGTAGATGAAGCCATTTCTCCAGGAATCTCCTGGGGACAGGTATTTCCCCCAGAGCAAACTCAAACAATATCATTAGTACAGGGCAAACACAGACAA
This sequence comes from Pachyuromys duprasi, assembly GCA_028658305.1. Taxonomy (NCBI): domain Eukaryota; kingdom Metazoa; phylum Chordata; class Mammalia; order Rodentia; family Muridae; genus Pachyuromys; species Pachyuromys duprasi. The sequence goes on from CM053744.1 coordinate 87,525,262, forward strand.
GTGACAAACTCTGATTGACCAGGAGAATAAGTTACAGATTCAAGGTCTCTTTTTATTATAGGCATAGAGCTCTCTGAAAATGTAGTTTAACGACAGCGGGTCATATAGGGTATACATCTCGAGGAATAGAATTCAGTAAATAAATATTGACTAAAATAAACTTTTCTTACTTTATAGCGTGGATGATGAAACATATAGTAAAAGAAGTTAGGTATTGGTATTTGCTATTCATAAAAATACTGGTTCAGGTATTTTCTGTTTGTCTGTAGTGCTTTCAAACTAAAAGCAGGCTGTCATATGTAAAAGGTGTTTGCTTTGGAGAAGACATTCTACTTAGATTCTTTATATTGGAGTTATAGGGCTATAATGATAATAAAATTTGTTCTGTTTGTATTTTCTAATTGCACATGAACTTGTAACGCTGAACATGTAATGAAAAATCAAACACATACACTCTACCATTTGGATAATCATTAGTCTGTCTTTGTTTTGTGAATCTTGTATAAATAAAGAAGCACCTGTTTGTTAGAAGTCAGAGCCACAGAAGCTGTCTGGTTGCTAGGTAGTCAGAGCTGCTAAATTCCCCTGACCATCGCCTGACTCATGGCTACTCTCCTCTGTAGGCTGACCTGTCAGCGAAGACCCACCCGTGCTAGGTAAGGCAGGCCAGGCAAGCTGGTTCAGACCTGTGACCCCAGGTTTGGATAGGGAGAAACAGGTCCTTGGGGCTAGCTAGTTTAGCCTACTTGGTAAGGAGTTTCAGGTCACTCACTGAGAGGTTGCCTGGAAAGAAAAAGTCAGGACCTGAGGAATGACATTCGGGGTTGTCTTCTTACCTCCACACACATGCATGACATACATATTCACATGCATGCCACATACATTTGCACGGATACACACATGACACATGCAAAGCATCACCACCACCCAAGCACAACAGTTTATTTGGGAGGCATGGTGGGTGCTTTTGGGGAGGGGCAGAGATGACCCTCTGACTAGGTCCTTTTATGTCTCAGCCCTTTGTTTCTTGATCATCTATTATGTACTCAACACTGGGCTGGGGTTATAACACTCAAAAGACAAAGCTGTGACCCTTGGAGGTCACGTCACAGGTGGATGTTTATCCTAGGCTTACCTACTATCCACGGAATAGTCCTTTATCTGTCCTTTAAGGGTCAAGCCACTGTTTGCTCGCTTGTGTTTTGCAAAGCACCCTTTACAGCTAGCCAAGAGCCTCAGAGAGCACCCTGCTTAAATCTCATGATAAATCTTTTTCGCGAGTGGTGCTGTTATTACTTCTGTGTAGTCATATTTATATTGCGTGCATTTGGGAGCCATGGGACTGGAGAGGAGAGCTTAGCCATCACCCTTCTGGTTCTGAGAAATACATGATCACCCAGAATTCCTTTCTAAGGAGAATCATGCCTTCTCTCCCCAGGCCTCTGACTGACGCTTCAGCAACGGGAGTAAAATAGCATTCATTATCCCGTGACATTTCGAAGGAAGCCTTTACCTCCGCTTCCCCTGAGATTCCATAACAAAAGTTTGTCTGATCTTCCTCTCCCCATCGCTGTGCTCTTTTCCACCCCCAGCTCCTTTTCATCTCACTGTTTGAGGGCAAACGTTCTTCTGACAGCAGTCCCCAGGGAGACTAGGCTGTCTTTTTTTTCCTTTCCCTTCAAAGGGCCTTTGAGCACTCTACTCTGCCGGGTGGATGGGGTATGTTTCATCTTGCACTAGGCTCTAATCAACTGCTGAGCAGGGAAGGGCACCTTGTGAGTTTCCTTTCTGTCCCCACCCTCTGGATCCTATAGGGAGGGAGAGGGTGGGACTCTGGCCTAGGTGTACTCCCTGTTCCTGGGGGAAGGCTGCTCTGTTCTTTTGAACCTGCTGAGGTGGGCAAAGGTTGCTTCCGTTGCTGGGAAGATCATGTAGACAGGGATGAGGGAGAGGGACTGCCAGGTTGCTGCTCCAGAGTCTCTTGAAGGACATGGAAGGGCCCTCAGAGAGGCCTTCAACTGTCTTTTAGGTTTCCTCCTTCTTACCCTCCTGAGTCCTGCCTGTTTGTCAGCACAACCTGGGGCTGACTGGGGTTGGGTGGTACGGGAAGCTTTCTCTAAGCCAAAGAAAGATGCCTCATGGGCATCTTCTTTGGTAGAAGGTTTCTCCCCATCACTTAGAGAGCCACAGATTCCATGATGGTAGACTTACATACCAGGGCACATGATACAACATGAGCTTCCTGGTAGATGCATTTTCTTCCTCAGTCTAGCAAAATGACTTCTGCAGGCAGCCATCAACTCTCAGGAGAATTTTACTCATCTACTCTGGTGGTGTTTCCAACCCAGACAGAAACTCTGCAGTCAGGCCAGGGAGCCCAGAGTGGTGGTGACCTGGAGGGCAGCCTCTACTATTTGTGTTTCCCTGGCGGCCTTAGTTAGGCTTCTGTTGTTGTGATAACCATCATGATGACCAAAAGCAACTTGGGGAGGAAGGGTTTATTTGGCTTATTACAGGTCACAGTCCATGATCAGGAGCCAAGGGAAGAACCTGAGGCCGGAACCTGGAGGCAGGAACTGAAGTAGAAGCTGTGGAGAAACAGTGCTTACTGACTCGCTCCCTGTAGCTTACTCAGTCTGCTTTCTTACACTGTCCAGGACCACTTAGCCAGAGTGGTACCACCAGCAGTGGGCTGGGTCCTCGCACATTAATCACTGATCGAGAAAGGCTGGGCGAGGTGTTACATCCCTGTAATCCCAGCACTCAAGGAGGCAGAGACAGGTGGATTGCTATGAGTTTGAGGCCGGCCTGGTCTACAAATCAAGCCCAGGACAGCCAAGGCTACACAGAGAAACCATATCTCAAAAAAACAAAACAAAACAAAACCCAAAACAACAACAACAAAAAAAAAAAAAGGAAAGAAAAAGAAAAAGCCCTACAGACTTGCCTACAGGCCAATCTGATGGAGGTATTTTTTCTGTTAAGATTTCCTCTTCCCAGATACATCTAAGTTTCCATCAAGATGACAGAAAGCAGCACATGGCCATCGTCTAACTTCCAAGTGGAAGCCAGAGATTTAAAAATAGAAAAAATGAGCTGCATAAATACACCACCTGCATTCAATAATTATCAAGAATTTGGTGCCCTTGTTTGATGTATTTTCATGTACATGTGGTACATACTCGCGAGTGTACAGGTGCTTGTGAGAGAACCAGGCCTGACACTCCCAAAGGTCACCAGGAACTAGTGATCCCACCCCAAGGTCACCAATTCCAGAAACAAGGTCATAACATTTTCTACCCAAGGAATAGCCTGAGGATAACCATAAGAACGGGAAGGTGTCTTATCTCAGGGTGGGGCACCTGTGCTGAGCAGCCCACCGACCTAACATTCCTGAGGTCTATAGATAGCTCACTCAATGTTAGGTTAGTTAGCCAATCACTTTGTAACAAGCTTGCCCTTGGTCTCCCAATGGTGTAACTGCTAAACTGCAAATTCCTGGTCCTTCCTCAAACTTCAATAAAAACCCTATTGTGAAGCTGTTTGGGGTTCTCCTCTCTGATCCACTGTGTTGGTGATGGGGGGGAGACTGAGCTTTAGTCCGATTAAAGATCTCTGCTTTTGCATACATTTTCTGGCTCTTGGTGGTCTTTGGGGACCTTGAGATCTGGGCGTAACACTTGCTGCCATATACGTGCAAAGACCAGAGAAAGATGCTGAATGTCTTCCTGTCTTGCTCTCCATCTTGTTTTGAGGCATGGTCTCTCACTGAAGGAGATTATTATGTTTGCTAGGCTGTCTGGCCTGAAAGCTCTCAGGATCCACCATAGGGTAGCTCAGTTGGTCACTTTAGGGTAATTAGGAAAGAGGTCTTGAAGGGAAATTAATTAATTAATTCAACAAATATTAAATGCCTACTATATGCTAAAAACAGGTGCTTTGAATGTAACTGGATTTAAAAAAACCCATATTTTAACATTAACATTTTAAATGAGGAATCGGCTAATAAACAAAATTATGTACACACACACACAGAGATACTCATACACATATTTTGGTTTAGTGGGGATGAAGCTGTGAACTGAGGATTGCTAGTCTCCCTGCCCTACAGAGAATGTTCACTTCAGGACACACAGAGGCCATCCAGCAGAACATGGGAGGAGGAAACGAGAGCTCTGGAGTGGAGTTTGAATTCCCAGATATAACCACCCCACCCTTGGCCTTCCTCTCTGCAGTTCTTATTTATGGGAGCCACACAATCTGAGCACAATGGGTCCAGTTTGGGCTGAGTTTCTGTCAGTTGCAACTGAAAGTGTCCTGTCTAATGGTCTCCTGCACCAGCCTGTGCACCCCCACTGAGGACCTGAGTAAGGCAGAGCAGGCTGTTAGGGCCAGCTTCTGAGAAGCCTGTAATGAGCTCAGGGCAGCTGTCTGTGAGAGCAACTGTCTTGGGGGGCCACACTGGGTCTGTACCCAGGCAATTGTGATGTAGTCTTGTAATACCCCTCCTCCCCATTCCTGGACCAATGGATACAAGTGTGGCCCAAGGGAGGCTGGGACAGCAGAGGTGAGTCCAACAAGCCTGTCCAATGTCCCAGCACCTCAGGGAGTAAGCTGTGCAGGACTATGCCACGACACCTTTGGTTTGCTTGGGAGGAGGGGCATTGAGGTTTACAACACAGGTGTCAGTCTTCTGACCAAGAAGGTGTGAGAGGATAATTTGGCCTCCGTGCCAGTTTGGTGTCTCCTTCACTCAGGTGACTCTGAAACAGAAAAAAAAAATACCTAACTTTATGAAGAATGATTTCTCATCAGTTAAATGGAAACAATACCTACTTTGTAGCAGTTAAGAAGAAATAAAAACCAACCACATAAAGCAGCTAAAACAGGGCAGTTGCTTATTATTCATATTATCTCAGCCCTGGCTACTATCTGCATCCTACACCAGGTAGTTTGATTGTTTTATGTTTATGTGTGTGCCTTTGTGCATATGTGTTCATTTTTGCCTGCGGAGGCCAGCGGATAATGTCTTCTGTCACTCCTCATGTACTTCTTTTTTTCTTTTTGGAGACAGGGTCTGTCATTGTCCTGGAACGTGTTGAATAGGGTAGTCTGCCTGATGGAGAACCCCAGGAACATGCCTGCCCACCCTGGGCACTGATATTACCAGTGCATGCCACCACACTGGCATTTTTAAAAACATGGGCTGTGGGTATTGAACTCATGTCTTTGTGCTTGTAAGACATTTTATTGACTTACACATTTCCCTGGTCCATGAACCAATTTTTACGCTGTCCCTAGACTCAGGTTCCTTCTGCTGAGGGCTGTGAGCTGAGTAGGACTATAAAGGCGAGTTAATTTGGTAACTGTTAATTAGTTCCAAAGGAAGATTTATAGAGTAATAACTCATTAATTTATGCTGTGCTCTCCCTACAGCTTGGTGAGAGAAGTGTAATTCAATTCATTTTCGTATTTAGAAGTAAGCTTGAAGAGATGGGGTATAAGAACCTGAGACAGGAACTCACAGATGGGCCTGGTGGCTCAGGCCTGTGATCTGAGCTACCAGGAAGCTAGGTTAAAACCTACCCAGGCTACAAAAGTGAATGAAAAGCCAGCCTGGACAACTTATTAGGCCCTGTCTCAAAATCAGAAGGAAAAAAAAGAGCTGGGAATGTAACTCTGTGACAAAATCTTTGCCTCCTGTGTATGAGGTCCTGAGTTCATTCCTGAGTACTTGGAGGTACTGGGGGGGGGGATGGGGAGAAAGAAAAAAGAAAAAAGAGAAAACAAATAGCAAGTTCTTTGCCTGTGGAAGACAGTGCAGAATGCTCCTGGCCACTGAGTGAGGGTGGAACTTTAAAAAGGACGCTCTTCTGTCCTGTTCCCTCTGCGATGGTAAGGTAGAGTTAAGGAGAGACCTTCACTGTGCGGCAGTTTTTCTTTTTAAAAATTATCCTTATTTTTATTTTATGTATACAAATGTTTTTCTGAATGTATGTCTATGTACCGTGTGCATGCTTCCTACCTGCAGAGGTCAGAAGAGAGAGTCAGAGCCCTTGAAATTAGAATTACAGAAGGTTATGAGCCCCCATGTAGATGCTGGGAATCAAGCTCAGATCCTTTGGTAGAGCAGCAAGTGCTCTTAACTGCTAAAGCAGTCTCTCAGTCAATCCCCAATTAAATTTAAATTTCTATTTTCCATTTAAGAAAACTAGTCCACTGAGGACAAAGTTATTTTTTACATAATTAGTAAGAATCCGAACAGGTCTTTGATTTCAAGTCTAAAGGACTTTCCACTCAGAAACCTCTAAATGTTCAAAATGTTTTAAATTACATGTACATGTGTGTGTTAGCTAGGTGTCCAAAGAGGCCTGAGGAGGGCATAGGATCTCCCAGAACTGGAGTTACAGGGGGTTGTGAGCCATAAAACCTGGGTGCTGGGAAGTGAACTCTGGTCCTCTGTCTGATCAGTCAGCTCTTAACCACTGAGCCATCTCTGCAGTCCCTCTTTTTTGACTTCTTCTTCTTCTTCTCTCTCTCTCTCTCTCTCTCTCTCTCTCTCTCTCTCTCTCTCTCTCTCTCTCTCTCTCTCTCTCTCTCTCTCTCTCTAACCATCTATCTCCCACTGAGTCAAATTTGGGCTGCTCATGTATGAATAGGACTTGCTAGAGCACAGTCGACTTACCAAGGTCCACTCCCCCAAAGAAAGCTGACTCCCTTCTCTAACAACCACCAACTGTCCATAGCTCTTCAGCTCAAGTGGGGGGCTCATGAGGTTCTCCTCACTGTATCCTGGAAGGTTGACTGGCAAGATCCTGGGCAGCCAACCACAGCTGCTTTGAGTTCATGAGTGCAGTGGCCCTGTCATGTCTAGGAGACTGTTTTGCCTTAGCCTTCCTTGACTTGCTGTATTTCTGCCCCACCTTGGAGATGGTCCCTGAGTCTGTGGGAAGGGTGGGTGATACAGATATCTCATTCAAGGATGAGCATGCCACAGAACTTAGTCTCTTCACTTTGTCCAGTTGTGAGTTTCTGTGTTAACTGTAATTCAATGCACAAAGAAGCTTTCGAGGACTCTGTTTTTTTTTTTTTTCCAAGCGTTGTCTGTACTTTCTTTTATTATAACCATAGCCTTTGCATCCAGGTACATAGCAATGATAGCAGGTTTCTTTTTAAAGCTTAGAATTAAATATTAAATACCTTCCCCATTTTATTTTTCCATTACTCTGCCAAGAAAAAAATATTTAAACTTAAGTTACTTGAAACCTGGACATACTTCCATGATTAGCCAGGCTACATCAAGGCAGTGGCTTTGTATGTCCTGCCACATGAGCTGATCTAGGCCCTAGAAAGATGGGAGCAGGTTATCATTGTTTTTGAAAAGTGTGCTACAAAAATGGATGGCCTGTTATAGGCCAAGTAACAAAGTGTAAGGATGGGGTACGGGAGAGATAGTTTCTTCAAGAAAAAAACAAAACATAATTTCTGAAGAATCCCAGTTCATATTTTTTTCCCCCAAATGGCTGGAGGAATGGGTGAAGTCGGAACATGAGCTCCAAGTCCTACCTGTGGAGGAGCAGCAGTGGCCTGTGGAGGCGGCTGCCAGGAATGCACATGTGAGGCACACTGCCCGGTGGCTGGGACAGCGAGCTGAAGCTTCCCTGCCACTAACTTCTCTACAAGGTTTCTTCTAGAAACAGACAACGCACACTCTTCCTCTTACTTCAGCAAAGAAGTTATTTTTAAAAGCACTTGGGAGGTTCCTCCTCCACCCCTCAGGTGGGAAGGCTCAGAGAAGGGAGTTGTAGGTACAGCCACCTTCTAGGCCGTAACGGAATTCCTGCAGGTTGGAGACCCCATAAAAGTGGACAAAAGCTGCCGCCACCACCAGGACATGGAAGATCTGATGAGACTGGAACCATATGTCAAATTTTCCAGGAAAGAAGCGCTCAGGAATCCGAGCAGCATAAAGGCCAGTTCCAGTGATGTACATCACAGCCATGAGGAAGAACCAGCCCATCTGGCCCATGTGGTGGCCTTGACAAAGCCCTCAGCGACAGTAAAGTGCATGGTGGGTACAACACCACTCAAGCCAAGTCCCAGGAACACTCCTGCTCTTGTCTGCCGGTGCTTAGGTGTGGCAAACCGATCCCACTGTGCCACAATGATGGCAGGGATGCTCAGGACACAGACGATGGAGAGGTAGATGAACCGTGGCTGTGGAGAGCAGTAGAAGGAGTAATAGAGCCAGGGGACAAAGCTCCCCATTATCAATAGAGCAATCCCTGAATAGTCCAGTTTGGAAAAAGTCTGAGAGACTTTCTCTGAATGACAATAGACGGTATGGAAGAGCCAGGAGAAGCTAAGGCAGAGCACTGGGCCCAGAAAGAACATCCCAAACACCACCTTCTCCTGTAGGGGAGCCATGAAGTACATATTTGGTCTGAGCATGGTCAAGATTCCCAAAAAGAGAAACAGCACAAAACCAAGCAAATGCGTCCAGATGTTGCCAGTTTCTGTGTGGATGCGGAAGATGCTCTTGAAGCAAGCCCGAAAGGAGGGCATAGGTGGTCTGTGGCCGTGCAGCAGGTAATCATTGTCTTTCAGCCAGTCAGGAAGCACGTCATACGGGATGACCCTCCAACGTCCCTCCCAGACCTTATAGACAAACTCCTCCATCTTCTCCATGGCAGGGTGGGCTTGCAGAGGAAGCATCAGTACCCGCACCTCCTCCTCCTCTTCCTGGGGGCACTGGGCATGTTTGTTCTTCTTCAGCCTTGGCTGGGCTGGTGGTTGCCCGCTTGTCTTCTCTTGCAGCAGGGGTCCCAGCTCAGCTAGCTCCACCATGTCAGTTTCTCTGTTACTAGAAGGAGCCCCATTGCCCTGTGCCACCACAGATCCTTTGTGGGAAGACATCTGGCTGGTACCTCAATACCTTGCAGCTTCAGCTTGAGGAAAGGTTGGGGTCTCTCAGCCCCAGAGGGCAGAGATCTTCCTGTGATGGTAGACAGGCCTGGCTGGCTGCCTCTGCTGGGGGCCTCTGGCTCGGGTGGGCGCTACATCCCGCCGCGCTGGAGGCGGCCTGTGGCCGAGGGGCGCCCGATCCTCAGCGCCCTGCCCGCGCCGGAAGGGCCGCGCGACCGCACCGGACTCTGGGTTTTGAACTTGCCAGCCTCCATGCTGGAATTATGCTCCCAGTTCTCCTGGAATCCCAGCTAACCCGCTCACCCTGCAGGTTATCAACACTCCCTAGAGCCTTGAAAGGTATCTGCCACACATGCAGGGCTTACTGCATTTAATGTTACAGGTGTGTGTGTGTGTGTGTGTGTGTGTGTGTGAGAGAGAGAGAGAGAGAGAGAGAGAGAGAGAGAGAGAGAGAGAGAGAGAGAGAGAGAGAGAGAGAGAGAGAGAGAGAGAGAGAGAGAGAGAGAGAGCTTATATACGCAAGTATTTATATGCAGATCTTCATACCCACTGTCCCAGCCCCCTTTGGTTCTATTTTTCCAAAGAACTCTGACATACATGGAGGAGTGTGTACTGTGGGTTTTTCAGTGACTTAGGGCCCGGGGGCATTGGACTTGCACTGATTTACTTTTGTTATGTAGTTAGACTTTGGGAAAGAGGGAGGCACAAGCTTTGTTTACTTGAGGAGGTGGGTTGGGAGGGACAGAGTAGAGGTTTCCTTCCCTGTCCTTTGGGACTCTGATTCTCATATCCTGAGAGCTTCATGGGATGATCAAGCTCCTCTCTCAGGAAGGCCATGTTTCAGTTCAGGTCATTACGACACAGCTGTGATCCTTGGGTAAGCCTGGCCTCTGGACATGTCCCTGATTTTTTCCTCTCCAGCTGCTCATTAGGCTACTGGCGAATACCTGGTTATTTTATGGGAGATGAACTCCAAAGCAGGTGGAACTATGTTCCTGGAGCTGTCCACTGGCACATTCCTCACTCATTCTCAGGATCTCCAGTGTCTGAGCTGATATCTGGAAGTGGGCCAGGTAAAAGCATCAAAGAGTGTTTCTCATGTAAAAGGGCTAAGTAAGGACTAAGGGACCCAGGCAAGTATACTTCCATGGGCTGGGAAGAGATGTGGGGACAAGTGAGGGTTGAAAGTCAGCTTCAAATTCCTTTCACTCTTTCCCCAACCTAGTCAAACCCTCTTCACATAGAGAAAGAAAGCAAGACTCAAAGGAAGGAGAGTGACTGCCCTTGTTCCTGTGTGACTTTAGGGTATGTTCCTTTGTTCGTCAGCAATGTGGGAGTGCAACCAGAGTTGCCACAGCCAGAGCCTGTGCTCTGACAGCCACAATGAGAAGGGTTCCACCATCCATCCTTCATAAGCCAAGTTAAAGAGCCAAATTAATAGTGTGTGATTGAAAGTTCCCAGGGGAAACCACACCTTACGTTGAACCTTGTGCAAAGCTGATGAACAGATTAGCCCTTCAGTGGTTGTGCAGAGGTTGTCATGCCAGTCTTTGGGGTCTTAGCATGAGGGTTAGACTTAAGTAGAGGGCCAGAGGTATGTGTGGCTAAACAGTCTCAGTTAAGGCGTGGTCCTGATGATCACTGACCCATCACTCTCTCTGCTCCAGTCTCTCTGCAAGATGGTTCAACAAGTCGTAAATCTCTTTTTGGAGACCAGTTCCCCTTCTGGCTGGTGCCAGGATTCAGCATTTTTCTTCTTCTGGCATGAGACTCTTGTAGTGGGATTCCAATCCCTTGAAGAACTTTGAATAGTCTGCTAGTCAGAGGGAAGGACAGGATTGCCTGTTTAGAATATGCTTGCTCCTACCAGAGAGGCTGGCAATGGGGGTGCTAATCAAGCATGCTGTGCAGGTTACAGTGATCTGCACAGGGAGGCAGTGATCCGGTGCCAGTGGATGGACTTAGCTTATGCAGTACCAAACAGGTTTTAGTTCTAGGCAATTCACTTATGCTCATTGCTACAGCTCTGGCTTTTTATGTTACTGTTTTGAATTTATTTTTATTTTTTACTTGTATATGTGGTGTGTGTGCATATGGACATTAGTGTTCACATGTGTGTGAGCACACCTTTGTGTGGAGGTAAATGGGAAGGCCTGAAGTCAGGCGTATTCTTCATCTCTTTTCATCTCATACTTTGAGGCAAGGTGTCTCATTGAAACTGAAGTTTGACAATTGAGCTAGTCTAGCCTAGCCAGTTTGTTTCTGGGATTTCTTGTCTCAGCCTCCTTAATTATGGGATCATTAGGCCATACCTGACCAGCCTTTATGCGGGTGCTGGGAATTCAAACCCAGGTCCTCACACTTACAAGCTTTTTACCCACCACCTCAGTCCAGTTATGGTCTTTTAATCTGCACCATTTTAAGGAAGAACAAATCCCGTACTTCTTAATCTTTATTATGTTAAAGGTAGATAGGTGATTTGGTAGGCTTGGGTGGGCTTGACATCTGCACTTTCACCCTAACAGGTAATGCCCATAGGTCTAGTTTAGGGACTGAAGTGCTACTTTAACAGGAAAGAAGAGGAAATCTCGTAGTGGGTTGAGAAGAAACCGTCCAGGAAATAGAAGAACAGACTTATGGATTTATTAAGACAGCTCACAGTCAGAGATGGCCTCTTGGCCACATAACATAATTTTCATCTTGGGAAAACAGTGAGAAGAAGGAGAGAGAAATCGGTTCAGAGATGCTCAAAGCCCTGGACTGGTCACTTTCTGGACTTCTCTGTGGAGCAGCTGCCATTGGTCTTGTTAAGAGAGTCAGTACTCCCCATTCTGGAGCCCATGTTGTTGAGGATTTTGTCAAGTTCTCCTGGGATGTTTTGCTTCTCCTCATTCTCAGTCTCACGGTGATAGAAGTAGTTGAAATTGGAGACAATGACAGGTACAGGGAGGGCAATGGTGAGGACGCCAGCAATGGCGCACAGAGTACCGACAATCTTCCCTCCTGGGGTGGTTGGGCACATGTCACCATAGCCTACAGTTGTCATGGTGACCACAGCCCACCAGAAGCCGTCAGGAATACTAGAGAAATGGGACTCTGGCTCATCCACTTCAGCAAAGTAGACTGCACTGGAAAAGAGAATGACTCCAATAAAGAGAAAGAAGATGAGAAGCCCCAGCTCCCGCATGGAAGCCTTCAGCGTCTGCCCTAGGATCTGCAGCCCCTTAGAGTGCCGAGAAAGCTTGAAGATGCGAAAGACCCTCACCAGGCGAATGATCCTCAGGATGGCCAGTGACATGTTCTGCTGGGCACTTGGCTCTGTCTCCTGGACCAGCTCTGTTATGAGGGTTGCAAAGTAGGGGATGATGGAGATGATGTCGATGATGTTCATGATGTTCTTGAAGAAGTCAGTCTTGCTGGGGCAGACCACAAACCGGAGCACCAGCTCAAAGGTGAACCACACAATGCAGGTGGACTCCACCATGAAGAAAGGGTCAGTGAACATGGTCTGAGGGAGGCCTGTTTTGTTTGCATTGCTGCTGGGGTCTCTGACCACCTTCAGCTCCCTGTCCTCTCGGAACTCTGGGAGTGTCTCCAGGCAGAAGATGGTGATGGAGATGACTACAACCAAAACCGACACCACAGCCACACCACGAGCTGCGCTGGAACTCTCAGGGTACTCAAAGAGAAGCCAGAATTGCCGGTGGAAGTCATTGGTGGGCAGCAGTGTCTCAGGGTCCTTAATGAAGCCTTCATCCTCTCGAAACTGGTCCATAGCCTCACTCCCCAGTTCATAGAAGGAGATCTCGTCAGCGAAAACATCGATGGGCACATTGGCTGGCCGCCGTATTTTCCCACCAGACTGGTAATAATATAAGATCCCATCAAAACTAGGTCTGTTTCTATCAAAGAAATACTCATTTCTCATCGAGTCAAAAAATTGCATCCTTTTCTCCCTGTCTCCCAGGAGTGTCTCCGGGAATTGATTGAGAGTTCTGAGCTGAGTCTCAAACCTCAGCCCAGCAATATTGATGATCACCCTTTGGTTTCCTTCATTCAAGACCACTGGCTCAGGCCCTGGGGGATCTGCATACTCTCCTGGGATCTTGGAGAAGGCAGTTTCATGGTTGGTACTGTCACTAACGAGGACTCTCCAGTTGGAAAAGGGACTGCTACAAGGCCGGCCCTTTGAGCTGCTTGGGTCAAAGTCTGTGGCATAACCTGGCTCTTCATGGATTTCATCTGAGTTATCAAAATTGACCAGAGCAACCTCCATTTCTTTCCAGCCACACACATCCATTCTAGGGAGTCAGAAAAGCAGCATGGAGACCCTCAGCCTTTGCTGCCCGCTGGAAGCTGTGGAGGAGAAAGAATTTCATTATAATGGGAGTCAGAGTAGGATACAGCTGCTTCTGACTATTGGAAGTAAGGCATACCAGTGGATTAAACCATGATTTAGCATTAGCATTAGTTATCTTTAAATGTAGGTAACTACCCTCCACCCTCTCTTCTTCCCTTCCTCATCAGTATAGCAAAGTCATGGGAAGAGACATGGTTCATGAGGGAAATGCAGAAGGAATCTCAGCTCCACACCCTTTCCATCTGCTCTGCCTGACCCATCTCTAAGCTGTTTTGCCTCTAGTCCACTCCTCCCCCCCCCTTTTTTTTGGCATCTTCCCTGCTTATGTGGAGACAGTCTATAACCTGCCTTATCCATGGAGCCTACGCTGGCCAGTCCAGTTTTATGTGCCTCCTTGTATCCTGGCCTGCGGCACTGAGTACTCTTTGGCTTTCCATGTGCGGTGAACATACTCACAGGGTCAGCCTCAGCACTAAAGTCTCTCACAAGGCCCTGAGGTCTAGGAAGTGTCCTACAGGGACTTCTTTCTGTTTTCTGCATGTTCTCCAAGGACAGGATTTACTGTGACTCACTACACCAGGCCAGTGTCCAGTCTGACGTGGCAGACAGGAGGATGTGTGAGGGGTGATGGGACTGTGTAATTCCAAGCAAGGCAACCACACTGACTGGTTATCTGGTAGGTATTCTTTACTAAGTGGGCAAAAACAAAACAAATCAAAAAGGCAGGAAAGAGTAACAAGTTGCAAGTTCCTGAGGGCAGCAGCCGTTTCTCATTTTACAGGACTCAGCCCACCCAAATGCTTAGCTCATGTCTGGTGACTGAGCGATGGAGCGGCAAGTATGAGTGACAGGTGGCAGACTGGGCTCTGAGCCAGGACACCTGTATTGTCAATACTTCTTCAGGATCACTAACTGCTTGCGGTACCTCATCAAGCCTCCAGGTTGTCATCTATAATAAGAAAATAGGTTGAGTCAAAGGAGCCAGATAAGAACATATAGAATAATTTCATGAAAGCCTCAAAACCGCCAATCTACAGCAGCAACAGAAAACACATCAGCAGTGGCCTGGAAGGGAGGGAGGGAGGGAAGAAAGGGAGGAATCACAAAGTGGGCTTCAGTGACCATAGGTGTGTCCACCTCAGAAAGCAACAGGCTGCAGGCCTTAAACCCAGTGTGCATCATGCTATGCCATTGAATCCTTAAGGATAAAAGGAAAGCAAACAAAAATCAGAGTGCATGCCTTGGTGCTGTTCTCCAGATCTCAGTAAGGACCAAAGGAAATGACACCAGGGTGCTTTGAAGGCTGCATGGGCTGAATGTATAAATATCCCCTCTCCTATTTCTCCCATGTCTCTACTCTCTCTCTCTCAAGTCCATGACCTCTTCTATAATCATTTTCACATAGATATAACCTATATATCTATATAATTTATAGAGTCCATTTAGTGTTGCTTGTATGTGCATGTGTTTGGGGCTCTTCACTTGATACTAAATACTCCATTAAGGGGCTTATCCCTGCAGAAAATGGATTCTTCCTCTCTCAGAAGCTGTTGTCTAACTGCCTGTAGCTCTTGATCGAGGGGTGGGGGGAGCTTGTGAAAATTTCCCCGTCCATGATAACATGCTGACTGGTGTGAAATTTAGGCAGATCTTCTTTAGGCTATCAAACTGTTAAAATTCTGTCAACTTTGTAGAGGACACTTCTCGCCAGTTGGCTATGATCTGCAAATATTTATTAGCAAGAGGGAATGCAACCTGTGACCTGGGGCTGGCTGTGGTTTCTGGACCTGTGGAGGAGTGCTGCTCCTCAGAGGAGCAGGCAGTGAGGCTACCCTAGCTGAGAAATGTTTGAAATGTTGATGCAGCCTCCAGCCATAGAAGGCTGCCCTTACCCCCTGCTTTGTGTTATTTTTATATGTTGTGGGGAAATCCATTCCCCTGGAGAGAAGTCATTTTGTTTCAATGGTTAGACATAGGAACTAAGATTGGATGTATTCTTTGCCTGGATTCACGGCTTGGGGTATCATTCTTTGGATGGGGAAAGGGCCCCCCAGGGAGAGCAGGGCGGAGGCTATTTGGAGCAGTTTCCACTGTTATACTTGCTAGTAGGAGATTCCCCATGACATTTAATAGCAGTCTTGGCTCTTGTTTGCTGGACTCTCCAAGGTCTCTGTGAAATTGCTCCGAGGCCAAGCAGAGCTCTTACCCATGGCCGAAGGGATCACAACGCCCAACTGCTCTCACAATCTGAATTCCGTGTACAGATGGACCTCATCCCCCTCGGCACATTTGCTGTGTTCCGCCTTCTAGGCCACTTCTGACCTTGCCTGAAGGAAAAGCTTTCCTGGAGGATGCCAGGTGGAGACACTTCGGTCCTCTTGAGCGCTCTCTAGAAGTTTGCCTATACTTTTTGGGGCACAGGACTATCGGTTCATGTTCTCTCTCCAGAGGGTGGCCATGGCTGTATCCTACAGCAGTGGAGGTCTAGCCCCCTCACTGTCCTAGGCTATCTCAAAGATGCCATCTTACTGCTCTTCGCCAGAGTCAGACAGACTTGCTCTATGGCTTGAGGCAATCACTCTAGATCCCGAGAGCTCCTTCTAATCCATTTCCACAGCGTTTGCAGAGATCTTAGTGTCCTCAGTTTCCCCTTACTCTGTAACACGTCTGGACTCTTGGTTCATGCATAGATGTGGACGAGTCTTTGTGGTGGGTGGGCTCTGTCATGACCAAGCCTGGAACTTCCTGCATGCTCCCCTGCAGGCTTCTCTTAGAACAGTCATGCAGATGTCTGTGGTTGGTGCCAGACAGTGCAAGGTCACTGAGCTGTACTAGGCAGAAGGGATCTGGAGCCCATGCCTTGGCCTTTCCACACAGGTTGTCTTTGGTTGCCTAGCAACCCAACACCTCCTCCACAGTCAGGTAAGGCAGCAGCTGTCAGGGAGTCTGATAATGACTTGCAAGAAGTCATCTGCAGAGACAACTGTGTATACTGTGCCTCAGGGCCCCATGTTTCCCGAGGGAGCACACGGGCGTCTGTCATTGGCAAGGTCAGCTGCTGCAGGGCTGTCAGTTGGTGGAGGGGACCAGGGAGCCCCCAGACAGGGCCAGCACGGAGTGGGTTTTCTCTGTCTTGTGGAGTTCTGAGTGGAGGATTGCTGGAAAAGGAGGTGAAAGACTGACTCCCGCATTGCTCTGGGTGGACAGGAGAGGGCGCTGTTGACTTGCTGGAAGCAATTCCTGGCCTTGGCTGCTTTCACCTTTGATTTCCGTCTTTGACCTATGGCCAGCTAGCTGCGGTCTTGGTGATCCTCTCCAGGCCGGCTCTCAAGACTATCCCTTTTTCTCTTCAGCAAAACACCTTCAAATCGGGTGGCTGTGGGTACAGGCTCTAGGGGCTGAGTTCTCAACTTCGGTGTGGCTCTTGATCCTGCGTGTCCATCTGCTGCCTATGTGACTAAGAACAAGTTGGTAGGTCCCCTGACTGAAGATTCCTCAGACTAGCCCGGTGTGGTGATGCCTGTAATCCTAACAGTCAGGGAGGCAAAGGCAGGCAGATCTCTGTGAGTTTGAGTCCAGC
>CM053744.1:87551488-87605806 GCA_028658305.1 Pachyuromys duprasi
ATTCAGGGAAACAGGGACTGTTTCAGTCATGATCTTGATGGCTGACTCTTTGACCCTCCCCCATACAAGCCGGGGAGTGACAGACTGGCTAGATCCCAGGAGAGGACATTGCAGCCAGCCCTGAGGAGACAGGATAAGCTGGGGTTGGATGGAAGGGAAGGAGGTCCTCCCCTGTTGGTGGACTTGGAGGGGGCAGGGAGGAGGGAGATGAGGGAGGGGGCTATGCCTGGGATTCAAAGTACCTAACCTGTGATTGAGATAAATATAAATAAATTAAATAAAAAAAAAGGATGGGAAGGCTGTGTCTTTAGATATACTGTGAGCCATTCATATCACCAGTACTCACAGCAGATCTGGCACTGTAGAATGGGCCGGGCAATGCAGAGTGTCATGACTTGGATGTGGTCCCTGCATAGTCAAAGAAACTGGGGCAGAGGGTCAGACTAGAGTGGGCTGGTGGGATTGGTTGGAAGAAATTATGGAAAGGAGATCATGTGGAGGAATCTTGAAATTGTTAATTTAGGTAAGGATTCAGCATTGGAGGAAGATGGGCACAGGTGGCTATGCGCTGCCATCCAGACCCCTAAAGATGCTGGTGTGCATATGTCAGTACAGGATGCCCACTTGGAAATAGCTTTGGCATCAGCACTGGGGTATCACTCCTATTTTACCCAAAGAAAGAGCAAAATAGAGCTTTATTATGGAGGACCTGGCCACTGCAAGGTCCCCAGATATAGGCTCAGACCCTGGGGACAGGGAAAGGATAGTACAGCCCGGAAGAGCAGTGTAAGGTGGCCCAGCTATGTGGAGAAATGACTTCATATTTCAGCAGGCTGCCCACCCCTACCTTGTCCAGCCAGGCTCTACTGGGCTGAGCTCATGACTCAGCAGTATTGGTTTAGAGGTAAGACCTTGGAATGCTGGACATAATTTTGGACCAGCTCTGCTAATCAGCATTCAGTGTAGCCTTCAACAATCCTGTTAGTCTTCCTTTGCCTTAATTTTCCATCTGCAAATTGGGGATAATACCCCTGTCCAGCCTTTCCTACATTTTTTTTTTTTTGGCTTAAAATAAAATCTGTAAGGCACGGTACCAAAGTGACCAGATGTCTCTCATCTTGTTATGAGGTGCTTCCATTTGCAAGTCCCCCACAGCAAGAGCCTGGCCTCTGTCTTCATCTCTGTCCCCCACAGTGTTCAGGATAGAGCCATGTCCCACCATGCTGACCAAGTGAGAGGCCGGGCCACAGCTGAGACCAGCCTGCAGGGCTCTGGCAGCCAGCAAGGTTGCCAAGGAGGGAACAGCCTAGTGATGGATGACGCTGCCAGCCTTTGCCCATCTGGCAGCCTGAGCAATCTGCATAAAAACAAAGACAGCTCTGGTGACATGAAATATTGATGCCCTGAGACTTAGCAGAATGGTGTCTTCATCTTACTGCAAAGGCCCGATTCCTGGCCTGGAGGATAATGGCACCTCCTGCCTGTTAAGGTTGGTTCCAAGGGAGGGAGAGAATCAGTCTGGTGGAAAAGTCCACCTAGGAATCCTGGTAGACCAAACATTTGCTTTGAGTTTCAGGTAAAACTGACTTTCATCAAGCTGAATTGGAAAAAAACAAAAAACAAAAAAACCAACAAAACAAACAAACAAACAAACAAACAAAAAACAACCCAAATCCATCATGGATCAGGTTTAGAGAGCTCAGGTTCTACTCCAGTGGTTCTCAACCTGTGGGTCACAACCCCTTTGGAGATTGAAATGCCCTTTCACAAGTGTCACATATCAGATATTTACATTCACAACAGCAGAAAAAGGACACTTATGGAGGAGCAAGGAAATAATTTTGTGATTTGGTGTCCCCACACTACGAGGCATTGTATTTAAGGGTTGCAGCCTTAGGAAGGCCGAGAACCACTGGAGCCTAGTCTGAGGAAGGCAGGTGGGAGCTTGGTCACAGCAGGCCTGACCTAAGGGCCCCACCTGACCCTTACAAGAGGCTTCTTGTCTAAATGCAGCCTTTGGAGAATAATACATTAGGGAGCTGATGATGTAGCTGTGGGAAAAATCTAGCATGAGGAAGGGGTGTTCATGGGAGTGCATTACCACCAGTATGCTGGAAGAGGCCTACTCCCAGAAAATGCTCATTTACTCCTGCATTCTCTTCGGGCAGCTCCTGGCTCTGTTCATTCACAGACTCTCCAAGTGGTGATCAGTTTTGGAGGCCAGGTCTGTGGAGCCCAAAGGGGGAAAGCAGACGTGCTTTAGACACTGGAAAATAGTGGGTCTCTGTCCTGAGGCAGGCCAAGGGTTCTCTCAGGACGGTTGGTGGTAGTGATGTACAATCTGGGCTCCCTTCTCAGCTCTGTCCCTGCAGGCATCCCTTCTGGCCCAGGCCCTCCATCTCCATCTGCCAAAAGCGCGTGAACATTCAACACTGGCCAGATTCCTACTGCCAGAGCAGGCTGGTCCTAATAGGTCTCTCAGTGTGAGCAGCTCCAGGACTCCAGCCAAGGCTTCGTCATCCTTGCTTCCTCAGCTCCTGACACAAGGGAGACACCTGAAAAGGTTGCCTGAAGAGAAGGGCGGCAGGTAGCCCAGGGCTGGCCAATAAGATGGAGGGAGCACTCAAGGTAGATAGCAAACACCAGTAACTCCTGTGGCAGAGGTTTAGTGGGAAAGTGGTCTCCTCTGAATCTAAAAGAACCCTCCTTGGGGCTTGGCAAGAGTTAGCTGGTTTCCTCTCTGGCTAGGGTTCTCACCTTGTCAACAGAGCTACATCTCTGTTTTGTTTTTTATTTTTTATTTTTATTTTCCTCCTTTTTAAAACAAGAGGCACATTGATGAGGAAGCATGGTAACAAACAGAAAAATACAAAGAAAACAACTGTGATGTTTGGAACGAGTTGAGTCATGCTCTAACACTCTTACTGTAAATAAAGTTGCCTTGGCTGGGTTGGGATTAGAAAGGTCTGCCTCTCTCATTCCATAAGCAAATGATGACAGTTGTGTACGTACCCCTGGATCAGGTGGCTTTTGGTGAACACAGGCTTGAGATTTGTCTGTTCTGAGATATATCTATTAGGTCTCTGTGAACAGGATGAAGAACCCAGATACATTCTGATCATTTTTCTTTCATTGGTTGATGATCTAGCCCTTTATCAGGGTAGGGACACTAGCCTATTTCTTACTCAACTGGAGGATATGTGGGCAGGGGTTGGGGAGAGGACAGTTGGCTACATTATTCTGCTTGATAGGAAAGGTTACTAACTCACAGCCTTTTTGAGACCAGAGATTTATCACACAGTCTTTATACATACACCACCCTGAGTGATTGTTACAGTATGCAAATTTGATCTGTCATCCCCCTTTTTAAATTCTTCAACGACAGCCATCTGTTATAGGGCAAAACTGTTGTTCCTGAATCTTGGCTCTCATTTCCTTAATCTCATAATTCTTGGCTAGGCATGACATTGTAACAACTAAGACCACATTCCTTGACTTCCCTTAGAGTTTTGGTCACCTGACTGCCAGCAGACTCTCCCCGACAGGAGCAGGCCTGGCTAACACTAACTGACCCACAGATGTACAAGAAATTAGAAATGACTGACTCAAAGCCTGCTGAGTTTGGGGAGTGGCCTGGGATTTTACAAAACATAATTGACAGAGTAAGAAAGTAACAGTCAAGATACCTGGTTATGATGAAAGATACAAAGAGAAAGATAAAGCCAAAAAGACCAGACTCAACATCTATTAATGAATGAATGAATGAATGAATGGCACAGATAACACATACACGTGTGTACATGTGTGCATGAGTGTACACACACACACACACACACACACACACACACACAAACTCTCTCTGTCTCATACGCCTTCTCCTAAAGATCAAAGATTTTCACGATAATTATAAAAGCTTTTCCAGATTTCTGAAAAGCCGTGTTGTTTGGACATAATAGGCATGCTGCACATATGAACTCAGGGAGTCCTCTGTGGAAGACTTGCCTGGGCAAGGCCAAAGCAATCTAAATTGCAGCACAGATGAGAGAGAGGCTCTCAAAGACCCACCCTTATCTGAGCAGCTATTGGCAGCTGATGGCTGAAGGAGGGACATTTTCCTTTAGGGATGCCTCAATGGGTAGGTTGCCCATCTTTCAGTGGATGGCCCAAGACCTGTTCATAGACTGGTGACACCAACAAGACTCAGTGGTTAAAAAGTCTATGAAGTTGGGAGGGAGATGCGGTGATGGGGCCTTGTAGGAGTCTGAGGGTACTAGGAGTGGATTTGATCAAAACACATTGTCCACATGAACAAAATTCTCCAAGATATATGTATATAATATATATGAAACGAGGAAGAGTCAGTGAGCAGCAGTGGCAGAGGAGAATCAGGTCAAAGTGCCTGAGGCTATCTAAGCCCCTTTGGATGGAACTCACAAGAAAGTTGAGGGGGAATTGATCTACCAATGGGTGATGTTTAATGATGTTACGGCTATATGAGCCCAGTAACATGATAAAACATTTTAATTAACTCACCTTGGATGAGTCCTCAGTGTTTTTATCATGTAGCTTTGATGGAGATACTGCATTCAGGCTGAATAAGTTTGGGACCCACTGGACAGTTCCAGCTCTTATGAGTTAATTGACATTCAGATCTTAATGGTGTTCACTTGAGGTTGGTGTACGGATGTACCCACAGACTGACCAAATGAGACTGAGGATCCCAGTAGAATTTATCTGGCAGTTGGCCAGCTCATCATAATAAAAGCTCCTTTGGGTGTCCAGCTAGCTGGCCTTGACCAGCCTCTGTCTGAATATTACCATTCTTTGTATTCTTAGGACTACTGCTGTTACCCAGATGTACACACACCTCAAGTGAAACTAAAGGGTGTCTTATCATGGTTGTGGGGAAAGGCACGGGACTTGACTTTCAGATTCTGTGACCTGCTACCTACAGGAACTCCCTAGCCCTTGTAAGTCAGTTTGTCAGTCCTGGGATTTTTTTTTTTTTTCACTTAATCCATTTTGCTTTACAACTAGGGGTAGTGTGGCATAGAGAGTTTATGTAAGTTCCCTACATTCAAACGGTTCCTGAATCTTCTGCATGGGAGATTCCCTTATGGAGGAACCACCAATTTGTTCTTACCCTGGTGTGGCTGATGACTCAGGAAGGCTGGCCATGTGCCCCTCTGAGGGCAGGAGCCATGCCCAGGCTTAACATCAATAACCTGCTGTGTGGGCATCTGTCAGGGGTGTCAGTAAGTGCTATGGACTAGTTGAGGTTTGGGGCTGGGGTATGGTCTCTACAGTTTCTCAGACCTGGATTTGTCTGCCTGGGGCTTCCCTTCTGTCATCTATTCTCTCAAGCTGTGCTCCTGGCAAGAGCCACCTGCTTACTTGTGCTTCATTACCTGCACCACTTTCTAACCTGTCCCACGCTCAGAAGGCAATAGAGAAAGCTCTCCTGATTGGGGAGCCACAGAAATGGCTTTCCTTTGTATTTCCTACTTTCTCCTTCCTCCTAATATGTTCAACCTTGGCACTGATGTTGACTGAATCCTGAAACTGAGGGAAAGTTTAGTGCAGAGAGGACGGGGCAGGGCTTTTATGGGACTCTGGGCCACAGTGTGGTGAGGGCACTGAGTGAGAAGCTGGCAGTTTGGGGGCTTGAGTTCCAGGGCCCTGGCTCTGGAATGTTCAGCAGGCCATTTTATTTTCTTTTAAGGACATGACACAGATCTTCATCTATAAAACTAAAATGTTGAGCTTCTTAATGGCCTCTAGCACTAAAATTCTGTGGTTTCACTTTTGAACTCACCAAGACTGTCTTGACATAAAAGCCGGGAATCTGGACATCTCACCCTCACAGTGTGGGCTCTGTTCTTGGTTCTGAGATCATGGGCATTGCATCATTGGCCACTGATCAGCCTGGGAGGGGGGAGTGGGGGATGAGGGGAAGCTGCTTCTCTCATACACATAAAAAAAATGGAGTCCCACTGAAAATTTTGACAATTCCTGAAAGTTATTTCTTAATTATTGCTTTATCAAACATGACCCAGACCTTGGGTTTGAAGGTCTTTAACAGAACTATTTATTGTCAAAGAATTTTATTTGGAATTCTCTTTGTTAACCATTTGGCACAGTGCCTCCCAGGATCACTCTGAAATTTGAAGGCATGATAGTAAATTCCAGGATTTTAGGGTTCTGCTCAACAAGCAATAATTTATCATATGCTTTCCATAGGTCATTATAATGCTTCTGAACTTGTAATATTTTGTTATGTTTGTATAACTCATCCCCAGGCTATGGCAGTAGCTTAAAAGTCTCATGTCCACCTATAGGTCTAGATTTAGAGCTTTGAAAATGTGACTCTGGTATAGGTAGAGTCTGCTTGATGTTTCTTGAACTGATATTATAAAGACTCTGGATGAGATATTATAAGCATTCTTTTTTTTTAAATAGAAAGAAGAAAACAACAAACCTTGACAAGAGGTCATGCCTAGGCTACGTTGTGATCTCTTATGTTGTGGATGAGAAGGCTGAAGACAAAGCAGCCCTGCAGGGGCCCAGCCAGCTGTCAGCAGACAAGAGTTATAAATGGAAAAATGTAACAAAAAATGTCTTCCTCCCTCAGGTATTTAGTAGACCAGTTGCTTTGACACTGTGTTGAAACAGTAGTGATGACAGATTGGGGATTGTCATATAAATCAGTCTCCTGATACAAAAGGAGGTCAGTGATGTCCTAAAAGACACCCACCGGTGGGAAGATTCCAAGAGTCATTGGATGTCTCTATACCCATTAAAATCTTTCATTGCCCACCTTTCCTTTTTCTATAGGATGGAGCTTTTTCACTCCATCAGGGGACTCAATTCAAGGTTAGTCCTGGTCATTGAATTCATTGAGCACCTAGCATATACTTACAACTATGCTTGTCTCTGAGGTCAGTGGATTTGAAGGCTAGCCAGCAGTCAGTCAGAGGGGCCAGAAAGAAAACAGTGGAGGAGGGATGGGGAAAGGTTGAGAATGATAACCTTGAAACTTTGGGAAGGGAGGTAGTGGGTAGGGAAGGTACTCTAGAGTTGTCCAGCTGAGGATCAAGCCCATCTTAGATGCTTAATAGCCATGTGAATGACCTCTTGGCTAGTCCAAACACATTTGTATAATGGTGTAAAAATAATACTCTCACTTCCCAAGGTTGTTGGTGGAATTAATTAGGATAATTACTGCAAGAGTTTAATTGATATTTGTGAAAGTTCAATAAAAGGTGGGTGGTCTTTTTTATTATAGGCGTGTGATCTCCACAGCTTGTGGTTTGCTCAGCAACAACCAGCAACTCTAAGACCCACATACTCGACCATCTCCCTTGGAATATCAAGTCCTTCAGTATGGTCTTGATAGTATCTTCTTTCCATCAAGGATATATTAGAAATCTTATCACCTCATCATCTGTTTGTCCTGCTGTTTGATTCACCTCTTATTTGGTGCTGAAAGAGTCTTTGGCTCTGTACCTGGAGAGCTGCCTCTGTGTAAGAGCCTCTTCCGTAGTCACCTCACCACAGTCCTCAAGGATGCCTTCCAACCTCTGTGTATCTAAACACAATACCCTACACCTTTGCCAGGTGCTATTTTCTATGCACCTCAGGATGAGAGACAAAGGGGTCCGCTGCTTATAAAACACGGTTTCTAAGTGGCCCTCTTTAATTATCTCCTGACCTCATCAAGTATGACTTTTCATCCTTTAATCAAACAAGGCATCGTAATTATATGATTATAGTTGATCCTTTAAAAATCAAGATGGCAGTTAAATACATTTTGTCTCTGGTTATTCTGTCATTCAGCTGGGTGAAGAGGGTGGCTGCCTGGGTGCAGAACTGTGTCATGTACACTTCCCCTTCCTCTTTGTCCTTTATGTATAGGAAATGTCTACCTTTCCCCAGCAAGGTCCTTCTACCCACTCGGCCCAACCTTTTATCTCTATGCATGTACCTTGTTATACGTTTCATTTGTTCTGTTTTGGGTTGAAGCAAAATTAACCTGGGAGAATGTCTGTCTGATTTTCAGACCCACCAACTAGCTACCTTCTGTGGGTTCAGACAGCATTGTTCACTCTGGAAGATCCAGGCTGCATGGACATAGCCACTAAGAGTGATTGGGGCCACTAACAAATCAAAACTACAGATGTAGCTGTGTTCGAAGTGCTGGCAAGTTCTGCTCAGCCTCCTTCTCTAGTTGCACCGAGCCACCTGGTCTCCCTCAGTGTCTCATCCAGTTCCGTGCTTTTACTGTCTGTGACGTGCTGGTCACTCCAAACCTTCTTTCAGTCTGGAATTATCTTCCCATGCCATGTCTCTGATACCAACCAAACATTTGAAACCCAACTTGTCTAAAACACATCTTCTGACATTCCCATAGAACAGGATTCTCCGGCCTCTCCGGCCTCTTCCCAGTCTTAGTGGCAATGCCATTTTTCAATTGTCTAGATTGACACTTTTAGTGGGCCCTGTAAGCACCTGCCCATTCTCTCACTGCATCTACACTGCAGAAATATTGCTCTACCTCTAACGCATGCCTGGGATATGACTCAGCTTGCCCCATGCACTCTTCTGCTGTGCCTCAGGCTATTACTCTATACTGGGCTGTTCCAGACTATTACCTGACTGGTCTCCCTGCATTTGCCCTCCATTCCCTAAAGTAGTGGCCAAATGGTAGCCAAAGTGATCCTGTAAGAATCTAACTCATGTCTCCTCTCTCTCAAGTCCTTCAATGTCTACCCCGCACCCCATGTCACTTGATGTCCAGCCAAAGTCCTTTCAATGATTATGAAGCTTTATGCCTCTCTGCCCTAGTTTGCCTTTCTGTTGTTACCAAAAGCAGCCTGGGGAGGAAAGGACTTGTTTCATCTTGCACTTTACAGCCTATCATCAAGGGAAGCCAAGGCAGGAACTGAAGACAGAAGCTTGAAGCCAAAACCATAGAGGAACACTGCTTGTTGCCTGCACTCAAGCTCCTTCAGTTGTTTCTCTTCTGTGGTCCAGGCCCACTTGTTTAGGGATAGTACTGCTTACAATGTGCTGCTCCCGTCTCTATGAATTAGCACTAGGAAAGTGCTACGCAGACATGTCCACAGGCCAGTGATGAAGGCAGTTCTTAAGGGAGGTTCTAATCTCTTCCTAGGTGTGCCAATGGCCTCCTTGCTGATCCTTAAATCCGTCAAAGGCCTGGGCATTTGCTGTTTCCTCTGTCTGGCATGGTTTTCCTCTAGATGTCTGTTCAGCTACTTCCATTAGGCTGGTTACTTATTCAAAGATGCTGCCCCCGTCGATCTTCTTTCTGCCTACTTCCTTTGCACCTACCATTTTCATATTTATCTTATGTTGTTTTCTTGGTCAGACCAGGGCACAGAATAGTCATTTGTTGATTGAATTACTCTGAGGCTGCCATTTTAGCCATTTAATCCCCACAAGGGCTTCATGAGCCTTGCTTAATATGTGAGGAAACTGAGGCGTATGGAGTTTCAGTTCATGCTCCATATTACACAGGTGTCCAGGACACAGCTGGGATCTGTGACCAGGCATTCTGAGCCTATGTGCTTCACTGATAGGCTTTTATGTCAGAGAGTAGTATGGATTTCTGTCCCCATAGTCAGGATCTGTCATGCTGCAGGAACCTGGTCACTGCAAACCACAGTCACAGTAGATATCCAGAGGCTGCTCTTATCCCATTTGTAATGAGAAGAATATCCTGGGGCCCAAGAGTTTCTGATTTGGAATAAATGAGGCACAGTTACTGTGTGCTAGCACCAATGTCCAGGTAGACTCCTGTTCCTGCCTCTTCCAGGCATGTCCTCACAGAGGTAGCCTTCAAATGAAGATACTGGGTCAGCGGTATCCCACCACCCATCCTCTAGGACTTCCTTATGCTTCTTTCTTCAGTTTTGCAAGTGGCATGCTGCAAGTTACTTTAGAAGCCTTGAGAACATCCCAGACAGTGGCCATGTCCTTGGACCACTTCTTCCAGTTAGTAGTTTCTAGACACCTCCTTGCCTTTGTAACATCACTACTGTACCCATCACTCCAGGAATCACTTCTCATCTCCCTCAATCCAGGCTCTCAGGCTTAAGCTGGATTGAAACTGGGTTCTCCTCCGCTGTAGCTGTTCATTCAAGGAAGGCACATAATAAACACTTGCCTACAGTTTCCTTTCAGAACTTGGAAATGTTCCTCCAGCTCCCCAGGGATCAGAATGGAGACAGAAGAGAGTCCTCTGGCTGCCTGTCCTGACTTCAGAGCCAGGCCCTTCCACCAGAAGCCCAGCTTTCAGCAACACGGGGATAGGCTCTGTGGTGTGCCATGGAGACTTCTCCAGCATCCAAGGCGTCTTTAAAGCTCAGGACTTAGGAGACCCGGGCTGGGTTTGAACCATAGACTAGATGTGTTGGGGTCAGCAGAAAAGGGCCCATTGAACTGGGTGCCTTCATGGACAGAGTGAGGAGAGTGGTACCTGAAGAAAGGCATAGATATAAGGGTCAGGAGGTGACTTGGGGCACAGGAAACCACTAGGGGAGAGCTGGGCACAATAGTTAAGTGGGTAAAAGGTGCTTGTCACCAAGCTGGTGACCTGAGTTGGATTCCAGGGAACCATATCAGGGTGAAAGGAGAGAACTGACTTCAGCAAGTTGTTCTCTGACCTCGAGGGAGACAGGACAGCCTTAAGCAAAAGGACTTAGGTCCCCAGCCGTTCTAGGCCACTCAGGTCCCCAGGGGTGCATGACCTGCACTGCTAAGGCCATACCAGAGTGCCAGTGTTTAGGGTCTCCCAATAGAATACGGGACACTAGGTTACATCTGAAATCTAGATAGATGAGTTTTTTTTTTTTTAAACCTATGCCTCACACAATATTTGATACATAATTATAAGTGATTTGTTGTTTATCTACATTCCGAATTTAACTGGATTATATGTACCTGTAACACATACCTTATGCATTTTTATATATAATGCAGTTAAAATGGAAATATATATGCATATGTATATATAATTTTTAAATGTATATATAATTTTAATGAGATTTGATAACCCTATGTGGACCTTGACATTCACTCCCACTTGGCTTGCTTGTCCTAGACAGCATGGGACAGTTGTAGTGCAAACTGCTGTTGGCCATGCTTAGGCATCATGGGGCTGGGTCACCGGTCATGCTAGTAGTTGGGCTCCAGGACCTTTCTGAGCTCTAGAATCTAATTTGGTCTGGCAGTTCGAGACCTGATATCCCGTTATTTGTCTTTGGTCATTTGGACTGCAAGTCAGACTTGGATGGCAACTTATCAGCTGCCTGAGGGAAGAATGTGGCTTGTGTCCTGGGCTGTGAAGGGATCACAATAGAGCAGTGTCACAGTTAGTTTCTGTCAACTTGACACAAATCTAGACATTACTGGAAAGAGGGAATCTCGACTGACGAGTTGCTTCCATCATTTTGGCTTGTAAAGGCGTGTCTGTGAAGAATTTTCTTGATTGCTGATTAATGGGGGAAGGCCCAGAGCACCATGGAAGGCGACAGGTGGGCCTGTGTTGTATAAGAAGGGTGCCTCCTGCTGTGTAGATTCAAGCCATTAGGTGGGAAGTGGTTACAAGAGCAGGTGGACACACAGAGAGAGAGGGTACTGGAGGACTTGGAGGAAGTCAAGGAACACTGGGACTTGACTGTGTGATATGCTGAAGTTGGGAGGAAGGAATAGCTAAATATGAAGACAATTATGGGCACTGTGAAGATGGAAAGATCATTTCCTTCTAACTTATAAAAAGACCATTATAAAATGAGGATTGTCTTAAGCTTCATGCAAAAAAAAAGTCCATTGATGCCAGGCAAAAATAAAAATATAAGAGATACACTAAAGTGAGAAAAAATTAAAGGAGCTTGTCTATAAAAACATACACACACACACACACATTACCATTTGTATATTTTATGGTTTAAAGTGATGTTTGTAACAAGTTGACAAGGAGTAGACTTGTAGTGGCTAAAAGTTATTGTCAACTTGACAGTGTTTAGAATCACCTAGAAGATACACTTCCAGGCAAGTCTGAGGAGAAAAGAGCTATCCTGAATACGGGAAGCACTATCTCCTAGGTTGAAGTCCCAGTCTGAATAGAACAAATAACAAAAGCAGACTATCAGTTTACCACCAGCAATCATCTCTCTGTTCCCTGACTTTGGACAGCCTCTTCATAGTCCCAACATATCCATTTTCAAATTGTGATCCAAAATAAATATTTTTTCTTTATGTTGCTTCTGTTAGGCTTTTTGTCACAATAAGAGAAATAACAAATAAAGTGCATACGTCACCATGCACTGTTGTTTTTCTTGTTCCACATCTGTCCCCTACTTTTTCTGTCTCTTCTCCTGTTTGGCCCCTTGAGGGTACATAGAACTTTTCTACAGCTGATGCAGAAAGTTATGGCAAACTATGATTTAATGTAGTTTTACTGTCTTGTTCTTAAAGATTTATTTATTTTACTTTTATGTATATGAATGTTTTGCCTGCCTGCATGTATGTACTTTATATCTGTGCCTGTTGGATCCCTTGGGGCTGGGGCTACTGATGGCTGTGAACCACTTTGTGTGTGCTGGGAATTGAACCCAGTCTTCTGCCAGAGCAACAATTGCTCTTAGCCACTGAGCTGACTGTCCCCAGGCCCCAGCTTTATTCTCTTATATTTCTGTAGGTCAAAAATCTGGATCTCACTGAGCTGAAGACAAGGGGTTGATACATCTACATTACTTCTAGAGGCTCCAGCACAAAGCCCTTACTGTTCACAGCTTCTTTAGACTGCCTTTGTCAGCGTTCGCCTTCAAACCCAACAGCGGCTCATCTCCAAATTCCTAGGAAGGACCTCTTCTTTAAGAATAGTCTTTAGAGAGACTATTGTAAGACAATATAGAATAATCTCTCCATTTTATGACGTTTAACGCAATCATGTTTCAAAACTCCCCTTGCCATGTAAAATAATATATTTGTGAGTTCTGGGGATTGGGATGGGCTCATCTTTGTATTTTTCTGGCTCCTGCAGGGACCTTTTGCACACTGTAGACACTGAAATCTCCTTGCCAACTCATGCCACATAGGACCGGCAATAAGCACCATGGTAGGACCTATCCTTCAGAGAGTAAGTCAGGTGAGGAGCTCCTGTAGGCCCTGGAATTGCCTCCCAGAGCTCTGCAGCTTGGCACAGGTGTGAGCATCTTCTTACCCCATAGGGAGGGCTTGAGGGAGGGGATCAGAGCTGAGCTCTTGAAGGCATGAGGCTCAAGGTATGGTCTCTCATGGATGAGTCTGAGGGTGGTATGATTCTTTGACACAGGACTACTAATCTGAGCTCAGTGGACTCACTGAAATTGCGTGTACATTTAAAATTTTTGTTGTGAATGTATATTTTGGAGGAGAGATTTCTCATTTTTTGTCTGGGTATGAAAATGATCCAAGAAATGAATTTCCATGACTCTAACTTCTGTGTTTACTCTCACTGGGAAAAACTGACCCTTTCTGAGTCATTTGCGGTTCCTCCTGCTCACAAGGACGCAGGATCCCGTGTGCTTCAAGTGCAGTCCTCTTTGAGCTGACTCTGCCGGTGGGAACCCTTGAAGTGACAGTTCTGCTGTGGTGAAGATCTGTGTGGGTTAGCTGAGGTTCAGCCTGAGCAAGGGGGAAAAGAGCACCCTAGGGCTGTTGGAGGGAGTGTTATTTTGATTTCAAAAGGTGCTTTCTGTGCCCTAATCTTATTTGCCAAGCAGAATGCAGGACACAGAGTGCAGTTTGGGAACCAGATGGGCGTCTGCAAATTTGGGTCTGGCTATGTCCACGCTGTTCCTGCCGCCTGATATGAGCCAGGGCCGTATAGGACTGGTGATGAGTGTCATGGTAGGCACCATGCCCTCCTCTTGGGGAGCTACAGGGTGCAGTGGTGACATCAATTCCATCTACTTTGCATCTTAAAGACATAAAGCTGAGCTTCTTCCTGGTGAATTTCCTTAATAAGGATATTTTAGAACTTTGGAAAGCATTCTTGTCCTAGTTTAAGGGTAGAAAGACTTTCTGTAAAGAAAAGGGGTGAGAGAGATAAGAGGAGAGGAGAAGGAGAAGCAAACAGTAAAGAGAGGAAGCAGGGTATGGAAAGGAGGGAAGGAGGAGGGAGGTGGAAAGAGTACAATTTAGAGATTAAAGAACTGTCAGTCCCCTTCCACATTCTTCTTTCCCTGTTGGCTGTTACCAGCAGCTCACCTGGCTGCAATCAGCCACCTGAGCCCAGAACAAGCTCTAGTCCTTCCAGATCTCTGTGCTTATCGCTATGTAGGGAGCATCTCTGATGATGGCACTTATCCTGGGGCATCTGAGGTGAAGAAACAAGACAAAAAAAGGGCCCTGGTGGCCACAGAAGCAATTATGGTAGTGTCCAGCCAGCCTGGGAAACTTGTGCCCAGCTAGAAAATTATGCTCCACTGTTGGAAGAGTTCCGGAGACCTCTCTCAGCTCTAAACTGCTTCCTGAAGCCTAGGAAGGGACATCTGTCTGTGCACCTGTCTTCAGCCTTTGAGCCCCTCACTGGATGTCTTTCCAGTCCTGACTTCCACTGCAGAGATCCCAGCTTCTCTATTCTGGCTATGGAGCTTGGTCTCCTTAGAGAGGAGGTTCCGAGGGTGAAAGCTGAAGGCCAGCTATAGCATTCTTATTTCTTTTTTTAAAGATGGAGCTTGAATTTCTCCTTATTATCCAACCTGAAAGTACCTGCTTCTGAGGAAGCAGATTGCCCTGGAGAAACTGAGGCATACGAGCCATCCACTGTATATTGAAACTTTCCACAGTGCCTTCCTGCTTTGGCTGACTGGTGAGAAGGGCCATCTAGAGCGATCCATTCCAGCCTGTTGTTGTCGCTGA
Organism: Pachyuromys duprasi; assembly: GCA_028658305.1. Lineage (NCBI taxonomy): Eukaryota > Metazoa > Chordata > Mammalia > Rodentia > Muridae > Pachyuromys > Pachyuromys duprasi. Next base: position 87,566,417 of record CM053744.1, read on the forward strand.
TTGGGTGCTTTTCTGTCTTGATAGACTGAAGCTACAGGAAGGCCCCAGGTGGCCCCCAAGAGGGATGGGGCCTCAAGCTGTCACTGCTGTCTTGTTGTTAGTACCTAGAGAACAGATGGGGAACTGGGTCAGGAATGGTGAGAGGGAGCGAAACACTGAACAAATTAACCAGACAGGAGCTCTGTGAAGCCATGACCCATGCCCTGCCAGCTCTGGGCTCTTCCTTGGAACCCACATGGGACTCCATCTATCTGTGTGAAAACTTCCTGACTCATCTGCCACAGCCATTCTCTGATGGTGCAAAAGACCATGGCTCTGAAGAAGAGATTTTACTCCAAATTCTGAGGAGGAATTTTAAACTGGCTGGATGTGGTTGCACACCTGTAAGTTTAGACTTAGATTGAGGTAGGAGGATCTTGAGGCCAGACTGAGCTAGTCAGTTCCAGTTCCAGCACAGCCTGGGCTACATGGTTAGACTTGTCTCCCTTCACTAGAAGGGCGCATATGTTTATTAATTTACTTGACAATGAAGGACTGACCATGTACTTTTTTCTCTTTAAATGTGCGAGGTGCCAGGGTTAAACCATGAGCATGAGTGAGATTCCTTGACCTGTGAAATTCATTTTCTACGCAAAGAGACAGGAATTGACCAAATGACCAACTGCAGGCTTTGATGGATGTTTTAAAGGCAGATCTCATCAGGATGAGAGAGAAATTTGGTGTGTTTGAGAAGGATTGGGGGTGGGCAAGAGGGAAGGAAGGTCAGGTTCAGTGGAGGAGCCAGGGCTGGAGAGGCAGAGCGGACCTTGTGGTCAGGAGAGTCTCCTCGGAGCTCAGGAAGCTCGAAGGAGGCCAGTACACCTGGAGGGCAGAATGAGGGGAAAACAACTTGTGGCATCAGAGAAACAGAGGAGGTGGGAAACAGGAAAGGAGCGTAGGTTTTTGCCTACGAAAAACAGGAAGTCATTCAAGGGTCTGAAGTAGGGGGGAGAACACCTCATGGGGTGGATCATGGTGAAGTGCGAAGGGCACAAGTGGGGACCCGGAAGGAGGTACATGCAATGTCTCCCATTGTTGTGGTGGCAGTGTAGAAAGGAGAATGAAGGTGAGAAATATTTAGAAGACAAAATTGACAGGCCTCGGGATATCATGAATTGAAGGATGGACAGGAAACATGCCAGTAGCTCATTGTGCAAAGGTTTTTGGAGTAGCTGGGTAAAGTTGAAAATATTTTCTACTGTAACACAAAACCCAACCTCAAGAAGAGGAGCATCTCCAAGGCTGGCTAATTTAACAGCCCCATAATGTATTGAAAGAAGTGAGTTCTTTCTTGCTTCCTACTTTGCTCAGGGATTTCATCAAATTTCCTCACAGGCAAGAGATGGCTGCTGAAGTTCCAGACCTCACACATAGTCTTTTCACTGCCCCCTTCAACTTTACAGTTCTTTGGCTAAAACCAGTCATAGCACGATTCTTGTGTTAATAACTTGTACAAATCAGGTTTATACCAGGTTCTCTTCTTAAAGATGGCAAGGGGAGTGGACCTTCCCTTCCTTCCTTCCTTCCTTCCTTCCTTCTCTCTTTTTCTCTCTCTTTCTTTCTTTTGGCGTTTTGAGACAGTTTCTCTGTCCTGAAATTCCCTCTGTAGTGAACTCACAGCGATCCAACTGCCTCTGGCCTCCCTGATTGCTGGGATTAAACGTGTGGGCCACCACTATCTCACTGGGAGTGGATTTTCGAAGGTCATTGAGGGTGTCTGCCTACTAGAAGAGGGAACAGTGAAAACCTCTGAGCTGTAGTCAGTTCAGAGAAGGCAGCCTGTTCCAGGTTGGAATGCTGGTCCAGCTTAGCCATCAATTCAGGGCTTTTCTTCAGGAGAACTAAGGTTAGTGGGCCTTGGAGTAGCAAAGCCAGTCTTAAACCCTGAGTTAAATTGGGGTAGGGGTAAAAAAAAAAACAACCCTGCAGATTCCAAGTTCTCCAGTGCCCACCTGAATAGGAATCTTGGGAAGAGGGAAGAGGAGGAGGAAGAAGAGGAGAAGACCTGATAGATGAGATCAGTAGGCGTTTCAGATGGTCTAATATCTGGGAATCTAGGGGCCTCTATATTATGGGGATAGCCATACCTAGAGAGGGGTCTTAAGTCTCAGTAGGGACAAGCAGGGAACATTCCAGTGCATATGTTTGGGGTTTTTGCTTGTGCTGGTGGGGGAGGGATCATGAGTCCCGCGAATCCATCTGACCCATAACACACCTCACTACATTCAGTTCTTAAGTGACCCTGGCCTGAGGGTTACCTTTGCAGTTGCAGAGATAATAAATGGGTGCACACAGTACCTTGAGCAGTATGGACAGACAGAAATTCCCCTCTCTTGGCTCAGCCTGTTTATCTTAGCAGCTCTGTGGAGTTCTGCTTTCCTTCAGCTTTGTGATGGGAACAGGAAAGGTCGGGCTGGGGACAAAGTTAAGGTGTTCCTATCCTCCCAAGACACAAGCACCCTGAGGTAGAAGAGCCATCTCTGCAAGGCTGTTGCCTCCCAAGAGGTCATTCCCAGATGCACAGGGCCAGCCGGGCCAGCAGAGGTCACTGCGTGGGTACAAATATGGCTTGCAGAGCAGGCTGCTCCGTGGCCGTCCCCTACCTCCACCCCCGTGCGTCCTCACTCGGATGCCTTCCTCCAGTCCGGAGCTGGGCATCCAGAGCATGCTACTTTTTTTTTTTTTTTTTTTTTTTTGTCGTGTTGAGAGAGGCCGGGAGGCAATGGGCGGCTAGTGCCGAGTGCACTATGCCTGGTGGTGAACCCTGGCTCCGCGCCCCTCCCATATGGGAACTGCCTGGGCCTTGCTGCCATTTCCCCTTCCCAGCCTACACCTCGTGGGCCGCTGGGACAAGCCCGAACCAGAGCCATCAGCACGCAGCTTTTGCTGCCTCAAACACGCCATCACCAAAGCCAGGAGAGTGGGGGCCAAGGAAGTGGGCTAAGGATTGTATTTTAGGGTAAGAAAATCCCAAACTCGTGGCGAGCCTTGCAGCAAGGGTACCAAACATGAAGGCAGTCTGCGTTTGAATCCGGACCATTCCCTTTTTAGCTGGGCATCTTGACAAGTTGTTCCCTCCTCCCTGCCTCCGGGTTTCTGCCGCCGTGCAAAGGGTGCAGTGATCTTACCTGCCTCATGGGGGTGCTGCGAGGCTCTAAATAGAAAGTTTTGGTGGCAGAGCCTGGCACAGGGTCAGGTCTGCTCCTGTTATCTACTAACTACTGATACCAATGTCAACATCTTTCCAGTCCCAAAGTCTGCCAAATGAAAGCGAGGCTCCGGCAGTCATGCTCAGAGCTGGCCCTGGAGCCTTTAGCGCACCTCACTGCAACAGGAAGGATGCGCTGAGCTCTCATGGAGCTCCTCTACCAACCAGAGCCGACGTCTGCCTGCTGTCAGAGAATGGTCCTGTTTGTCCTGCCTTAGCGAAGCTCATGGGTATGTGAGCCTTTGGAGCCCTCACCAGGGTCTAAGTGAGGCCAGGAGGGACCCAAGCCTTTGCTGAATGGGACAATGGAGTCCAGTGTGTTTGGTTGCATTCCTGTTTTTAGCAGATAAGCCTAGTCTTTGTCACTGTCTATAGAGGACTCTCTATAGCTCCTTCCTGTAGCTGTGGCTCTCTAGGCCTTCCTGTTGACTATGTCTATTGAAAGAGCTCTTTGTACATGGCCATCTGGGAAATGAATGGCAGTTGGAATGCCCCCGCAAATGCCTGCCAGCATCATCTAGCCCCCTGGGTGGGTGAGGGCCATTATAGCCTGCCAGGAGCATGCTGCTCAACTGCAGACCAGATTCCTTAGTTCCCACGCATCACGCATTGCTGTCCCCCCTCTGAAAAGTGACAGAAGGAGCTATGGACTAGGAGTGAGGAGACCTCCGTTGTCTTCGGGCAAGGCTCCTTACTTCTTTGGTAGTAGGATTTTCATTTATACGGTGGTACAATGAATAAACACACATACATACTCACACATACACACACAAACACACCCATGTTGCAGTGCTTTGAACCAAACCCAGACCTTGAACATGCTAGACAAGTATTTGACATTAAACCACAAACCCAGCCCTAAAATAGAGATAATGGTAGCTGCCCTATGCACACCCAGAAAGTTGAGAGGGTTTATTCTCATAGGTCTTTGACAGAAATTCAACGTTAAAAGCAGGTGGCTAGAGTTCCTGCTGGCTTATCGAACTGCTATGGATTATGCACTGGTCATTTTTGTGGGCAATCAAGCCATTGCCAAGCAGAGGGCATGGAGGAGAATGATGAAGGAGGACTTTGACCTTGGAAAAATCTCTATTCTCATTTTATTGGAGAAGCAGAACACAAATTTCTGATGACAGAGACACATAGACATACAGACTTCAAATAAACACAAGCATGGCTTAAATATCCATCTGTAAGTCCATAAAATATTTCCAAAATAACAACGGGGGGAGTTCAAGTGCTGCAGACTCTGGAGTCTTCAAATTTAGGAGATGTTACCCTAGGAAGACTTCTCTCTCTCTCTCTCTCTCTCTCTCTCTCTCTCTCTCTCTCTGTATGTATGAGAAACCAGGTTCTCAAAAATGAAGGACCAAGGAAAGGGTTGAGGGCCAAGGTGGTGTTAATGATAGTCAGAGCTTAGTTAAAAACTTACCACCAGTTGTAGATTGGGGAGATTTGACTGTGGCTTCTGGTATACAGAAATACTGAAAGAAAGGTGTGTAAGGAACAATGAGCAGGTCTCCTTGCTGATGCTGTCAAATAAGGACCAAAGTTAGCTGAGAAAGAAAACTTTGCTAGAGAAGGCTAGTCCAGGCAACACCATCAAAAGGTCTGGATCAACATCTATTGCCACAGGTCAATTTCCTGAAAAAAGGGCGGGGGGTTTCATGTAGGATGTTAACTGGACATGGTGCTTGATATAATGACAGCAGGGTTCAGGGGACAGAATGTCATTCTGTGCCACTGCTGGGGTTCCAGCTGACCCTATAGGGGCTCTGAGAAGGAGGATGGACCATATGAGAGGTTCACACTTCAGGCTGAGGAGCAAGGGCATTGTGTCTGCCCATGAATTGGTACCTGCTGGGTAGGCAGTACTTAGGGGGAAACGCCTGTGAGTGGTCAGCCAAGAGCTGCCAGTAGTCGTGGGCATGAGGTATCCTGCAAATTGGCCTGGTTGGTGTACATGCCACCGTACTTGGAAGGGCTTTCATAGCTTCTGACCAGGCTCTAGTACCAATGCTGACCTCTTAGAAACTTCTAAGGCAGGACAATTTATACTCCCCACCCCTTTTAAAATATCCTATCTGTTATAGGACATGAGAAGGAGAAGTGAACTTCAAGACCAGTTGGTGTACTAATTCTCAGCCTAGTGAAAGGTGCATTTTAGAAGCACCCAGCATTTTCCAAATCCTTAGTAGACTTATGGCAAACTAACTCTCTACCACCCAACCAAGCCCAAACGATAATTCCTGTTTGTCTTTCATAGTGGATCTAGTTTGTAAGAAACGATGAAGGTAACCTTTACCCTTATCTTCAGCCTCCTTCTTGGACCTCTCTCCTTTGTTTTCTTTGGTTATTCCTGTGACCAACTGTTTTAAAGTCACCATTCTATTGCTGTGAAGACACACCAAGGCCAAAGCACTTAACTGGGGCTTGCTTACAGTTTCAGAGGCTTAGTCCATTATCATCATGGTGGGGAATATAGCAGCACACAAACAGACATGGTGCTACAGAGGTAGCTGAGAGTTATATATCTTGATCTGCAGGAGAGAGAGAGAGAGAGAGAGAGAGAGAGAGAGAGAAAGAGAGAGAGAGAGAGAGAGAGAGAGAGATCTGGAATGAGCTTTTGAAACCTCAAAGCCCACTCCCAATGTCACACTTCCTCCACAAGGCTACGCCTTCCAATCCTTCTAATCCTTTCAAAGAATTTCACTCTCTGGTGACTAAGCATTCAAACATATGAGCCTACAGGGGCCACTCTTATTCAAACCGCCACATCACTGTATCTGTACCTAGACTGTGTCTCTACCTCACTTGCCCTTGTTTGTCCTAAACCCAGCTCAGGTACAGCTCTCCTGCCATCTTTGGAATAAGTGCCACTCTGCTGAGAAAATGAGTCAGTGTATAAATAGTGCTCAGAAAGGTGCCAGACACCTGCTGAGCTCCACCAATGCTAGGTATCGTTACTCCTTTCTTTGACATACTATGCCTTCTACCATCCTTAAATGAACCACACTTTACTTTAATGGCTTGCTAACTTTTCCTTGGTAAGCAGATAACAAACACATCCTTTCTTCATACCCGTGCCTTCTAGCACAGTTCCTGACACATAGAAGATGATCAATAAAAGCATGCGGAATGAATGGAGGCATTATACTTCTGGTGGTATAGTTAAAAAAATCCTTTAAAGCATATTTAATCAGGGCTACTTAGTGATGGTTCACTAACAATGGTCAGCTGCGGCAACTTGTTGTTTAATAATTACTGAATATTGAGTAAATGAGTTGATATAGGTAAATGGTTGGGCAGACAGATGGATAGATTGAAGATGGATAGATGGATAATAAACTGTGGAATAAAGACAGGGTATGCAAGCGGAACAGGAGTGGAAGAAAAGGACTTAAACATTTCACAGATGCCAAGCCAACCAGGGAGGAGGCACCTGAGTGGAACCCTTGCAGCCCCTGTGATCTTGCTTAGTTGAGCCCAAGGAACTGCTGCCCCGGCAGGTACCCACCTGCAGGGAGTGTGTCTGCAGGGAAGGTACTCAAGCCATTACTCACTCTGACATATCTCTGAGGTCATGACAAATGCTATGTGCTGAATCAGGGAGAGATGGCCAGTTGGTGGATGGACTTTGCTGGAGAAAGTCTATAGACAAGAACCAGAGGCTATGGTGTCTTCTCCTTCTCCTTTTTCTTATTCTTTTTATACAGGGTTACTCGGTGTAACCTTGGCTGTCCTGGGACTCACTTTGTAGACCAGGCCTCAAACTCACAGCGATCCACCTGCCTCCACCTTCCTGAGTGCTGGGATTAGAGGCGCACACTATCACACCTGGCTAGCTGCCTGTGTCTTAGGGGGACTGACAGAGAGTTCCCCAAGGAAGAAAGCAGGGCCATGGTCGGTCACCTTGTAAGAGGCTCCCCAAATAGTCTTGTCAGATAACCATGCTTTCAGTGCATGGCTAGTGGAGGGCAGTCATATTGAAACCACAACAGGGATGCAACCAGCACCAAGTGCCGTAGCAGAGGGAATTGGTTAAGAGAGGGAAGATAAGGCTGGAGAGAGGGCTCAGAGGTTAAGAGCATTCTCTGCTCTTCCAGAGGTCCTGAGTTCAATTCCTAGCAACCACATGGTGGCTCACAACCACCTATAATGATACCTGCTACCCTCTTTTGCTGTACAGCCATACATGTAGGCAGAACATTGTATACATAGTAAATAAATTAACACATGCATGTGTGAAACAGAGAGAGAGAGTGAGAGAGCGAGAGAGAGGATAGAGGCTTGCTCTACAGAACCTTTGCTAATGCTTCTGAATGGAGCAGTACTATTTCCCTGGAGACCACAAAAAGTCTGGGGGCAGTAATTCTACCTTGAGAGGACAATGTTTTATAAGGGACCCATGTCCAGGAAGGAGACCTATTGTCCAGGGAGGAGACCTATTCTGGAATCCAGCAATGAAGGACATCTCTGTACAAGCCAGAGTTCTCCCAGTTCCAAAATTAGGTAGGGTCCTCTGTAAGTGACAGACTTTAGCCAAAAGGTTCATTTTAAACCAGTTCCAAAATTAGGTAGGGTCCTCTGTAAGTGACAGACTTTAGCCAAAAGGCTCATTTTAAACCAGTTCCAAAATTAGGTAGGGTCCTCTGTAAGTGACAGACTTTAGCCAAAAGGCTCATTTTAAACCACTCAGTTTGTTTCAGGTCCTGTTTCTCTCCACACGCTTAGCCCACTAACACAGCCTCTTTCTCCTCCTCTGGAAGATCTGGAGTTACTGCCATGAGCTTGGGGAGGGAGGTAGAAGCCCTGCCTGTGGGGTGGGCTCCCTCCTGCGGCAGGATCGCAGGGCTAGGGAGGTTGGCTTCCTGCAAGTGCATAGGTGAATCCTGCCTTAGTCTCCCTGTGCAGCCTCTGACGCCTCAAGGCAGAACCTCAGAAGGAGGTGTCTTGCAGTGCTATGATGGGGTCAGAAGACTCCCCTCCCTATCTTGTTTCTTTCCCTTGACTCAGGGCTGGCTTGGAGGCAGGGAGGGAGAGAGGATGAGTCTAGCACCACATGTCCTGGGAGGACAAATGTGAGAATATAAAAAGCCTGTGGTCTTGGGGCCGAGTCACATGGCTGGGTGGCCTGTCACCTTAGTTGTCGAGTTGCCAGTTTCTGGGAGGGTTGAGACTCCAGCTTCAGTCAGGGGGTTGGGGAAAGCTGGGTTGTGAAGATAACAGGTCTGGGTTGAGTCATTATTGTACTCTCCTGCCAATGTCTTCCAGCTTCAGAGGAGGAAACTGAGGCTCAGGGCCATCGCTGGTAAGGTATACTCTAACTCAGACTAGAGTCCTCTGAGTTTTCATCTATCCTTGTCTGTCTGCAGTACAGTTCAGCACTTCTCTCCTTGGCAGAAGCTAGGGAAGCTAGCTGAGGAGGGGGCAACTCTCCAGGGGCTTTCCCCTGAAGAGTGATGTGGACTTTTTGGGGGAAGATTCAGCATGTTCTGTAGTCCTCTCCTTTTGGCCCAGGAAGGACAATATGTGACTAATCATCTTTCAGGGATGGTCTAGGGGTCAGGCAACTGGCTCTGGTACCCGGCAAGACCAGACTCGATGTCTTCAATGAGCTCAATGAGGGCAGCTGGCTTCTGTAATGACAGGCTACTGAACAGCTTGCAGGAGTTTGGTGATATTCTGGCTGCCAACTCTTTGGGACACTGGGAGGCAGCCAGTGAAGAAAGGGTGGCTTGCTTGGGTTTAGCCAGGGGGACTTTGGGTAACTAGGCTTCTTAAGAATTGCTCTAATTTCACTTGACTAATATTGGGCACCCCAAAGGATCATGGGGTTCAAGGCTCAAGTCATCTCTGGCCTACCGATAGTTAGGAGCCCCTACCTCCAACTTCCCCAAGAACACTGCTTAATGTCCATAGATTGCCTTGAGTCTCCCCTGGGCCTATGCTCGGCCAAGCAGCCTGGGCCAAGATGAGAGTGAAGCTGTCAATAATTCATGACCCAGCTCCCCTTGCTTCCCCTGCTTGGCTGGCTGTAAATATTTCACAGGTTTCAGTGGGCAAAGATGGCCGGCAAGGACGTCAGGAAAGGAATGCAGGTAGTCTTCTCTTTCCCAGAGCTCCTGAGCAGACCTTGGCAAGGTGAGCCTCGCTCCCACCTGTGGCTTGACCAGGCTAGACTTGTATTCTCAGGTGGAGATTACAGTATAGGGCTACACCCCCTGTAAGCTGTACTTGGAGTGGCTAGTCCTGGGGAGAGGAGGTGGTGTGGTAGCCCCTCCAGAAGAGCTCTGAAGGTTTTCTACTCCACCCCATGCTCACCTCTTACATTTCTCAGGCATATGCCCTCTTCGGCATTCCATGTCACCTGTCCTGGTTTAGCCCTTGGCCATTATTGTCTTCCTGGATTATTGGCCAAGTCATCCTTTGACTGTTGAGAAATTGAGAATGAGAACCTGACTGTTCTGCTTCAGCTTTCAAGAGACCTTTAGGGCAAAATCCATTTTTCTCATGCTGGGATGTGCGGCTCACACGACAGGGGCCTTGAGCCCTCTCGGTCTACTTTCCATGCTGTTATCGACTCATCTTTCCTAAACCCCTAAGTTCTCGACCACCTTCCAGGATTTGTTCTAGTTACACCTCTTCCAGTAGGTTCTGGGGTGCCAGTTTCAGAGCTGTGTGAAACTTCGAAGCTGTTCTATGCTCACCCTGCCTCTCTGGAGTAAACACACAACACTCTATGACATCAAATGCAGTCTTTGACAGTTGAGATCCGATTTTTTAACTTGGGCAGTGGTTTGTCTGTTATGGTGGCTAGTGGCCTGTACTTCTAAAACTTGGTGCTTCTGGAAAGTGAGAGAGTAATACTTTTTCCAAGGGTAGTCAGGAGGCCAGGAAATGTGGCCTAGAAATGCCAAGTGTAGTCTATGACAGGGTAGGTGCTCCATCTTCTGCCTTAGTGACTCTCTTGTGGATTGCTGGCTGTGGAATTTCCACTAGTATGTAGAAAGATATCATCCCATAGACAGGATGGAAGATAAAACTGATGGGTAGGAGTACTTAGTATCCTGTATCAGGTGACGTATCTGAGAGGATCCAGAAAGTTCCTCAGAGATCCAGAAAGAGGAATCCTCAGTAAGAGGCTACATAGGGAGGACACGGCTAGAGGACATTAAAGCCAGATTCTACCAAGACTTCCCCAGGAATACCCAGACTAAATATCACAGTGGGCCATCTGAGCACCAGCCCAAGGAGCTTCCCTTTGTTTGCTTCCTATTACACTGGCCGAGGGTTGCCGCCATTGTGTTGTTTCTCTGAGCACCTATTGTCCACACAGTCACATAAGTCCAGGAACAGAGAGGACGAGATCAACTTGAGCAAGTACTTGAGTCAAGTTTAAGCAAGGAGACAAGGAAAGAGAACAGTAAGAGGATGGTGTTGCCCAAGAGGTAAGTTTGAGGTTTGTGGAGGAAACCGGGGGTGGTGGGGTAAGCGGCTGTGGCCTTTTCGATTTTCATTCATTTACAAGTGATCATTCGCTAAGTGGAGAGTAGGAGACAATGAACAACCAGATCAACCTAAGAATGATAGATAGCTTTTTTTCTGTTTCTACCTGAGGCCCCGAGGTAACGTGGAATGAACTCATGGCATAAGGCAGATTGCTAAATGGATTATGGGTTAGTAGTCCTCTCTTAAGAGTCGGAGGGCAGGCTAGAAAGGCAGCCCTTTATTCTCCTTCCAGATTCTATCTTTCTGTTGGGTCCACAAAGGATAGGCATTCAGCCTGGAAAAACCCTGTCTTCCTGATTTCAGGTGGCTACCTTTGGCCACAATGGTAGAAGCAACACCAGGACCTAGACACCTCCTCTCCAAAAGCCAGTAGGGGACCCTTGTAAGATTGTGTGTGGGGGCTCCTCCCTCACAATCTGTACATACATGGGAACAGAGGGTTCTCCCTCTCCCTCTTTTTCTCTCTCTCCTTTTCTCTCAACCATCCCAAAAAGACTGCTAAGAGAAGCATCCCTGAGCACACTCATGGACCCATCCAGCATTTCCTATATCTGGGTCCAGGGAGGAAAAGGGAAGTGATCAGTTTCCCCAATTTTGAGATTTCAGATGGATGTGATTGGAGTACATCTTCAGTTCTCACCTGGCCACTCACTTGTTTTGTGTCCCTTGGATGAAGTCATTTCCCACCTGAAGCTCAGTCTTCTTCTGTATTCCTGGGATATATGATAATAACAGCGGTGGCCTCCAAGCATCACTGAGAGCGATGAGGTCTGCATGTGAAAGTGCATCGCAAGGAATGCTATGCACTGGTGCAAAGCATTTGTCCTGTTTTCATCACTTTAACCATCTTCATCACTGTGATCCTCAACAGCAGGCAACAGCAAAGCTGCCTGCAACAGGGTCAGCTTTGCTGGTGTGCTCGGAAATGCCTGTCTGAAGCGGGCTATGTGTTGACTGTATGGAGTAGTGGGTTTAATTTATGAGCAGCTTCATTAGGGTCTATTTCAGAGGTGGGTTGGTGGATGCTTCAACCCACATATCCGCTGGGCTCCCCTCTATGACTGGCCAGGACCTCCCCAGCTATACATAGCTTAGAGATATGAAAGGGCTGGAGGCAGGGACTGCAAAGGAAGTAGAAGCTAATGAAAAATTCAAGCTAATTGTTTGCTAAGAAGCCCTGTCTGCCTTGAATGGGATTCTCTGGGCTGGGGAGGGGGATGTGGGGTGGTCTGCAGCCACTGTCAGTTTGTTAGGTACTCGCATTTCCTGGAGGCCCCCCCCCCGGGTGGATGGGTGGGTGAGGATGGGGAGCTTCCCGGGCAGGCAGCCAATCTCAACGTCTGAGGCACCCACATTTGGAGGAGCAAAGGCTGACACGGATGCTCTGGCTTTCATTGTGTCTTGACACAATGTCTTGGTATAAATGTCTAGGTTTGTGTGGCAAGCATGTGTTTTGTGTGTGCAGAGGAACAGGGGAGACTGAACTGTGTGCTGCAAGTCTCCAGACTACTTTAGATCCTCCACTCTGATCCCAGAGTTCATCTGTGATTGGAGAATGGATTCCCCTCTCTCTAGTAACTAACATAAAGACTGTCCAGGCAGTGGCCTTGGTTGAAATGGCAGGAGAGAGGGGCTTATTCCAAAATAGAGGAAACAGAAATTTGTTTGGTAGTGAAGGCAATTAGTGATGAGTTAATTCATTGATACTATGCATTGATGTAGCTAGCCCCCCGCTGAGGCTCCGTGCCTGAGCTAATGTGAGAGTGAGAATTATGTGACAGGCCCAGCCAATACCAGATTGGGACGCCAGGATGTGGAGAGGGCTGCTAGATGTGTGGATTCTGGGAGAAGTCCCAGAGGCAGCAATGAAGAGCGCAGAAATTAGATCAGACTACTTGATAAACGGATTGAGGTTGCTAGAAGTGGCCATTAGGATCGGCTCAAAAGTAGCAGGCTGAAAGAGATAGGAATACAGGAAGATGTCTGTAAGCGGGGCTAAAAAAGAGGAATACACCATGGAATTTGGGGTTCTTAGAGGCCACATAGAGCAGAATTGGCTTCTAGAGCGTAAGGACGCAGGTGAGGTACAGTGAGGAAAGGCTGTGCTTAAGGTCAAGGGCAAAGGAGAGAGCTGGTGTCTTTGAAGGTGTTTCTCAGGGGCATGGGGCATTGTAGGTTATAATTTTGAGCTAAACTGAGCCAGGCTGGTTTTCACTGTGCTCTTTTTATCTGGCTCCTCTTGTTGAGTAGAATCTGTACCCTGGGATTTCTTCACTGTGAGAAAAAGATTACATAAGTGTGGCATAGTGTCCCAAGATTATAAGGACCCATACGGCTTGCAGTGGACAGACCCTGGCTGCACCCTAGCCTACTGGTTTTTGAGAAACCCCTGTGAGACCCTGGGGTGGTTCTATGTTTCAGTGCCATCTTTGCTTGCTGATCTCCACCTTGTTCTCTACACTCTCCAGTGTGGTAATTCATGTCTGAGTCACATTACCCATCTCTCTTTCCTTCTGAAACCTCTTTCCCTATACCAGCTTTTCTGAGGCATCTATTCTGAGTCCCAGTTTTCTTCATGATTGGGAATATCAAAGGTGGGGACTGTATTTCTTTTTCCTATGGATCCCTAACCCTTTGGTTTCTCTTTGAGGAACTGAGATGATTTGTGGTCAAAGAGACTTTAGAGACTAAAATTCTCACTGGCAAAATGTAGACAACTTAAGGTATCCACTCTGGGACTGAGGGTAACCTGAGAGAAATGAAGAGTCCTGATGAAAGGTCCTGTGTGTTCACATGTTCTGATTAATGCCTGACTTCCTGAGACTCATGTCTTTTCACATTTTGTGGGGGGAACTAGTCATCTTTCTAGTGAAAGTTTTATTTCTCTTGAAATAGTCATCAGTTGGGCTTTCCTGCACAGGACTTGAAACTGCCTTTCTGCCTGAAGGGATCTAGGTACCTTTCTTGGTCCAAGGTAAAAGCATTGCCATATGTTTTTAAGAAGTGTATTTTTAAAAAAATTATTATTATTATTATTTTTGAGATAGGATTTCTCTGTGTAGCCCTGGCTGTCCTGGAACTCTTTCTGTAGACCAGGCTGGCCTTGAACTCACAGAGATCCGCCTGCTTCTGCCTTCCCAGTTCTGGGATTAAAGGCAGTGTCTTAAAAAGCAATTTTTTTCCTTTAGCTCTTGGATATGCCTGAGTTAGATTTTGACTAGTGGTGTCTGTTCCTTTCTTGCTGATGAAGCATATTGATGCTGTACTTAAACAGCTAAGGAAGCCTGGTTAGAGACAGATAAAGTCAGGGTCCATCCTGAGTGGCAAGGGAACCATGAGGGAGAGGCAGAAGGGGAGGAAGGGACATATCATGTCTTCAGAGCCTGAAGATGTTGAAGATGTGACTTACCAGTAGGGGCAACACTATGAGGACCGAGTAGGCAGGAGCCACCCTATTCACCAGGGAAGCTTTAGATGAAGATCCTGGCCATTCTAAATAGTCTCATTTTCATCTCAGAAAATTATTTAAAACATTTAGACAATTCTTTTCAGCTTGGTTTTAGGGAAAATAAATTGGTTACAACAATATCTCCTTTGCCTTACTTGGTTGCTCTTCAAAGTATAAGAATACAGGAATAGGGCTAGAGATATGGCTCAGAGCACTGGCTGCTCTTCTAAAGGTCCTGAGTTCAGTTCCCAGCAACCACGGGGTGGCTCATCTATAGTGAGATCTAGTGCCTTCTTCTGGCATGCAGGCAGAAGAGTGTATATATAATAGATAAGTTAATTTTTAAAAAGAGAAAGCTTTAAAAAATACAGGAATGCAATTTTTCAAAGATTAAGAGAAATAGCCACCTTAGGTAAAGCAAATGGCAGAGTTCCCTTGGTCGCCAGCCCTTCTCTGTTCTCCCTTCTGGAGGGACAGCAGTTAACAGTGTGAGAGCTACTCTTCTGCAATGTTCCCATACTTTTTCCTTTTATATGTGTTTAAACAAGAACAGATATAAAGTTTTAGGCATAAACAGGATTGTATGATTTTCCCTTGAAACATTTTTGGAGGCCTTTTCCACATTTGGAATTAAAAGAAGAATGTCTTCACAGTGTTCCTTAACATGAACTGATTATAATTTTAACCATTTTTTTGACATGTATTCTGGTTATAAATGAAGTAGAGGCTCTTAAAATGGTCATTTGAGTTTCATTTTATTGAATTTTAAAAATAAGTCCTACCCGTTTTTATGTATGTTAGGTATTTGGGCCTTCATAATTGATTTAAAATTATTACTTAATGTCTGTCAATTAATCCTTTTTATATATACATTATATTATTCTCATGTCCTTTCATTTAAAATTATTTTTACCACAGGAGTGTTTGAATTTGTAATGCTTTGGTTGTAATTTTTCAACGTTTTCCTTGTGGCTTAGAATGTTATGTTTCATTTGGAAATGTTCCTTCTAGTCCAAATTGCAAATAATGTTCTCTTGTGTCTTTTTCTGTCTTTCTTTGCTTGTGTGTGCGCACACATGTATATGCATGTGTGTGTGGAGGTCAGATGTCAGTAATTTCTCAGGAGACATACACTTTTTTTTTTTGAAGTTAAAATCTCTCATTAAGACCTGGGACTCACTAATAGGCTGGGCTTGATGGCCAACAAGCCCCTAAAATCTCTTTATCTGTGCTTTCTCAACACTTGCAATCACACTCCAACACACTCAGCTTTTTCCATGTGTTTTATGGGGTTGAAGTCAGGTCCTTATGATTGAGTGGTACTTTGCCACCTGAGTTATCCGCCCAGCCCTTCTCTTGTGTTTTAATATGCTTTTCGAATTTTTATATGTATGTGTTTCTGTGTGTGCATATCATGTCTTCAGGTGCAGGCAGAAGCTAGAAAAAGGCCTTGGATCTCTAGAGCTGGAGTTACAGATGATTATGAGGTGCTAGTCAGGGGTCCTGGGAGCCAAACTTGAGTCTTCGGGAAAATCAGCAAGCACTCCTAATTGTGGATCCGTCTCTTTGGCCCCATAATATAATATTTTAAAGTTGTTTTTCAGATATGGTTTTTTTTTGACATACCTGCAAGCAGTTTTGATGAGAGTAATGAGCTGATTCCAATTTCTTAGAGAAGCATGTTGATGTAAAAGGACATAGACAAATACTACTAAAGATAATTCCAAGCATAAAGCAATATGTACTCTTATAATATAATATTTTAAAGTTGTTTTTCAGATATGGTTTTTTTGACATACCTGCAAGCAGTTTTGATGAGAGTAATGAGCTGATTCCAATTTCTTAGAGAAGCATGTTGATGTAAAAGGACATAGACAAATACTACTAAAGATAATTCCAAGCATAAAGCAATATGTACTCTTGAAATCATGTGTATTTTATTTTCTTTATTATTTATTTATCTTATGAAGATTTTTATGATAATGAATTTTAAAATCCAGAAATAATGTTTGGACACGAGGCACCTCATATTTTCCTGTCCAATCACACCTTGGGGATTGAACTTTTTTTTTTTTTTTTTACATGAAGCGTGTCTTAGAAAAGTAAGATATTTATTGGAGACTTGTAGTTCTTCTGTGATGCTTTAGGCATTGTTTGTACATACAGACACAGTTCTTTGACTATTATATATGTTCGGAATGCTTTAGAAATTTCAGTCTGTAAGAGCTATTGAACTGCAACACTATCATTAGTGTATCATTTATCTTTGTTTCATTCACTCTCTTTGGTGAGCTGCACAGTATAATGGAAAAGAACACTGAACAGAAGCAGAAGGAACTAGGTTTATGATGTGGCAGTCCACAAGCTAGCTGTGTAACATGTAAGGTACACAAGGCAGGTCCCTGCCCAGTCTTCTTCCTTGCAAGACGAAGCTATTGCCTTAAACTCCAGTTCTATAGTTTTTATTCTGCAGCCGCTACATTTACAATGGACTCATTTTCTGGACAGAGGCCTGGCAGATTCACATGCTGTCAGTAACTCCGATTTCCTCCATGGATGTGTTGAACAGAGACCTGGGAAATCGGGCGGATATTAATCAATGAGCAGAAATGCGCTGACTCTGGTGGTGAGGGTAGTGGTGGCTAACAGACCCCAGACCCAGGAGAAGACACAGAAGGGCTGTTACGTGAGCAGGGACTAACACACCTGGCATCTCAGATAGGTCCTTTCCCCTATTTTGATTTCAGAGTTTTTTTTATCTAGAAAACGGGTCTTAGGAGAATGGAGGTGAGTAGGAGTTTCCGAGACCCCCTCCAGTTCTGCTTTCCCATGACATCACGAATAGGTACGGCTATGTATACGGGCCACAAGCAGGTGCCTTTATACTTCCGGGCTGGTGGTTTTTACAGTCTACCCTTGTTGCTCCTTCATGCAGCATACACTTTATGAAATTGGTTTGGCTGTTGTGGTGTGTCCCTGTCTGAGTAACTTGAGAGCAAGACTTCTCAAAACTTAACAAAACAAAACCTTTGTGAAAAACACTGTATTTTCTCCCTCACCATGTTAATTATCAACACATTGCCACTGTAGAATGAAAAGAGAGTTCATGCAAACAAACAAACAAACAAACAAAAATCACAAAAAACACCAGTAGTCTGAGCATCTGCTATTAGCACTGTCTTACCTTTGATCTTTTCTCTGAGTTTTTTTCTTTATATATTAGGTTTCTCCATAAGTATCATTTTAAAACATGTAATATTAGAGAGAGATTACACCATTTAACATTATCCTTACGTATATGCCATTTTTGTCCCCTTACTCAAACATCATTAGGAGATAGGGGAGAAGAACAGGTGTGACTGTCCCTAATATAAAAGTGGAAAGTGAACATCAGAGGAGTTACCAGGATTTTCCTCGGGGCACTGTGCTGACGACTTACAGCGTGAAAGAGCCTTGTGGTCTGTATTGGGTATTACAGTTAACCGTGTTTTCACATCTGATTTACTTCTCCCAACGTTCTCTCAAAAAATAGTGGCCAGCAGCTCACATCCTGTTTCCTGGAGTAAATGGAGGATTAGAGAAGTGACTGTCTTACTCAAGGAAGCAGAATCTGCAGCAAATCTAAGACTCGAACCACATTTTCTGACTCCAGGTTTAGCCATCTTGCGTTCCCAGGTGAGGACTCTTTCCACTAACCTCCCAGTGCCAAGTGAAACTTGAGTGGCGCTAGTGGGCAGCAAGATTTCAGAAATGGGAGGTCAAGATTGTTGCCAGAGGGAAAGCCAATCCTCTAATCAATTTAGACATCATTTATTTATAACCACAGGAACTCAAAGAAGGGACATGGCAGCTGAGGTGAAGGAAGCAATAGAGCTGCTCTCCAAGGAGCAGGGTGGGCTTCTGATGGATGGGTTGGCTGTGGGGAAGCTGGGGCTGGGGGTGGGGTGGGTAGAACCATCGGGAAGGGGCATGGAAGGATCCAGCCTGGTGATGATCCTGATGGAAAGAGCCTCTCTGGGTTAATGGAGTGGGTCTTGGAGAATCCTCCCACATCTATCACTCTGCGTTAGGCGCTTTAAAACAAATACGATTTAGTTCTTTCTCTGCCCAGCCCTTGATTCCCCTGGACAGAAATAACCTGAAAGAAATTGCTCCATTGCCAGAGCAAAATGTGGGTTTGGTGTTTCTCCAGAGAGCGCTTGTCTCTGCTGACCTGTCCAGTGTGATTTTCCATCAGCATGGAGACTCCTCAGTTTTTGCACTTGGGTCTTCAGAACTGGAATCCTTGAGGGTCACCCCATAGAAACTGCAGAACAAATATCTTAGCGCAGGCATAGATCCTAAGGCAATGGTGTTGTCATAGTGAGATGTGATACAGAGCTGTACTAGGATTTAGGGGCCTGTGTTTCATCCATCTCAATCACTGCATCCCTTAGGTTAAGATGGCTTCTCTTCTGAGCTCTTAGTTACCTTATCTCAAAATGAAGGGGTTAGAGTATGTGATGTCCAAGGTCTGTTTTGGTTCTGGAGTTCTTCTACTCATCCTGGGATAGTATAGTGTGTATGGCTTGTGTGTAGACTCTGAGTTATAGTGCATAGCCTGGGCTTGAATCCTGGTTCCACCTCTAGACATCTGAGAGAGCAAGCCACGTAACCTCTGCAAGTTCTATTTCTTTATTGATATTATAGAGATGTTTCCTTTCTTATTACATGACTACAGTGGTTAAATGGTTAATTCTTTGAGCACATGAATAGTGCACAACATATTGTGCCATATCAACTTTTTGCTGAATAAATAAACATTGCTATAAAGTTCAAGGGAGGTGGGAGTGGGCATCAGATTGGCCTCTTCTCTCCTGGAAGACCACAGATTGGGGTCACAGTTGTTTCTTCCTCTGTGAGGACGGTTGAGATTGCACTAGGCAAGTCAGCGTTGAACAGTGATTCAACCTTGCTGGCTTTGGGAGAGCCTGCTTGCTATGTGATGTTTTCCTGCTGGTTGGTTTTTGTCAATTTGACACAAACTAGAGTCACTCGGGAAGAAGGAACCTCAGCTGAGGAATTGTCTCTGTCAGATTGGCCTGTGAGTGTATCTGTGGGAACATTTTCTTGATTGACGGTAGATATGGGAGGGCCCAGACCACTGTGTGTGGTACTACCCCCGGGCAGGTGCCTAAGAAAGCAGGCAAAGCAAGTCACAGAGAGCACACCAGTAAGCAGAATTCCTCTATGGTCTCTGCTTCTCCAGGTTTCAGCTGTGAGTTCCTACCTTGGGTTCCCTCAATGATGGACTGTGATTGAGAAGCATAAGGCAATTAAACTCTTTCCTCAGTATTTCTTTACAACAACAGACAACAACTAAAACTATTTTCTCAACATTATGATGCTGGCTGATATTATTACCTCTCATTCACAGGTAAAGGCAAGGGTGTGTATGTGTATGTGTGTTGAGAGAGAGAGATGTTACAGAGAGGAACAGATTTGGAGATGTGCCAGGATTCCACCTTGTCTTGTCTGCCTCTGTAGTGCATAGATGAGGCACAGACATTCCACCCAGTGGGGGTCCCATGCTTAAGGCTACTGAATAGCTAATTAGTTGAGGCCAGAAAGAACAGCTGACCATGAGCCAGTTCAGGGGATGTGGATGACTTTAAGAAATGATTTTACTGGCCATATTAAAAAAAAATCTAAAGATTTATCATGCTTTGAAAACCTTGTTTTCTTACCGCTGAACATTTAAGCTATTTTCAATTTTTAAGAATCATTATGCACCTATTAAACTAGTAAAATAATTATTTCATTACTTTAGAAGCAGTTCCATGCACATATTGTTGAGTATTCCATAAATTGATCCAGCTTTTCAAGAGAACAATCTAGTAATATTTAAGTACTTTAAAATTATTTCTAACCCTTGACCTGATAATTTCACTTCTGAGAATAGACTCAAAATGGAAAAAAAGCTCAAAAGAAAAGAATTTGTTCTTAGTTGCTCCCACAAATGCTATTTATAAAAAAAAAACTGGAGGCAACCCAAATGCCCAGACATTGGAGCTTGGTTTAAAGCTCATGGTGTATTTACATTTTAGAATATGATATCTATATGGAAATCCTGTGATGGTAAAGACAAGTATGTATGTATAAAATAAGTGGTAAGGGGTTAGGTCGTATGCGTTTATGATGACAATTACATAAAGCATAGGCCTGTATTTATTCAATGAATTGACAAAGATGAGATACAAATTTGTGATTTCAGTCTTCACCAAAAGGTCATAGTCATGTGATGATTTAGTAAATGAGTAGGATACATCATTGCAGGGCCCAGTGCAAAACAAAAATTTCGAGAACCTTGCTGAAAGCTTGACAATTTCAAGATGATAATGGTAGATCTTTAAAGTAAGTGGGGACCTAATGTGATTTCTCTGGAAGCCCATGAAGGCAACCCTGACTGGATCAGCCAACCCCATTTGCCCATTATCTGTGAGAACACTAAGCTTATCACTTTTGGCTCTGCTTAGAAACCTCTGCAACACCATCATTCTGAGGTTCTCTCTCTGAGGCCACCAACAATGGGAGGCAGTGATGTTGTGAGATTGTGGCCACAAAATGTGGGCCACTTGTCTCTAGGGCTTGCTTGCATCTCCTGCTGCACTTCATCCATTCATCTGTTCACTCATTTATGAAGTACTTATTCATTGGTTATTGTGCACTAGGGATTGCATTCAGTAGTAGGGACACGGAGGGCAAAACAGCTTATAGCAAAGAGACAAAGGGCTGTACCAGTTTTAGAATAATAGCTATAGACACCATAGAAGAGTAGTAGTGGTTGGTAGAGGGCCTTTTGAAGTTGCTGACTGGCACTTGTATATTGCGGATTGTACACTTTGATGAAGATGAAGGGTGTCTAGGCTGAAGAGACAGCATGTTTTAAAAAGCTCCAGTGAGGACAGTGTGTGGGGATCAGCAAGTAATGGCTTTTTAGATCTGAGTAGTTTATAAGGGATGAGTCAAGTAAAGCTCCAGAGCCTTTGCCTGGAGAAATGTTCCCAAGCTAGGCATTTCCCTTTGCGTTTAATCAGCTGATCTTGTTACTCTTCAGCACATTGCTTTAGCCTAGAGGATTTTAAGAAGATGGACACTGACATCTCTTGTGGCTTCATGCCATCTCAGTTTTGATCAGCATGCTATCCATTTCCTCATCCAAATGGCCACTGAGAATGCTGATCAGGACAGGACCACGCAGCCTCCATGACCCTGCTTCCTGGATACTTCTTGAAGTTGTCCACAGGACTTTGTGAGAGGCTCTGATGAGTATTTTCCTGACATCAGATATACTGATTCATCACCTAAGAATCTTATGGTAGAGTTTTCAGTGCTTTCACTTAGTTTCTAGTTTGTTAGAGTTTTTAGAAGTTCACACATGTCATAGGCAATGAGAGAAAGTGGGGATTGTCCACAGTAAGATTACAACAGCCAATAGAAAGCTCACATCCTTCTCCCCACCTTCTACAACACATACTCTGTCCTGGCCACACAGAAGACCCAACTCTGAACCTCAGTGGTACAAAATTTCCTCAGCATGTGAAGCCTTGGGTTCCTTAGGATTCCCTCATGACCTTGGTCAAAGACTCATGCCAATGACATCTTCCTGTGGAGCTCAGGAAAATGTCTAGTAAAGCTGGGACCAAATGATGGCTATGGTACTATTCTATTCTCTTGGGGCCTTTGCAGATTGTTCTTCACTCACCGTCTGAGACTTAGTTTTAAAATTAACTGGCATTTCTCCATTGTTTATATTAAAACAGTTGATTATAAAATAAAATATTTCATTATAAATATTACAGTTTTTGAAATATTATAAAAGATTTCAAAATTATTTGATAAAAATAAAAAATTACTCAATTTATACTAACCCCTCCCCCAAAATCATTATTAACAGTCTGAGGTAGGCTGGGCTCAGTGGTACATGCTTGTAATCCCAGAACTCTGGGAGGCAGAGGCAGGTGGATCCCTGTGAGTTTGAGGCCAGCCTGGTCTACAAAGTGAGTCCAGGACAGCCATGGCTACACAGAGATACCCTGCCTTGAAAAATCTCTCTCTCTCTCTCTCTCTCTCTCTCTCTCTCTCTCTCTCACGCACACACACACACACACACACACGCACGCACAAAGTCGGAGGTAATCATCTGAGGTAAATTTCTCTTTGTGCAGATAGTCATAAATAGTGGATGGGTATATTGACACATGGAAAAACGATTTTATCAAAATGAAATCCATCCTGCCATATGTAACATTTTCATTAAAATATATTAAATTTAATTTAACTAGGATTTTAAATAGCACAGTAAGAAACTCAAGGTACGATACAGAACTTCTGAACATCAGAGAGATTTCTTTTTAAACAAGAAATATTAGTTCCTAAAACAACCTGCAGAAATAAGATAAAATAAAAAAAATACTAAGAAGGTAGAATAGAGTTTCAAGCAACATTTGAATTTTAGATACTTGTTATGAAAGATGAAAAAGTTAGCATGTTGGTCTTTCCCCTTCGACATCTCAAGCATTCATTCACTGCATCACTTGGATGTTGCCCAGCTTGGTGACACACTTCTTCTGCTCTTCGGGTGTGATTCGGAACTGTTTGGTCTGTGGGCTGTGGGCTAACGGGAACTGCTCCCTGGCAGTGGCTGGTAGCTTTTTCACCACGATTCGCTCTTTGAATTGTCTGGCTCTCCTCTTTCGTTTGTAGGAGTTGTCGTCACAGCTTGTTTGCTTTCTCTTTTGAGGAAGGCCCCTAGTTTTGAATGCACGATGGCACCGCTGGGAGGTGGGGCATGTCTGGGTACCTTTTTTGTTTGTTTCTCTGCAATAGGGTTTTTCTGTGTAGCTGACCTAGTTATCCTGAAACCTACTCTGTAGCCCAGGCTGGCCTTAAACTCAAAGCTCTGCCTGCCCCTGCCTCCCCTAGGCCCGAGATGCCTGGTTATCTTAAATGATGCTTTCTTTCTCTTTAGAAGCCTGTGGCCTTTGCTGCCCTGTCTGTGAGACTGAGTGTGGGCGAGGAGAAGGCTGTGGTATTCCTTTTTTGATAGTCTGGATATGCGAAGTTACCATGACCCAAATTGAGCCCCCCTTCCCTGATATTCCGGTGCTCACTGTCTTCTCACACCTCATTTTTCGTCCTTAAGCAGAGACAGTTACTCTACCTTTACAATCTAGCAAATTCAGGTCCCTTCACATTTCCTCCACTGCTTCTGTCTCAGCCCAAGTCATCACACTTTTGCACATTTTTTTTCCTGAATCTATTTTTAGTAAGTATTGTTATTTTAATTGTACATATTTTTGGGCTGCTTTGCGATAATTTCGTATTTGCACACCGTGTGAGAAGACCACATTGGCTTAGTTAGCATTTTCATCTTTGTGAACATTTATGGGGTTTTACATGAAACGAAGAGGGAAACAGCTGCATGAAGAAACAACTTACAGAACAGGAGAAGAAAATTTCAGCAACCATTCATTTTAAAATGATTTAATGCCTAGAATATGTTAAAGACTGAAAATAATCAATAACAAAAAAACCCTCAATAATATCTCATGCTGTTATAATTATCTTCTAGCTAATTTCTTGCTTCTATTTTGTCCTATCTTATCCCACACTACAAAAATACAGTTTTTCTTATAAAATCAAGCTGTGTCATTGCCTGGCCTGAAGCTGAAGGGACTCTAGGAAGCCTGGGCCTGACAAACACCCTTGCCCTTCCTACCCATTCTCTCTTCCTTACTAAAAACCACTTGGTTACATTGCTAAAGCTGGTACCCAGAGTCTAGTCTGTTATTTGGCTAATTCCTCCTCCTAAGGCTGACCACCAAGGTCTAGCTATCAAACTATTGAAGCTCAACAATGAAAAGCCGTCCCCCTCTGGTTCACCTCGTTAACATGCCCAATCAAAAGATAGCGTTGCATCCTAGTCCATTCCAAAGAGGCCTCCTCTTTCCTCACCTTAAAAATTACACCTATAAGGTCATTTGCTGCTGTGCCTGGGTCAGAAAGCAGCCACTTTAACTTTTCTTCCCCACTTAATAAAATAAAAGATCTCTCTGTGAAAACAGGTGCTTGGGTGTGTTGTGCTTAATCTGGAGTCCAGAAGGGAATCCCCGCTGTGTGGGGGTCTCCTTCAGAAACCTCTCATGGTTCCCATCATGTTGAGAACAAATATGTTCCCTAGGACCATATATTTTCCTATCCAGGTGACACCTCTGGCATCATTTTAAGCCACCAGCCGCTTAAACAGCACGCAGCATCCCAACTCAGGATTTTCTTTTTCTTAAATTTCAGAACACTCTCTTCTCCAGGTATTCTTATCGATTCCTTTTCATTTCTTTCAAACATGGGTTGAAGAGTGTCCTCATCCAGGAGCTCTTTTCTAACTTCCTCTTCAGTAGGAAATAAGACCCCCGGTAACACTCTTTCTCTGAACATGGTGGGTTCATGCTCTTCATCATTTACATTCTGGAGTCTGGATGCTTCCCGTTGCTTCATTACTCCACTCCTCTCACTGGAAGGATGTTCTCTGGATCAAGGACTTTGCTTTTAGCCAGGCAGAGGTGTGATGCACTCTTTTAATCCCAGCTCTTGGGAGGAAGAGGAAGGCAGAGCTCAGAGTGTGAGGCCAGCCTGGTCTACAGATGGAGTTCCAGGACAGCCAGGGCTATACAGAGAAACACTGTCCCGAAAAACAAAACAAAAAAAAATAAACAGAAGAGAAACAAACCTCCAAGACCCCACAAAGCTTTGCTCTGTTGGTTACTTCACCTCAGGGAACTTACATGGAACTCAGGGAATTCACTTGGGCAAGCAGTTAACAACAAAGAAATCAACATTTTTCACATTATATGTTACATTTTTCTTTTCTAATAGTCTATGATTCTTTATCCTTCAAATTCAATATTTTCTGTAGAATATTTAACTATAGATTGTTCTTCATATATTTTTATTTCCTGCAATGCAATGTAACTTTGTTATTGTAATTTTTTTATGTAGGCTTTTCAGGAAAGTTTTGTTTTACTATCTTTAAAATTTCCTTATCAGTTTTACTATCTTTTCTCTCTGAAAATGGCAATGATACTTATTTTGTCTTTGAAAATGTGCAGCTTTTGTCTTTTGGAGCCTGGCTCATTTCACTTACTAAACCATCTTCACCTCTATTCATTTTAATTATATATATTTTTATATATAATACAATATATTTTAATACAAATATATATAAGATATCTATACACACACACACACACACATATATCAAGACAGGGTTTCTCCGTGTAGCCTTGGCTGTCCTGGACTCACTTTGTAAACCAGGCTAGCCTTAAATTCACAGAGATCTGCCTCTCTGAGTGCTAGGATTACAGGTGTGTGCCACCATGTCCAGCAAGCAATCACATTTTAATATTTATTTTCCTCTCTAATTTTACAATTTCCTATATTCTGTCTGCCATCTTGTTGAGAACATTTAAACAACTTATTTGATATTATTTTTAGTTAATTTATATTTTCAATATTTAAAAATTAAAATGGATTTCTAGTGTGTATTATTTTTATAAAACAAAACACTGTCACCTGTATATTCAATGTACTTTTATTCTATTTACTCAATTTTTACTCTCTTATCTCTCTTCCCTCCAACGAGGCTCCCTTCCCCCATCTAGATTTTGTATATAAGAAAATATACAGCTTTTGTTTTTGGAGCCTGGCTCATTTCACTTACTAGAGCATCGCCACTTCTATCTGTTTTAATTCTTATATCTTCTCTTTTTTTTTGTAGTGGATTCTGACAAATGCATCCTGAAATGTCACCCTTCGATAGCCAGTTGCTTCCAAGGCTCTCAACTCTACCCTCTGCAAAAGACTGACCCCAGGTCCATAGTTTGCTCTTCCCCAGAAAAATAAGTGAAGAGATATGTTATATAGGCTTTGGGGTCTGACTTCTTTTGCTTAGCAAAATGCACTTGAGATTCATTGACATCACTGCATGTACAGAGTTCATTTCGTATTGCTGAACGCATTGACTTTCGTATTCAGTAGTTGGCTGAAGGACATGTGAGTTGTTCCCAGCTCACAGTGATTGCAAGTAAAGCACCTATAATTACTCACACAGTGGTTTATGTGAGCATTTACATTTTCATTTCTCTTGGGGAAATGTCTGAGAGTGGGATTACTAGGTTATCTGTATGCCTGGCTTTATAGGAAATGATTATTTTCCAAGTGGCTACATAGTCTGCGGCCAGTGTATGAGAGGCCAGATGTTACACAGCTGCAGCAATTGTCAGGATTTTTTTCACCATTCTGAGAGGTTTGTGGTGGTATTTCATATGTGGTTTTCATGTGCATTTTTCCTAAGGTATTGATCACCTTTTCATGGGCTTCTTTTCCATTTATCTCTTCCCCTTCCCCCAGGGGTCTCTTTAAATGTTTTCCTCATTTTTGGAGGATGTTGTTCATGTTATTATTATCATGTTTTGAGAGTTAAAAAAAAGGCAAACTAGACATAAGTCCTTTGTCAGACATATGATTTGCAAGTGTTTCTCCCAGCATGTGGTTTGTCTTTTTTGTCCTCAATTCATCTCTTTCACAGAGCAAACGGTTTTCATTTTGACAGAGTTCAACTCACCAGTTTCACAAAAAGGACTGTGATTTTGGCGCTGCCTCAGAGCTCCCCGTGACAGACACCACGGTGTGACTTTTCTCCTCAGTCTCCTCTCAGAAGTTTTATGGCCTTGTTTGACCTTCAGGGTTATGATCCACTTTGAGTTCGTTTTCACATACAGTGGGAGTGTTTGTGAACATTCTGATGGCTTGCTGTGTGGGTGTGTGGGTGGTGGGGTATAGAAGTCTTTCTAAAGTCCCTGGTCGAACAGCCTAAGGATGAGAGCAGGTGCTGGACTTGGCATATGGGAATGTACCAATGTCTCCAGAAATCCTCAGGAAGGCAAGGGCTTGCACAGGGTATAAGCAGAGGGCACGGAGAAATGTTTATCCAGGAAAACAACTCTGGAGGATGTGAGGTCTAGTGGGAGGAAGATTGGATATTAACAGGGTGAAAGTTTGAGAATAAAAACGAAAATGATAATGGCTGGCTTTTAAAGAGCAGTGACCCATACCAGACAGTTTGCACAGAGATACTTTTTAGTTTTTATAGCTGTCTGCCAAGGGGAGGCAGGTGTCACCATCCTTTTCATATCGATGAGAGAGCCAAAATTCAGAGTGTAAGTTACCTGCTCAAGGCCACACAGCCATTGAAGGGGAAAGCTGGAGTTCAGACCAGGTTGAGTCCTGAAGCTGGTACTCTGTCCATTTCCACAAGCTGTCTACCATCACTCAAGGATCTGATGATAAGACATGGAGACATATAAAGGGCAAGGAGGGACGAGGGTGGACCTCATGAGGCTAAAAAAATGGACTTACAGCGTCTGTAACTAAAGTAGAGGCTAAAGTTTGGACCAACAGCGGTGGGGGCCACTGAGGAGCCTGTCATTGACTCAGCCCTGTAGGAGCCATCTGTGTCTTCTGTTTTGGATGTTTCCTTCCGAGGCAGATTGAGCGTTATTAGGCCAGTCCCACCCTGAGAAGCCGTCTGGCCAACTAGGCGACCAAAGACCAAGTTTTTGCTCGCCATGTGGTTACCTATATTTCCCGGTGGCAGCTCAGGCAGGCTACAGCCAGCAGAAAAACAGTCCTTTGTTAACTGTTACTCTGAGGGGTAACCAGAGCCTTGGCAGGGGACAGGGAACGTCCCCAGAGACTGGGCCTGGAGCCTGAGGAGAGGGATTTTTGACAAAGGACAGCAGTTCTCGACCATTCTGCTGCTCTCTGCGTAAAGATTTTTTTCCCTCTGCCAAATATGGGGCCTCTGTGGCCTAGGTCACCGAGCTATTCTTGGAAGGTGGGCAGTGCGCCAGTGTTCCAGGCGGGCACCGTTCTTGTTCTGTAAATAAATGCAGCGGAGCCGTGGTCCGCACCCCTGAGACCCACAGACCAGCATGCCTCCAGGTAAGGCTCCCAGAGCCGAGGGCCAGAACCACAAGCGCTAGAGGCAGGGAATATGGAGGGTATTGTGGTCACCTCTGGGTGGCACTCTGTTAACCCCTTACTTGACAAAGGAGTCTCAGATGCAACCCTATCACCCGGCCTTAGCTTCTGAGCGTGAGGATCACGCCCAGCACAGCTCAGTCCAACTGAAAAAAAAATGTGAATAACCTAATATCCAACCTTCAGCTTAGACACTGGAGGTAGTGCTAAGGCTGAGAGTCCTTTCTAGGTCCAGAGAGACAAAAGCTGAGTGAACGGAGTGAGCAAGAGGGGAGAGACCCTGTTTGCTGAGTCCACAAGTTCCATTAGAGTCTGGACAGATGCAAATATCACCTCGCAAAACAGCATCCTGGAGTGAGGGGTGGCAGTGTTGTGGTGAGAGCCAGTCCCAGGTCCCCCTGACTGTTAAGTGAGTCAACGAAGATGCTCCGAGCCTCCGTTTCATCTACTGTCAAGTTTCAAGGTTATTGGGAGGAGTAATTGATATATGAGATGTGCACAGCACAGTGCCCGGCATACAGAGAGTGTTACATAATTACAGCTGCAGTCATCTTCCCATCATCTGATACTTTTACTAGTGTGTTCGCAGTGAAAAATAACCTAGATTTTAGGCCACTTCTGACATTTAAGCATTAAGTGACTATGGTAAATGTACTTGACCATCATAAGCCTAATTCACGAACCAAGGTAATAATAATAGTAATAATTTTCAGAAAAATTTTAGGATATCTAAGTGACTAGGTCCTTACAACTCAAGTTTCGTGTAAACTCCAAGTACAAATATTTAATCATAATGAGGAAAGTCTCTCCATGCTTAAGAAGGTCTGTTAAGGATTTCTCCTACAGAGCACTGCATTCTTGCATGGTTGGAGGTCAGTTCATAGGATTTATTACCCAGGAGATGATGTGGCTTAGAGTCTCAGTTAGGAGTATTTCAGAGTCTAGTAAAGAAACCCAACCAAAGCCAGTTTGAGGCAACAAGAGAGCTCGGGGGGAGTGCAGCCGGTGCAGCCGGATACAGATGGTTCTCTGCTGCCTTCGGTGCACTGTCTCTGCAGCTCTCTCTCTTTTCCGTTATGCTGATGTCTCTCACAGACAGACTCCCTCCCTGTGGCTGCAAAGGCAGCTGCTGTTGGCACTGGGTTTGCAACATCCCAGAGCTCCCACAGCTTGCTACAGAGCAGAGAAAAACACGTTCTCTCTCTCAGGAGACTAGCTCACACATCTCACTCTCTTGAAAACAATTGTTTGGGTCACATGACCACCTCTAAACAAAAGATTGAATCTAGGTCCCGAGCACAGCTCTGTGGCAGGACCCTTAAAGCCCTTTGATTGACAGTCCCAGTGCACTCTGTAGTGAGGGACTATTCCCATAAAGCAACAACCATGTGCAGTTACCAGAAAGGAGAAGGTTCTCTGGGCAGGCAAATGCAATCGCTGTCGGCTAGAGTTAAAAATATGCTCTAGGTAAATCCCTGGATGATCTAATGCATCATCTTAATGGGCTATTTAGGGGAGTGGGGAATGCTTACAAGATTTCATTGTGTGTTCACTCCATGCTTTGGCAGGATTTATGGACTTGGTCTCTATTGTATTGCTTTGTGTTTTGTGTATGGCCTTTCCCCTAATGGCTCCTTTGTCTGCCTTCACCCTGCAGCCTCACTCCTGCCCTCAAGGCTACCCTAAAGGCTCAGCTTCTCCTCTTGAGCTAGGATATTCAGGAAACTTGAGGGTCCAAGACTAAAAACCATACCCTGCTTAAAAGAGTGCTGGGGGCGGATAGAATGGCATATGGTCAGTACTAAAAAGAACTGGGCTTGAGATCTGAAGCCAACGGTCTATGCCAACTCACCTTTCTCACAGCTGCATGACTTTGGACACACCACTGCCCTTGGCATCCCCTTCGCTAAAGGAGGGGCTAGGCTAGATGGTATCTGACGTCTCTTCTAGGTCTGACATTCTGGGAATCTGTGAATGTTATTAAATTCATGAATCGGCTTCTTTGCCTGGAACAAGTCAGCTTAAAATACATGCAAATTGCACTAAGTATAGCTGTTCCCTTGCTGAGGAGGCAGCCTGGCATATTTACATAGTTTGAAACTGGCTGCTGCATGCACGGGGCGGGGGTGCAGTAACAGGCTCCAGGCTGGGCCAGCAGCAGCCACCTTAACCCAAGTGGGGTCTTTGACCTTTCCCAGCCTGGAGTTTGGATGCTCACTGCTGGCAGAAAGAAGGGGGGAGATACTCTGTACAGGAGGACCCCGGAGATCCTTTCTTGGCATTCACAATCTATTATCTTATTTAAGCCTCACTGTGGCCTTTGCCAGCAAATCAAACTGATCCATTTTGCCAGTGAGAAATCCCAAGGTTGTAGCTTGCCCAGGGCCACAGTGCTGGTCCACCTAGAGTTTGGAATGTGGGCCTGGCTGACTCCAAAACGCCGTTTCTTCCCAGCAATAGTTTCTTCTTCACATACCCAAGCTCAGCCAGAGCGGCTCTCCTACTAGTCTTCTTGGCCAGTGTTGAAAGTCTTTATTCATTCAACAAACACCCCACAAGTGCCTCTTTTGTGCTAGGCTCCATTCTAGGGAGCCTAGTAACCAAGACCGGTCCTCTCAGAACTTAGATTCCGATGGGAGAGTCAGAAAATAAACAGGCGAATAAATACGTGAAGCAGATTGTGGGTTGTGATGAATGTTCAGAAGAAAATAAACAGAGTACAGATGCCAAGAACACAGAGTCCTGCTTATATGGAAAAGCTGTTTAGGAAAGACCTGCCTGCAATGGTGGCGTCTAAGCCGAGGGCAGAAGGTTGTCAGGGATGAAGGTGATGTCAGCACATCTGCTCCATGTACCTTCAGCGACTCACTCTGAGCTGCAATCCCTTCCTCTGTGCAGTGGAGTTGTACACAAAGTGTTTCAGCGGCTGACACATTAAAGATGTCCGCTATCTGCGATTGTCATGGTAACTCTCTGACCCTTCATGGATCTGTGTTACTTATGGCAGCACGGGTGCCTGACTGATTACTCTGTCTATAGTCAACTCCAAAGATTCCTAAGCCTGATGGGCTGTTCAGGTGCAGGGATAGGAGTTAGAGCTGTGGTCTCCATGTTTGCTCTGCTTTTTAAAGTCCAGGGAACATACAGGGTCTCAGGGACTCCCAACAGTGGGTCAGCTCTGCCTCCCAGGATAGCTGTGACACCTTAGGACATGGCAATGGTCTGGATCCCTCTGCTTACATTAGTCTCTCCGTCTGTTTACACGTTACATGGACAAGGTTCTTTGTGTCTTTGGACCCTATCCGTCATCTGCAAAAGAGAGTAATGGTTCAGACCTCTCTGCGATTCCAAGGCTCAGACAATATTGAGAATGTGAGAGCCGCACCACCCAACCCCTCTGGAGTGGGGGAAACAAGATCTCAGGGTTTTTGTTGTTGTTTTTTTTTTTTTGGTCTTCACCCTTACCTCCTCCCAGCTGGCAGAGGTAGGGCTGGCTAGGACTGCTTGGACAGTCAGTGGTGGGTCACTGGGGATCAGAGGGAAGATAGCCATCTGTGGGCTATTACTGCATCTCTAAGGTAAAGGAAGGGACCCAGTCTCATGAGCTGCTGAGTGGAGTCAAATGATGCTTGCCAGAGACAGTGTTCTGGAACATTCATTCAGAGGAAACTGGACTTGGGTAGAACTGGAAAGAATAGAGGAAGATTAGCAGTGCAGGATCCTGCTGTATGTCAGTGAATCTTCACACTAGGGTTTCACAGGTAGGATGGCCCAGTTTCAGAGACGGAAAGAACTGGCTTCGTCTCGCTCAGCTTGCAAATGAATCTGAATCTGCATCCAATGTGGAAGTATCGCAGACCCATTGGCTTTTCAGAGACTCCTCTGTGGATCAGCATAGTTGAGCTTTTCATTCTTCAAGAGAGGAAACTGAGGCCTATGAGGTAGAACCAACCTACGGACACACTTTACCCCTATCACAGCAGTGTGATGATGGCTTAGTTAGGGTTTTTACTGTTATGATAAAACACCATGAACAAAAACTGGAGAGATGGCGCAGGGATTAAGAGCATTGTCTGTTCTTCCAAGAGGACTTGGGTTTGATTCCCAGCATTTACTTGGTGAGAATCCCTGTGTGTAAATCCAGATACAAGACCATCTGAAGGTCTCTTTTAGGCTATTCAGCTACTGTGTGCATGTGGTATTCATAAAGGCAAAACACCAAATACATAATAAATAAACTAAAAAACCGAATAAAACTGCAGTGTTCAAAATTAACTTGAGTGAAGAAAGGGTTTATTTCACTTTACAGAGTACGTTTCATCACTGAGGGAAGTGAGATCAGAAACCTGGAGGCAGGAACTGAAACACAAGCCATGGAGGAACTTTGCATTTTGGTTTGCTCTCCGTGGTTTGCTCAGTCAGCCTTCGTCTAGCACCCAGGACCACCAGACTGGAGATGGCGCTGCCTAAAGTGAGCTGGGCTTCACCACATCAGTCATCAATCAAGAAAACGAACCACAGGATTGCCTGTAGGTGGGGCATTTCTTCAGTTGAAGTTCCATCTTCCAAAATGGCCCTAGCTTGACACAGAACTATCCAGCACAATGGATCATTTGTCAGCTTGACATACAAACACATTACTGTTGAACTATAACCTCTATTTTCTTTTTTATCCCTAACAGTGCATGTTAATATTAATATCACAATATAAAACATTCCAACTTTTCAAAGTCCCATGGTCTTAAAAAATTCTAACCTTTAAAAAATCCAGTCTCTTTAGAACATCCAAAGTCTCTCTAAAATTTCAAAGTCTCTTAACTGTGGATTCCCGTAAAAGCAAAAAAAAAAAAAAAATTAAATGCTTTCAAACTCCAAGAGCCAGGGAATAGTCACAATCTGAACAGAGCAAAACAAAAGTCCAACTGTGTAAACAACTCAATGTCCAAATGTCTAAGATTCACCCATAGTCCTCTGGGCTCCAAAGGGCTTGAGCAGTCACATTTCTCTGGCTCGGCCATTCACAGCACATCTAGGCTCAGGCTGGCACCATTCCACATCTGCTTTTGTCCTTGGTGGTTACTCATGGTTCTGGCATCTCTGAAATAATGGAGTCTCTATTGCAACTGCGCTGCATTTTCACCAGTAACTTCTGAGTTCCCCTCAGGGACTCTGACCCTTTTACATGGTGTCTAGCCTCAACTTCTCTTCACAACCTCTTCAATCCCGGGCCTTCTACTTCAACGAAGGCCACACATTAACCAATGGCCTTTTGTGGCCTCTAACAGTGTCAAGACTCAGCAGCTCTGTATGAGCCTTTCATGCCTTCAACAACAGTGCCATATGGGAAACTCTTATATGTTACCGAGTTGGGCTTCCAGCACCAGGAACAGCCTTGGACCTTCCAGGCCACAGATTCTGTGTGATGAACCTGAGCAAATATATTTATAATCCAAGATCAAAGATTTATGATCCTCAATGATTCTGGTCTCCTCTTAATCACTGTTATTTATTTATTTTTTAGTTCCAGCTAACTAGCATCAAACTGTACCAACAAAGCAAAGTTTTCACTTAAGTAGTGCTGTTCTCTTGCTAAGCATGACTAATTCTTCAGCCCCAGCTGACCAGAAAAATAGATTCTTAATTCAAAATATCAAGCAGCCCCCGAAGAGTCTTTAAGGGACTCACAAGCTTCCCTACGCAGCTTCACAAGCCAGATCTCCATCATCTGTACACCCCTCAACATTAGTCTCCCAGTTCCCACCACAGCTCATTAAGCTCTGGACACTCAATGGGAATCAAGGCAGGAAGCAGTATTCCTTCAAGTCCAAATGCCTCCACAACTGCCCCCCAAACACATGGTCATATCTATCTGAGCAGTACCCCATTCCTGGTACCAATGTCTGTATTAGTTAGAGTTTCTATTGCTGTGATAAAACACAATGACCAAAAACGACTTAGGAAGGAAAGGGTTGATTTCACCCCACATCTTACTGAAAGAAGTGAGCTCAGAGCAGTGGAGGCAGGAACTGAAACAGACGCCAGTGCTTCTGAAACAGAGGGTTGCTTTTTACTGGATTGCTTCTAATGGGTTGCTCAGCATGCTTTGCTATAGCCAGGGACCATCAGCCTGTGGTTGACACTGAACTGGGCCCTACCACATTAGTCATCAACCAAGAAAAAGCACCACAGGCTTGCTTTTAGGCCATTTTCAACTGAGGCATTTTCTCAGTTGAGGCTCCCTCTTCCAAAATGATTCTGGCTTGCATCAAGTGTACAGAAAACTAGCAACCACAGATTGTTAGAGAGAAAACAGATGACACTTAGGTCTAAGATTCTACACAGCATTTTATAGGTGGATGAAACATTTTTTCCTTCTGTGTAAGAGGATGTAATACCCACTGTATGGATTAGATACATACTGAGATGTGCATTTGAAGGAGCAAATGCATTGTAACTTTGCCATAGGGCCACTAGGCACAAGAAGCATTGCAAGTGCTTGCCTGGGAGGGGTCAACACATCTGGCTTATTCTATCATCCAGCAAAATAAGGGAGATGCTGAGTGTTGTCATATGATTGGGCTCACATGTGGAAGTCCTGATCCCAAGCCTATGGCACTATTGGAAGGTGGTGGGGCTTACAGAAAGTGGGGCCTAGTAGGAGGAGTGTATATTATTGAAGAGCATGCTCTTGAGGCTGTATCAGGACCTTTCTCCCCCCCCCCTTTGCATTCTTGCTGTCATGAGTTGAGCAGTTTCCTCAGCTGTATGTCCCTGTCATGATATACTGTGTTGCTTCAAATTAAAAGTGATAAAGGCCAAATGATCTTGGGTTGAAACCTTTGAGACCATGAGCCCAAACTCCCCACTCCTTTAGGTAGGTTGAGTTTCTCAGATGTTTTATCATAGGTACAGAAATATGATTAGTGCAGAAAAGAGAATCAAGGAAGCCGGGGAGAACTGCTGGTAAGGCTCAGCTACTGGAAAAGCAGACACTGAGATTAGGGGAGGGAGTCTGGGGAATAGGGGACTGTGTGTTTAAAATGGGAAATAGAGACAGCTCTGAACTGGGGGTCCAGTATTCTGGGTTCTTATCCTTGTTATCCACTTAAATCTGTGTTGCTGGCCTCAAACTTCTTATTCCTATGAGTCAGACAATTTTTAAGGGTTCTCTGCTTGCTCATGATGTTCCATTTCTTCATAGTTTTGCCAGCTCACCTAAGCCACAAGAATAGTTTTACAACTGGATAGAAACAAGAGATATGAGTTATGTTTAGAGAGTCCCAGAGGAAGGTGGCCATGAACCTGGTGGAGAAACTGGCTGGAAAATGTGCATGGCACTTATCCTAGGAGAGGATCTGTGCACCATTTTTGGCCTCATTTTGGAGCTGGGGAAAGATGCAGTGTCTCAATATGCTCACCCTGGGGACCATGATGGGAGGTCTGGGAGGAGTCCTATCATATAGACTGGAATTCTCCACCTTCCTCTTCCTATCTGCCCCTGGTGTGCTGAGCTTCTACAGTCTGCAGCTTCATTTCTAGCCAGGCACTCCAAGACACCCTGCAACTGAGCATGCTGTATCATTCTAGGGAGCCCAGGAACCCAGGAGTGAAGTCTTCCCTGGCTCTGCCCTGTTTCCTTGGTCTAGTAATAGGTATCTTCTTGAGTTCCCAAATTAGCACTTGGAGCTCCTCTATCCCAATGCTGAAACTTAGTAAGTTCCAGATAGATTAAGTCCACTGTTCACCGTCCTGTTCCTTTCCCAGGAATCTAAATGTTCTAGTCTCAGACCATAAGTTTCATGTCATGGAAATCTTTGTTGTTAAGTTAACTAGATTTAGAATCACCATGGAAACACATCTCTAGGTGTGCCTGTCAAGATGTTTGTGGAGAGGTTTAGTTGAAGAGGAAAGACCCACATTGAATGTGGGTAGCACCATCCCATGAGTTAGGATCATGAGTGGCAAGAAACGGTGGGTTGAGCACCAGAATTTGTCTCTCCTTGCTTCTTGACTGCGCATCAATGGGACCAGCTGCTTTAGGCTCCCACCACCCTAACTTTCCCACTATGATCAACTATCCTCTCAAACTGTGAGCCAAAAGAAACCAACTCTCCTTACGTGAGTTTTTTTTGTTGTTGTTGTTGGGTATTTTGTCATAGCAATGAGAAAAGTAACTAATCAGTGTCTGAGACCTGCCTTCAGCTGGAATGGAACCTTCTCAGGCTTTGAGCAGCCAGTGACAAGGCCAGTCAAGCTTGCTGGATGGGGCCCAGGGAGCAGTGTGTGAGCCTAACTCCCTCTGACAAGTCCGGGAACTGCACCCCAGGGGCCAGCCAACTTGAGGCCCAGGGACACTCCTGCTGGCAGGGCAGCTGCTCAGATTGATCTTATAATTAAATCAGGACTATGCCTGGCTGACCATCTGGGCTCTATCCCTCTTGGCTTCCAACATGGGCCAGGCTTACCTCTGAGAAGGCAAAGGAGTTATGGTAGGGCAAACGATTTGTGGTACGATCAAACTGATCAAAGAAAAGGAAAAAGTTTGCTCCTACCTCATGCAAGAGGTAATCTTGATTTAGTCTATGTCTGAGGGAAGTCCCTTAAAGCTCAGTTGTCCACACCTAAGACTGTTGAAAGATTGAAAGATAAATTGTAAGAACCCTCTAAGAAGAGTGTCTTGGGAAATTAAATCCTTCATTAGTTTTGGCGTGGATTTGTCCATCATTAGAAAATATGGCTCCACTATACCAGGCTCTCATTCCAAAACCCTGAGTTCTGGATGTTTTTGTTTCCCTTAGACCGAACACCCAGTCTAGCAACAGATCAGGTGACTATACTTTCAGAGTACCCAGAATCTAACTATTTCATATCACCTTTTTAATAACATTTCTTTTTTTAAACATTTTTATTTTATTTTATATTAATCACAGGTTATGTACTTTGTATCCCAGCCGTAGCTCCCTCCCGCATTCCCTCCCTATCCCCTCCATCCCTCCCTCATCTCCTCCCCGCCCCTTTCCAAGTCCACTGATAGGGGAGGACCTCCTTCCCTAACATCTAACTCTAGCTTATCAGGTCACTTCAGGACTGGCTGTAATGTTCTCTTCTCTGGCCTAGCAAGGCTGCTCCTCCCTCGGGGGGGTGGGGTGGGGGTGGGGTCGAAGAGCCAGCCATTGAGTTCATGTCTGAAATAGTCCCTATTCCCCTTACTAGGTACCCACTTGGATAGTGAGCTACCATTTGCTGCATTCAAGCAGAGGTTCTAGGTTATATCCATACATGGTCCTTGGTTGGAGAGACAGTCTCATAAAAGAACCCCTGTGCCCTGATACATTTGGTCCTTGTGGAGCTCCTGTCCTCTTCAGGTCTTACTAACTCCCCCCTCTTTCATATGATTCCCTGCACTCTGCCAAAGGGTTGGTTATGTGTCTTAATATTTGCTTTGATACATTGCTAGGTAGAGTCTTTCTGAGGCCCTCTGTGGTAGGCTTTTGTCCTGCTACTTGTTTTCTCCTACATCCAATGCCCATCTCATTTGTCTTTCTAAGTGAGGATTAATCCTCTTACCCCAGGTCCTCTTTCTTATTTATCTTCTTTAGTGTATAGATTTCAGTATGTTTATCCTATCTTATAGGTCTATATAAGTGAGTATATGCCATGTGTGTCTTTCTGCTTTTGGGATACCTCACTCAGGATGATCGTTTCTAGGTCCCACCATTTGCCTGCAAATTTCATGATTTCCTCCTTTTTAATTGCTGAGCTATAACTTATTTTTAAATTTATTACAACTTATTCATTTTGTATCCCAGCTGTAGCCCTCTCCCTCAACTCCCCCAATCCAGCCCTCCCTCTTTCTTCTCCTCCCATACCCCTTCTCCAGTCCACTGATAGGGGAGGTCCTCCTCCCCTTCCATCTGACCCTAGCTTATTAGGTCTCATCAGGAGTAGCTGCATTGTTTTCCTTTGTGGCCTGATAAGCCTGTTTCTCCCGCCCCCCCCTTAGGGGGAGGTGATCAAAGAGCCAGCCACTGAGTTCATGTCAGAGACAGCCCTTGTTCCTCTTACTAGGAAACCTACTTGGAGACTGACCTGCTGTAGGCTACATCTGTGCAGGGGTTCTAGGTTACTTCCATGAATAGTCCTTGATTGGAGTATCAGTCTCAGAAAAAAACCCTGGGCCCAGATTTTTTGGTTCTGTTGCTCTCCTGTGGAGCTCCTGTCCCCTCCAGGTCTCTCTATCTCCCCCTTCTTTCACAAAATTCCCTGCACTCTGCCCAAAGTTTGGCTGAGCCTCAGCATCTGCTTTAATACCCTGCTGGGTAGAGTTTTTCAGAGGCCCTCTGTGGTAGGCTGCTGTCCTGTTCCCTGTTTTCTCCCCCTTCCAATGTCTACCCCGTTTGCCTTTCTGAATAAGGATTCAGCATCTTACCCAGGGTCCTCCTTGCTTAGCTTCTTTAGGTGTACAGCTTTTAGTATGATTATCCTATATTACATGGCAGCTTTATTCATAATAGTCAGAATCTGGAAACAACCCAGATGTCCCTCAACTGATACAGAAATTGTGGTACTTTTACACAATGAAATACTACTGAGCAACTAAAAACAAGGAAATCATGAAATTTGCAGGCAAATGGTGGGAACTAGAAAATATCATCCTGAGTGAGGTATCCCAGAAGCAGGAAGACACACATGGTATATACTCACTTCTTATCACTGTTTGGATGGCCCTCATCCAAGCTGACAGTCACTCCCTGACGCTGTTGGAATTACTCTTCACTCTATCGGGTCTCCACTCTCACTCTACTTTCTGATCTAGACACAGAAGTTTGGAGACATGTCCAATCAAATCCGAGAGGCCAAAAAGATGCTACGACTTCCTGCCTCACCAGAGCATGATCCAGAGTACTGTTTTCATCTTACAGGCTGTCACCAGGTCCTCTCTCAACTTCATGCTTTCTTTTTCATTTTCTTTGGTCAGCTTGCTTCTGCAACCCTGGTCTTGAACACACACCTTCTGCTCCCATGGGAACTCTGCCCTCCTCTTCCCGGACCTGCGAAAATTCTTTCTTTGAAAGTCTAAATGGCTATCCCTGATCTCTTAACA
>CM053744.1:87605906-87642902 GCA_028658305.1 Pachyuromys duprasi
TTTTTTTTTTTTATTTTGGTGTTGTTTCCTAGACTGCCATTCCCGGTAAAGTGGATGGAAGTGCTAGGATGTCAAAGGTCTCCTTCATGCATGCTGACTTGGTGACCGGGCCCCAGAATTGACAGTAACTGTTAATTACTGATGATCTGTCAGCTCTCTAGTAGGTGTGTAAATGAGGTCCTTATCACCTCAACAATCAGGGAGGTAAGTGGTACCACCTCACTTTGTAGATGAGTGAGCTGGGACTCAGGGAGCCCAGTTACACAGGCAGAAAACCAGAAGTGGCCAGTGCAGCCCTATGGGCACAGAGCCGGGTACTTTCATTTACAAGGGCACTTCTTTTTTTGAGCAGAAGGCACTATTTACTGCATGGCAGGCACTGTGTTAAGTGTCTTCTCCATTTTTTTTTTCTTCATGGTTACCGCATGAAGGCATTTACCTGCTCTTACCTTTGCTTATAAGCCAGGTGGCTTGGTCAGATCTAAAGGAAGGGTGGTGAAGGCAATGCCTTTATCTACTGGCTGGAACTTGTCAATGCAAAGAGGGGACCCAGGGAAGAGGCTCGGCAGCTCCGTTCTTGTCTTTTTCTCTTTCTCAGGAGCTGAGGCCCAAGGGAGGAAAGCTTTTTCAGGAACTTTTAATATAGCATTTGCTCATTCACACCTTGCAGTCTCATGAGTGCCGTTGACAAAAATATCCAAGGAAGGTGATCCAGTTCTACCACATATTGTAGTCCCTAGACCTCCTGACTCTCCCCTAAGGCATCAAGGTGGTCACATTCCCGTATTTTCCTGGAGGCTTCCACGTATCAGAGGGCTCAGGAGAGGAGTCAGTGTCCTTGGCTGGTGTGGCTGCAGTGTTACTCCCACCTGGGAGCTGACCCCACGTAGGTGGCCATGCTTTCATGTCCTGGGTTTCAGTGACTTCCAGATGTCTTGCGTTTGAGCACTAAACATGCTTCCCGATAGCTGTGAACGTGTATTAACTTGCCTGCCTGCACTTTTAATTCCTCATCTAGAAATTCACATAGTGACAGTGACCTCACAGTGTTGTGAGAGTTAAATGAGATTGCACAGGCAAAGTGCTGAGCGCGTGGCTGGTGTTCCTTTAGCCATGGTTGTACTTGAATCACGTGTTCAGTCAGTGTATTTAATGTATGCAATGACCCTCTTTCTCTTGTCATCTTTCAGAGTCATCTAGGACTTTGCATTTACCTACCACGCGCATGGGTGTAGATGAGCTAAGATGTGTGTCTCAAATTGTGTCTCTTGACCTCTGAGAGAGGCAGAAGAGAGACCCACAGCTACTGTCTGAAGTATCTCAGAAGAGGAGTATTAGAAATGGGTGGGGCAGCAATTGTGGATGAGGGACTGTGTTGTTAATGATACAGTCTAGGGGTCTTGATTGGGTTTACTTTCTCTGCCACTAAAATGATTAAAAGGCGGGAAAATTCCCGAGTGCCACACTTGGAAGTGGAGAAATCTCAAATACCTCAGACAGCACCAGACTGCATCAGCAGGTGATGAGAGAAGTTTATTGGGGTTAAGAAAACACATACACACACAGACATATGGGGTGGGGCTCAGAAAGCCGAAAAATTCAGCTTCTTCTTGAAAGCTAGAGTTCTTTAAAGTCTCCGAAGAGGTTTCCTCCCCTAATTTAGGGTTGGTCGGTTTAGTTAGGGTGGTTTATTGGCCCAGAACTGTTATGTGACATGTCCTCATCTGTCCTTTAGCTTATTGAGCCAGTCCATTAGTAGGGGGCCTGCCCATGGGAGACAAAAGCCTACAAATCTTTTGTTTTAAGCCATCAGGCTTTTGTCTCAAGGCAGGAGGGTGAGAAAGAATCTGGCCATATTGGAAATTCACTACCTTCATTAGCTAGCCATGGCACGTCCCTCTGTCTGTCTGCCTACTAGGGAGTCTGTCTAACTTCTAGTCTCTCATTAAGATTTCCGATTCCACCTGTTGCAAGAATAGGCTTGCATACCAAGCCTAAATGGCTGGGTTGTGGAATGTACAGGCAAGGTGCCCGTCACCTGCTGCCTTGGAGTTTTACTTAGCTGGGGCCCCAGCCTAGTTTCTGTGAGCAGTGTCTGGCAGGAGATCATTTACCTAATACCCTTGGAGTGTGTTGCTCTAGCTCAGCTTCCATCCTGGTCTGGCTTCTTCCGCTAGAAGGGGAGGAATGGCTTCTTCTGTAGGCTGGAGCCTTTCTCGGTCCCACAGATCATTGATGACACTTTCCAGGGATCTGCACAGTGGGCTTACAGCCAAAATCAAGGCCTTTTCCAACCTAGCTCTGCTAGGCTCTGTGAGCAGAACAGAGCTATTAAGGTTACTTAGCACAGGTGAGGTTTATTTGTCTTTCTCTAGGCCTTTGAATGCCCTCAGTTACATGGGCAAGAAGGCAATGGTAACAGGAGGGTTCTATTGATTGCAAGGCTCATTAAGAAAGGGGCCTCAGCTGTACAGTGGCTCTGCCGCTCTTTGGCTATGTGACCTTGGGCTAGAAATACAACCTGAATCTCAGTGTCCTAACATGAAAATGCAAAGAATAGCACCCTTCTTAGAGGACTTGCAGGTAAACGAATGACATAACACCTGGGAAGCCCCTTTTGGAGTACATAGTGTACAAAATAAGTCCTTGGCAGATGCAGGGAACCACATACCCCTATTACCACTGTGTTATTCTCAAGTACCTCCTTGTTTTTGTGACTTTCATGTGCTCTACAGTAGAGCAGAGAATGGAACCCAATCCTGACTCCCAAGCAACAAGATTTCTCCACACTTAGAATCTGGGAATCTTGTGAGGGTCCTTCAGAACTCTCGTTGCTTGGGATAGGGTTGGCCATGGGACTTCTGTGGGATTTGGCTCTAGAGACGAGATGCTCTGGGACATGTGGTGCAGGGCATTAGAAAACAGGGGGCATTTTGGCCAAGGGCCATTTAAGTCTGGTGACGTAGGCCTGGTGCATAGAGGTAAAGGGGTCCTAGACTATGGCCCTATCTCTGCAAGACCAACAACATGGACAGCATGGTTACCATTGTGACTGGGTGGTGTGGTGTAGATATTCATTCGTTCGATGGATATTTGCTCTGTCTGGACCAGCACCAGATACTAGGTATTGGGAAATTGAAGAGATATGTAAGATGCTGAGGTTAGGCGAGAAAAGAAGGCTCCATAAGTCACAGCAGTTTTCCTTCTCACATGACTGTTGGCTCCTCAAACGATCAGCAAAACAGAGAGTGTAAATCTTCCATCGCAGCAGACCTGGAGAGAGCCAGATTTTCTTTATACTGGCAGCCGTGCAGATGGAAGATCTTCCCCCTAACTCCACTACAAACCATTAAGCATCCAGAACCCTGGCTAGTGTTCAGGATGGAACAGGTACAAGGCCAAAGAACCTTGATCTTTTCCTGATAAGGCAGTGATTTGTGGAAGCAGCTGGTTACTGACCTAAAGAGGAACGTTGGGAGGAGGAGGCAGCCTGAGGGAACAAAGAGAGTAATAATAACCATGGTGAGAAAGTCAGGTTGAGAGTGGATCAAAGAGATGCAGGCTTGGCATTTACATATCATTTAAATAGCATGAATTTCACATCAAAACATGTGCTAAGCCATCCTGGGGGCACTTCAGGTCTGGATTCTGGGGCTGAAGCTCTGGCACAGCTGCTGCAGAAGGGGTTGGGTAAAGGGTGGCAGGCAAAGCCTGGCCTGGCTCTGTGTCAGCCACTAACACACTTCTGGGCGAGTTCCTCTCCTCTCTTGGTAGGAAGATGCACCGGGCAAGAGTATCCTAAGCAGCAAGCGCATTTAAAACAAATAAATGAAATAATTCTTGGAAAAATCTTTTTTTTTTCTTACCCAGTACCTCAGAGTCATGGTGAAGTCATCCAAATCTAGGCTGTAGCAGTAGTTTTAATTCTGGGGTCCCGAGGACAGCCATGGATGCTTTCTACAGAAAGGTGGCTGTAATACGCCATGCCACATATGATTTCTGGAGGTTTTAAGCCTTCTGAGGTTAATCTTTGTACAGCTCGGGTTATATTAGGAATATTTAGAGTAGAGGAATTTGGTAAATGCTTCAACACCCCCCATCCTACACACACACACACACACACACACATGTTGTATGTAGGACACAGGTGTCTTCCTTTCACTCTCCACTGTATTTTTTGAACAGGGTCTCTCCTTAAACCTGGAGTTCATCAATTTGGCTAGATTGTTTATGAGCCAATGAGCCACCTGGCCCTGTATCCCCAGCCCTGGGATTACACTTGTGCACACCTCAGTGTCCAGCTTTAAATGCACATTGGGGATCTGAATTGAGCATTCAAGTCTGCAGCAGGCACTGTACCCAGTGGAGCATTTTCCCTGCCCCAAACCCTTCAACTTATGTCTCAGATTGCTCAGTATCCCACCCTGTATTTGTCTTTTGTGCATGGAAATTTAAGAGAAGACACATTTACATAGTTTTTTTTTGACATTTTATGATTTACCAGGTGCTCATTTAATATTCACAAGACTGGGCAGGCATCATGAGTCCTTTCATAGATGTGTGGAAACTGAGGCTCAAAGAGGGTGTAAGGGTATGTTCCAAGGTCTCCCAGCTGTGAGGGGCAGAACAGAGACTCAAGGTGCAGCCTTTGGCCCTGGAGCTCTTCTCTTTCACTAGGGCAGGAGAGACCACTTTGCTTCTCAGTTGCACCAACGCAATGCTGCTTTCCCCTCCTTAACACCTGAGCTAGATGGGCTCTCTCCCTAGTAAGTATCCTACCCCATCTCCTTGCATGCCTCTGAACTGGGAGTTAGTGGTAGGTACAGTTCAGGGCTCTGGCTTCCATAGTGGAGAGAGAACAGGGCAGGAGCTCTGGACCAGGCAGAGAAGGTCCAGTGTGCTCAGTTGGTTTAGGGGGTCTACACTGGGCGATCTGATCACTCCCTCTCTAAGTAGAGAGACTACAGGGGACTATAGGGACTGCTTCAGTTCCTACCCATAAAACCTTTTTCTTTGTTCTCCACCTGCTTCCCCTAACAAGATCTAAGCATTCATGAACAGACAAGTCTGCACAGCTGCCATCTTCAGCCCCTTGGAGTTAGGAATTCCATATCTGGTTCTGTAGGTTAACCAGAGGGCTAATCTGGGAGCTTGACTCCATTGTCCACTTTGAGAAAAGGAACCTCATCCTGTTAGTCAGAGTGGTCTGCTCTGCAGAGGTCTAGAGATTTTGCAAGTCTCCCACGCCACAAGATACTCACTGTGGAGTATGTTTCACATGTTTTCATCTTCTTGTCACCAGCTGCCTAGAAACACAGCCTTCTGAAGGTAAGGTTATGAAATGAGTGAGGGTGGGGTAGAATAGA
Source organism: Pachyuromys duprasi (assembly GCA_028658305.1). Lineage (NCBI taxonomy): Eukaryota > Metazoa > Chordata > Mammalia > Rodentia > Muridae > Pachyuromys > Pachyuromys duprasi. The sequence goes on from CM053744.1 coordinate 87,611,273, forward strand.
GGGAAAGCTTGGCCATTTTCCTAGGGACAGAACACGGTAGACTTTCAAAAGGAGAAACTGAGTCTGGAATGGGATGCTTGGGCAAGATAAAGGATGGATGTTGGGTGAGATAGATTGTACTTGTTGGTGGCTAAGAGTAAGGACTTTGTTGTGGTCATAGTCTATACCATGGAAGCATTTGAGGCATCTGAAAGCTGGGAAGTTGGTTGTAGTAAATAATGGTATGTTGGGCTTTATAACATTTATTATTCTTTGTCCTATGATTATTGGGGCAGTATTATTTAACTCACTCTCCCCCGAAAAGTATGAGACAGATACCTGTTAGATTTTATAATTGTCTTATTTACCTTGGACCAGGCAGATAAATTTCTACTTATGTTATTTTAATAACCTCAGCCTCTATCTCTCAGCCCCCATCCAATACCATCCACCATAGCCATCTTTATCTGTGCGACCTTCTATCCATAATCTTATGAATACTTGCTTATATTTGCTGTTTCTTCCATTCACACCATCTTTGGAGTCCTTTCTCCCAGCCCATGAGGTTTCTTTCCATGTTAACCCACTGTGGCATACTTTTTTCTCCTCTCTTCCTGTCTGTCTGTTTCCCATGATTCTCCTGTCTTCTAAAGCTCTGGAACCTTAGCCATGCCAACCCCATTCTGTCCTGCGCAGGTATAGGCCATTTAACACCAATGAGGTATGTCTTAGGCAGGTTTATACAACAAGGACAGGTATATCTAGGGAGTAACCAGATCTTGAGGGCCAGAATCAGAACAACCTCCAACAGAAGTCCAGTTCTGGATGCACTTAACCCTGAGACTCAAGAAGACACATGCAACTCAGCAACGTGTCAGACCTTTCTCCAAGAGATGCCTACATAGCTGGAGAACCAGGCACTCCCTGTCTCTTTTAATTTCATTTCATTTTTGGGGCAGGGTTTCATGTGTTCTAGGCTATCCTCAAACTTGATATGTAGCTAAGAATGGCCTTACATTTCTGATCTGCCTGCCTCCAACTTCAGAATGTAAAGATTATAGGCATGTGCCATCTTGCTTTATTTATGTAGTGCTAGCTATTGAACTCACGGTCATGTGAGTATTAGCTCTATCAACTGAGCTATATTGCCATGGCTATTTCTCGAGAGGCCAAGGTAGACAGTATCATTTGAGAGCTGAGCTTCTAGTTAGTCAAGACTTCATGGCACCTGCAGTAATGAGAAGTGAGTTTAGGTATGAAGGCAAGGACTAGCAAAGGTATATGAAGTAGAAGTTAAATGAGCTTTGGACTTTGTACTAGACTTCCCTTTCCTATACATTCTCAAGCTATATAGAAGATGCGGATGTAATGGAGGAGATCCCAAGCCCATTTATGCCATCCCCATGTCCCACAGTATCTACATGAGTCTTGAAGGCATTGGCAATGGACATACAGCCAAGATGGTCCTTGATGTACCACAAATGGGCATCCCTGGTCTGAAGAGCTTTCAGAAAGTGGAGAGGAAGGCAAGCACATTTTTATTTTGTAAAGACTATAATCAAAAAAAAAGAGGGTAGAAAGCATTGGTGTCTGTCAAAAATTTTATTTTTGTCATTTCACACAGAATGATGTTAAAATAAATCCTCAGCAATATATATTTATATACTTATTTACTTGTGTCAATATTTACAAAAGACTGTGGAGCTCTATGAAGTCTATGTACACCCATGATAAGGTGAACAGGCAATGTTCATTGAGGCACATATGTACACATATATGTATAATCTATGTACATATATCAGACCCTACTGACACAGGAACTCTCAGCTGCAGAAGTCCTGGGTGGGGCAGTGTTGGTGGGGCTGAAAGCTTCCAGAATATGTCAGCAAGAATGATAACATCTATACATACTGTGCAATGCAGTTACAGCTGGTGTCTAAATTTTCATGAAGCAAACAAATAGTTAAAGGACTCCCAACTCCCATGAGTCCTCCCCACAAGTCCTGCTCCGCCTTCAGCTCTCATTGGTTCCCTGTCTCTTATCACCATGGAGACCTAAGTTCCCCTTCAGCATCATCCTTAGGAAGCTTTGCCATCAGCCTTGGAGTTCCTTTTCCTATTGATCCCGAAGAGGCTTATTTATCTTCCCCTAGTCTTTGAGTTTCCAGTGATTTTTAGAGACAGGACATGGGAGGGTAGCTGCAGAGTCGTTCATGAACAGCAGTGAAGCCTGCGGAAACCCTAATTAGTCTGTGCTGCATGAGCCCAAGTGAGCGGCCATTTCCACATTGTGTGTATAAATATACATAGACACGTATATATTTATACACATATATAATATATGTAATATATTCTCCAGAGACAGCCTATATAATAAGCACATAAGCATACAACAGCCCTCACTCATGAGCTTTTCAGCTCTGTGTGTAATGGAAACAGGAGAATCCTTCTTGCTTGCTGGCACCATTAATCCTGGCTGTTCCAAGATTCCCCTCAGTGGAGAGAGGGGTGCATGGATGCAGAAACCCAGGAAGAGGCCAATTTGGCTGGGGCATTGTTTGCTCAGCAGGCTGGAGCTCAATCATGGGACTTTCCAGCTTCCTAGAGCCCTTCAAATGAAGGAACCATCCAAGCACGACAACAAAGGGAAACTGGGTCGCTGGCTCCCACGTGAAGGAAGAACTGGGGCAAGCGCAGAGCATGTTCAAACTCTCAGGAGCAGAGGCTCACCCTTGCCAGGGCCATCCAGGCCTCTCCTCTTGCTTTTCTATTCCAGTTCTTAGCCTTGAGCTTGTGTGCTCCTTTCTAGCCTCACCTGGCAGGCCTATACTTCTCTGTCCTGTACCTCTTAAGTTCAGAAGTCAGTCACATTAGCAGCTAATAAGGAATTTGTCTGCTAGCAAAGCACGCCCCTGAATAGTCTTTCCCTAAGCTCCTCCTTTGCTTTCTCTGCAGCCTGAGTGTTTATGCAGTCAGACAAACAAGGCGGTGGTGTCTAGGGAGTCCTTTTCAAGGAGAAGCAGGGCTTGGAGGCCTCTCACAAGGACCCAGAGACACAGCATGGAGTCCTCTGGGTAGCTACCTAAGGTCCTGTCACCCAGCCACTTCCCTACTCCCCTTAATTATGTAGCTGAAGCAGCAGCTGTCCACATTATTACATAATCACACCTGCCCTATGCATCTGTCAGTAGGATGATGCAAGGACTTCTCAGCGGCACGCTCATCTGGAACATATCTGCCTATTTTAGGAGTGTAGAGGAGCACGGGAAGTTAGATTAGTTTCCATGCTGAGGCTCATGCAGGATGAGAAGCAGCCATATAGACAGGCTGTTTCTACTGCGGCACTTAGCAGCTGGTCATGCTAAGTCAAGGGTTAAAGGCTTCTGCTATTGGATGGCGGCTCACTTGACCGGATTGTCGAGATTCTGTGAATGTCGGGGACACAACAGCCACCGCTGTATCACCTCAATTGCTTCAGATACTAGTGAGGAATCCCTCCCACCCACTTCCAAGTAGAGTGCACACAGTCTAACGCAGGAGATGAGACTGAGAAAAGTGTTTTTTCCATGAGTTTAACACTGCCAGGCAAGATAGAAAGGAGGGCATGCTTAGGCTCCCACCCAGCAGTCTCCTGAACGGTATATACAGCTCATCCCCAAAGAGACAAGTGAATTTTAGTTGCTCTAGGCCCAGCCCTTTGCTCTTGCATTTAATCAGACTCAACTAGATGTGGTTTAGTTCCACAAATGGCCACAAAGTCCCCCTCCGCTTTGTTCATTCTTCAATGAGGATGTTTCAGAACTCATGAAATTCAAACCTAGGACTCTAACACTGACTAAGAGAAAGCTAACTAGACCAGCCCTGGGCGAAGTCTCTGAGCATTCCACTCCCACTAGAGTTACAGAGTTGGGCATAACTTTTGGAGTCTTTAGAGATGAGATTACAGCCAACCAAGGCAGGCAGAATAAAGGATAAGAAAGCACCTGGCCCTTGGACCATGCTTCCCTTTGATCCTTGAGGCAGGCAGCCACCTGGCAGGGAAGGGAAAGAAGGACCCTGAGCCTGTTCTTTTGTTTGGATAAATGCCTTCTAGACAGGTTCTTAAAACAACAACAACAACAACAACATAAAAAAGAGCAGAGCTGGAGAGGTGGAAAGAATATTAAAAAAAAGTCATGTTAAAATTCAAGTAAATGCAGCTTATTCCTTAAAATATCAAATTGATTCCATACTAGTGAAACCGAAGAAATTGGTCAATGCCTATTTGTGTAATTTTTGAAATAATGGCACACATATATACATATACTATACATATACACACAGGGATATGTATATATGGAAAACCTCCAATAACTCAGGACCAATGAACTAAAACCTTTATTGACAAGAATCATGCTGTCTCTCTATACTTTTTGTAGGAAGAGGCAAGTAACAGCAATGGCATCATCTGATAAGCCATGGTGTACCTCTCGGCCCACTTCCAGATCTACTTTGCAGCCAGCATCACTCAGCCTGTCTCTTTGGTCTGCTTCATCTCTGTTTTCATACATCAAGCACTGAGGTTTAAAAGGTTAACTCTGAGCCATGAAAGGCCTTCTGTCATCTTCTAATGCTCTACTCAACTACAGCAAGAGCTTTTACTAACCTATTTAAGAAACACTACTTTCTGATCACAAAGGCTCAACCACACATTCTTCTCATCAAAATAACTGGGATTGCAAAGCATCAGCGGCACTCTCCTCCCTGAGATTTCCCAAGGTTCAGCTATGCCAGGGTATGTGGAGCAACGTAGACTGAGAAGGAATGGGATGGACTCCTGGAGTTGCCAGCACTCTCTGATTCCAGTTTGAATGTTAATAGTTCACCTCACAGATGTTCTAAGAAAGGGGTCCCTTCCAAAACCCTGAGTGATATGGGAACTATCTGCACAGCTGCACCCTGTGGTGAGAGGTGGGGTTTATTTTACTAATGGTATTGTCTGACCACCCATACTCCTGTGCCTGCCCACCTCTAACCAAGGCCATAAGACTTGCTTTGCTCTGAAGCTCTGATGGAATCTTTTTGGTTGAACAAATCAGCCTATTGTAAGGGAGAGTCAGAGGGCAACTCCCAAATCTGCCCAAGTAAAGGATCCCAGGTTTACACCTCAGGGCTACATTTCCTTATATTCATCTCCCTGGAGAGGGCTGCAAGAGAATCAAGTAATGGCTTTTAGTGCATGGAAAGGATCTTCTGTAATGGCTCAGGATGCTTTATTCTTGTCTATCAGTAAGCGCTCTCCATTACACCTGACAGACAGACGCAAAGTCAAGAAGATGGGCTGGCATGAGGGTGCTCAAATGCTTAGAAATTTCCAGGATGCTGCTAAAAAATTGGTAGGAAGGTGAGGCAGTTGGGAGAGGGGTACAGAGACACACATAACAGAGAGGTGTACAGAAAAAAGGGACAGAATAACAAAAGAATGCCTTCTTGTAGGCCTTTCTTGGGTGAACACTGCACCTTTGTGTGTTTGTTCATTCCAGAAGGAGGTCAGACCTCAGAAGACAGGAATCATTCATGCAATCATGTGGGAAGAACTACAAAAACTGTGAACAGATGTCCAGAGGTCAAGGGCATTATATGATGATCTATGTACTATCTATCACTTTTCAGTCCTGAGAGCAAGATTTTTGAAAGAGCTATTGCTAAAGAAAACAGTCACTATTGCTTTTATTGCACATTTCCTCTTTAAGAACATTAGACACAAACTATGAGAGATGGAGCTGAGTTCTGGGTGTAAGGGAGGCAGAAAGAAGAGCAAAATAGACTAGGCCAGTTGAGGAGCTTGTAAGGGATCCCTTACCCTTTCTTCCCTGCTTTCTGCTCTGTGTGCGTGTGCATGTGCATGTGCGTGCATGTGTGTGTGCACATGCATGTGAATATGCATGTGTGTGTGTGTGTGTGTGTGGTGGTCTCAACAGGGGACAAATCTGAGGGTAGAGATGATGGTCACAATAACTACCAAGACAGCTCCCAGTCATGCTGGTTGACTTGGGTAGCCAGTGATGTTAATGAGTTTGAACCTGGACAATGCCACTTTATCAAGGCAAAAGGAACCTTTCTTGTGCAACCTGGAGTATCCTTCTTATCAGAGCCATCCCATCCCTTACATGCAGATTGTTATAACAGGGGAAGGGGGTTCACTGGAGAGCTCTAGGGTCATCCTCATTCTAGGTTAACAAGTCAGAACACTGCACTCTCCTTATGCCCTTCACATGCTGTTTGGACTTCTTATAGTTTTCTCTGGGGAAAAAATTCCATGACTGTGGCTGGCACTGAATTTCCTGCCCAAGGATCTTCAGAAGTGCTGACTTTTCTCACCAAGACTTGACTCTAATACATCACTGAAGTCCCAGAAAGGTAGAGAGCCTTAACTGAATTAAAATCGGGTTCCTGAATTAAATTTAATTAATCAATGAAAACTTTCCTCCTGATAAATTTGCTCAGAAAGTCAACAGCTCTTTTGCTCTCTCTTCCTGACAACTTCTCTACCTTTCCTGGACTCCTTCCTTTCCAACCTCCCAGAAACTCCAACTTTTTAAAAACTCTGAGGCCACAGACGCATCTCATGAGCCTGGGGTGGAAATTGATACCTGACTTTGGAAACACAAGCTCCAGTGTGTTAAACGTACAAGTTTTGGACCATATGCCCATTCTCTCTGTTCTTGTTGCCTCCTCTATAGAGGCCTGAAGGGAGGGTTAAAATGCCAGGACTATAGGTCTAGAGCCCATGAAACTTGTCCAAGGCTGGATGCAACTTCTAACTTTCATTTTGCGTAATGCCTTTGCCAAAATGGGCTCTGGCCCCAGCTGGTCCTTTAGCAGGAAGAAGAAGCCCCCAGGGCTCTATGATGGTGGAGAGGGGATCTTACAAAGTATTTAAATCTAGGGTTAGAATACAAGCTAAAAATAAGGCCCTCTAAAAATTAACTGCTCCTCTAGCCCTAGGTTCAAGTCCTTCATCACATTTCACTTCAGCTAAATTTGCTTGCAATCTTGTCAAGGCACAACAAGTTAATGGGAGGCCAGGCTTTCCTGGAAGCCCTAGTTGGTAAGTAGAGGGGAATGTGCCTAGACTGAACACTCACAGAGGCAGAATCAAGAGTTGACTTTAATGGATTCGTGCCCAAGAGTGAGTGAAATGCCACGAGCAAGGACGGGTGGCTCATTTTAAGAGCTAAGTCTATACAGAGAATCAATTTTCGGAGCTGGCTCCAGACAAAAAGTGCTTTAAAAGGGGGTGGTAATAAGATCTTTTGGCTCAAAGAAGATTGGGGCATTTCAACCTGGTCCAGAATCCAGAATCCTCTAGTTTTTTGAGCCATCAGTGTTTCAAGAGAATAGGGATAAGTCTGGAGATCCGGATACTTGGAGGGAAGTTTGGGTCACTGGTGTGAATTTTATCTGAAAGAAAAGGGTAGGAAAGAAGCCCATATTAGGTTTCTACCCCTCCAGGTCATTTCACACATTCTGAGGGCCATTTGGAAGAAGCTGAAAGGTCCAAGAGATTCCAAACCTTGATGTGGCGGCACATCTTTTTGCCTGAAACCTCAGGAGTTATGTCGCAGGAATGAGGCTGGATGTCAAAGATGAGGTTCCTTAGAGAATACTGAGGGATATTGATATGGGCAAGGAAAAGCAATAAAACCGTATCCCTTGCCTTTGTCCATCAATTTTTAGATATGGAAGCAGAGGCATGATTAGGGATGATTCAGTGTCTACATTTTGTGTGTATTCTTAGGCATGGGTGCTGATTGTTTTGTGTACACCTAGTAAAACTCTGTGCTCTGTGTATGTAAGCTGAACTTGTGTGCAGAAACAATGGCAAAGCATCATTTATTGGTTTTGCATCTATATCCATTTCCTCCCAGTTGGATTTGTATATTTTGCATCTGAGTTGAAGGCTGTGTACATGGCATAAACACATCTCTTGAGGATATTCTATGTTGGTATGCACAATGTTTGTTTGGACAGCATATACATGTTTTCTCTATCTTTTATGTGGCTGCCTTTTGTATTATTTTGGCTTGTGAGTATTTTGCATGTATGCTTCATATTTTGTATTTGTACGTGACAATGATGTATGATTTGTTTTATAATGCATGCTCATGCATGAGTGTGGGCATTTCATGGTTCCCAGGCCAAAGATTTCGTGAACAGATAATTTCCTCTGGCCTAGGCCTTATGTTTGTTTTGCTTCAACCTTCTACCCTCCAAAGTATGTCCCTCCCACCCCATGTCATGAAATTCAGCACCACCTCCCACAAAGGAGAAGAGAAGCAAAGAGGCTTTGTGCCTGGCATGGATGCCCTGCAGTCACCTGGGGATATTGGTGACCAGGAACTAATGAGCACCCTGGGCTAGCACCCTGAGCTGGTGCCCCCTCCCCTAAGACAATTATAGGTAGCAACTAGTGAACAGTGAGGCTTAGGCTGGAATCAACACTGAACAGACTGACTATGATTCAATGTTTGGGGAATTTAAGCCACTGTGTCAAAAGGTAAAGAAACCCAGCATGAGGAGGCAAAAGCTGTCCCCCACAACTCTTCTTAGGGCCAAAACATTCCCTGCTTTGAGGCTGTACAGTGCTCATTCATTCTTTACCTGTTCTTGGGGTGAGGGTAATTCTTTGCTCATCCTTTGGCTCTTTTTAAAAAGGGCAGCTCTTATTACCAGTCTGCTAGGGAGAGAGTCTGAGGTTAGTAATCAAAATGATGCTTTGGGCCATTTAGGGAATCCATCCCTTGGCTCTGGAATTTGGAAATTCCCACCAATAGGAGGCTTCCTTTAAGTCCAGATCAGCAGAATCTGGTCCCAGGGAGTTTTACTCCCTGGTTTCAAATCAGAGGATCCATCCTATGAGCCAGTTGAAAATAATGTACGCAGAGCCAAATGGGGAGAGGATAATAATGGAGACAATTAATGGGATGGGTGGTAGGGAGGACGCCTGGGCAGGCCTGGCCCAGGAGAGCTGGAGCTGTAAGGGCTTAGGACCCTTGTGCATTCAGTAAGACAAGCTTCAGTCTTGGGAAACTGAAGCCGCAGCACATGGAGGGCAGAGAGACAATTCTAATGTCTAGGAATCCATGAACACTGGAGTGTGTCTGAGGCAATGACAGCAAACCCAGGCCCAGTGGGTTTACCATACCCATTGGGCTTCTTATACAACCAACCCACCAAGCAACGGGTTTGCTCCTGAATCTGAACTCCAGAGAATGAATATATATGTCTGTGTTTAATGTACATATACACACACTTGTGTATGTACATATATTTTAGTGCACAGTCTAACACATGCATAAATTGCCCTGTGTCAAAATATTGCATAAGCGTATACAGTGTTCAAATGCAATTTTTTTCTATAGAGGAGAGAGAGAGAGAGAGAGAGAGAGAGAGAGAGAGAGAGAGAGAGAGAGAGACAGAGAGAGACAGAGAGAGACAGAGAGAGACAGAGAGAGACAGAGAGAGACAGAGACAGAGAGCTGATATATATTTATATACATTGAACCTACAGACCTGCCTGTCCTCAGGACCAATTCTCTGGTAAGCTGTGCAGTCATGCCCATGACTAGATTAATTCCTAAGGTCCAGTCATGTGAGTGTTTAGACTCTGACTTTTCTGTTCATTCTCCTGGTCTGACAGGCTCTGTGCTCCCATTGAACGACAGAGAAGGTGGGCTGTGCGGGCCAGCCAGAACTTTTGGTTCCCCATTCCGAATAGTCTATTTGTTTTGCCCTGATGGAGGACTCTTGCCTTCTGGTGGGAAAAAAAAAACCTAGTTCAATACCATCCCAAGGCTATTAATACTCTAAGTAGGAATACTGTATAGGCTACTAGGAAAGCTAGGTTTATCTCCTGTGTTTTAAATATTGAGATTCATGCAGTGAACACCCATGCAGCTCTATTGCATGACTGATATACTCCACTGCAGTGTCAGTGGAGCCTGGCCACACCACCAGGAAAGCAGATGTCTACACACTCCATAGTAAAAGAAGGAATCAAACATGTTCTGTGACCCCGAAGCTGGCAAAATGGTATCTGAAGCCGAGAAGTCCCTGAATTAAGTAGCTTCTCCCCTTAAGCCTAAGGGAACAAATGTGAAAGTTGGCAACTCATGTTTGCTCATATTAACTTTCCCTCCCCCACCCCCTTTGGGCTTCCCTCACATTGACACTGCAGAGAAAAAGCAGAATGCAGCATTTTCCCGTTACGAAACATAAGCCTCCGGAGCATCAAGTTGGCAACTGCAATCACAAACCCCAGCCTGTGACACAAAGTAATTCCAACACACAGGACTGCATGTCCTTTTCAGTGCAAAAATGGGAATGACCTTTGGGAGTCACCAGAACTTTCAAACTAAGCCATGATGGGGTTCATCTGTGCAGGAGCGGGTAGGCTGAGGGGTGGTGGTGGGTGGGGCAGGGACTATGCACCTCTCAGGTGTATTTGCAGTTAGGAAGGAAGGATGGTGTTGATATGACAGATTGTGTGTGGGCTATGAGGTGGCCACCTTGTGCCTTTCTGAGATGCTAGCTCCATGGGTGACTCTGGTCTTTGGAAATCTGTAAGTTGGTGATGAAGATTTCATGAAAGCCATGATAAATATTCTGTGTTCTAAATCAAAAATCAAAAGATCAAAAGTCACTTGCACGACTATTGCTTTCCATGCAGAACCAGATGCACACTGTAGAACACTGACTACAATGCAGGCTATTATGCAACATCTGCATTAGTCCTGTTGAGCTGGGAGTACATTAATAGGTCTCAATCAGACGTCAGTTAACATTTTGGTAATATTCACATAGTTTGTGTTAGCCAAGGTACAGTTGGCTGTTTTTAAGTTCTCCTCCCTAAAGTCCTCGTTACTGTTGTTTACTCCCTCCTGGATCTCCATGTAATCAGACTTACTTATGGTAGAGGCACTTCTGCTTTTCTTTAGGTCAGGGGAGGACGGGAGCTTTGGACAGCTTGTCACTTGTAAGTACTGGGCCTGCTCCTCTCCCTCTGTCTCCCGATGGTAGAAGTAGTTGAAATTGGACACTATGACAGGGACTGGTAAGGCAATGGTTAACACACCTGCAATTGCACACAGAGAACCCACTATCTTTCCCCCAATGGTAGTTGGAACCATGTCTCCATAGCCTACAGTTGTCATGGAGACGACTGCCCACCAGAAAGCATCCGGGATGCTGGGGAACTGGGACTCTCGCTCATCAGCTTCTGCAAAATAGACAGCACTGGAGAAGAGGATGACCCCAATGAACAGGAAGAATATCAGAAGACCCAATTCCCTCATGCTGGCCTTGAGGGTCTGACCTAGGATCTGCAGACCTTTGGAATGTCTGGACAGCTTGAAAATCCTAAAGACTCTTACCAACCGGATGACACGGAGAATGGCCAGTGACATGGCCTGCTGGCCTTGCTGGGCGTCCTCTGGCTTCTCAGCTAACTCTGTCCCCAGGGTGATAAAGTAAGGGATGATAGCCACAATATCAATGATGTTCATGATGTTGGTGAAGAAGCCAGCTTTGCTGGGGCAGGCAAAGAATCTCACCAGGAACTCAAAAGAGAACCAGATGATGCAGAGAGTCTCTACGATGAAGAAAGGGTCAGTGAAGGAGGTGGACTGCTGGTACCCGATGGTGCTGTTGGAGTAGGTGTGGAAGGTCACCCCACCACCATGCATGTCCTCATTCTCATCCCGGAAGATGGGCAAGGTTTCCAGACAGAAGCTGACGATCGAGATCAGAATGACCATGACAGACACAATCGCTATAATCCTGGCAGGCCCCGAGCTCTCAGGGTATTCAAAGAGAAGCCACACCTGTCTCTGAAACTCATTTTCGGGCAGAGGACGCTCTTCTTCCTTGATGTAGCCTTCATCCTCCCGAAACATCTCCATTGCTTCTTCTCCTAGCTCATAAAACCGGATTTCTTCTGAAAATATATCTAAGGGCACATTCACGGGTCTCCTCAACCTGCCCCCAGACTGGTAGTAGTACAAAATGGCATCAAAGCTAGGGCGGTTGCGATCAAAAAAGTACTCATTTCGGAGGGGATCGAAGTACCTCATCCGTTTCTTGGGGTCCCCTAAGAGGGTCTCTGGGAACTGGGCTAAGGTCTTTAGCTGAGTCTCAAACCGAAGGCCTGAGATGTTGATCACCACCCTCTCACAGCACTCGTGGTCTGCCTCTGGGTCATAGGTGTCCTGTGGGTGCCCAGGGAGGGCAGCAGCCTCATCCACTGGGTCTCCGGTAGCCACTGTCATAATTGGAGCTGAGCAGCGTGTTTTACTCTATGCCTTCCAGCTGCCTGCAGCAGGGAGCTCAGGGTGCTGGTAACTGGGGCCGGGAAAACACAGAAGCATCAGTCTGTGCTCCTGCAGGAGAGCCCCAGAGTGCTCTGAGAGTTGGAGACACAGCCTTGCTTAGCTGAAAGAGAGGTAGGTAAGGACATGAGACTGCACCAGTCATTGGCAACCTGACATGAGCTGTACTCAATGTCCCCCATCTCTCTCCGCCAAGAGTTCAGGAACATGACTGTACCATCACTCGCTGCCACTCCTATTTTCACCTTGTCACTTGTCTAGGGGTCAGAAGGGCTCGGGGAACAATCTTTCAAGAAAGCTATAGAATGGCCTGTGCTGGGGGCAGGTGGCTGATACAGGCTCCAGTGGACCACACATCCTGGGAGGAGGAGAGAACAGAGCCCTCTGCCAGGCACTGTGCTAGTGTTTTGGCAATACCTGCCCACAGGAGGTACTCATGGTGGGGTGTTTGGGGCCTGATTCTTCGTCACTGATACCACCCCCAGTGACTCTATATGGCCGTTATTAAGTGATTGATTGGTTTACCTGGCCTGGCAGGAGCCTGAGGTTCTCTTCCTTGACGAGCAGATCAGATGCCACGGGAATCCTAGATACACAAACAGGCAGCTCAACTCCCTGTCACATCTCACTTGAGCTGGAAATAATGGTGAGTCATTCTGAGCAGGACAGGCTCCAGGTCCTGGAGGTGTGCGCTGGGACTGGACAGGGCTCAAGGGACTGTGCGCTGCTCGACCAGGGGTATGCACGACTTGGGAATGGCGGAACTCGGGTGTGGAGTCTTCGGAAGGAAGGAGGTAAGATGCACAGTTCAGCAAAAGCCAGAGTCCTCCTGGTTGTCCTCAGGAAGCGTGACGTTGCCTGGAAAACACAGCAGCAAGGTGGAACCAGGGCATTCAGGCAGCTGGGACCAAGACTTGGAAAGGCTGTGACAGATCCTCTCACAGCAAGTGGCAAACCGCCCCCCCGCCCCCCCTGCCTACTTTCCGGGATGCTAGTCACTGAGAACCACCCTGTAGCTTCCTAGCCTCTCCTGGGTAAGCCTTCCCTCCCATCAGCTTGAAACACTTTCTCCCTAGTCCTCAGCTGCCACCGCTAGCCGAGCGAGCGACCCAGCTTTCCCCATCCCTGGGTCAGAACACGTATCTCCCAAGGGGAGGGTTTTCCTCTCTGACCTTAGCCACGTCCCGGGAAGAAGCAATCCTTCCTACTCAATACACACTCCTTCCCAGTTAGAGGGGCCTGCAAGCAGCAAGATCTCCTCTATAGAATGCTGGGTAGCTGGGGTCGCTGAACTTACTCTCCCTCCAGGATCCCTGGGCCTCAGGTCTTGTTGTGGGTTGGGCGGCATTTGAGCTGGGCAGGACCACTGTTTTCTTCCCCCGAGAAAAATCCCTCACATCTCGGCAGGGAAGCCCAGAACAAACGCTCAAGCCGCTTGACTGCTAGGCGGATTGGCTTCACGGAGAGGGGGAGCGTAGAGGAAGGTGGCTTCCGGGGCTGGCCCCCCCGCCGACCCAATCCCGCGGGCCCCGGGCCTGGGGAGGGGTCTGGGCCCTCTCCCATCGCCCGGGGCTCCAGCCGGGATTCCTCCGGGCGCGCTCCCGCAGGAATCCGCGCGGCTGACCCGAGTCTGCAGCGCCGGCCGGCTTGAGTGTGCCACCTTAACCCTTTCCTGCGCAGTGCGGTGGGCTCCCGCTGCGGGCTCGAGGACAGCCTAGCAGGTGCCTGCGAGGTCCAGCCGAGGGACCACTGAGGCTCCGTCTCCGCCTGAAAAGAGAGGAGCCTGAACTCTGAGGGTGCAGGGCAGGCTTCGCCAGGCAGCTGCCCCAGATCTAGCTTCCTTTTAGGCAAGGCGGGGGGCGGGTGGTACACGGCAGCCCACTACCCCTGCCAAGTGGGAAAACAGCGGCTGCAGAGAAGCCTATTTTACTTCGCTGCCAAGAGGCAAATGCAACCAGGAGGACCCAAGTGACTCGGGTCCTACCCACCCACTATTTACCAGACACAGCTATGCAGTCAGTCAGCTGCACTTCCCATCACCCGCCAGCTCCAATCTGCGCCCTCCGCCCTATGTCACGCACAGACTACAGGGTCCCCAAGCCCATCTTACGCACTCTTCTGCAGGGGCAAGTCTCCCTCTTAAGTCCTCCTCCCTCCACCCCCACCCCCGGCAGCCGGCGCGGGTCCATGACCCTCCAGGCCGACCCCAGGGGTCGGCACCAGCTCGCCCGCCCAGACTACAGTGGTGCCAGGCAGCCCCTCTGGGCGCTGCAGCCGGGCAGGGATGGCAGCACTCGTGACCGAATGCGGACACTGATTTACCCTCGCGGGTGGGTCCCTGAGCCTCCATGTTCCTGGGTGACCGCCAGCGCCGGCAGAACCCGGGCAGCGGGCAGTGGCGGTGGCGGCGGCGGGGTGCGGGCGGCCAGCCGGGAGCCGACTCTGCAGTCCCGCGGGCGGCGCGTACGGAGCGCCCGGCCGCCGCCCGCAGCCGCACCGCGCCGCACCGCGCCACGCAGCGCCGCACCTGGCCCCGCAGCGAACTCGGAATTAAAGGGGCCGGCTGGGGCCAGAATTAGTGAGGTGTGTCACTCGCCACCGCCACTGAGCTGGCCACCCGGTTAGACCCTCCCCCCCGTGCCTCCGGACCCCCACCACAAAGGAAACATTTGACAGAACCTTGATTACCAACCAAACTCGGTGCAGAGCTCAGCGGGGTGCTGCCTCGGGCCGGGAGAGGTAGAGAGGGCAGAAGTTGAGGAGCGCTCCAGAGAGGTTCTTGCCAACATAATGAAGTAGGCAAGATGAACCGATCAATACCAACTATCCCAGGCCCGAGACGGGATCCAGCCCCGCGGGAGATGTGTTGCTATTATTACGATGCTGCCAGACAGATCTGCTGGCAGACCCCTGGCCCCCCTCTGACATTCTGCTCCTCCATTCTCTCCTGCTGCCCTGTGCCCCACCTCGCTCTTACCTAGCACAGATTTGGCTTCTCAGCGCAATGCAGCAGGTGAGGGCCTGGCTGCAGGGTGTCAGAAATTCAGTGCTGTCTTTGCCCCCTCAGGGTGAGGGTTAGGGGGGGCATCAGGAACAGCAGAAGTTCAGGGCCCAGCCTTTCTGACTTCCTTTTTCTAGGGTTCTGGACAGAGAAGGCTCGGGGGTGGGGGTGGGAGGTGTCACACAGTTGCCCTTGGGAGAGCAGGCTCTTCATGAATGAACACTTTCACAGATCTTGACACTAGCTGGCCCATGTTGTAATCTAAACACGGGTGTGTGTGTTGGGGGGTGGGGTCAGCTCACCATACCCTGGGATGGGTAGAGTAGGATACCTTTTGCCTCGGAAAGAATTTGCCTTGGAAGTCCTTGGCTTTGTTGCAGATGCGAGTGTTTTAGGGATCCAGGTTGGCTTGCAAGCCTTGCAAAAGTCCAAACCTTCACTAGTTCAGTTCTGCAGACCCCTGTCAGAACCGCCTGTGTAGATGCTCCACATAAGGACTTACTGTGATGGGCCATGGAGTTGTGGTGTGGGAAAGACTCTTCCTGACCCCTCTCTGCTAAGACCCTTCTCTATGCAAGTATGAGAGGCTCTGAAAATTGCTTTCCTTGCAAGGGAAGGTTCTCCCTGCAAGGGGAGGCATGTGGCCATTCTCCAGTGGTGGTCTGCAGGGTGGGGTTTAAGACTGGGACTCTCCCTAGAGCTGCAGGGAGTGCCCAGAGAAGGTCGTGGCTTGGGTGGACTCAGAGGGCAATTGATGATTGGTAAGACCATACTAGTTTGGCTTCTGGCTCTTGGAAGGCTGTCAATGCAGGGTCCAGAGTCTGGCCTGGGTGTTTTGCCTGCCTAGCTCAAACTTCAGTCTCTCCCAGTTATTGGACTAGTAAGTCTACTACAAAAGAGGAAGCCTGTAGGTGGTAAATTGCACACGAAGAGTTTAGCATCTAAAAATCACCCAATAAACAATGGTTTCTAACATTCTGTCTGCTGTCCTCAGATCTTTTCAGTTTGTGTTTCTCCTTGTACCTAACTGCTTGTCCTTGCTTCTTATTCTTCCTGCTTCTTACAGTCTCATCTCTTCAGCAAAACCATACTACAATGCTCCGCTGGATGATTCCCACGAGAGTCTCTGTTTCTCCTATTTGTCATGCTTATGTCCACTAAAGAGTGTGTACATGTCTTCCTTGCTTTGTTTGTGGAACAAAAGGTGTGGCTAGCAAAAAAAGAAACCCTTGTGGGATAATTAATAATCATCTTAATTGGTGGCTTGTGCTTGCCATGTGTCAGATGCTGCGCTAAGCACCTGTGACCCAACACAACCTTCAGTCCTCACAGTCTTGTGACTGGCCTGTCAGTACCAGTCATGGGAAAGGCAACAAAAGCAGAGAGAGCCTTTGTCCTGCGCAAGGACACTCACGATGTGGTGGCACTACATCGTGAGTCAGGTCTTAGCGACTCCGTGGGTCTTGGGATCCCAATTTCCTACTGTGTGTGTGATATAAGTACCTCTGAATTTCATTTCCCTTTGGGATTTTCCTGTGGTACCTGCTATTGTCTCCTCACTTGGCATAGCACCTTTCCTCTTCCCTTTAAAATCTTACCTAAGTGTGAATGGCAATGGAAAAAAATAATTAATGAAGGAAAAGAAGAAGAAAAGGCTATGATAACAGTTCCTGCCCTGAAAGGTCCCTTTCTGGATACTTTGGACAGCATCAGGGCTGGGAATGAAATAGTAAGAAAGAGAACATGGGTCCATTTCCCAGCATAGACAATTGTTAGCTGTGAGAACTATTATCAAACTGTGTGAACAATTATCAAAAATCTTTGAGCTTTAATCTCTTAGTCTATCAAACAGGGAAGCAAAGCTCCTTTACTGTCATGGGAAGGGCTAAGCTATAAGGAACAGGCAGCTAACTAGTTTCACTGGTAAGTTAACCCAGAAGGGTTTTGATCATCAAGTTCTTTTTCCAAGTCTCCAGTTCTTAGTTTTGGTTCTAAGAGAAAAGCCAGAGTGTCCTTTGCTCCTTTTCCTGAATCCAGCCTTCCCAGCTCCAGCTGTAACTCAGTTTACTCAGCCGGGTGATTTCAGGGTGAAACTGGAGGATAAACCACTTGGAACAGAGCCTGCCCCGTGCCTACACACATGTAACACAGACATTGACAGTGTTACCGTCCTCTACGGGAAATGGGAGATGACAGGCTATGGCAGATACGTTGAGGGTTCTCAGACCACCTATGTGGGATGCCTGCGAGCATGATGGCCCAGAAAAATCCACTCACTGTCCCCTGGTTTTTCTGACTCAAAGCTCTCTCTGATGTTTGCAGAGAGAAGGTCCCTTAGGTCACGCCACACAGACGCTCCTTGATAGTTCTCAGCCAGGATGGTGCTCCAGCTGCTCACATCTGTAAGGGCTCCAAGTGATGGGAATTTGGACAGGATAAAGTATGGAACACAGGTTGCCTGACTGTTCTATGGGCTCCAAGCAACCACGCCACACTCATGACAAGCTTCCCGGGATCTCTGCCTTCTGCCTAGGACTTGTGTGAACTTCCCTTCCCAGGCTTACCTCTCTGTCATGTTCCCTGTGTTGCGAGACACTGCCATTTCCCCAGCTGTCCAATCTGGGTGTCTGGGAGTCACAATAAGATTTACACTTCCTCTTCCATGAGGACATCCTCTACTTCCAGCCAGTCACATGGCCTTGACATTCCTGCATGCTCTCCACAACTCCTTCCTGTCTGGCCTGATTCAGCTGCCAGTGGGCAGGGTCACATCTCCCTAAACCCGCTTTGCTCCTCCGCCTTCATACTGGGGCCCCTCTGCCATGCTCTCTTTAAAGTGGCTGTAGTCACCTTTCTCGTGTGTAACTCCGCTTTGACTCCCTATTGCTGTGATCAACCAACATTTTCTAAAAGGCAAACAAGGACTTCTGTCTTCCATGATCCTCACCTTAGAAGTCTCTACAGGCATCTTACTAGACTGGCGTGAAGGTCTAAGCAACTTAATGTAGATGCTTAAGGCTAAGATCTGAAATGAGACGGGCTTGGAGTCTGCTCCTTCCTACCTCTGCTGCTCGCCACACATGTGGAAAAGCATTTCAGCGATGGAATATGGGAGCTTCTGGAATATGCAAGTCTTCCTGCATTAGCTTTAGCAGCCCCTCAGCCAGACCCTAAGCCCATCTTTGCCACCCAGGGACTTCTAAAACTCAGTTCATGCTGTGCTTTTCAGGAGACCTTTCTGGCCTTCTCTCTCATTCTCCATCCACTGACTCTATGCCTTGGATATGAACCTGTTATATCAGGTTTTGAGATGCCCCATTTACTTTCCTTACTATCTTCTACTAGGCAGGTGAGGCTGTATCTCTTCATTATATCCTGGTGTCCTGTCTAGCCTGACTAAGAGTGGCTTCCCTGGCATCCACTGTGGTATCCTGGTATGTAGCAGATGGATGAACTCTGTGGCACATCCTGGCTTCATCATCTTCTCTTGTCTTGCACCATCCCGGCCATTCTCTGAGACCACTCTAGCTTCTGAGTGTCTGTAGCCACACCAATGTCCCTAGATGGAAACGCCTTGACTCAAGTGTGGTCCAATTGGCTCAGAGGTGGGCACACCTCCATGAGTGCAACCTGGCACACACTGGCCCTTAGAATCCAGGTTCCACTCTGGCTGATCTGCGCTGGCTGCCCGACTCTGACTCCTGGTCTTTCTCTTTTCCCCTTTGATGATGGAGAAGGAGCACAGAACAGGCACAAGAGAAGTCACTTAAAATTACGTGATGACCCTGTTAGATCAAATTCTAATACTCCCTAGGTAATCACGAAGTATGAGGCATGGTCAAAGTTATTTTTTCCTCTTTTGTTCTCACTTTACTCATTTGTAAAATGTTGAAAGTTGGACGAATATATGACCTCCTTTTGTTCTAAGACAAATGCATTGGCTTTATTTATCTAGGGAATTGGAGCCTCAAGTAAACAACGGGTATAATACCTTCTCTTCTAGCATCCTAGGTTCTACTGTACCTTATACTGAGAGATACTGAGGCTCAGAGAGGTCAAGGTCACTTGGTCATAGTAAATGACAGAGTAGGACTTGAGCTCAAGCCTCTCTGTACTCCAGGACAACAATTTCCATCACAGCTCTCTCTGGAGATGCCAGATCACTTCAGAAACAAGGACTGCAAGAATTCCTAACAGTGCCAACCAGATGCTTGGCGCAACATAATGATGTTCTCTGAGTCCAAGCAGGGCTGTCACCAGCAGAACACAGAGAGTCTGCAGTGCTGAGGCATCATGGGAGACGGTGGGGTCACACCACCCACTGGGTAGACAGGAGACACCCAATGGAATACTCTATGTCAGAGCAGGAGCCTGGCTGCTATTTCAAACTTGATGCTTGCTAGGTGTGAGGACTGAGTACAGAAGTATCAGATAAGGGGAGGAAACCGTGGAGAGAGAGAGAGAGAGAGAGAGAGAGAGAGAGAGAGAGAGAGAGAGAGAGGGAGAGAGAGAGAGAGAGATTGTTCAGGGAGCTCAGATCAGGGGCCCAGAGAGACTCAGCCTCTCTGACCCAGTCTTTGAAGCAGGGAGTGGGAAAGTTAGAGGATCAAAGAGGTGGCTGAGCTCTCCTGGTGTTGGACAGCAGAGATGCAACTGAAAAGTGAAGAGAAGATGATGTGAGAGAGGAAGAGGGTATGGAGGTACAATGATCAGGTAGTAAGAGAGGCAGGGGTGGGAAGACAGCTGGTAGAGACCCTGTGGTTTTTCTTCTCCTGAACACTTCCAACCAGGAGACTTGGACTGCCTCCTGGGCTCCTGATATTCCAGGGTCATCCTACAGCGCCACCCAGTGTCCATGTAGAGAACGTGCAGGACAGTGCTAAGACAGCAGCAACTGGGTAGGCAGAAGAGGAAAAGGCCCAGATAATATACGGGGTGGGGGGAACTCAAATATTTTCTTGAATTGGGGATATGGTGTAAGAGTCCCCAAGAGTCTCTGAACATAGTCAGGATCAAGTTTTTTAAATTAAGTTTTAATTTTTATATTAATTGCAGTTTATTTACTTTGTATCCCAGCCTTAGCCCTCTCCCTTATTCCCTCCCAATCCCACCCTCCCTCCCTCATCTCCTCCCTGCCCCTCTCTAAGTCCACAGATAGGGAGGTCCTCCTCCCCTTTCATCTGACCCTAGCAAGGCTGCTCCTCCCTCAGGGGCAGGGGGAGGTCAAAGAGGCAGCCACTGAGTTCATGTCAGAGACAGTCCCTCTTCTCCTTATTAGGGAACCCACTTGGAGACTGAGCTGCCATGGGCTACATCCGAGCAGGGGTTCTAGGTTATATCCATGCATGGTCCTAGGTTGCAGAATCAGTCTCAGAAAAGACACCTGTGCCCAGATATATTTGGTTCTTGTAGAGCTCCTATCCTCTCCAGGTCATACTAACTCCCCCTTCTTTCATAGGATTCCCCGCACTCTGCCCAAGGTTTGGTTATGAGTTACAGCATCTGCTTGGATACACTGCTAGGTAGAGTCTTTCAGAGGCCCTCTGTGGTAGGCTCCTGTCCTGTTACTTGTTTTCTCCTACTTCCAATGTCCATCTCATTTGTCTTTCTAAGTGAGGATTTATCATCTTACCCCGGGTCCTCTTTCTTGTTTAGCTTCTTTAGGTGTACAGATTTTAGTATGTTTATCCTATCTTATAGGTCTAGTATTCACTCATAAATGAGTATATACCATGTGTGTCTTTCTGCTTCTGGGTTACCTCACTCAGGATGATCTTCTCTAGGTCCCACCATTTGCCTGCAAATTTCATGATTTCCTTGTGTTTAATGGCTGAGTAGTATTCCATTGTGTAAAAGTACCACAATTTCTGTATCCATTCCTCCATTGAGGGACACCTGGGTTGTTTCCAGGTTCTGGCTATTACGAATAAAGCTGCTATGAACATGGTTGAACAAATGCCCTTGTATACTTGAGCATAGTTTGGATATATGCCTAAGAGTGGTATAGCTGGATCTTGAGGAATCACTATTCCTAATTGTCTGAGATAATACCAGATTGATTTCCACAGTGGTTGTACAAGTTTACATTCCCACCAGCAGTGGAGGACAGTTCCCCTTTTTCCACATCCTCTCCAGCATGTGTTGTCACTTGAGTTTTTGATCTTAGACATTCTGATGGGTGTAAGGTGAAATCTCAGGGTTGTTTTGATTTGCATCTCCCTGATGGCTAAGGACGTTGAGCATTTCTTTAAGTGTTTCTTTGCCACAGAATCAAGTGTTTAAGGGCTGTTCCTACTCTGAAAGGTTCTCTCCCTTCTCTGAACTCGAGCTCACAGATTTGCAAATCTCCTCAAATTTGCTGTTGGGTGTACAGATAAAGATCTGAGAACATTCCTGACAGCTGGTCCTTCCCTGGTGCATCCGGGAACAAGTCACACTCACTGCTCTTGGGTCAGCACACTGGGATGGAAATGAGAGGGCGGAGCCACTTCACTGGAGACCTGAGAATCACTTCTCTTTCAGCCACACCCTCTTAAGACTGGTGAACTTTCCAGAAATAAACACAAGTTTCTTCTCTAATAACAGTAGGGCCCAAAGCTGAAGGAAAAGGAAGGTGGCATGGAATCAGGGAGTCAGGGTCTTCTTTCCAGCCATGTGTGAGAAGGACGGTGACCTAACAGAGGCTGGCACTGTTTTCATTCCCACTGGACACACTGACACCAAAGCTTAGTGGGGTAAGGTGACTGCTCATGGCCACATCGTCCATAGATGGGAAACAGGCAGAAGGAAGAGATGAGCCTTTACCTGGCTGGCTTCCAAGGGCACTGGACCCACCTCTGTGAGGGACACAGAGCCTGGCACATAAATATTAGTTGGACCTGTAGATCCTAAAGGGGTGGATGTGGAAGCAGAGTGCCCAGCACCTGTTTCTGATCCAAGGCTGAGAGCTGGCTTAAGCTGGGCAGCCAAGCAGAAAAGCACATTTGAGAAAGAAAGTCTTCACAGAGGGAAGCTTGGGAAATTTCGTGCTTCTTTAAACATGAGATCTACTGTGTTGCCTAAGATGGCCTCAAATGTGTGGGCTCAAAGTAATGTTCCTGTCTTCTAAGGTTTAAGTCTCTTTAGTTGCTGGGAAGGTGTTCCTACTGTGCCTGGGTGGGGCTTGGGCGTTTGGAGGTGTGTCTGCATGGTCTACGCTTTCTTCTTCTCTCCCTCCCTCCTTCCTTCGCTCCCCTCTTCCTTCCTCCCCAACCAGAAGAAAGATTCTCTAGAACAATCTATTTCAAGTAGCTCTCAATGTTCTGCCCTTTATCACACCACATGCCTCTTCATATGATGTACCTTTATCCACCAATTCGTTGAGTATGTACTTTTGAATTGTCTTTTCCTCCTTTTATTAGAAATCAAATTTCATGAGGAAGGATTAAGCACTCTGGGTGCTTAATTCATATCTTCAGGACAAACACTCATGTGGATAAGTGAACTCCAAGGTAAGAGGACATTGGGCAGAGCGCAGAAACAGCCTCTGCGTTCTAAGGAATGGTACACCTTGCTGCAAGAATGGCGCATACATCATGGAAGATCACAGTGAGCCAGGAGAGGACATTAGAGGAAGACTAAGAAAGGTCATAGGAGGGGTTTGGTTCCATCATTTCTAGGGGAAGAAGGAACCATTGAGGGTTTGGGATGGGAGACAGACAGAATCTAACCTGTGCTTCAGAAAGACAACTACAACTGAAGATAACCTCAGAAAGATGAATGTGCAATTTGTAAATAAATGCGTAGTGGAAATGTAGTGTAACGAATGGATCTGGAAACTGGTTAGGAGGAAGTTGCGCCCTGGTGAGAAATGTCAAGAGTGTGGACTCAAGTAAAGAAAGGTTAGAAGGGAAAAGGGCAGATATGACAGAGATAAGAGAGGGCCAGCTAGAGGCTGTTGGGAAAGGCAGGGTTCCCACAACTGGGAAGTTCTGGCAGGTCAGAGTGTTCAGGGGTCAGTGTAACAACTCCCTTCATTGTCACTCAGATGGTGGCTGAGGCTCTTGGGCTAAGACTTCCAGTCTGTGATCAAGGAAGGACATTTGAAATCAAGAGGGAGAATGAGACCCCACCCCCACCCCTGGATGACAGCTTAGATAGAGTGAGGAGGTATGAAGTTGCCAGGGAGAATTCTTCAGAATGCTAACTTAATGGAGAAAGGGAGGGAGGAAAGGGTGGTCCTTCCTGTCTTCCAAGCAAAGAATATGGCAGGTTGGACACCACTGTGTCCCTGCTCAGAGTCAGGACTTTTCCCTTGGGAAATAATAAATAATTTATTAGCAGCATCTGTAGAGTTAAAAAGAATACTTTAAAGAAGCCTGACAGAAATTGTGTAGGATTTTCATCCAAAGCACCTCATTATTCCTGTTCTTCTGTGTGTCTGAGGAGACCGTGGCCTGAGGAGGACACCCCATGTCCAGAAGTGAGGTCCAGATGCATGCTCTGGATGGGGCTGGGATATGGGAAGACTCTGGAGCTGGCAGATGCTGATGGGAAGAAAAGACGAGGATGCTGTCCCTCCTCAAGGGGCCTTCTCACCCGTGACAAGATGCGCTGACAGGCACCCGGTGATGGCACTCAGATGCCACCTATCTCCTGCTGCTGCATGGAGCATAGGGAGGTCACCTGCCCTGCACAGTGGGGTCTTGACAGCTTACAGACAGGGGTCATGGGACCACACACTGCCATAGTGGAACCTTCCTGTGCGACATGGAGGCTGGCCCCTATACTGTGGGAGAAGACTTTCTTCTAATCTGAGGAACTTAGAAGCCTAACTTCCTTCCACTTAGCCATTTAGCTGGGGGTGGCTTGAAAAAAAATTACTGACTCTGTCTGTCTTGCTGCTTTTTTTTTCCCTTTTATTTGGGGAGAAAGGCCAGATACGCAGATGAGAAAAAGCAGGGAGAATTATAAGAGAACAAAAGAAATGCAGGGACCAGGCTTGCTGGACCATGCCTGTGATTCCAGAACTCAGGGGACAGAGGCAGGAAGGTCCTCACAAGTTTGGGGATAGCCTGGTCTGCACAGCAAGTTCCAGGTTAGCTAAGGCTACACAGAAAGATACTGTCTAAAATAAATCAAAACCAAAGCAAGCAAGCAACCAGGCAGCCCACAAGGTTGGCTGACAGGTGGAGAACTCTCCTTGGGTGACTTTGCATCAACACTAACAGACAGCTAAGGCTGGCAAATTTTCATTTGCTTTTTACACCTCCACCATCCCCCACCTCTCCAGGTCGAAAGACTCCTTAATTGCTCAGGCCCAAAGGCCAACATGTATCTTTTGACTAACCCACCTGAGCTGAATGTCTAATCCCCTCTGATGAAGCAAGTCCAATATCAGACACTGTACTCTTTTATGTGGGCTGCTAGTTCCTCCCCTCCTACTTTCACCTCTTGCAAAAACAAGAGAGATTAAAGAGAAAAAAATCAGGTGTTGTTATGACTTTGTTCAAAATTCAACGGTTGTTCTCACCCTCAGAAACACAGCCAAAGTCCTCTGTGGCCTAGAAGACTCTCCACCATCTGTCCCTGCATACCTTCTGACCTCATTTCCAACCACCCTCCCTGTGTTCATTCTGCTGGGCCAGCTGCCTTCTTGTTGGGCCTCAAACTCAGAAAACACATAGACGGACAATGCTGTGTGCGCTGGCTGTCCCCAAAGGCCTTTACCTCAGGTCTTGTGACTGCGCCCCTTCAGCGGTTCTTTGCTAACACATCACTTCCATGATACCCATTAGCTCTGTGCCTAGCACCTAGGAAGCACACGTTAGGCATGCACACATGTCCTAGTAATCAGGCTGGTGCAATCTGGCTTCGGGAATGAAATCTGCTCCTACCACCTTAAACAGGTCATTGGTGAAAACATGCGCTCCTTTCCTCCAAGAGCTAGACATCACCTCAAGTACCCCAAGTAGGCTGCATGTGCGATCATCAGCCACCAGAGGGAGCTGCACGCGATGGCGCTGCAGACAGGCTGTAGCAACCTAAGGTCCCTAAGCTGTCCGAACACCCATGCACCTGGGAGGGAGAGGCGCAAGAGGCAGCTGCACTTTCCCTCCTCCCTGCACACACACTCCTCAAACATCATCCTGGGGGATTTTTTTTAAAAGAGAAGGTGAGATTTTGAGAGTTTAAAATGAATTTTCCCACCTATCTGTCAAGCCCCAAACCCCAGCACCTGCAGTCACCTGAGGTCACATCCCTTATGACACCCTCCCTTCTCTAGTCTAAAAATACAGAGTTTAGAAACCGAAGCTTTAGTGAAGTTTAAATAGCACACATCTCCGTCCCGGTCTTCTCTGGAACAACATTCCAGTCTTCCTAAGATTATTTGGACCTTGCACACAGCAAAAACTGCTGTTAGCTGTGTGAGCTTCGGAGAAGGAGTAGGAGAGCAAGAGGGAGGGGGAGGATATTGGGCACTAACTTGGGGTGTAACTAGAGTCAGGAGGCATCTATCAGACTTCTACCCAAATTTGCCATCTCTGGCTTCTCTGCCCCCTGACCTCACACATCCACGACTCGCCTTCAGGATGCTTCCTCTTCCCTTTCTTCCATGAGGTCCCTGCGCATGCAGACCAGCCTCGTAGGTACTCAGCACTGAGCAATGACTTGAAGATCACCTTAGAAATTCTTGGGCTTGCCTAGTTAACACAGGTGTCAGAAGCTCACTGCCCCCTCTCTCTTGTGCCTCCCCCCTCTTTGCTGCACTTTGTCCCACTGTGATTGGTGGTAAATGAACCCTGTCTCCTAGGCATGGCTGCCTATAGCCCTGACTCGACTTCTCCACCTTTTCTCAGGGCCAGCACCATGAGGGAAGGTAGGGCCATCACTCTGAAGGAAGGTAGGCAGAAGGGATGGTAAGAGGTGGGGGTTGGGGCAGTGCTGGCTGGGCGTCAGCTGTGAACAATGGATCTGTTCTACAAGGCTTGGAATGAGCGGGGTGGTGGATGAGCAGGGCTCACTCAAGGTACTGTCTGAGGTGGAAAGAGTCAGACTCTGAGATCCTCAGTCCCTCACACAGCGCATGCGCCTCCCACTTTTCTTAAAGTATCCTCCCGCCCATCCCCCAAGGTGTTCTATGTGGCAGATCATTTTTGCCTACAAAACTCCTTTTATTATGCACTAATGAGTGCGGCCATGTACTGTTAGCCATGTGAACATCAATGCCAGCCAGCATAGCTTCTGGCCACTGAGAGGCTGCACACACCTCCCTAATGTGTGAGAATTAAGCCCACAGTAAAGCGACTGGGCATTCTGTTTTATCTCGGCAGCCTTGTCAAAAGTAAAGGTGTAACTTTTCCTCAGGCTTTTCAACATTCTGAGATCACCAAAGCACTCATTCCCATCCCTTTGGGCATCTAATCTTGTAGGATTTTTGGGTTCAGGCACAGGCATTGGTGTTTGACTTGCTCAGTCCTGCTAAATCTTCTCGTTGGCTACACAAACAATGGCTCATTAACTAATGTTTTAATGTTTGCATAAAGCATGGGATTTAAGGTTAATTTTAACAGCAACCCTCCCAGGCTGTATAATACACTGACTCCATAAAACGTGGGGGACTGTGCAGTATAAATTGTGTGGACAGCCTGATTACAACTCCATTAAAAACAGCAGAGTAAGATGCCTAGCAATCTCAGAGAAAAATGGTTGAGAAGCTCTCTAAAACAAATAATGTGAGATTGTATTAGATTGTTAAAAAACAAACAAACCAAACCCAAACCAAGCAACTGAAGAAAAAAACAAAACAAACAACAAACCAACCCATCTTTAAGGACACTTGAAATTGATCAGATACAAACAGTGCATTGAAAGTTGCACATCTGGTAGGAATGTGGGAGATTGTTTTGTTCTCCTGTTTAGGTCTCCTTCCTTCCCTTGGAGCTTGGGTGAGTCAGTAGGGCTATGGTTTCCCTCAAAGGAGGTTGCCTTGGCTTGGAGAAGGGGACACAAGTTCGACATGAATATGGTTTTCAGTACACAGAGAAAACTTGATACAGAGCAAATAGGCCTGCTCTCCGCCCTGCTAGTCTGAAGCTGCTGTTGGTAGGGAGCTCAACCAATGGGCATTCCAGCAATCTGACAGGGATCTGGAAATAAGAGAGCTTCAAAGTGAGCAGATATTCTTCCCACACATCTGTGGCTGATCAGGAGGCTGTGTTTCTAAGTCCTGTGAAGACCTGATGGAAAGCAAAAGCTGACTTAAAACCCTCCTGTGCTTTGGACATTCTTTATGTCCCAACCCCGATCCATTGCTGGTGGAAATCTGACTTAAGGTTTCAAAGGTTAAAAGTCATCATCAAGTTGACTGGAGAAGGAGTCACATATGGGTTATACCTTTGGCGTGTCAATGAGAGTGTTTCTAGTTAACAGAGAAGGAAGACACACCCTGGATGTGCCCAGCACCACCCCATGTCCCAGAGCTGGGTGCCAGCAGCGCTCATTTCTTTTTGCTTTCTCAAGAGCACTTGGAGCTGGTGTGACCAGCCGAATCACAACTCTGTGACTGTCCTCTCTAAAGGACTGTATCCCTTCAGACCACGAGCCTAATTAAATCCTTTATTCCCTGAGTTGCTTCTCTCAGATATTGTGTTATAGCACAGTAATGAGAAAATTAACCAATACAGCTTGAGCCCAGCTTCTGAGTCACTGTCTGGCTATTCTTCAGAAACAAGGACAATTTTTTTTCTGAAGTAAGTCTGAAAAAAATTTAAAAAAATAAGAAAAATTACCCCCCAAACCCAAAACCAAAAAACAACCTGGGAAAACTGAAAGAGACATTGGTATCAGCAGTTCCATACAAGGAAGAGACACATAACACATTGTTGTTATTTTGTTTGGTTGGTTGATTTTGTTTTGTTTTGTTTTGTTTTTTAAGAATCTAATCTAATCTCACATTATTTCTTTTAGAGAGCTTCTCAACCATTTTTCTCTGAGATCGCTAGGAATCTCAGTGTGTGTGTGTGTGTGTGTAATTGTAGGCAAATTATTTGAAAAGTGAAGTCAAATCAAACAGAAAACCAAAAATAATTCTTACTATTATTAATTAGAATTTAACTGATTAATTTTTCTTGGAGAGCAATTGGCAATAGTCTTTAAAGCTACAAATATATTTGACTTTTAACTCAACAACCATGTGGGCTTTGTTTGTGTTTGTGTTTTTTTAAAATGTATTCTATAGATTCAGCTGAGTTTTTAAAAATGACATTCTTCCAAGGCCTTCATTGTACAATAGTCTGCAACAGCAAAAGACTGAACATAGCCCTGGTGTCTATCACTAATCAGTTGATAAAGTACGTTGTGGTGAATCATAACTGTACAAAGAAATTATGTGCTGGGAGGATGGTTCAGTGGGTGAAAGTACTAGCCATGTAAACCTGATGAACTGAGTTCAATCTCCAGAACCACAATGAGAGACTTAGAGTGCTATGCATCTGTAATCTCAGCATTTCCTATGGCAAGATGGGAGGTAGAGGCAGCAGAATCTCAAAGAAGGTCTGGTCTGGATGCTAGCAGGCCAGCTTGCCTCTGGTATTCAGCACAGTAGCTGCAACAAGAAGAAAAGCTATTGCCTCAACCAGATGGACGGTGAAAAACAACTCTCAGGAGTTGTCCTCTGACCTCTCTCTACACCTGTGCTGTGGGCATTACATGCCTCTGTGTGCGCGTGTGTGCGCGTGCACATGCATAATAAATAACCACATAATAAAACAAAAATATTAAAAAGAATTAAGAATATTTCTATGCTTTATATGGAAAAGTTCTAGGTATATGATAAAGTAAACAAAAGAAATGCAAAGACATGTATGATATTTTTGTGACAAAACCAGGAGAATGAAAATATGCATGTTTGTATAAAGAAACAGAATAATATACAAAAATAAATCTCAGTGATTGCCTACAGGGACTATGGAGTGGGGTAGAGAGGGCAGGGTTATGAATGAAACATCTCAATGCATTCTAAAAATTACTTTTTAAAAACGTTTAACTTTATTTATTTAGTTGTTCACTTTACATCCCCATCATAGTCCCTATCTTCCTCTCCTCCTGGCCTCACCATCCCTCCCTCCCTTCTCCCCTCCTCCCTCTCTTACTCCTCAGGAAAGGGGGACCATACTAACCTATCCCAGCCAGAACTTCAAGTCGCGTCAGGACTGAGCACATCCTCTTCCATGGTGGCCTGGCAAGGCAGCCCCACCACGGGGAATGACTGTAAAGCATGCCAACATGGAAGAGCCACACACACAGGAGCAGAGGCCAGAAGAGGTAACTCTAGGGTGGTACAGCATGCTGATCTTGATGTTTGGAGTCACAGAAATTTGATGTAGGGTTCCACTTCAGCTCCTTCCTGGAGCTATGGTCTTAACCTAACCTTCACTAATGCGGGAATAATTAAAATGGCCCCTTCACGAGGTTGCTCAGAATCAAGAAGGCACAGGAAAGAAAAGCACATAGTAGGTGCCCAATCATTGGCTGGCCACAGAGTCCAGGTGTTAATGGATCCTATCCGTTGCCTGTACTGAAGTCCTCCTTTGAAATGAGAAGGACCAACTCCTAAGCCTCTTGGGTCACCAACACCATGTCAGCCAAGGCCAGATTATCTTTGTCTGTCTCTACTTGTTTTTATTATGACAGCTAGATCATAGACCTTCTAGAGACAGGATCAGCTCCTGGGGCTCTCTGTAACCTTCACTGGGTTTGATTCTTAATATGCTCAACAAGGATCTGTTGTTTAAGTCTGGAGAAAAAGGAGTATGGAAGGAACATAAAAACAAACAAAAGAGAAACAAAAACCAGCCAACCAACCAAATAAGCAATCCCAGAGAAGAAATCTAAAATAAAACAAAAGACATATCAAGGTCAATTTAATTATAAAACCCAACCATGTCAGGCTTGCACTAAGGAGGAAGTGAGAGGGGCATAAGCTCCTATGATGTGGACAGGAAGTAAAATACAAGAGCAAGATGTATGGAAAGAGTATTGAAAGTTATGTAATGTGATTAGGAAAACCTTCATATTTAGAAGAATTACTCCCAGGCAATGCCAAGTTTCCTAATATATATATATATATATATATATTTAATTTAGTAAGAAATGGGTAATTGAAATGAAATTAAAAGGCCCCTGCTAGGTCCCAAGTGTCTTGGACAGTCTGAGGACGACAAGGCACCATGTGTGAGTCATTAAAGGACTATAAGCAGTTCCCTATTCTGGACATCTTTGGATTTGGGATTAGTTTCCAATTTGGATTTTTAAAAAGGAGTCTACAGTTGAGTGTGGAGAAGGAAATCTTCTCCCTCTTTTTCCACATTCACTCAGAAATTCCACACATTTCTTAAGTGTGCAGTGAAGTCAAGTCCCTCTGGAATGTCAGAGGGAGCTGATCACACTTTACATTCCTGTTCACTGGTCTGAACTCAGGACCTGTTTTCTACCAGAGTGATGAGAGAGACTGCCTCTCCTCTCTCCAGACTATGAACTCCTTGAGTATAGAAACCCATATTCTTCATCTTACTGCTGCTTCATGGGGGCCTTGTCTACTTGTCTGGAGCCTGACAGAACAGATATTCCATACCCATTTGTTGACTGAGGTCTTTTTGTAGAAGACAGGTCAAAAGGGAGTGACCTACAGAGGTTGTAGTAGATGCCATGTCGTGTTTTTACCATGTGCTGGCCTTCTTTTTTTTTTAACTGTAAATATAACTTCTCTTTATTGCTGATACATTAAAAATGCTTATGTCAATTGAACTATGTTTACATCTTTAGAAATATCATATTATAACCTATTTTAAGAATATGATTATGTTAAACCATCATTACACACACATCTTAAAGTTATGTAATTGACAAGATGCTATTTAACATGATTATTTTTCTTCTTCAATGGAAATGATACTCTGTAAAACATAAGGAACTGTTAACTCAGAGAAGGTTTTAATTCTTGAAATTAATTCTTTTATATCTAGGCTGTTATCTCTAATAACATTGAAAAATCATTTGGAGAAGGGACACTTTATGGAAGTATGCCATAAAGTATGTGCAAAACATTTGAAATGTAAAAGGAAATGGACACAGGAAGTTCAAAACAATATTTGGAGAAAACAATTTTAGACACAGAAATGTGATTTTAAAAGTCACATCTACATTTTTCTTTGAGTGTTTTGCAGAATAAAAAACTGACCTTAGATGATGTTCCCCACATCAGCCCACATTCCTATGACCCTCCTATTTTCATTTCTTCGGA
>CM053744.1:87643402-87682174 GCA_028658305.1 Pachyuromys duprasi
TTTTTTTTTTAACCCAGCAAATGAAATCTAATTTGTGTTGCCTTTATATAGTCTTGGCTGTGTCCCCTTCTAATGGTGCATGGTCGACTTACCAGAGGCTACACTCTTAAGGAAAACTGATTATCCCTCTCCCAGAAGTCATCTGTTGCCAGTAGCTTCTTGGCTAAGGATAGGATTGTGTCTCTACATACCCTTTCCATATTGGGATTTGGTCTGGCTTGAGCTTGCACAAGGCCGGCCTTGTGCATGTTGCTGCAACCACTGTGAGTTCATATGTGCAACTGCCCTGCTGTGTCGAGAAGACAGTTTCCTTGCAGCTCTCCATGACCTTGGCTCTCACTGTCCTTCCACTGCTTCTTGCACAATGACCCCTCAGCCTTGGGAGAAGAGGAAGTGATAAAGAGCTTCCATTTAGGGCTGAACATTGACCAGTCTCTTATTCTCTGCTTTTCCTCAGTTGTGGGTTTTTTGAGGCCAGTTCTTCCCAAAGACATCTTTGAACTCTGGTGTGGGCTTGGAGGAAGAGATTCTATCTCTTATTCTATAACAGAGCTGGAATTACCCAACATGAACAGATCCAGACACCCATGCAGAAGGAGAGCATGAATGATAATTGGACACTAGGAGCCTGTTCTTTTTCGGAGGTTTTGACAAGGGAAGTCATGGAAGCCTATATTAAAACCTTTTGGGAGGTCATAAAGCTCAGAGATGTCTGAATTATGAAGGGGCTTTTCTTTCACTACTCACTGTGCTTGGTAACAATCTTACTACTGTTTTTTTTTTTTTCTGATCATTGCTAAGGCTTTTTTTTGTGTGTGTGTGTGGGGGGGGTTGTGGTGTTTGATTTGGTCAGAATATTTAAAAACACACAATGTTTAGAACCAAAATGCAAGTGAAGTTGAGCCAAATGAAGACTCAATTATTAAAATATTAACTGGAAAATTCAAGTTTCATTTAAAAGTCTTGTTTTCCCACTATAAATCTCTGACAAGCTCTTATTTCAGCAAAATCTTTGTTAAAAAGAAAAAAAAAAGCAGATGGTATTCTTGACACGCTTTTAACAACTAACAATAATGGTGATACACACAGCTGCAAGCTCACTTCTGAATTACCAGTGAAATTAAAGGTCTGATCATAAGATTGGAGGGTTAGCTATTGGTAGGATGAATCAGCCTGTGACTCATAATCATGAGTCATGTGACTTAAAAGTCCCGGTAGTTGTGCACTTTTCTTGGAGGGACGGGCAAATTGTGAAGAAATATGTTAAATTAGAAGGAAGTTAATGTAGACGTCCTCTCTGAATTTTAGGTTAATGATCACTCAAAGGGCGTGGTAAGACATCTCTGTGTGCTCATTTTCATTAGAAAGGGTATTTCAATTGCGACTACTAGTCAGCTAATCTGTTCCCTTTAGCACAGGGTTTGTAAACGTTGTCATTTCCTCCAGATTCTTAAACCAGTTCAATACCATTTATCAAAAAAGATTCACAACTTGGGGTGTGATGATCTTGGCTAAGGAGTAAGTGCTCTGATGGTAATGTCTTTGAAGACACCAGTTCATTCAACCAGTAACAATTCAGGCTGGGCACAGGAGAGTGTGACAGATTGCACACAAATGCACATTTGAAGATGCGAAGTTTGCTGCAGTTCTAGGGAGCTTCCAGACACTGAGAGAAGTTTGAATCAAAAACACATAATTGGATTCCAGATGAAAGGCTTCTCAGTTGACAGATGCTCACTCACTGGGAAGAGGCAAGAAGAAACTCATTTGAGAATGCCACAGGCCTATCCTTAGGACAGAAGAGCTTTGCCCTTTCCAAACTTATATGAGCCTGTTAAAGTAGCCACTTCACAGTTTGTCCTGAACAAGTCCCCATCACCAGTTACATTAATTATACCCCACTCCTTGACTTTCCAATTCCTGTTTCATAGACTTGAGAAATTTGAGATGAGTAGGGTATTGAGACCCATTTGCAGTGCTCAGAGTTAGTATTTTCTTTCCAATAATCTATATTCTTTACTAATGCAGATAGAAAAATCCCTATTTTCAGTTTTGTGGAGAAGTTTACTTAGAATTACCAGAAACTATATCTGACAGAGGGCTAATATCTAGACTATACAAAGAACTTAAGAAGTTAACCACCAATCAGTTCACGTCAGAGGCAGTCCCTGTTCCCATTACTATGGAACCCACTTGGACACTGAACTGCATCTGAGCAGGGGTTCTAGGTGAGTTTGGGAGGGGAGGAGGAAGGGTTTTTTTTGGGGGATACAAAGTGAATAAAGTATAATTAATAAAAATTAAAATAAAAAGAACTGAAAAAAAGAAGTTAACAACCAACAAACCAAGTAATACAGTTAAAAAAAAACGGGGGACACAGCTAAACAGAGAATTTTCAATAGAGGAATATCAAATGATAGAGAAATACCTAAAGAAATGTTCCATGTCCTTAGTCATCAGGGAGATGCAAATCAAAACAACCCTGAGATTTCATCTTACATCCACCAGAATGACCAGGATCAAAAAGTCAAGTGACAACACATGCTGGAGAGGATGTGGAGAAAGAAGAACCCTATTCCATTGCTGGTGGGAATGTTAACTTGTACAATCACTTTGGAAATCAATCTGGTGCTTTCTCAGAAAATTGGGAATAGTGCTATTTCAAGACCCAGCTATACTACTCTTAGGTATATATCGAAAATATGCTCAACTATACAGCAAGGATATTTACTCAACCATGTTCATAGCAGCTTTATTCGTAATAGCCAGAGCTGGA
The DNA here is from genome assembly GCA_028658305.1 of Pachyuromys duprasi. Taxonomy (NCBI): domain Eukaryota; kingdom Metazoa; phylum Chordata; class Mammalia; order Rodentia; family Muridae; genus Pachyuromys; species Pachyuromys duprasi. The sequence goes on from CM053744.1 coordinate 87,646,179, forward strand.
AACAACCTAGATGTCCCTCAATGGAGGAATGGATACAGAAATTGTGGTATATTTACACAATGGAATACTATTAAAAACAAGGAAATCATGAAATTTGCAGGCAAATGGTGGGAACTAGAAAAGATCATCTTGAGTGAAGTAACCCAGAATGAGAAAGACACACATGGTATATACTCACTTATAAGTGGATATTAGCCATATAATATAGAATAAACATACTAAAATCTATTCTCCTAAGGAAGCTAAACAAAAAGGAAGATCCTAGGGAAGATGCTCAATCATCATTCAGCAGGACAAATGCGATAGACATTGGAAGCAGGAGAAGACAGGGAACCGGACAGGAGCCTACCACAGAGGGCCTCTGAAAGACTCTACTGATCAAGGTATCTAAGCAGAGGCTGGGACTCAGAGCCAAACTTTGGGCAGAGTTGCAAGAAATCTTATGAAAGAAGGGGGAGATAGAAAAACCTAGAGGGGACAGGAGCTCCAAAAGGAGATCAACAGAGCCAGAAAAACTGCACCCTGGGGGTCCTGCAGAGATTGGTACCCCAACCAAGGACAATGCATGGAAAGGACCTACAACCCTGGCTCAGATGTAGCCATAGACTCAGCCTCCAAGTGGGGTCCATAGTAAGCGAAGCAGGAGCTTTCTCTGGCATGAACTCAGTGACAGGCTCTCTGATCACCTCCCTCTGGGGGCCGGGGTGCAGCATTGCCAAAACACAGTGGAAGACAATGCAACCAGTCCTGATGAGATCTGATAGGCTAGGGTCAAATAGAAGGGGAGGAGGATCTCCTCTCTCAGTGGACTAGGGGAGAGGCATAGGGGGAGAAGAGGAGAGGGTAGTGTTGGGAGGAGACAAGGGAAGGGGCCACAGCTGGGATACAAATTGAATAAATTGTAATAAATGATGATAATAAAAAATAAGTTAAACAGAAAAAAAGAATTACCAGAAACTAAAGTCTTATTATAAGTTACTGTTTGTTTTAATGGTATGTGCTAATTGTACATATCAATGGAGTTAAGTATAGCATTTATTAAGAGATTTCAGTATATGAGAGATTATAGTATATATTAAGAGATTTCACTACATGTATAGTATGTCCTGATCCAGTTTTCTTTATCTGCTCTGCCTCTAATCTTCCCAACCTCTGTTTATTACTGGTTCACATTCAGGCTGACTGCTTTGTAGAGCTTTCATATGAGAGAGACAAAAACAGAGAGAGAGAGAGAAAGAACACACTATACTTGTCTTTTTATGTCTGGTTTATCTCACTTAAGATCCCTTAATGTCACCTATTTTACTGTACAGTGTATACACACAGCTAGCATATTTTCTTTGTCTATTAATCTGCTCATGGACACTGGGCTGGTTGTATGACTTAGCTTCTGTGACTAACGCTGCAGCAAACATGGGAGAAGAGGCATCTCTTTGAAAGGCTGATTTCACTTCCTTTGGATATATACCTAGATGTGGCGGTAACTGGGTCAATGGTAAATCTTTTCTTGCGTTTTTTCACGAGGTCTCTAATAAGGCTGTGCTATCTTACATTCTTATTGACAGTGTTTCATTTTTCTTCACATACTTGCCAGAGTTTGTCATTTTATGTCTGTTGCTTGCAGCCTTAAGTAGGCTAACTTCCAGTAGATTCCACAGGAATGAGAGAATGTGTGTATATTTTTGAACTGAAAGTCATTTTGACTGGGATTTATAGAGAAATCAATGGCTGAATCCTTTACAGTTTAAACACAAGCCGTTATCTGAGCAGAATACTTCAAAGGGCTGGAGATTAAAGTATGAAATCTAGACACTACTGGAAATGTTTAAATATTTGGGCTAAAATTACACTTGAGATAAAATCTTATTTCCTGTTGCTAGGGTGAAAATCTTACCATGAGGACCTGAAGGTTCCTGGAATAACACACTACCACTTCTTCAGCAACTGCATGAGGTAAGTGTGGCAGACTTGAAAGTGCAGATTAATTTCCTCAACACTGTTCATGTTTTTTTAAAAAAATTAATTAATTATTTTTTTATTTATTACAATTTATTCACTTGTATCCCAGCTGTAGCCCCTCCCTCATCCCCTCCCAACCCCACCCTCTTTCCCTCCCTCTTTTCCTATGTCCCTCTCTCAGTCCACTGATAGGGGAGGTCCTCCCCCCTTCCATCTGACCCTAGCCTATCAGGTCTCATCAGGACTGGCTGCATTGTCTTCCTCTGTGGTCTGGTAAGGCTGCCCCTCCCCTCAGGAGGAGGTGATCAAAAAGCCAGTCACTGAGTTCATGTCAGAGACAGCCCCTGTTCCCCTTACTAGGGTACCCACTTGGAGACTGAGCTGCCATGGGCTACGTGTGCGCAGGAGTTCTAGGTTATCTCCATGCATGGTCCTTGGTTGGAATATCAGTCGCAGAAAAGAACCCTGGGCCTGATTCTGTTGCTCTCCTTGTGGAGTTCCTGTCCCCTCCAGGTCTTCCTATCTCACTTTTCATGTTTTAAGATTAAGAGAGAAAATTGCCAAAAGAGACATAAAATTCAATATACAATAGCTTGAAACATTTTCAAAACTTGTTTTTACTGCTTATTGATTACAATCTATTGATTTCTTTCACTTTTTTTTTATTAACTTGCTTTTTTGAGACAAGGTTTTATAGTTCAGACTGGTCCCAACCCCCTTTTTTTAGTTGAGGATGACCTTGAACTCTGATCCTACAGCTTCCACTTCCCAAATGCTAGTATTCTTGTGTTACCATGTGGAACTAAAGCTTACTTTAGAACATAGTACCATGCCAGGCATGGTGGATTATGAACAGGCTTTATGTATTACTGAGCTCCATAATAATCAAAATCAAATGCACGAATATTATCTGTTATATTAGAATACTTAATGTTTGTTAAATTTATTACTGATATATACCATCAATTTGTATCCAATGCAGGCTTTTATAATGATTTCAGTCAAGTGTATAATATGTAAATATGAATTAATTTTCCAAATTAATAAACCAAACCAAAAAATTTTCTACTGCTAAGACAGTTGTCTAGTTTCTTCAGACTGCATTTGCTTTACCAATCTAGTGTTGGGAGCACAGATGTATAGCTGGTTTTGTAACTGTACAAATATTTTGGCCCTGGCTGCAAAGGGCTAGAATCCCTTCCCTACTCTCATTTGCCTCCCTTAATCTTTTCTACTTACCTATTATTATGCCTCATTCGTTCCCTTCTTTTCTTTTCTTCTTTTCTCATAGCACCTGAACCTGCCTGCTACAAAACTTGCCAGCATGCCAGGGTTAGAGGACTTGTCTCTTCCGCTTCTACAAATTATTGAGGGCAGTTCTTCTCAGTGTATCTTCATTCAGCAAACATTTATTGAACTTCTTCTGTGTATCAGGTATTATGAATCCAAAGATTACTAGCTGAGTCAGTTGGCAAGTTCCTCACTTTTGTAAAAGAGTTGTAAGACTGTGTTTTGTATGAAATTCGACAACAGGCTGTTGGGGGCACATCAGAGGGACACTTAACAGCTCTTCCTAGAGGACGTGTCATTAAGTTTTGAAAGGTAATTATCTGTCACCTCACTGAATCTAATAGTGTGGATGGGGAAAATGAAAGATGTGATTAACTCTGGGCTGTAAGATCAGTAAATTTGAAGACATAAAGAAGAAAGGTTTCATGAAGGATCCATAATGGGTCTTGGATGTGAAAAGTTTGGCCTTTATTCTAAAGTGATAAAGGGAGAATCTTTTGAAATATTTCAGTTAGGAATGAGAGAGCTCATGGTGCCTATAGTATAAACATTTTAGGAGATTACTACAACATGGGCAAGAAATCACAGATGCAGAAGCCATCCAGAGGTGGAGGTGGTTGCAAAAGTCAGAATGCATTCCTGTGAAGAGTGAAGGAGAGGTCTGAAATTAAATGATCCCAGCTTTCTAAGCTGTCGTACCATGAAGCAGTAGTCTGATGCCCACAGTCATAATTAGGATGGGTTACTGAGTGTGAGGCGTTTTTGGCCTGAACATGCCAAGTTTGAGAAATTTTCATAGTCTAGAGACAACCCCAGATGATATTTCAACCAAGGAGATTGATAGACAAAAGATAAGTTAATCAGTGAGGGGCAGAAAACACCCTGGAGCTGGCCAGTGTCATCACAGATTATTAGGTTTAGATGAATCTCATAGACTCCTATTGCAAGTAAGCAGGGTTTAGGCTCTAAACTGGAAGGTTTGTGCTAGAAAATTGTAGCTTCTTTCCATCTTTCACTGTAGCAACCTTGCTGCTCTCGATGTTTGCTTCGTTTTTCTCTTGGCATGGTGGTATGCCACAACTCCTGGTGACCAAGTGTCTATTTTGAGAAAGGATCTAATTCACTCAGGTGATGCACCATGGACAAAAAATGGGCTGACATGGGTTTTTAAGGCTGTCCCTTCTAGACAGCAGAGTGGCAGGTTCTCTACGAAAGGAACGTGAGCAGGGCTCACGATTGGTTGCAAAAACATCTAACACCTGGAGTTTGGCGAGAGTAGCAGTTGCTGTGATCTGGGGCAAAGATAGTGGTTATGAGGAGGGGTGAAAGCTGATGTGGTGGGGGAGATTACAGAGACAGAATCTAGACTCTGAAAAGATCAGAGCCTTGGGGAGCAGCAGCATTTAAGAGGTGACAGAAAGAAGATAAATTGTTGAAAGTGGACCGAGAAGAAATGGAAAGAGATGAAAAGAAGTGTCAAAAACCCAGAAGGAAAGAGGTGCCAGTCAATAATGTCAGTTCTACAGAGATTTTGGGAGGCAGAGAGCTGAAATAATCATGAGGAAATGTTCAGAGAAGAGGTAGAGACAGAAAGCAGACATAGCAGGATGATATTGATTTGTGGCAATGAGGATGGAAATAATCAGAGCATATCACTACCTCTACCTATTCCACAGTTTTACAGATTGCTTACACATACACACACGCACACACAAGTGTGTGCGTGTGTGTATGTGTATTTGTTTGCTTAAAGACTACTTATTGGAAATCACAGGATAGATGTAAGGTCCCATTAGGATATACTCATTCATTCTGAGTATGTGGAGTGTCTCTGAGGTGTGCCCAGCAGGGCTCTCTAATGTGGCCCATGTAACACATACAGTGTGTTTCTGGAGGGCTGTTTGTTAGGTCCTTGCTACAATACATGCTGATAGCTTAGCCCGATAGAGCCTGACATTCTTACTGGCATAATATGCTCAGAGGGATAAGTATATTAAAATCACAAATTCATTACTTTCTTGAGAGTAGGACACATAACATTCTAACAGTCTTATAAACTGCCTCTAGAAATTATAAGGCAAAATTAATTATATCTCAAAAATTTCCTTCCATATTTATGAATGCTATTTTCTCCCATAATTATTCCCATCTCCACTGCCACAAATAAAAAGAAAACACAGTCGTGTAAGCTTCTCTATAGAGATACTGAAAACTAATTTCTTCAAAGTGTAATTATCACCTTGTAGTCTAGCTTCTAGACTCTAGACAGGACCTCGAACAGGCTTGTTAGTCTTTGATTATTCATTGATTCAGGTTGTCTTAGGGTTTCTCTTGCTCTGAAGTGACACCATGACCATGGCAACTCTTTTAAAAGAAAATATTTAATTGGGTATGGCTTAAGAGTTTCAGAGGTTTAGTTCATTACCATCATGGCAGGAAGCATGGGGGCATGCAGGCAGACATGATGCTGGTGAAGCACCTGAGAGTTCAACATCTTTATCCGTAGGCAGCAGAAGAGACAATGTGAGCCACTAGGCCTGGTTTTGAGCTTCTTGGACTGCAAAACTCAGCCCCTAGCGAGATAATTCCTCCAAAGTCACATCTCCTAATAGTGCCTATGAACCTATAGAAGCAATTTTCCTTCAAACCACCACACAGGTTGTGTGGAAATAACCATCTCTTTGCATGGTTTTCATTATGGGTTTGCATTAAACAGTGCTTGGCAAACGACAGTGCCCGTGAGCCTGTGTTCCTCATCTTCATGCAAAAGCATCTGTTATGCTACACAGGACCAGGCATAGACTCTGTCACACATGCTCATTTTCTTGTCAATTATGGGTTTTGAAATCAGATTTCTGGGTTTTTTGTTTCTCTTACTTCATTTAAGGGGAGGAGGACCTCCCCTATCAGTGGACTGGGGAAGGGCACGGGAGGGGAAGAGGGAAGTAGGGCAGGATTGGGAGGGAATGAGAAAGGGGGCTACAGCTGGGATACAACGTGAATAAATTGTAATAAACAAAAAAATTTTAAAAAGGAGACAATTTTTAAAACAAAATAAAGTAGCTTTTTTTGGCTGTGACTAGTGAAACCTCTAGGTAGTCGACCTAAAGGGGAGAAAGGCACCAGACTGATAACACTAAACCCACTGGGCCAGTAGAACGAGCTTAAAGTCGTTATTTCTTACAGAAACTGGAAGCTTAGAAATATGTGCTTTCTTTTCTTTTTTTACAGTCACTAGACACATAAGGCTGGTTAAATCTTCACTTGTTTTTGTCTGTTTTAGATAAAGTAAAATTGCAGATGGAAACTAGAGAGGATCTGTTTTGATGATGCAGCCTTTGCTGACATTCCAAAAGTACAAACACATGGGAGGAGCTGCTGTTAGAAAAAGAATGAAGATCAACATTGCTGGTCACAAAAGGATTATAATGGTTAGGTGCCTGTTGAAAGTTAGACTCTTTAATAGTACAAAAAAGAATACTGGAGCTGTAGAGAGAGTACATGGTAAAAAAAAGCAACATCAGCACAATTACTGTGCTGGATATAAGTAATTACTCTCCAAATCTACAGACTTTGGAATATCTGACTATCTCTAATTAATCTTGGGAGTGGAAGAGGTAGTGGGCTGACCAGCATAGCTACTGCCCAGGCCCCAATACAGGGCTTTGAGTTGGCCCACCCCAACATCTACCCCGTTTATGAGCTGCATCGGCATGTGAATCGGCTCTTCTTGAAGAGTAAAAGCTGCAGGATCTTTATGCCTCCAATCAACAACACGTTAGCCAAGAGGAGGCTGGGTGAGGACCAGTATTGATGGAGTAGTAGAAGCCAGAGGCTTCAAACCAGACCAATGACTCATTGCAAGAAATGAACATTTGCAAAAAAAAGCTGTCTGGGCAAAAGGCTATACTGTGTGACACATTGGGGGCATACTGCAGGTTCTGTGGTGAGATTTTTTTTTTTTTAATTTTCTTTAGGGAGGAAGGTTGCAAGTGTGGAGAGCAGATATGGTGGAACTGGGAGATACATTGGATGAGGGTACATGGTATGAAATTCACAAGAAATAAAAAGTTAAAAAAATAAAGTTTGGGAAAATATAAAAAAAGAATCATCTACATATTGACCATAATAATTACATGATGTTTTAAATAGGGCAGTACATAGATGAATGTGATTACTATTTTTAAATGAAGTAATGTTATAATTTACTCTATGGCTGGATATGGTACAAAGGCAGAACATTATTATTAAACATTTAGTTTTCTTAAGACTTTATGGGCTCCTAGAACTGTAAGCCAGGGTCAATGGAAAAACATGTTGGGAATGTTAGAAGTCTTTTCTGTGAGGGAGGGCAGATGATATATGACCCAAAGACAGCTGATGCTGAAACTGCCGACAAGAGCTTAGCTTTCGATGTTTCTTCTTTTGCAAAAACAAAATAAATGAATAAAAGAATGGAAGGAGAAAAGGAAGAAAAAGGAAGCAAGAGCAAGAGATGAGATATGTGAAGGAATGAAACATACAGTTTTTCGGAATTATTACTGCAACAGAATGTTTCCAGGTGCTTTATTGGATTGTTTATAACATTTGCAACAAACACTTCAAGTCCAATGACAAATTAAAAAAGTCATCACAAGAAAATACCACAGAGTCAAAAGTCATAGGTATTGACTTAACAAAAGGCCCCAAATTAAGTAAAGAACATGGTATACGAATTCAACTTTACATTACTATGTGGTAAATTGACCTAAGTCAATGTCAAAAAGAAAATGAATATAAAAATACAAAATGCATGTTTGATTTTACATTGTAATTAGAATCCCATTGTTAGTAAGAATAATTATTACTTTATTTTATACAAAATAAAACTTGCTTGACTTTTTCCATTTTTATGAGGAAAACTGAAATCAATATTAGGAGATTTTAAATGGCAGTATAAGAAGCACATGTTCCATTTAGATACACTAACACTGCATTGCACATAGAAGTACAGAATGTATCACTTGACTATTGATTTACAAGAGAAAGCAGACTAGCGTCTACCTGATGTTTAAGAAGAAAAAAAGTAGTATCTGTAATAGATTAAAACATGAATGTTCTTCATATTCAAACTGAGAAAGTCACTGGGTTGTATAATTTAACCTGGGAAAATCCTTAAGTACATCATTAAATGATAAAAGCTTACCAGTATGTGAACTAATGTTAACAATACTGATACCTATGACTTAGTAATTCAGTATTTCTACACAGTTACTGGAAATGATGAGTTTCTTTCACGTATACACTCCTTTCCAAGTCTCCCTTTTTATCTCCCCCCACCCACAGGAAAACAAAAGGCTAAAAAAATAGATTGCTATGGGGCCTAGCTTTTCCCACCTCTGAATCAGAACGGCTGAAATTCTTCTAGTTGCTTTAAAAAAAACTTTTCAGAAGTTAGTTGTTACAATGGGCTTTTAAAAGCAAGTGAAGGAAATAGATGAATTTTTCTTTTTAGTTTAGCAAGATGGCATTAACTGAATACATGGGTGTATGATTTGAGTGCAGGGACTTAATATGTTTTAGTTGGGAAAATCTTTGGGTACTCCCTGTAGGAAGATACAGTCTGAAAGTTATCTAAGAAGGTCTAACACAATCCCAATGACTCCTCTTCACTAAAACCTTAAAATTTCAACTCATCTTCTAAAGTTTCAGTTTGAACTATAATGGCAGCGATAGAGTACACACAATATGCCAGAGTGAAAAATGTAAAGAGAATGACATTTAGAGCCACTTACAGGCGCATGATTTATGAGAAGTCATTTGATTCTTCAAAACTTTGATTATTCAATCTCTAAACTTCAGATGATATTAGTTATTTATGTGGACAGTGTTTTAGAAATTAAACAGAATATGTTGATGATCTTTGCAATGCATAAGTATTCTACGTAAACAAACACATGTAGACTCCAAGAAACACTACATGCATTGTTTGATTTCCTTTGTATGTGGTATATATTGTACATTATATATATATAATATATATATAAGCTTTTCAAAACATAAATGACAGCATTTATGGGGTCGTCCCCAAAGTAGTCTACACAATTCTCTCACAGTTGAAGAAAAATAATTTTCTTATTTGGCTTATTGTCACACAATTTTATGGCATTAAAAAAAACACTCTTAAGCAAATTAAATACTTAACTTCCCCACCCCCACCCCCAGCATGAAACAATCACACCATAGAAACAACTTACTGAAAAAGAAACACTATGATTTGTTTAGTGTGGTCAGTTCACAAATGGTACAATATTAACACAGTATGCTGGAATCACCACACAGCACATTTTTCAACTTTAAAAAATGATGAAATACTTCCTCATGATCATAGACACTACCACATATGCAAGAGACTAAGTTACACCTAAGATGAAATTTAGATTCACAAAACGAAAATTTTTAGATTAAGTGCTTTAGCTAATTGCTCCACTAGTCAAAATATACATTTCCTATTATGACAGAGGCATTTTGAAACCCCCTTTTATGAATGAAAGGGATAGAAGACTAACGTTCTGGACAAATAATCTCAATATGAAAAAATATTTCTGTTACCGAATGGAGCACTACCATTTTACGAACTTTTCTAGAGTCTGAATTCTGGCATTCTTCTAACCTGTCTCCCTCTATCCTAACCCAGCACCAGAAAACTCTCCCATTTGAATGGGTATTGTCATCTGCTTTCTTTGTTGTGCAAAAGATATAATCCTCCTTTCCCCAGCTGTCCACTAAAGCCAAACAGAAGTGTTTGGGTTATCCCTGAATGTGTTCTCACTCCTGAGCAAAACTAATTACAGTACAGCTCTATCAGGCTTCCTTTGTATTAAAAAATTCACAAAATTTCATGAATATTCTTTTATATTATAGTTATAGCTTCTAGGGCCAAAAGGTGCATTAACTTTTAAATGTGACAAAATTGTCAGCGTTAGTTAATTGGTACGTGTGCACAGTAGGATTAATAAATTACAAAATGTTTTGCAAAGTAACTTGTAAAGATATTTGTTTATGCAATGAACTCACTATTAAAAGATAAAGTGACAGATTTTTTAATGATTCAGCCATGCCAGAATGAAAATGAGTCTAAGTTTTACAGGTCTTGTTGAGGTCAAATAGCAGCATTAGAAATATCAATGTTTGAGTTTGTAATTGGTTCAGTTACTTGAGAAAGACATGGCATCACACTGACTAATAGAGGGATCCACATATATTCGTATGCATGGATATATTCTACGATATGGAATGCCACAGAATATTAAAAGAAATACAAAGATTACTATATTCAAATTTTAAACTCTTCAATTTACAGATTAAGAAACTGGAGTTCTGTAAAGTTAAAGGGACTTTCCTGGAGCAAATGAATCATTTGCAGATCCAGTATTGCAGGCAGATCCCATCTAAGTGTAAAAAGAATAAAGAGATCATAAAGCAAACACTTCCGTTCTCCATTCTGTTCCTACTTTCAGTCTCATAATGTGCAACCAAGTTCTGGGACCATTTCTGCATTTCATGCATACTTTGCAAATCACCATAACATCCAATTCATGTTACCAATATCTGCCTCACCTTGTTAGCTATTTCTTCAATTTGCTTCTCTTCTGCAAAGGGATCCCCCACCCTCATTTTTTCCCATGATCCTATTATAGATGAGTGAAAGATCGTAAAAAAGAAGGAATCCTATTTCAAAGTGTCATTTCATAACACTTTCAAGGCTTAAATCTTATTTTAATTATTTTAATTTATTCTTTAGAAATGCATAAAAACTTAATAATATTAAGTATTCTTCAAAGCATTTTTAAAGAAATGTATATAATAAGATTTGGTAGCTGGAAAGGGCTTTTGAGTTTGCTGAAGCTGGTGCACACACTCCGCAATTCAAGAAACTAAAGCCTAGCAATGGTAATGAGTTCTCTGGAGTCCCAGAGGTAGGCAGTGGGTAAGAATGCCAGTATCCTGTTACCTAAGCCAATGCTATTTTTACAACTACGTGTGAATGTTTTGGTATATCTCATGCATCTGATAATGCTCTGTGCTTTTCTTTGGTGTGTGTGGGTAAAAGTACAGGTTTTGTCATTATCCAAAACTGTATCCTATAATCATAAAACAGATATAATATTATATATATATATATATTACATTGCTTAAAGTTGTGTCATTATTTGAAGGTAGTTCTTGCGTACCTTTGCAATACCTACTGATCCTTACCAAAAAAAAATCTGAAAGTTCAGGAAGCCCCAGTTGGTTTCCATCCACCAGGATTGCTTTACTGCTCACCAGACTGTGGCCAATAGTTATCAGAGTCTGATGACTGCAAGGGGCTGACTATCCCTGGGCCACTCTCTCTGTTACATGAGTGGAAACTAACAAAATCAAGGTGGTGGCTATATTTTCACTTTACTCACAACCATCTCACTTGGAGGCTCACATCACTCGAAGATAGTTGTCATCTCTTTATCTTCACTAAAACTATAGAGATATGGCCTCCAACTTTTGACCTTGAAGAAATTACCAGAAGATTATTAAAAATTCATTTTAGACATTGCCTCAAAGAAAGTTACCTGGATTGTATTGCTATTTGGGAGTCACTACATAAACAGTTATTTAGTTAAGGTTCTTTATAGATTAATGAAATTCATCACTGTAATTTTTTGTAGGTCATCATAAAATTTATAATCCTGGTTTTGAGACTGAAATATTTTTAGAGTAGTTAAACTTCTAAAAGTACTCATTAATTTTATTCATTTGTTCAGGCATATTTTGACAATAAACAATGGAAATGAATAAAGTAGTGTACACACTAAATGTTCACAGTTTGACTTTCCATAAGGCTTATGAAATAATATATAAATAGCTACCATTCTGCTGAGATGTCACAGTAAATACAATAATGGCACAGAAGTTATATGTTCCCAAATGGGAAGCCATCTTCATGACTTCCCAAGTCTCTTTTCCAACTAAAATCTGCCTTTTTTTACATTGAAAAAGAGTTCGTTCCATTTCTAAAAGAATATAAAAATAGAAAATGATTCAAAAATCTTTTACACATATAATTTGAAGGAAAAGTTATAAACATCAAATGAGATATTATATATATCTTTAAGGACATACTTTGTCTCACCATACCAAAACTCCCATGAAAGTAAAATAGAATACATATGAACCATCTAAATACAACTAAATATTAAAATTTAGGTAACACAGACAACTTAAACGTAGAATAAGTACTAGAATAAGTACTAGTATATTTTTGTAAAACTAAGGTAAACTAAAACCTACCTAAAAATCTAATTTGTAAATCCACCATTTTGAATTAAAAAATAAAAGAATGTTTCATCAAGCAAGGCACATTTCTTTTAGGCAAGTCTGTCCTTACTACCATTCATCGGGGCACAGTGTTGACTTCACTTATTTGTGTGAATGGGCAAATCTACCAATGGAAGCCTTTGGTATAATCACACCCTCACAGGTAAAGTTAAACATAATCCAGAACATAGACTATAGGAACAGATTTTACAATTAAATACAGTCCAGTACTTCAATAGAAAAACATACAGCACTAGTTGGCTTGTTAGAAACACACAGGAGGCTATCTTTATCTGCGACACCGATTATAGTTTTTGGACGATTTGACTCTACTAGAATGTCAACAGCTTGACATGATACCTTAATACTTTTTTTTTATTTTTAATATACCTCTTTATCTCCTGCTCGATATCATTTGTACCAGTAATAATATGAAGGGTGCCCTCCAGCTTTGAGTTCTTTCCTTCTTATGAGGCAATTGTTGGAGATGCATCTCTGAATATTACGTGAGATGGAAATATGTAACTGGCACCGCATTCTTATCCAAGCAGTCTGAAACTGAGCATCCTTCCGGTCAGGTTCACTCTACAGTTCCTTATGTGTGGCTCTTGAGGGACCTGTTGGACAGAGAAAACACAATAATTCACAGTATATTTAGCATTTGAAATTACAGAATTTATGCTAATAGAAAAGTTCCATTCATTAATTTTTCAAACTTTGAGTTCTCTTACTGTTACCTGTAAAGTCCAATAAATATGATTTAAAAATACTGTAGACTATATTTTTAATGACTTCAATTTGCAAATTACAAAGTTTCAGATTATGCCACTTCAGAATGGCCTGTAGGATATGGCCATGCTTCAGAATGGTCTAAGCCTGTAGGATAGTATGCTTTGGAAAAAGAAAGTTTATCCTTATCCTTGAAGGCCACCTGCCAGGGTTAGTAATTTTTAGAAATATGAATTACCTTCTCAGTGGTTTCCAAAGGCAAAGTTCTTTGCTGGGTTCATTTCCTACTGTGGTAAGCTACAATGAGAACTCTCAATTGAACAGAAGTTCTGCCCTTAGTGAGGTACTGTGTGGAGAGGAGTGGAGGTGAGGAGATGACGTGGAAAGGACAGGAGAGAAAGGAGAAGGCAGTGGGGAGAAAGCTGTGGACTGAGTGCCAGGGCTTAGGACCTTCTCGTTGAAAATCTACTTATCCTTAAAATATGAATATGCACATTATGTACCACTTTAAAGAATTCAGACAACAAAAACTGCATCATCAGGGATTGTGGAGAAACGAGAAATTAAGGCTATAGATTTGGTGACTCCCCTCTCCTCTCACTAGAAAAGCTCTTAGAAATGTAGACAGTGAATTGTAAAACAAAATAAAAGGATAGTGACAGCATGGGTTTTAGTTTTACCCAGAATCTAGAATGCAGTGTGGCAAACAGTGGACAGTTCATATATTACAAGAGTGAGTCCCTACTGCTTTTTACCCTGTCTGACACACTATGGGTAATCATTATAGGTATGTTGAGTGAATACAAAAAGGATACATTAAGATTAGAGTTATGTAGTCAAAACATTTGCTTAGTCTATAATACAAAGGAAATCCATAAAGATACAAAGACAGCTGAATAAGGCTGAATGTGTGAATATTATCAGATTCACAGAGAAGACCGTTTCAAACACACACACTCCTGGCTTTAGCAGATGTCCTAAACCCTGAGTAAATACCCAAAGATAAGGATCTGGAATTTCACTGTGCTTTTGATGGGAGAATTGTTCACTCACCAAGGTACACACCTAGGCCAACCGTGAGCTGGGCAATCATCTGCAGAAACATTTTTTTCTTGTTGTTAGGGATTACACTTGGTCATACTGACCAAAGACATACTTTCTTTATACTACTTTTCCTGAGTAAAAAGTAAGAGTACATTCAAAATATGCTTAGTTTTTATTGTGAAAACACAAAACTCCAATGATTATTAATTGCCACTAGGAAAAAAAACAACAATAGTAACATGAACGATCTGGACTCCATTTCAGAACCTAAGTACCTAGTCTTTGCTTGGTGCTCCTGCAGCCCATTGAGATATTGAGATAGCTTTGTTCAGCTCTACTTGCTTTGCTAACTGTTACAACCTTCAGCAAAAGGATCTGGCTTTGTGTTTCAAACCTCATGTATCAACTACTTCCTTTCAAGGCTTTTGCTATTACTGAATAAGGATAATATAACATGGGGACTGGGGAGGGGTGGCTCAGTTGACTTGCTGTACAAGCATGAGGAACCGAGTTCCATCAAGAGGATCCATGGAAAAAGCCTGGGCCTGATGGTGTGTGCTTGTAATCCCATCCTGAGGAAGTGGAGACAGGTGGAGATCCTGTGGTTGACTGTCCAGCCAGTCTAGCTTGATAAGTCCTGCACCAATAATAGATCCTGTCTACAAAGCAAGGTGGCTAGCTTCTGAGTAACAACACCCAAGGTTGACCTAAGGTGTGTATAGACATGTACACACACACACATGCAACATACAAACACATGCAACACACAAACACACATCTACCAGCATCCATGCTCATATATCCACACACACACACTCTCTCTCTCTCCCACACACATATCATACAGCAACTTGATAGGTTATAAATATGGACAGAGCTGTAATTCTATAGGAACAAAAAGGTGATATCTGGATAGTAGTAAGTGTATTGATGTTAGTGGAAAAGAAGTGGCTTGAAAGAAAAAAAGACATTAAGTACCAACATCAATTATATAAAAAGATACAGGAGCTATTGTAGGAAATTATGACCTATAATTAAACACACCTGTTCAAAAGTGGGACAAGGATGGTAAAAGTTTAATAAATATTCATTTGCATTGAAGCAACTCATACTTTACCAAACTGAAAAAATCACATACTCAGTTCACCGAACAATGCCTATTTTAATGAGGGCAGGAGACCTCAAGAAACTAAGTAACAAGAAGGGCCCACGGGAGCATGCTTGACTCTCACTCAGAAGGCGAAATAAAATAGACATGGGAAATGGATAAAGAGAGGGAACTGGGTGGTAGAGGAGTTAGGAAGGGAATGAGAGTAAGGATTAGATGTGGGGAGAGCAGAGGCAGAAAAGTGAGAGAACCAGGAGAGGGAAGGGAAACTGATGGGGCCCATGAGGCATGGGGTGGGGGTGAATCTCTGGGACAAGCTGGAGGCCTGTGACACAGTGGCTCCAGGGAGGATTTGGGGTGACTCTAGCTGAGACTCCTAGCAGTGGAGAATATGGAGACTGAAGTCACCACCTCCAATAGCCAGGCATGACTTCCAGTAGAGGGAGCAGGTATCAACCCACCCATAAAATCTTTGACTCAAAATTTTCACTGCCCTCAAGATGGAACAGAGATTGAGGGAATGGCCAACCAATGACTGGCTCAACTTGAGACCCACCCGATGGAAGAGAGTCAACCCTTGACTCTACTAATGGTACTCTGCCATGCTTGCAGAAAGGAACCCAGTATGACTGACCTTTCAGGACCTCTACCCAGAAGTGGACAGAAACAGATGCTCAGACCTTGAAAGAAAAATTCTCAATTTCATATGGGAAAAAATCCAGAATAGCTAAAATAATCCTCTACAATAAAAGCTCTTCTGGAGGTATCTCCATCCTTGATCTCAAGAGGTACTATAGAGAAACAGTAATAAAAACTGCATGGTATTGTCATAGAAACAGATTGGTGGATCAATGGAATCGAATAGAAGACCCAGAAATAAAACCACACATCTATGGACACCTGATTTTTGACAACAATGACAAATACGCAATGGAAAAAGAAAGCATCTTCAACAAATGGTGCTGGTCTAACTGGATGTCCACTGGATGTAGAAAAATGCAAATAGACTCATATATACCACTCTGCACAAAGTTAAAGTCCAAGTGGATCAAAGCTCTCAACATAAAACCAGACACACTAAAGCTGTTGGAAAAAAAGTGGGCAAGAGCCTCAAACTCATTTGCACAGGAGACAACTTCCTCGAACAGAACAGCAACAGCTCAGGCTCTAAGATCTACATTTAATAAATGAGACCTCATGAAACTGAAATGCTTCTGTAAAGCAAAGGACACTGTCAACAAAACAACACAACAGCCTACAGACTGGTAAAAGATCTTCACCAACCCTACACACAATAGAGGGCTAATATCCAGAATATATAAAGAACTCGAGAAATTAGACACCAACAAACCAAATAATCCAATTAAAAATGGGGCACAGAGCTAAACAGAGAGTTCTCAACAGAGGAATATCGAATGGCAGAGAAACACTTAAAGAAATGCTCAACATCCTTAGTCATCAGAAAAATGCAAATCAAAACAACCCTGAAATTCCATCTTATACCCATCAGAATGGCTAAGATCAAAAACTCAAGTGATAACACCTGCTGGAGAGGAAGTGGAGAGAGGGGAACACTCCTCTATTGCTGTTGGGAGTGTAAATTTGTACAACCACTTTGGAAATCAATCTGGCACTTTTTCAGAAAATTGGGAATAGAGCTACCTCAAGATCCAGCTCTACCACTCCTGGGCATGAACCTGAAAGATGCTCTATCATTCAACAAGGACATTTGCTCAGCTATGTTCATAGCAGCTTTATTCATAATAGCCAGAATCTAGAAACAACCTAGATGTCTCTCAATCAAAGAATAGATACAGAAATTGTGGCACACTAACACAATGGAATACTACTCAGCTACTAAAAACAAGGAAATCATGAAATTTGCAGGCAAATGGACATAACTGAAAAAAAATCATCCTGAATGAGGTAACTCAAAACCAGAAAAACACGTGTAGTATATACTCACTTATAAGTGGATTAGCCATGTAATATAGGATAAACATACTAAAATCTAAAGATCCAAAGAAGCGAAACAAAAAGGAGGACCCTAAACAGAGGATGCTTAAATTTCATTCAGAAAAGCAAACAGGATAGACACAAGAAGTGGTGGAAGAGAGGGAACAGGACAGGAGCCCACCATAGAGGGTCCTCTGAAAAGCTCTACCCAATAGGGGATTGAAACAGATGCTGAAACTCATGGCCAAACTTTGGGCAGAGTGCAGGAAATCTTATGGAAGAAGGGGTCAGGGGGAAGGATATAAGGATCCGGAGAGGATAGAAACTCCCTAAGACCAACAAAGCCAAAAAATCTGGGTCCAGGGGCCTCTTCAGAGACTGATGCACTAACCAAGGACCATGCATGAAGGGGACCTAGTATCCCTGCTCAGATGTAGCCCATGGGCAGCTTGGTCTCCATGTGGGTTCCCGAGTGAGGGGAGCAGGGGCTGCCTCTGTCATGAACTCCATTGCCTGCTCTTTGATAACTTCCCCCTGGAGATGCGACCTTGCCAGGCCACAGAGGAAGAAGATCTAGGCAGTCCTGAGGAGGCTTGGGGTCAGATGGCAGGGGAGGAGAACTCCCCCTTTCAGTGGACTGGGGGAAGGTGATGGGGAGGAGAAGAGGGAGGGTGGGACTGGGAGGAGATGAAGGAGAGTGCTACAATAAGAATATAAAATGAGAAAGTTGTAAAAAATAAAAATAAAAATCATAAATTAAAAAGAGAAAAACCCTCCTTAATATGTCTCAAAAATATTTTAAAAAGTGTAGACTTATGGGGACTTTGTTCTCACAATGTGTCTATGTTTTGACAACTGTTGAAGGACTTGAAATTGGCCACATTACCAGAAAGTTTAACAATTCTACCAGCTAAATGATTATGAATAAGCCCAAAGACTAGAAAAAAAATTCTTGCACTATTTTATAGTTTTCTGATTGAAGTCTTGGAAGGCATAAACTCTTGGCAAGCAACAAAAGGTTAAAATACAACAGTACTTAAAATTAGTAATGTGAAAGAAATAAGCACTGCAAAAAAAAAAAACCCTGGAAAATCATTGAAGAACATGAAATCACTGCTTTGAGCAATATCAGGAATATATAAGTCTACTACTAATAAGTATTTAAAAGTATTTCACTTATCTAAACATGTAAGCAAAATATCTAAAATGTACATAGCACAGTAAACTGTTATCAAATCAGTAAAAACACTTGCAGCTAAAAGATCTATATAATCTATTAATAAACACTCAAATTACAGTTTTTACTTAGAAAAATTATTTGTCTTTGGTTTTACCAACCCAGTATATGTGGCAATTAGAAATCTGGCATAGGGTATTAGCAAGATGGCTTAGTAGGTAAAGGCACTTGCCACCAAGTCTGATGACATGAGTTCTTGCAACTCATGTGGTGGAAAGAGAGAAGCAAATTGACTTCAACACTTCTATTGTGGGAAGCACCCATCCACCCACCCATCCATAAACACACAATTAAAAATACTAAAAGCATGAAAAAATAAATCATTCATTTTTACTTTTTTGTTTTATGCCATTTCTTTAAGAAGACCTAAGGATATTTTCAGAATAGAGTATGCTGTCCCATGTAGACTTATATGATAAGGTGCTAAAAGGAGTTTCCAACCTCCACTGGTCTACATATGCAAACTTGAACACATATGTTGATTTTAATTTGTTGACATGTTTAGTGAGAAAACTGTACCACTTGGATATGCAGAGGAAATATCCAGGTCACCCACTGGTCTGATCTGCATGGGGAAACCAAGGGAATGGAGAAAATTCAAAAGGGGTATGGAGAAATATTTCTATTCCAATGAGGAGAATTACATGTCCCGCAAAGAAAAGAATACATCTGTCATAACATTATCTAAATTCATGGCAGTATCTTTGCTTAACAGAAAGGTTAAGTCCCCCGGGGAATCATTGTTTGGTTGGATTTTCCTGGACCACTTGGGCCAATAAATCTATGCACACATGTATGAGGAGGAGTACTATTTATAATAAGTACTCTATTAGCTACTGTGTAGGAACCATGGTCTCTGGGAAACATCCTAAGTCTTAAACATCCTTGATGATACCTATAGTTAAGTTATTTATATTAAGGGATTCCGTCCTTACAGTTGGGTAGAGCTTGTTGTAGGAATCTGAAGTATGTTATACTATGGACACCTTTCTCCAGTGGACAGAACTGCATGGATTTTATTCGTAAGAGCATGATGAGGAGTCGGAGCCCTCAGAGCAGTGAAAGTGATGCATGATAAGAAAGCCCAAATCTTCTTGCAAGAAATACTTATTTGTGCAAACATGTTTCAGGTACTATTTCAGGACCTGCCCTCAAGGGAGGAAAGAGAAAATAATAAATATATCAAACAAAATATATACTACGTTAGATGAAATATTAAATAGAGAAAACACAAGGGCAAGCTGAGGAACTGCAGTGGTAAGTAGGCTGGTTAGGAAAGGCTGTGATGAACAGGCAGCACACCTCTTCCTGAGAAGGTGGCAGACTGAGTCATATGAACGTTGGTAGGAGGCTCAAGTACACTACGCAGAGGGAGAAGCCAGCACAAAACGTGCAAGGTGGAGATGATTTTTACATTTTAAAAAGTGCAAGAAGAGCACTGTGGATCAAGTTTCAGGAGGGGCAAGAGTTAGGGAATTAGGTAGGGCCTTGCAGGCCACTGTAAGCACTATATGGGAAGACCGATATGAGTTCAAGTCCCACCCAGTCGACAGAGTGAGTTCCAGGCTCACCATCTCTCAAAACCAACCACCACCATCACCACCCTCACTCCAGCCCCCCAAAACCAAGTGAAATCAAACAAAAGAAAACCCAGAAAGCAAAAATCAATCAATCAAACAAACAAACAAAAAACCTGCTTGACACTGCTTAGACGCCCAGAACTGGAAGCTGGATGGCCCAGAGACCTAGAGTAAAACCAAACATGACTGATCAAAAAAAGAAAAAAAAGGGGGGGAGAGTTAATGAATAATTCCTTATGATATTCTGCTAAACTCAAGAGTGGTGCCTAGCCTACCGGTCATCAGAGAGGCTTCCTCTGGCAGCTTATGGGAGCAGACACAGAGACCCACAGCTAAACATCAGGCAGAGGCCAGGAACCGCAGAGAGTGAAAGGGAGGAAGGATTGTGGAATCCAGAGGGGTCAAGGACACCAGGAGAACAGGGCCCACAGAATCAACTAAGTAGGGCTCATAGGCATTCACAGAGACTGAAGCAACAATCTCAGAGCCTGCATGTGTTGGCATTAGGTCCTTTGTTGGCAGGTTTTGGTTGTTTAACTTGAGATTTTTGTGGGACTCTTAACAGTGGGAGTGGAGATATATCTCTTTTGTCTGCTCTTGGGACCCTTTTCTTCCTAATGGGTCACTTTATCCAGCCTTTAGATGAGGGGAGGTACCTAGTCTTATTGCATTTTGTTATGCAGTGTTCAACTGATATCCCTGGGAGGCCTGCTTTTTTTCTGAAGGGAAAGAATCACCGATATGGGGGAGAGGGGAAGCATGTGGCTAGTTGGGAGGAGTGGGGAGGCAGCAGTCAGGATGTATTGTAAAAGAGAAGAATAAATAAAATGGCTAGGTAGTAGTGGTGTACACCTTAATCCCTGGGAGGCAGGGGCAGGCAGATTTCTGAGTTCCAGGACAGTCAGGGCTACACGGAGAAACCCTGTCTCAAAAAACCAAAACAACAACAACCAACCAACCAACCAACCAACCAAAAAACAAAACCAAAACACCAAAGAAAGAAGAAAGGATTACTGAGGGTTTCATGCTAAGAAGCAAGCCAAGAAAAAGAATAGCTGGGGGGTCAATCAGGAGGATCAATAAAAATCCAGGTGAGAGACAATAATGGTTTTGATGATAACTTTCTTAGTAAAAAGCTGGTGGAGATCTCAACAGAAATTTTACTGTGACAATTACAGCTTAGAAGCTCACTGGAAAAGAAAATGCTTCCTCTACTTCTATGCTTTATTCCAAAAATGAAGGTGGGATATCACTGTCTGAAATGCCTGAACATTCTTCAGATATAGGAGAAACCGTATGGGGCTTATGTAATTGATATATTACTAACGACCAGATCCCTAGCTGTTTTTCAGGGCAAAGATCCTATTCCGCACTTAGATTATGACAACAATATGGCACTCAAGAAAATGATGGAACCTCTTTTCCAGATCTCCTTTTTAAGACATATGATGGCTGATGGTGTCAATTTTGAAGTGCAAGGAAAATTCATCTGATGGAGAGATAAAGGGAGGAAGGAAGAAGAGGGAGGGAAAATATTTTCCTTTGAAAATGTATTTTCTTTGCAATTTGGCAGAGAAAATTAGATCACAGCATCACTAAAAACCAAGACAAATAGCTGTAAACCTTCTGACAACTTGGAATCATTAAACTGCATTTTCAAGCTGAGAATGAGTATATGATAAATACTATTATCAAATGCTATACAACTCTGGCCATGTTGTCTAAGATAAATACACTCACAGAAGAAATATAGAAAACAAATGAACACACACACATACATACATACACACACTCACACACTTCAGAAAATATAGGAAATCCTATAAACCAATAATGCTATCTTCCTTAGTTGAAAGATCCCATTATAAAACAGAAAAGAAAAAAAAATACCACTGTAAGACTCAATCCCTAAATAGCTTCTTCCAAGTCCAGAACTTCTTGCCTCTATCTCACAGCATTTCCATAAGTCTTCAGATTGGAATGCACATGATTTTTTGCACTTCATCGTGGGAGGGGTTATCACTTCTATTCACAGAGGTGGAAAGGGCTTGAAACTGCTGTAGAGAATGTTGAAAACTTAAATGTGTAGAAAATATAGTTATGGCTCTCAAAGGAGCAAGCTATTGGTGTATATCAGACGTGCTGTACATAAGCTGTGTATTTCATAGGTGTATGTCATCTGTGCTGTAGTTATATGCTGTGCACAAAACTGTTGCTTGGGTGTGTCATATGACAAACAGGTAAATAAGTTTTATATAAACCATAACTTTAAATTTCTTTTACTGTGCAATGTAAAAGTTCATCAGTCCTGACATTCTGTTTAGAAGCTTAGAAATAACACTTTCTTTCCATGTAGGTGTCTGTGGTTTGGTCGCTATGGTTAGTATATGTTTGAGTTTGGCATAATATGAGTTTAGAACACCAAACAAGAAAAAGACATAACAAATGTTAACTTCTATGGTTTTCTCTGGATCACTGGCTGTGGGGCACAGACATCCTCCCAAGGGCGCTGATGAGTTGCACCGATCCAGCCACATAACTCAAAAGAATCTCTTTTCAACACTCAAGATGTTCAGCTAAGTTCAACAGTGATGCCTGTCGCTGGCAAAGCTAATTGGCATGGGTAAATGTAGATTCATTAGTATATTATTCTAAACCCAAATCGCTATCTGTTTTCATGTTATGAAAGATTTAGGACCTTCGTGAAGGGGCTACATGTAGAATACACGACAAAATTATGTCCTAATATTTTTCAAGCAGTCTCTTACTGATCTATGGATTGGCCACTAATGTCACAAGTTTCAGTGACCTGCAAATACCTTGCTTTAAGCAATTCTTTCTTTCTTGAAAGAGTCAAAATATTTACAGAAAAATTTTCTGGCACGGTTCCTCAGTAACCTAAGCAAAGTACAGGAAATGAAAAGCACAATAATTTACATAATGCTATCTATCCCATTGCCAATTAAAAGAACAGAACCAGAAAATTAATATAAAAACTAGAAATACCCTTGTCCTGGCAGGTATCACTAATATGATTGATTATGCTTTCTATGGCTAAATCCAGACACATCAATTATGTAAGAAAAGAATCTTTTATTAGGAAAGTCAATCTGTCTGACTTAAATAACTTAGGTTTGATTGTCCTGGTTATACATATCTTATTATTAAGAAAGAGTTAATTTTCAGTGTATTGAAGAAAATAGGTTTCTGCACATTAATTAGTAATATAGATTGAGGTCAAACTTAAAAGCATAGGGATTTATTTTATCTTTTAAGACACTCAATAAAACTAGCATGTTTTAGAGTCATAATGACCTAACTTAATTGTGGCTGGGTGTCTTGCTAGCTTGAAGTCATAGGGAATATCTTTAACCTCCATCACCTAGTTTTCATCTTTTTTAAAAAATGAAGTTAATGGCACTTACCTTACAGAACTGACCAGTGTCCAGGACACTGTTGATACTTAATAAATGGTAACTGTGTTATTACAAAAAGAATACAGGATTACTGATTTCTTATTCACAAAGCTTTGTATTAATTATACAATGTTCATAAGTAGTGATCACAAAATAATATCTCTTAATATGTGTGTCATGAAATTATTTAATACAGAAAATATATAAAGTACTATTTATTAGTTTTATATTACAAAAAAAGAAATTAAGGAACAGAGAAGTTATGTAATATTCTCAAGGTCATTCAGCAGAAACAGGAGTCAAACTCTGCTATATGACTGCAGAACAGACTTCAACAAAAACTTGCAAATACTACTGTAAGCATTCACCTGGCAAACACAAAGCACCACTTTCTGTCCTAGGTACAGAATCCAAAACATAAGCATCCCTAATCAAAACACAGCACCTATAGCCTTTAAGAGTGTCCAATATGGCGACTGGAAGCAATTACATCACCTGAAAACCATGACTCAAAACCTGTGCTGTTTCTCTGGTTAAGAAAACAAAAGGTCTTCTTCAAACTCCTTTTATTTACGAAGCATAAAAAAGTGATCTAACTTGTTTACTGAATTAATCAAGGTGTCTGCAGTTCTCAGTGGAAATAAAATTGTTATCTTTATGTTAAGGTCTTTTATGTGATTGCTATAATGTGTCTAACATCAAATTGGGGCATGAAAGAAATGGCTATCTACCAAGAATACCAACTGTTGGATCAAAATGCAGATCAATGTTTAAAGAAGGTCATAAAAAGCAAAGGAAAATAGGCAAAAATCCTGTTTAGATACAAAGAACAAAGAGTAACCAGGTAGATAGGGAATTATTGTCTCTATTTTTTGTATATTTTCTTTACCTGTCCTGTTATGGGCTCCATTAATATTTCCCATTCTTTCAAATGCACAAATATGTTTGGTAGGCTTATGAGTGATTACCTGAAATGATTTTATGAGCTTTAAAACTAAGGTTACTGTCATGTACTTTAGAAGGACAGACTACTTATGTGTCATCAAGCCCCCCAAACAGTTGTGTATAATTCATACAACACACATAAAGCAAAATAACTATGTTGAAATAAAATGCTAATCACATTTCAATTTTAAGCATTTGCTTCAAGAATTATACCTCTGATACTTAAGCAATTATGTAAATTAAAACTGGACTACAAGCTTAGCAGTCGAAGGATCTGCTTTTTATTCATTTTAGAGGGAGAAACAAATTGTTCAGAAGCCAAGTGGGCTGGTCAAAGTAATGGAATACTTTTCAGTTCAGCTTAGGTGAAAGCTGCTCAGAAGAGAATTTTCTGCATCTTTTTGCAATGAACAACGGAAACCAAAAGATAACCAGAAACATGGGGAAAATCGGAAGAATTTTATAACTATCTTCCCAAAGGCAACTGGCATGTAATACAAAACTGTCTGCTTTGCAAATACAAACCTAGGCATGTATGACATGTCCCTTGTTCCCTGAAAAATGGAGCACTCTTAGGGATCACACAGCACACTGCTCACCTGAGTCTGTCTGTCTGCTGGCAGCCCTTAGCATGTGGCTGAAATTTGCAGGTGTTCTCTCAAGATCTGTTTATTTCCTGATCCTCCTTTTCATTGACTGTAATCCACTCATTAAAATGTGCATCCCTCATATGTTTTGAGGTTAATTTTGCTTTTCCAGTGTTGTGATAGTGACTGTCTTGTTGTGGAATCTGGATGTTTTTCTTTTTCTTTTCTAATTGAGGAAATCTGAAGGTATCTTGTAGAAAGACTTCAAGAACACTGACTCTCACTTGCTTATGTACAGAACATGTTTATATTGCTTTTTTTCATTTCATTTGTTGGCTTGCTGTTTCTCAGTGAAAGAACTGTAGAGAAGAGTCTTTAAAAAATTATTACCAAACAATTGACATTTAATTCAGATCATGCCTTATTGTGGCTTATGTGTAACATTCCAAAGATGATATTTTCCTTTTTGATTCAGTCATTATGGGACAACATCAATGATTTACATAAAACATAAAGAAAAAAAGCATTTTGTAAATCATTTCACTTCTTTGTAGTTTTACACTTAATTTGTGCGGCTTGTTCAAATAGTGATTTTTCTTATGAAATCATGTAAGTAAGAACCATCTGGAAAGGTTATTGTAGAAACGGCAGGGCCCGAGGGGGTGGGGCTAAAGAGCAAAAGATGCCATGACAACCTTTTTCGGGTTTCCCAGGAAACATGGGTTGCTATGGGAACTGCATCAGTCAGGTCCGAATTAGTAACTTCCGCTGGAAGGGGTGTCTGCCACTTTAATCTTCTTGTGATACTGCAGAAGCCTATCTCTCAGATGCATTGGGAATTTTTGTTGTTTCTCTTGGCAGCACTGAAAACGAGTTTCTAGGCTTTTGTAGATATTGGCTGGAGCACATATTCACAACTTCATTGGGATCTGTGTCTAGTATTTTGAAAATACTTTGCAAACTCCAAAGAGTTAACAGTCAGATCAGGACATTTGGGCTATTTCCCTTTTGGTTCAAAGTGAACTGTGAACCTGAAATTCTTAGAGGAGAGGTTCAAATAGGAGGACCGGTCAAAAACAAAAGAAATTTATAGCGGGCTTATAAATCATTTCTCTACTTAGACTTTCCACCCACACATCCAGAGGTTAGGTAATTAAACTAAACAGTCAAGAAATAATATTGAGAGGTCCATCACACAGGAGTATCGTTTAAGTTCTGCCTCTTTACTTAGTAAAGAAACAACTATCTTTTGATTTTGAGGTTAAACAGTTACTCCGATTCTTCTTTCATTTCCTCCCAGGATGTAGTTTTTCATAGGGCGTGCACTAGAAACCAAGCTTAATGTAAGTTTGTTGGTCACAAAATTAAGAAACAGGGAGAGAGAGAAAGAGAAAAAAAGAGCTGAGAGAATGCAGCCCACTTGCAAACAGGCACCTGTTTCAGTATGAAGCAATAGGGAGAGGGAGAATGAAGTGTGCTTTTCCACTTCTTCACGTACGTTCCTTGATGAAGAGTCTGGAAATGTACAAATCAAGGGCATACATACACCAAGGGGGCATGTTCTACACAGTACTAGGCATAGCACGTCGATCGCATCACATACTAGACGTCAGTGAATATCTTTTTGATGTTGACACAGGAGTTGGGATTATTGTTCGCGGTGCAAGTGGCAGTGGAGTTGCCTGTCTTGAAGGGGGTCTGGGGGAAAGCACTGTGGTTCATACCCCCCTCTTCGATCACCATATACTCCGACTTACTCAGAGTGGAGTTACTCCGCGCTTTTCGGAGCTCCTCGGCTGAAGAGGAGAGGTGCTGGCAACTTCCCACGTGCATGTACTGGGCTTGCTCTTCCCCTTCAGTCTCCCGGTGGTAGAAGTAATTGAAGTTGGAAACAATTACAGGGACTGGCAATGCAATCGTCAAAACACCTGCGATGGCACAAAGGGAACCCACGATCTTGCCTCCTATGGTCACTGGATGCATGTCACCGTAACCGACAGTTGTCATGGTTACCACTGCCCACCAAAAGGCATCCGGGATACTGTTAAAACCCGAAGAAGGGTCGTCTGCCTCAGCAAAGTAGACCGCACTGGAGAAAAGGATGACCCCAATAAAGAGAAAGAAGATGAGCAGCCCTAACTCCCGCATGGAAGCCTTCAGTGTCTGCCCCAGGATCTGCAGCCCCTTAGAGTGGCGGGAGAGCTTGAAGATTCGGAAGACCCTCACCAGGCGGATGACCCTCAGGATGGCCAGCGACATGGCCTGCTGCCCATTACCCTGTCGCTCAGCCAGCTCAGTGCCCAGAGTGATGAAATATGGGATGATGGCAACAATGTCTATCAGGTTCATGATATTTCTGGAGAAGGTGGCTTTACTGGGGCAAGCGAAGAACCGCACCAGCAGCTCAAAGGAGAACCAGATGATGCACAGGGTCTCCACCACGAAGAAGGGGTCTGAGAAGCTGGAGGCTCCAGAGGGGGCCCCCGACGTGCTGTTGTTGGCGGCCTCGAACACGTCCTGCGACGGGGAGGCGGGGTAGTCCTTCTCGTCGCGGAACTCAGGCAGCGTCTCCAGGCAGAAGATGACAATGGAGATGAGAATGACCAGCACGGACACGATGGCAATGCCCCGGGCCGGCCCGGAGCTCTCGGGGTATTCGAAGAGCAGCCAGACCTGGCGCTGGAAGTCTCGGCGGGGCAGGGGCCGCTCCTCCTCCCGCAGGAAGCCCTCGTCCTCACGGAACTTCTCCATGGCCTCCTCGCCCAGCTGGTAGAAGCGGATCTCCTCGGAGAAGATGTCGATGGGCACGTTGACCGGGCGGCGGATGCGGCCCCCGGACTGGTAGTAGTAGAGGATGGCGTCGAAGCTGGGTCGGTTGCGGTCGAAGAAGTACTCATTGCGGAGCGGGTCGAAGTACCGCATGCGCCGCTTGGGGTCGCCCAGCAGCGTCTCGGGGAACTGGCAGAGGGTCTTGAGCTGCGTCTCGAAGCGCAGCCCGGAGATGTTGATGACCACGCGCTCCCCGCAGCAGTCCTGCTCGCCCGCGGCGGGCAGCGCGGGCGGCAGCGGCTCGTACCGGTCGCAGCCGCCGCCGCCGCCACAGCCTCCCTGAGGCGGCTCCCCGCCGCCGCCGCCCGCCGCCTCTGGCTCCAGCAGGTGGTCCCCGGGCACCACGGTCATGTCTGGCGGCGGCTCGGCGCGGCCGGGGCTCTGCAGGCTGCGCGCGCCGCCGCCCGCGGGCTCCAGCGCGGGGTGGGCGCGGCGGCGGCGGGTGGGAGGGCTGCGGCGGCCGAGCGCGGGAGGCGGCGGCGCTCTCCTTCCTCGCTGCCTGCCGCTCGCCGGCCCCGAGTCGCTCCTCCTCGCGCTCCCCGCCCCACCGCCGCCTCCGCCCCGCGGGCCCGGCCCGCCGCCGCCTGTTGCTGCGGCTGCCGCGAGGCTCTGTCTGGGGCTTGGCGAGGCGCGCGGGGCTTGCACCGGCCAGACGCCTCCTTCCTCCTCCGCACCCCTCCCCGCGGGGCGCGCGCCCGCCTCGCCGCCGCCGCCGCCCCCGGGTTTCCCGCCCACCGCGCGCGCGCACCCCGCTTCCCGCTCCCGGGTCGCGCTCCACGCCGCCGTTCTTTGTCACTGGATGGCCTCCAAATTGCACCTCCTTCCCCAGACCCTCCGGAACCCCTACCCAGCCAGACTGGTCCTGGAGGAACCCGGCCTCCTGATCTCGCTCCTGGCCTCTGCTTGCTTCTGGTCAGCGCAGCGCATTCCTTTCCCCCCGCGTCCTAATCTCAGAGCTGTAAAACCTGCGCAAGGACTGCGCCCTGGATTTGGAATACGGGCTTCCTGGCTCTTCACACTTTGCCTGGGCAGGAGGAAGGGCAAGCCCCACTAGAATAGGTAGCAAAAGTCCCAAGCAAAGGAGGAACAAGGGCCAGGAGATGCTAGGCCACCTGGCCCTTAATTTTGTGGGAGGACAGGAGTGCATCCTTAGGTGGTCTAAGCTAGTGCGTGCTAGTCTGGGGCCAGCATCCCGAGTTTGGAGGGTAGAAGATTTCTAAAACCTGGGTGCTTTAAAAGGTTGTGTTTGGACAGGAAGCCCAAGTGAGTAATGGGTCTGAAGTCTTCCCAGCAGTCTAGAAAGAGAGTCCTTTAAGGCATTTCGAGACCTCACTTGTATGATGACTAGCTCAGCCTGGGCAGAATCAGGGCCAAGTTTCTGATTGAGATCAGTGAGGGCAGCCTGAATTTTAAAGTTTGATTTATTTTCAGTGAGAAAATAAGAGGGGGGAATGGTAAACAAAATTCATGTGTGTGTTAGATAATCAGTGGTAGGTCTGCTGTGCGACAGGCATGAACAGCCCCTAGATTTTACTTAACATAATGCCACTTGCCCTTGAGGTTGGGAACTTGACAGCTTGTGTTTTAGCAGTTAATGCGGGAAAGCCTTCATTTTGCAGATTGTGCCTCTCTTGCTTGATTTGGGTCTACAGAAAACATTTGTCCCCCCTTAAACTGTTTCTCCAAATTATCATGGTTGCTTTAAGCCTAATATCTGTTCCCAGACACTTTAGCTACCCGAGGTATAAGGACTGTAGTTACAAAATTCATTTTTGTCCTCCCTTGAACCATCGCAATCGTTTGCAAAAGAGGAACTGTTGTCTAGACATCTACTCATTCTCTGAAGTGAGCTGGAAATTTAATTTGATGTAAGAATGGTTTGTAGTCATTCTTTCCTGCCTCTCCCAACTACTAAACTCTGTGATAGAGAGGGCTTGTCCAGCTTCTTTTGTTAACAACTATCAAAGCACCTTGGATAACAACGGAACTCAACTTTGTGTGTGTATTGAATCTCCCAACAAGTGATGCTTTATATTTCTATCTGCTGCAGGCCGACACTTTTTTTGAGTTCAGGAACCTATTGCGATTCCTGGGATGAGGAGTGAGGGGAAGCTGAGCAGTTCAGTGACCCTCAAGGTTTCTAGGTCCAGCACTTGGGGATGTCACAAGTATGAGGTTCTTTATCATTCCATCATCTTCCACTTTATAACCATCCCAGTGATGGGCACTGCAGAGAGAGAGAGAGAGAGAGAGTCAGATGAAAAACTGGGCAACCATAAAAATTCCTCTGAGATACACAATTTCAGAGCATTATGTTGCTCGACAGACAACTCATTATTTATATATATATTATGTTAGCCTGAGATTAGGAGTGCAGTTGAGCAGATATCCAGATATGTAAATCTAAGACTGAGAAAGACCACGTGCTGCAATGATAGCTCATTGAAAGACAAAGACCCTATTTTTAAAGACAGAATGTTTCATGCACTTCTCTGTCTGGCTTGGAAGGTGATTTATTCTTTTTTTGCAGGAATTAATACTGAAATTAATATTAATCAATGGCAAAGGAGACTAGAGCAGAGGACGGTTCTGTGATGGATGGTCACAAGTTTCTCCCTTATCTCTCCTTCAGAATGCCTATTTCTACTACTTTCATAGATTTGCCTTTTTCTGGAAGACTCTGATGACGGCCTAACTGTTAGGACAGTTCTTATTTTGTATTTGGGACCCAGATGACTTTAGCAATTTGTTCAGCTTGCAGATCTAGTTAGTGACAGAGCTGGCCCTAGAATCTTGGGCCATTTCCAAATCCGGCGTTTGCAGTATTATATTATACTGGGAAACTCTCATGCTGATCATGGTGAGCACTTAATAAATACTGGATTTCTAAGAATAGCCTATTTGTCTCTGATTGCTGACTGTTCTCTTTCAATTTGTGTTTATTTGAACTGAAAACCACTGCCTTTTGATGGCCACTCAGCCGCCTATAGGAAATGAGTTGGTGGGTGCGTTCCAGCCCTGTTGGACAGCAGAACCCATTGCAACAAATCAATGTCAAAAGTGGCACTTCAGGGGAGAACACACACCATTTATTTAGCACCCCCAGGGGAGTAGCTCAAAGTGATTTGATAATGTCTCATTAATCCCCATGACACCCTTGTGGGATAATAATAATATTATTATAATGTTTAAGTGTAGAACTGTGGCAAAGCAAACAGCTTCTCAGCGCCCATGCAGGACTGCTTCGCATTTCAGTCTTTAATATTCACGTCTAAGCAAAGCCATAATGTTTGCAAGCAGCAAGTGACTCTTGACATTTGGCCTTTCTATTTGCCCTTTGTATAGCCGTGGCTTCTGACTGACCACAGCAGGACTAGAAATAACTCCACGTTTGCTCACCAGATGGGAAGCAACATCTGGGAGTAGTTCTGAAGTATTTAAGAAACGTGAAAGCATTAGGAAATATCCTAATCCACATTTATAGATAAAAGAATGAAGAAAGATACCCAGATACTAGGTATTGTGCCTTGTGAACTTTAAATATAAATCTTGTCCTTATTGAGGATTCAGCATTTCTAGAATTCAGAAGAAAAGCTATGTAAGTCTGTGGAAATTTTCATTGTTTTAGTTAACAATACAAGAAAATAGTACAAAAATGGCATAAGATAACCCGTACCCTAGCCAGTTAGGACCATGTTGATTCTCAGTGATTTCAAGCTAGTTTTTATTTCAGTTTTTATATTTGCTCTTTCTAGTTTCATGGGTCTTTCTCTGTCTCTCTGTGTTGTTTTTATGTAGGATTATGTACAAGATTATGGATTCTGTATCAGTGGTCACATTACTGAAGACAATGTTTATCCCCCAATGACCATTGTCAGGGAGAGGTGAGCCCTCACTCCTAGCTGATATGTCCAACGTATGTGCAAATACGTTTTTGTGTTTATTTGGTTTTTTGCTTATTGACCACTGTTTCTTGCACAAAGACAGAAACTCCAAAGGCAAGATTTTGAGTTTTAGCTCTCTGTGCCTTTCAAATCTTGAACAGTTCTTGGCACAGAGGGAATGCTAAATATATGCTTAATAGAGAAAAGGGAAGATTAGGGTGAGTACATAAGGTGTGTTGGTATGGTGGTGAGCCACTCTTGTTGGTATGAAGGAGGTATTTTGGAAGGGTATCTGTCCAGTTCTGGAAATAGCTGGACTGTGCAGATATGTATGGATTCTTTGTTTTCTTTTATTTTTTAATTCTACCTTCTTTTTTTCTTTTTTTTACATTTCCCCACCACCCTGAATGAGTCTATCCTGAACACCAGAAATGTACTTCAAACTCTTGGCTTGATTTTCTTCCTGCAGATAAACCCAAACTTAATATTTATAGCACCCAACTCAGTATCGTTCCTCCTCAACTTGCTTCTCTTCCTGTTTTTCACACTCAGTTCTGGGATACAGAGTCATCCCCACTTCCTTCAAACGCTCCTGCGTCCACTTTCTAGCAAGTGCCTTTGATGGCCCCTCCAAGTCCCTGCCAACTCTGTCCTCACCTCTCTTTTTTCACTACCACTGCCCCAGTTCAGGCTGCATTAATGGTTTCATAAAAGACTTCCCGTTTTCAGTTTCTTTTATGCATTTCATTCGCCAGGATGTAGCTGAGTTATTTTTGTAAACCTAGATTTGATCACATTGTTCTTGCCATTGTTGTGAGGTTGAAACCTGCTCTTGACCTAGTCTAGAAGCAGCTCTGCACCCTTTACTGGTCTGAGCAGGCCATCGCTTACACACTTCCGGCCTTTGCTCTTGCTCATTCTAGTTTGCTGGAGACTCCTACTTTTATCCTTCTGGTGAATTAGAGCTTCTAATCTCGCTCATAAGTGACTTCTTTTGAGATCTGAACACTCCCTGACTGCCATTATTATCCTTCAAAGAGCACTCAGCAGGAGAGCTCTTGCACTGATCATGCACTAGATAGACATAGTGGCCTGCAACAGTCCTGCGAGGTAGGCGGCATTCCTACTATGCCATTTCACAGGTAGAGAGACTGAGCACAGGGTGAGTGAGACACTTGTATAATACCAGATATTATAATGACAAAACACAGGAAAATGTAGAAACAGCATTCACACTGACAAATCCATATCCCCAAGCCATAGATATCTGTGTGTACATCTTATTTCTACTCTGTATGTTATGTTGCTACAGGAGAAATGCTGCTGAAATAGCATAGCAGCAGAAAAATGATTATAAAGAACTGATGGTGAAAGAGTCAGTGGGTTTAACTTTAATGCAAAGATTTTAAATTGGTTCTCCTGAGTTTGTAGGTTTTTTTTTTTAAATAAGGACTCTGAGTGTACAGGGGAAGTTATTACAGAAATAGATGACGTTCTGGGTCCTGACTGAGGCTAAAATGGCTCTCAAATGTCCCTCAGAATGGCCCAGCAGTCTATGTTCTCAAACAGTAGAACGATTTTTGGAAAAAACAATTCAGAGAAGACAAAAATTCTGTCAGCAAATATGCCAGCCCAAGAGTTAGGATCATGGTGTTACACCAAGCATTTAAAGAAAGCCCAATGCGTTCTTCATGAACCTCTGCATGGGAGAGAAAACAATCAGGCACCGGGGCACCTGCATGGCCTTTTCTGATTCTGGCTAATTTATTGAAAAAAGCAAGCACAGTCACACCTCTAATCATAGATGAGATGCAGTTAATGATGAGATAGGCTGTGAAGGCTCCTGGTATGTAGCAATTATTCATTTGCAGATGTGAATCTTCTCAACACTCAACACTGAGTAGAAACAATGGAATGTTCAAGAGTACCAGTGAACATACATTTTTCTGGCAGGGGGAACATTACAAACAGTACTCTAATGCTGTCACCAGGGCTTTTCTCCAAGTGGATTTGACAAAGGATGTTTTAAACATTTCTAGAGAATTCCTATAATTTGTGTCCTCATGTGTCTCCTGTGAAGTACTCTGTCGTAAGGCCCTGGACTAGCTGCAATTTAGCTCTTTATTTCAAGAGCTAAAAGGAATTATTTTAGTCATGTGGTTGGGTTGACATTAATGTGAACTACTGAACATAACATGAAATTGAAAAGCTTTTGCAAACACTTCTGAGAACCTGTTGAAACATTATGAAGTCAAGGGCAAATTTGATTGAAGTTTTTATTATTTTTTCTTTTTTTGTATTGCTAGTCTGGTGAACGCCGAAACCTATTTTATTAAACTACACAATCTTACAGTGTTATTACCTTTTCATTGGTTTTGCAATGGTGTTGACAAAGTAATTCAAGAATATGTCTGTACAAATGTATTACATTTTTATTGCATTTC
Organism: Pachyuromys duprasi; assembly: GCA_028658305.1. Lineage (NCBI taxonomy): Eukaryota > Metazoa > Chordata > Mammalia > Rodentia > Muridae > Pachyuromys > Pachyuromys duprasi. The sequence goes on from CM053744.1 coordinate 87,680,523, forward strand.
AATGACAATAACATTAATGAAAGTGTATAAAAGTCTATAATGAATTAATATCAACTATTATAATGACAAAAATCATGAATATAATCCTTTGGGGTACGTCATCATACCCTAGATAATAATGCCACTAGTATTATTTGTTTGGTTATAAAACAGATGTACCTAAAGTAGAAGCATGTTGTGATGTGTCCTTCCCCACCAAACTCAAATGCAGCTTTACTCACTGAACAGCTTTATTTACAGATTAGGGACATTTCAGTCCTAACGCTCATTCTAAGCAAACTTGTAGGAAATTGTTAGAAAACATTTTTTTTTCTTGCTGCCATCTCTGGTTGTGGCTCTCAAATCTTTCTGAAGTGGACTCCTCAGCATCTGTAAAGCTTCAGGAGGTTCTGAACGCTTACTGTGGCTTGCATCATGTTAGAGCTGAGCTACCACCTCGGTTTGCTATTACTGTGTTTTCTCTATTTAGATTGAAACCTCTTTTGAACTCCACCTGCCTTGTTTGAGATTCCATTTTTCTTTTTAGCATTTAGTAGGCTTCCAGGAACTAAACCATTCCCTGTATGCCGTCTTTATTTATGCTAGTTGGGCCTACTGGAGCTACATAGCTTTTACCATCCACCTAGCAATATTGCCTTTGCCATGCCCATCCCATCACCTCCTACCATCCGATGTCTTGAGAGGAACTTTTCCCAGGTAAAATTCTTCCTCTTGAGAATTTGTCGTGAAAAGCTGGCAGCCTCCTTGGAAGCATGTTCACAAGCTGAATTTGTTCTCTCTGCACCCCATTTCCTCATCGTCATCTTCTTTCCGTAGCCTTACTAGCTAAAGTTCTAGAATGCCTGATGGAGAATCATGGGAGTTGGCAGACAGAGCTGGAAGTGAGACACCAGTTCACAGTGAGACATACTGCTTTCAGAGTTATTTAGATGAACTATATAATGAATAAACTGACACATACATATCACCTGTATAAAGAATATGTTATTTTGGTTTTCCATCCCTAAAACACTCCATTTGAATTTGGAAATCCACCAGAAGGATGCTATCCTTCACATGCATGCGAGTTGATTTTCTGTCAAATGTTTTTATATTGAGGATCATCTTGTTTATCTATTACGCCATCTTCAACAAGTTGATGGAGTAGTGTGGCAGGAATAGTTGGAGCCTTGGATTCAAGCTACCTGGGATTAAAGCAGCCTTGAGAAATCACTTTTACTCCTCTCAGCTTCAATTTCTCACCTGTGAAATGAAGAGAAAACCTAAGCCACATGCTGTGAGGGTTAAATGAGATTGCACATGTGAAAACTCAATTGCTTACTTTGCATCCAGTAGGTGCTCTGTAACTTTGCTTGTTCATGATTTTTTTTACACAACACAAATGTAATGAAAAGGTGATAGATATTAGGACTTTCACATTTCTGGTAGCAAAATGTGGATGTGGTGCAGACCCATCGTCTTTTCTGGCTCTCAGAGTGTTGGTAGGTCTCTCTTGATTTTGGTTAACAAGTGGTCTATGAGCATCCATTTTTAGGGCTTATAAAACAAACCAGAAAGCATGCTGAACAACCAACATTCATGCATTCCTAGTTAGAACTACCTTATCAGATGCTTCAAAAGTTGGTACTTGGCAGTTAGACCACACTCAAGAA